>CM042192.1:11981300-11995716 GCA_023539305.1 Ilex asprella | reverse complement strand
GCAATCTCCTTGGTTAATTTTTTAAATATTTTATATTGTTAACTTAAATGGTTGATAAGATGTATTTTTTATGGTTACAATATATTTTAAAATATTTATTTTATATTTGAATTAGTTGTTAAAACAATAGATGTGAAAGTGTAGTTTTTTATTTGGAATGATTAGAGGCTAATTTATAAACCAAACATGGTGGTGAATTGGATAGAATATGTGTATAATGTTAATGAAAGCAAATTGCATTACTCTTATCCATGAGTCCCACAAAAATGTATAATTTATCCAAACAGGAGAAATGACTGAATGTACCAATTTATATCCTATCCGGAAGACAACTTAGTTGATTTAGAATGGATAAGAAAGAATATTTTTTTAAATATCCAACCAACTCCAACTCTATCATCCAAACATACCTTATATGGTGTTAGCTTTGTTTTCAGCATTTGGAGAAATTTTAATGTTTACGAGTCTCCTTAGGAAGTCGTGGGACAAAATATCATTCTTTATTTTTTGTTTTTTTAGCTTCAATGTGAAAGGAATTTAAAAGGGTGTAGTTTTTTATTTTTTGGTTCAATGGTCAAAAGTGTTACAACCAACTTATGTGCATATCGATTAATCATCTCATTTGTCAAGTCAAAGACAATAAAAAAGTGTAGCTGTTCGTATATAAAGGATGTTAGACTCAGGTGTAGGAAGAGTATTTGATGATGTATGAACTCGAATCGTGAGACAGTAATGCTTAAGTCGAAGAACTCAAGGCTTGTGTGCAATAGTTTGAAAATGATTTAACAGAGGTGAGATCAATCTAATAACTGCGTTTGATGGATTTGTGACGTGCTATATTAACTGGAAAGCAAGGGTGAGAGCTGAGTGAGGGATGAACACATAGGCTATAGTGGTTCACAAGCTGAAGAGTTTGGCTAATCCACTTTAATGGAGTCTCTTACTTCTTAAGTGAACTATATACTACTTGGGGAAGAAGATAGGTTACAATCCGTTAGGTTTTTCTTGATGCCTTTATGATTAGTAGTTAAAATCAGCACATTATTATGCCTTTTTAAGACTAATTATATTTTGATTGAATTTAAATGATGACATTTTAGGATATAAATTGTACAAAAGTCCAAAGGCAATGAATATCTAACTTCCATGCAACACCAGCATGCCCTAGAACAAAATTGGAGAAGTTTGAAACAAAACAATAACGTTCGAATGCCAATTCATGTTTGAACGTTCCCTTGAATTATTGAGGACCAGGCTGCAAAGACATGACATGTTGCAGCCAAGAAGGAAAACACTGAGGTATTTGAGTACTAGGTTCTAACACCAATTCACGTTCGAACGTTCTCCTAAATTATTGAGGACCAGGCTGCTGAGTGCAACGTTAAGTTGTACATGGAGTGTGGAAATGACTTTCACAGAAGATCACAGACCACTTGAGTGGGAAGTGCAGACCCCCATCTGGCGTTTGAACCCCCATCAAGCAAAGATAGGAGGTAACGTTCGAATGCCAGACAATGTTCAAATGTAGTCTTCAGACAGGTTGTAGAGTGGATGACTCTCAGAAGACTTTGAAGGCCTTATACTATTCTTTCACACTCCCTTGTCCTCTCCTCTTTGCCTATAAATACTCCATTATTGGAGCTTCAAAAGAGGACTAGGTTTTTACACTAGACCAACACTTCTTAGCTTGATATAGAATTAGTCTTAGACTTAGGTTCATATTTACTTGCTTAAAGGAAGATAGATCATCTTTTGGTTGTAGTAGAAACTCTCCAAAAGTGACTAGCTTTCTTCTACTTTTAGTAGTAGTTTCACGCACTTCCATTGCTTGAGATTCTTTCTTTCCTTAGAGGAGTGAAACTCCTCAACTTTTCTAGAGCTTTATCAAAGTCGCGAAGTGTGGAACGTGATTCACTCATTTTTCTTCGAAGATCGGCTCCTTGTGTAGTGTGCTTTATCTTGTAACTCCTCTACTTGGAGGGATGAATATCACTCACTTTTCTAGCTTTACCAAAACCATGAACAGTGAAAAGTTTCTCATTCACTTTTTAGTAAGAGATAATGAATATGTATAAATCATCTGAAAGTTATATCTGTGCATTTTTGATTACGTTTAATGCTTTATATTTTTCTTACTTATTGAATGATTGATTGCATCTAGCAAAGCTAAGGTACTTTGTATAACCGTGAGTACTTCCTTTAATACAGATAACTCTTGCAGAAAAAGACTCATTGGTTACAAGGCAAGTACCCTGGCTAGATCTTCATGACTACCCTTCAATCTTCACCATTATTGTGCTTCATTTAAATAACAGAATATTAATGTCATGATTGGATGCCTTGTAGAAACACGTGCTTGTTTGTAGACGGGTTTAGTCTCGACGTAAACAATTCTTGTAAACTTTTAGAAAGACATTGTAACCATACTCTTAATCCACCTTTATCTTCCGATTAACTTGATATTGACACAAGAGTTAATTGAGTTACCATGCACAAGTATAATAAATCGGATGATTAACTACATGGTCAGATCCTCGAACTAAAGAGTGACATTTTTTTATATTTGAGCGTATCTTATTTTTTTTCTAGAAAACCTTCTTGGAAAGAACCTCATATTTTGTCTAGAAAATCCCATACATCACACAACTTCAAAACTCAAAGGTTACAGTCACTGCTTACTTCAAAACACCGACAAACAGCTCCCCGTGGATTCGACTCCAAACTTAACCAGATTATTACTACAAGTTGATCGCATGTACTCGAGTGTACACATTTTGGATCAAGTCACTTTATAAGGTGAAGGACCATGTATTTATATCCACAAGTGGGGTGGTCCCTATATTATTATCACCTGGTCCTCTAGTTTATTAGAATTTTTTTATGGAAATATTGGACAGTTAGAGACTATATTCCCTAGGGATAATGTGGCCTTCTAGAAATAGGGTAATGTCACTAAAGAGGGTTGAACTCCTGAAATCATTGAATGAACTGTTTGAGCGGTGCTTGAGGGTCTGTAAGCTTTTTCCTTCTGACAGAACTTCTTTAGCGGTTAGGACGTCAGCTTAGATGATATTTATGTTGAAGCTGCAGCAGATGATGCCGAGCTTCCTATATGCTGGTGATGAAACTATGTTGCTTGTCAGTCATCTCATTCTCAGTCTTCGAAGTCATGCTGTTCAACGTTGCTTTATGATAAATAAAAACCAATCTGCTGATTACGATATCATCAGTGTTGATACATGTCTTTTTTATTTCTTTGGATTTTTTTTTTTTTTTTATGATTTTCAGTTTTCATTTTCTCTTTGTTGCAAAGACTACTTGTCCTTTCTTGAACTTTTTTACTTTGATATTTCATTTGATCTTTTTTTTAGCTGGTTAAAATTTGAGTGTAAAGTAAAGGAGACTACAAGAAAACAAAAACCAAGTAAATTTGCCTACTCCTAGGGGTGTGTAATCCAGAATTCTAGCTTCCATTGTCTGTGGAATATCCCTTATGTAGAGTTCACCCCAAAATTTCATTTGTCTGCCCCATTGCACTATTTCATGGGCAGCTGTGTTTGATTCCCTATATGTATGTGTCATGCTCCATTTTTGATGTCTTGTATGATGGGTAGGATGTTCCATGTTTGCTTGATGTGTTGAAGCATAATTCATTGTATGAATTGTTGGGAGTCTCCGTGTAAGGATACATAGTGTCAAGCTTGTGAGTCTGCCTATTGGAAAACTTTCCTTACTACTAATGCTTCTGCTTGCAGAGGATTTGAATTTCTTTGAGATCAATTTTTGCTCTAAGCATATACCCTCTGTAGTTGCAATTGCAACAATATATGATGAAGTCGTTCCAACAATTGCATCCACATTTAGCTTAATTTATCCTTCAAGAGGTAGGCGCCACCTGTTCATTTTCTCTTGTCTCTGATTTACTAGTTGTAAATTTGACTTACATTGGAATAAGACTTCATTGTATTCTGTTGGAAAAAATTGGATCCAAATAAAGTGAACAACAGGATGAGGCACGGACTAGGTCGCTCTCTTAAAACGATTCGCACCCTTTTATGAAATAATCACATCGCAGAAGACAATAACGCGTCGTCCCTAGGATACAACAACCCAACCTATAGATTGTAGCTTCACTCAAATCTTCACAATCGAATGAAGTAGAAGCTTCACACACACTTTTGAATATTGTCCAGAAACTTATACAGTAAGAATATAGTTGATGTTAGATTGATTTTCTATACTGAAAATATGTGTATATATATACAAAGAATATATGTTTTAATTGGCTATAATTACTTTTATATTTAATTGGATAATAAAAAATATGGCTATTGGAATACCAACCATTGGAGATTTTTAGTATTCAGCAACTGAAGTTTTAATACAGAAGTAATGACAAAAAAATAATAAAACAAAATATCAAAAAGTGGCATCTTCTCCGCTAGTCCCACCCCCTGCGCACGTGAGAGTCCCAAGACTCTCTTTAATTCAAAGGTTAAATAACACTAGTCTATATATATACTCAAATATCTTTGGTTATTTAGTCGATATGGGATTGAGTTTTCACACTAAAAAACACTCTTTTAGTTAAAATACTCTGACATATTCTTCAAAAGTTTGATTGAGCTCTTGTATTATTTGATGGCGATTGATCTGGGCTTTCTAGAATTGAACCATTTTTCTATACTTCCAATTGGTTTGGGCTAGTATTGCAGTGTACATGATCAGTTGGGATTGAGATGATGAGTAGGATTAAGAATGTGGTGTATCTAATCAGGGGCATTGAGATGAGCAAAACTATCTGTGTATTGACCCCATCGGCTAAACTATAGCATTCTAGTAAGTGGACATAGAAAGAACAAGTGTGTATTTGTTCCATTTGGTTGATTACACGAAAAAAAAAAAACCGTGGTGCATGTCTTGTCTTCAACTGGGATTCTTGTGGTCAGTAAGTTTTTTGGTGGGGAGGCCCATAGTTGCTATTCTCCATAGAATTACATTATGCCTCTCATATGTCTTTGATTTCCACTAGGCTTTCCAATCCTATTGGCTCGGGTAAGAGCATCTCCAAGAGGTTAGCTAAATCTTCCCCCTTAGCTATTTTAGATAACTTTTTTTTAAAACATGGCTCCAAGAGACTAGCTAAAAGGCTATCTAAAATAGATAACCCTTTTTTTCTAGATAAATGTAGCTAGCCCTATTTGTGGCTATCTAAAATAGATAACCCCATTTTCATTATATTTGTAGGTATATTTCATACATACATTCAAATTTATCTTTTTTTCATACCTACATCCAAATCTTCAAAAAAAAATCGGTGGGTATATTTTACCCAATCTTTCTTTTGTTTATATTTTACCCAATCATATGGGTATTGGTTTACTTGATGGGTCTTGCCTGATTCGGTATGCGTCGGGTTCGTGTCAATATTCGTATTAATTAAAAACTATTTAATTTGACAACAACTAATATAACACTATTTAAAAAAATTATAAAAAATTATAAAATTCTTATTTGTTATCTATAGTACTTGTTAAATAATTATTTTTTATCTATAGTACTCATTAATCATGTTATTAGTCGAACTTTAATTTGACCCATTTATTACTTGTGTCAATGAATCGTGTTATTTTCGGGTTCGGTTAGAGTCGAATTCACCTTCGAGTCAAAAATTGACAACCTTATTGGTTTAATTGTTAATTTGTTTGCATTATTGATCATTAATTTTCTAAATTTTGATGACGTGGTGTAACACGTCATGTGACGTCATCAATATGGTGATGATATGGCGTACTAAATAATATTTTAGATTTTATTATTGAAAGTTAGTTGAAGTGGTTAGTTAAAATAGATAGTTTTGTTAGAGTGAGTTTGAAAAAATGGTTAGTTAAAGTAGATAATACAATATTTAAATATATTTTGAGTAGTTATTTTAGATATCTCTCTTGGAGATGCTCTAAGTGTTTCGCTTAACAGTGAGGTAGGGTGATTTGGTGGTGAATTTTCCATATTTGGAGGGGATCCATGCCATTTGGTCACGTGTGGGGAAGTATGGGAGTTGAATTTTAAGAAGAATTGCCTTCATTATTGAAGGTTGAAGATATTAATGTTTTGTTCCAAGTGTGGCTTTACAAGTCGATCAATTCTGCTACTAGCATTTGTTTTTATTTTTTTTTACAATCTAGCTTAAGCTGAGCTTTGAATTTCGGTTGATTTGGATCAGACCATAAAATGGTTGATGTCATCCCTTCCTAAATAATAGGCCCCTACTTAGATTATGAGTCAACAATTAAGTATTTGATTCCATGCCATGGAATCCTGCGTTTGTTTATTGAATATACATATAGGAATGAGTAGGGCTGTCAATTTTTAATTTGGAACACGAACCCGACCCGAATCGAACCCGACACGAACTCGAAAAAAATACGATTAGTTGACACGGTAATAAATGGGTCTAATTCAGGTTCGACACGAATAATACGATTAAGGGTACTGTAGATAAAAAATAATTATTTAACAAGTATTATATTCTTAAATAAGAATTTTATAATTTTTTAATATTTTTTAAATAATATTATATTAGTTGTTGTCAAATTAAATATTTTTTTATTAACACGAATATTGACCCAAACCCGACACGTGCCGAAATGACACGACTCGAAAAAAACACGGCAAAAAGTGATACGACACGAAACTGACCCGACCCGACACGTTTGACACTCCTAGGAATGAGTTTCTGAAGCAGTACTTCCTGGTCCGTTGAGATAGAGCAGTACTTTTTGATGGTTCAAACTATGCTTATTGAAAATATTGGAAAGCTTGCATTAGACTATTTCTAAAATCAATTGATGAGATAGTATGATTAACTGTGCAAGAGGGTTGGAGCCTTATCACCACCACCACCACAAATGTTGGAACGGAAATCCTGAGAACCGTTAATAACGCGTATGTACTGAATATCAAAATTTTTTCTTTAAAACCCTACAAGGCGGAATTATGATTTACCTTCAAGATCTCTCGGGACAGTTCTCATCTCAGCACGAACACAAAATAAAACAATGACTACAGCTCGACGAGCCTTGCAGTCTTCTATCGTATATCCTCAACGTCAGAATCCAGATGCAGTGTGAGTTGCCAAGACCTTCAAATCCGTATTCTTTCTTTCAGCCTCTCTAAAAAATGTGTATAAAGAATAAATGCTAAAATAGAGAACCTAAACGTCTTTATATAGGCTACGATAGAAATCCTGAAAGGAAATAAGGACCGGGCTCCCAATAGGCTTAGGATTCTTATGTTCAATCTAGAACAAACATCCTAGAACCCATTAATAATAAGTCAGCCTACTAAAGACTTATTATTGATCTCCTAGGCCTTATCTCAAAATTAGATTCGAGTTTCTTATTATTATATGCTTAATAATCTCCCCACGTTTAAAATTTCAGATGTCCATTGATTAAATAAATTACTGACAATTTTATTTAATCGACTTCTTTTATTCTTTGAGACCTTACTACTCAATTTATTTGTCATATCGGATAATTAAATTTACATGCAGGGTTTGACATGGACAAAACTTATGAGTTTTCTCAAGATTACATCATCAACTCATTTAAATACTAGGACGTGGTTTTCTTTAATATTTAATTTTTACCATACAAATAACATCATCTCCCAATTCATCGAGCTTATTGACCCAATATGAATCTCACTCTTTGATGAATTAAAGTAACAAATATTATATGCACGTGACAATTAAATATTTATGGATTAAGAGAATAAACAATCATAATAATCATGAGGTATTTATTATCTTATTAAATCAGTAAAAGATAATAACCTCAACATAACTCTGTTCAATACACAAAGTGTAATAGTGTAATAATTTGAGACATCAAACAATCTCCTACAGTCAAGATAGACTATGCCAACACTACAGTCAAGATAGACGTGTCCAATTCTATTTACGATTGTGAACATATACTCATATTTTACAAGGATCCGATAATCTGATTTTATGTGCTTAAGTAAAATTGTACAAACCAGATTATCTACAATGTAAAATATAAAACACACATGCATATCATATATAAAATATAATACAAATATTTTGCCCACATAAATTCTCAATAAAATGAAAAGAACAAACTTTTATTAATCAATAAAACCAGTTTTAGTACAAAAAATAAACTTTTAGTATACTATTCTATCAATTCTCCCACTTATACTCAAAGTCATGTTGTCATACATCTAACTCTCATTCCCTCCACATGACTATCAAAAGTCTTTGCTGGTATGCTCTTGGTAAAGGGATCTACGAGGTTGTTTGCTGATGCAATCTTGATCACCACTACATCACCTTTTCTCACGATATCTCGTATAAGGTGATATTTGCCCTCAATGTGCTTCCCTTTCTTATGGGTTTGTGGTTCCTTCGAGTTAGCAACCTCTCCGCTATTGTCACAATAAGTGTAATAGCCGATTTTATCGAGGGTACCACTTCTAAATCCATTAGGAAGTTTCTAAGCCAAACTATCTATTTGGCTGATTCAAAAGCCGCCGCGTACTTGGCCTCCATGGTGGAATCACCAATACAAGATTGTTTGATACTCATCCAACTTATGTCTCCACCTCCTAGAATAAACACATATCCTAAAGTTGATTTTCTAAAATTCCTATCTAACTGAAAATCAGAGTCTGTGTACCCGATGGGTACTAGACTATCTGCTTGGTAAACTAACATATAATCTCTTGTCCTTTTCAGGCACTTAAGAATATGATTTACCGTAGTCCAATGCTCTTGTCCAGGGTTAGCCTGATATCTACTAACCACGCCAACGGCAAAACAGATATCAGGTCTAGTGCAAAGCAAAGCATGCATACATGAGACTTCTCACTGTCGAAGCATAAGGAACTGTCTTCATGCTCCCTATATCCTCAGGTGTCTTAGGACACTGCTTCTTTGACAGAGAAAATTTATGTCTGAAAGGAAGAAATACCTTCTTGGAATTTTGTATGCTAGAACGGGCTAGAATGGTATCGATATAGGTAGTTTGAGATAAGCCTATCGTCCTATCTTTGCGATTTTGCATAAGCTTGATCCCAAGGATGTGACCAGCCTCTCCCAGATCCTTCATATCGAACTAATTGGATAACCATATTGAACTGATTGGATAGCCATACCCTAACAAAAGATAACACCCCCACTTCGTTTTCGATGAGAAAGATATCATCCACGTAAAGTTCTAGGAACACCACCATATTTTCGTCATGCCTTTTATACACACAAGACTCATCAGGACATTGATTAAAACTATAAGATTTAATAGTCTGATAAAAAAAAATGTTTCAAGATTTAGATGTCTACTTAAGTCCATAAATAGATCTCTTAAACTTGCACACTAGGTGCTCATGGCCCTTTGCTACAAATCCATCTGGTTGTACCATATAGATACACTCGTCAAGATTCTCGTTAAGGAGCGTTGTCTTGATGTCCATTTGCCAAATCTTGTTATCGAGATAAGCTACAATGGATAAGAGAATCTAGATCGACTTCAACATAGCTACCGGCTAAAAAGTCTCCTCATAATCGATTCCCTCTTTCTAATTAAACCCTTTCGCAACAAGCCTTGCTTTATATTTTTCCACCTTACTGTCAGATCCTCTCTTTCTATTTTAGACCCACTTGCATCGAATATGTTTTATCCCATTGGGTGGTTCTACAAGTTCCCAGACCTAATTGGAGTACATGGACTCCATCTCAGATATCATAGTCTTTTGCCAAAGTTCTGCATCTTTATCTTGGAGTGCTTCATTGTAGGTCCAGGGATCAACATTTTGATCCTTAGGAATCTTGTCAAATGACTCTTCCAAGAGCATACACTGTTCGGGTTGATGAACAACCCTCCAACTACGACGAGGCTTTGCTTGTATCTGTGTATTATCAGTAACATCTTGTGTAGGTTATGCACAAGTATCAATATTCCTTCCATTACGACGAGGCAATGAAACATTATCTAGTCGATGACATGGAAGAGAGCAAAAGACACCAATTCCCTGATCTCAATCTTAAGTCGAATCATACCAATGACACGTTACCCCCGTTGATTAAAGCCTTGAATTGTTAGTTTACTTTTTGACAACTCCTCTAAAGAGATTCCAAGATGCTTCATGATATGAATTGACATGATATTGACAGCCGATCCATAATCGATTAAGATACGAGATATTTTATATTCTCGGATAAATCCACTCACGTAAAGGGGTCTATTGTGGAGGAGAGATCCTAACTGCAAATTTTCATCAGTAAATGGAATTGATGTCATACAATCAGATTGACTAACTTGGTCAGCAACAGTTAAGATTTTCTTTTTAAATCTTTCTGGGTTGATCAAAGCTTGTACCAACATTTGCCGGGTTTCTTTGGGTAATTCAAGTACCTCAGGAAGACTTAGATTTGATGTGATTTCTTTGAACCTTGCAATCATTTCTTCTTCGTCTGTCGATACCTCTTTCTGAGCATTTTTGGTATCTGAATCTTTATTTAGTGGAACATCAGTTATGCATTTTTCTTCACAAGCACTGATTACATAAGATGTCATTGATTTCCTTGTAAAGAATTGCTTGAGAAAATATTCCATCAATGTTACAGGTGTGCGAGAACATAACTTATAGTCTTTATCATCAATGGTTGTCAGTGGGAAGACAATCTTTTTTTTCCTCCATGTCTTCGATTTTGGTGAGAATGAGATCCCCTCTTTGTTTTGGGGTGTTTTGACTTATTAGTTAGAGGAGATGAATGTTGTAGCTTACGAACTTTACGAGGTTTTACTAGAGTCCATTCTCCCAAATCTTCTTCATTAGCCACAGAATTATCCAAAGGAGGCCACCCACTTGGTTTGAGATCCAAAATAGGTGCCCCCAACATGAAATCTGAGTTGCCTAGTAGATTAGATGACTTTGTGTTAGTAATCGAGGTTCGGTATTTATCTTTTTTGCTGACAAAGGTTGACCAACCATCCCCGATCTCGTCTTCTGATTCAGATGATGATGCCGAAACATCTAGATCATCTATCATGAGTTCATAAAGCGTTGGAACGTTGGAGTTTTTATGCCTCGGCATACCTGGGTATGCATACACTGTTGTTATCTCATCATCAACAATTTACTGTACTTGCACAGCTCCTTCAGGAAGAGTAACAATAAGTTCCTTACTTTCAACTGACAGTGTCTCTTCTGCAGAGATAGAAGAATTCAACAGTTGTGATGGTTCTTCAGAATGTATTAGAGGTGATGATTGTGCTCCTTTGTTTGGAATTGGTATAGGGTCGAAGGACCCAAAAGTGACCATTGTTACATTTACAGGTACCATTTTTTCGCTAGAATCGAGCTTAATTTTCTTGTCGTTCAATAAACGAAGAATCTCTTCCTTCAAGATAAAATATCTTTCAAGGGGATGACTAATAATCCGATGATATTTACAATACTTCGGATTATCAAACATTCTTGATTCTTCTGGCCGCTTAGGTGTTGGAAGCTCGATAAATTTTAACTCGAGTAGTTGATCAAAAATATCTAATACTTCATCATCAGTGAAGAGATATTTCTTCTCTTCAAGTTCTTTCAAACTTGGCCCTGTCTTCTTTTGAGTCTGATCTTGATTAAATTTGACTTGGAAGTCTGTCTTTGACTTTTTATCAAAAATCTTCACCGGTGTAGTGGAGATTGCCAAAGATTCTTTTGATTTTAAGACTTTCACATCTTTCTTCACATTTTTCTTTACGTCTTTCTTTGCACGAGGGTCACTGAGAAAGTAACTTCCGTGCCTGAAAATTTGAATTTTTAAGTCATGGGCTCGTGTTGCAAGTTCTTCAAATGTATGGGACATGTTTCCTTGGAGACTGTAGAGTAGTTCCTAATGCATTCCTTGGACACACATATCAATCGAGGAGGCTTTACTAATGGGTTCTTTACAATTGAGAACAAGACTCCTCCAGCGCTCAATGTAATCAATGTTAGGTTCGTCTTTTCTTTGCTTTGTTCCTGCAAGTTCAGGAAGACTTACCATACGTCAAGTGATGTAGAAATGAGTGAGAAACTCTCGTTCAAGTTGGTCCCAACTGTCAACAGTCCCAGCAGTTAGATCAGTGTACCAGTCAAACGCAGCTCCGATGAGGGAACGAACAAATTGTTTCACCATCAGATCGTCGTAGGTACCAACATTATTGCATGTTTCAATGAAATGTGCAATATGTTGTTTTGGGTTGCCTTTCCCATCAAACTGTTGAAACTTCGGGGGTTGATAACCTATTGGCATTTGTATCTCATCAATTCGTCTGGTATATGATTTTGTATATACCAAAAAAGACTGGGGAGATCCTCCATACTGGGCTCGAATGGTATCAGCAATCATATGTTGAAGTTGTTGGACAGAAAGTGCGACAACAGACATTTGTGAAGAATCTCGTAGGGCATTTTGTGCCACGGCTCAATCATGTTGCTCTTGTTTTTGTTCTAAAAACTTTGAATTTTCTGGCATTTTAGTACTAGATAGACTGGGAGTTTCTTGAGTGCTTCCTTTTGAAGGTTCTTGTAATTCAAGCCGATTCATGAGTGCGGCAGTTTGCATTTCTTTACCTTCAAGGGCCTTGGTCAACCTCTCGACTGTAGCAGTGAGTTGTTGAAGATGTTCTTCAGATGAAGTGGCTTCTGTCACCATCACAGGCATAGGCGTATCAGAGGTCGAAGAATAATCACCCCATTTCTGCTTAGGAGAAATCTCAGAGTAAGATTCAGTCCTCGAACCTGTGCTGGAGTGTGTGTCGGGCAAAGAATCATCCGTCTTTTCCTCCAAATCGACCAAAGAATGGGTAGGTTGTCTCTTTTTGGTTGGAAGAGCCTTCTTTTTGCTTTGTCTAGATCGATGTTCCATTGGTGGAAAAAGTTGAGACTTACCTGCCTTTGTTCTAGCACGATTTGTTGGAATTGACTCATCAATCAAATCCGCTGACTTTTCGGTGAGAGGAATCACGATGTCTTTGATTGTCATTTTTGTCAGGCTTGTTGAGTTTTTGACTTGAGAGATGAGAGGAAGAGAGTGTCCCACTGGGCATGCCAAAATTTGTAACGACAAAATTTCGTGGATGAATTAACACAAAATAAGGTCAAGTTACAATAGTAAATTTGATTGACTTTAAGTAAAAGAATGTAGTGTTGACTCTCTTTGGTGTGCCTCTCACGTGCACTGTTCTCTGATTCTCGAAGGATTTGATGAAGATGATGAATTTGGTGAAGATGAGGGTCTGATTGGCGTGTTTCTCACTCTTCAATTGGTGGTAGCTTTGATGAATACGAGAGTTGGATCAATGTATCTCCCACTCTTCAATTTAAGGATGTTTTGGATGAATCTTCTCACCGTTCTTCGTTTGGAATGACTTGAAGATGACTTGGATTTTTTTTGAAGAAGGACCTTGGCGGTGTGTTCTTCTTTCTAGAGATGAACTTGCAAGGCTTTAAGGCTTTAGTGAATTTCGAGCAGAGCTTCGCCGATATTCCTTTCTCCTTGACTTCTTCTCCCTTTTTTTCTCCTCTTTGGCCTACCCTAAGACCTCTATTTATAGTGGTAGGAGTAACTATTCATATAAAGGTATTATACCTGAATACCCTTATGTGGACTTTAGGTAATGGGCTATCCATAAATTTGTGGACTTTAGTGTATGGAATTTAAGTGCAACCCACTTTACCTTTTAAAAGTTTATTTAATTTGGGCCTATGGAATTTAAGTCCTTTTTAATTTAACAAACCTAATTAATTATATTGGGCTTGTATTATTTAGGCTATGGAATTTAGTTCCAATTTAATTTAATTTAACAAGTCTTGTTAATTAAATTTGGGCTTGTTTAGGTTATGGAATTTATGTCCAACCCCAATTTTATTTATCTAATTGATTTGAGCTCAATTATAGACATTAATTTATTAATTAAAATTTTAATGTCTACAAGGGGGTATGGAATTTAGGTTATAGTGATGGCAAGGGAATTTTCTCTGTGGTTTGGGTTTACTCTGTCAAACGAATCGGGTTTGTTGTGAGGGAAAAACATAAGGTAGGTAAGGGTAACGATGCATTGATGAATTGATGACGACGACAATAGTGTTTTGACGATTGGTGATATACACGAATTAAGTGATGATGATGGTGAGGGTTGGTAGTGAGCAGTGTTCAGAGGTGGGTAATAGTGATGCTTGTTAAGTTGTTAATACAGTAAGAATTGAGTGGTGCCATTTGAGATTGTGGTTGACGCTTGGGGATTGGTAATATAGGGGTAAAGAGGCGATAGTTATGGATGGTGGATGGTGGTGATAGGGTGGGGGGGAGCGACAATGTGCAAACCCGAAGATGGATATTGAGGGAGTTGCCGCT
>CM042192.1:11969661-11981200 GCA_023539305.1 Ilex asprella | reverse complement strand
TTTTTGAAATCAAGAATTAAGGACAATTTAGAGAAAAGTTCATCTCTCTTTGAAATCTAGGGTTTTTAATCAAGAAAAGGATTCACGGGTAAATTCAACAATAATAGTGTTTAAATCATGGTAATAAAATGAAGAATCAATGATCTATAGCATATATATAAGATGTAGAGTGGAAAGAGTACATATAAGTAAACCCTAGCCTCAATGTAAGTGAGTGGGAGAAAACCCCTACCTTGAGTCTTGCAGATCTAGGGTTTGGATTCTTGAATCTACCTTCACTCTCTTGTTTTTCCCTTCCTTCCTTCCTCTTTTCTCTTCCTTTCTTTCTCTCTTAGGGTTTCTAAGGTTGGAGTGGCTGAAATGGGGCCAAAATGGACGACCTTAGGTATTTATAAGGCTAGCCTTGGACCACGGTCGCGACTTAAAACATTCAGGTTTTTATCGGGTGTACCGGTACCCAGTACCGGTACCGGTACTACAAACCTTCTGGAATAGGGGTACCGGTACCCAGTACCGGTACCAAAAACCTTCTGTAATCGAGGTACCGGTACCCGGTACCGGTACCACTCAGCAGACAGAGTCTTCCTCTGTCTTCCAAGTTTCCAAATGCACTTCCTATTACCTTTCCCAAGGTTTTTCGACCTTCCGGATTCAGTGGAAGCATTATTTTGATCTAGAAACATTTAGAAATTTATCTAATAACTAATTCCAATCCCCAACGTCTTTGAACTTAACTCCCCAAATCCATTTGTCTCCCAATCCTTCTTTTCTAATGTTTTAACCTATGTGATTCATTCTTACATCATTATACATATCCTCATTTTCACAAAATATTTTATTACATATATCTATACATTATATAAAAGAAAATACGGGGTGTTACATTTTGTATGACATTGTGATTTGACTTGTGATTCGTGGTGAAGGAAGCGAAGATTTTTTAGACTTTTTACTTAGGTTGTGTTTTGTTATTTTTGAAATTGAATATGGTTAATGAATGGGTTAAACCCCATTATTACACGTGTTCTAGCATTAATTGGGCTCATGTGATGATGAGAAGACTTTGCACATGACCGAAGATCTGAAGTCCTTTGCCAGTCCTGTTATCTAACTGACCTAGTCGGTGGTTCGGTAAGATCAACAACAAGTAGGCTCTCTTTGCTTCCAAGTTCGTACATCAGCAGAACAAAACAAGAGTTCGGTTTGTATCGAGCCAACTTCTAAAAATTGGTCGGCAAAACAAAAGAAGAGCTCGGTTTGTACCAGACCGAGAAGATTAACATGTTTAATACATATTGGATGTGTTCGGCCTTCATTGTCCGAGCTGTTTCAAACGGTAGATAGAAGGATAAAGAACCGCCTAGAATTTAGGCAATCAGATAAATGAAGGAGACGAAATCAAAGATATCCAAAGAGATTGTAGGAGGAGTATTAGTAACATCCCAAACTCAAATACTGAAAGAAAGGAAGGTGTGCCACCTTGCATCTAAAATAACGGAAACCCTAAAAAGAATATAGTCTATAAAAAGCAGAAGAATACAGGGTGAAAGATACGCAAAAACGCTCCTTGTCTTCACACGATTCTTCTTGATTCATTATTGACTTAAGCATCGGAGTGCCTTCGATCGAAGCACTTTGATCTTGGGCAGTTTGTTCATTTTTTCAGAAAGAAGATTGGGAGAAAGCTCGAAATTCTTTTCCATAAACCATATTATAAATTGAGTGTTCGAGGTAACGTCCATTTTTTTCTTCAACATTTTTTACGCCGTCTATGGGAAACTAGAATTTCTTATTTTTCGAACAAAAAGCTATGATGTCGAGACTCAGGAGTGCTATCAGATCACCTATCGGCAACCTTGCCTTGGGGAGTTCAGATCCTACACCTCCTCCGATGGATAGCAACATAAGGTTGCGTGCAAGCGGAAGCCCACCCAGGCTCCATGGGGATGATAGTTATCCTTGGCAAGTTTCAGGCCCTCTAGAAACAAAAGCCCGACAAATTGAAGGTCATGGTGAATCTGTCCGTGCCGATGATGAAAATCATTCACTAGCGAAGTTGATCCAATCACTGCAGGATCGGCTTGATGCTCACGACAGTCTGTTTAAGAAGTCTTACGCTTGGGAGAAAGACCTGGTAAGAGAAAACGAAGAATTAAAAGTCAGGGTTAGAGAGATGACCCTGAAGGACACGAGGGATTAACAGGAAAGAGAAGTTTGACATGACAATTTGGAAAGGAAACCGAGTAGAGCCAAAACTACCGACGAAGATAAACTCCATCGAAAGAAGCCTCGGGTCCAAGATGACGTATGGAAATAGTACATTGATGATGAACTCAACAATCGCTTGAGGAGGCCAGATCAGAGGTCGGCTAGGAACCTAGCTAGAAGAGCTACCGGAGAGTATGGTGACGGTTTGGATTCGTCCCCGTTCGCAGCATGGATAGAAAAGGGACGAATCTCGAGTAAGTTCACCATCCCGAACTTCAAACTATACGATGGCAAAATTGACCCAATTTCACGTATCAGACACTACAGACAACTCATGATGATTCACAGAAGAAACGAGCCCCTACTCTGCATTATCTTCCCCAGCAGCATCGGGGAATCAGCCATTAAGTGGTTCGACAGCCTGCCAAGAGGGACGATTGACGGTTGGGCTAGGCTAGCCGAACAATTCACAACTCGGTTCATTACGAGCAGGAAGTGGCCTAAAGATGTCGGGACTCTATTGACACTCAAAAAGAAAAATAACGAAAGCCTGCGAAAGTATGCCCATCATTATTGGGAAACTATGAATGAAGTCAACAGATTGCAGTTGCATCATTCAAGATCGGATTGCCAAAGGAAAATTCACTGTACCAATCACTAACCAGGAGGCCAGCCACAGATTTGGAAGAACTCATGGCAAGGATCAAAAAATACGCTAAGGTTGATGACGACCTGACCAGGGAGGTAATGAAAGAGCCATAAATCAGGAGACAGTTCGGCAGAGAAAAACAGGCGGAGCCGAACAGAGAAGGAATAAGGAGGAACGACAAGGAGGGTTACCCCCTGAGGACGCGCTTCCTAGGGGTAGACACCTTGTTCAAAGAACCGATACATAAGATACTGAGCCAGATCAGGGACAAGCTTTTCGTCAAATGGCCAAACAAGCTAGTGGGAGACCCCTCTAAAAGGAACCCAAACTTTAGATGCTCATACCACCGAGATGTGGGCCACATGACTGAGAACTGCAGGACCCTGAAGCAACACTTAGAAGAATTGGTCAAGGCTGGACACCTCTCAGAGTTCATTGAGGGTGGACAGGAAAACGAAGGAGGAGGATCCGAGCCAAAGGATGACAACAACACACCAGCTGGTGTAATTGATGTGATTCACGCTACCACCAACCCAAATATGTTAACAAATAACTCGGCCTAGGCTTATATTCAAAAGACAACTAAGGAAAGAGAGGTCTATGAGTTAAGGCTAATCCCGGAGGTTACGTACAAAAGAATCAGGATGGAAGAATCTCCAGAAATGATCTGTTTTATCGAGCGAGATCTGGTCGGAGTACACTAGCCGCATAACGATGCTCTAGTGGTGACGCTTCAAATTGCTAATTTTGGCATTAAGAGAGTCTTGATCGATCCCGGGAGCTCGTCAGAAATCATGTATGTGGATCTGTTCAAAAAACTCGGGCTAAGGAAAGCAGGCCTCAAGCCCTCGAACACACCGCTCGTTGGTTTTAGTGGTAAAACAGCTCTGCCCAACAGGAGGATCACCCTGCCTGTAAAGACCGGACCAGTTTGTGTTATGACCGAGTTCCTAGCAGTAGATACGATATCAGCATACAACGCAATAATGGGACGGTCTTGGTTACATGAGATGAAGGCTGTTCCTTCGATATATCATCAAATGTTGAGATTTCCTTCAACTGATAGAATAGTAAACATTCGAGGGGACCAGGTTAGCTCGAGGACCTGTCTTTTGGCCTCGGTAAAGGCGAAAGATAAGTATCGAGAGGACAACTCGGTGGCAGAAGTGAAAAAATAGCAGTCAATCGTTGATAGCTCGGGCGATCTTTACTACCCAACTGTCGACAAAAAACCTAAAGTACCTTTAGGCACCGAGAAAGAAGTCACAAACCGAACCATCGCAGACTTGTCTAAATTACCTTTAGACAAGAATGGAGACACGGACAAGTATTTCATGATAGGAACAACCCTTATTCCCGAATAAAAGATTGATCTCATCGCCCTACTGCGGGAGTATGCCGATGTATTTGCATGAAGTACCAATGATATGCTCGGCGTACCGCCGGAGGTTGCATGTTATTATTTAAACATCGATCCGAGCTACAAGCCCGTTAAGAAAAATTTAAGGAGGTCGGCCCCTCAGCATTGAGAGACGGTGAAAGAGGAGGTGGCTCGTTTACTGGAGTAAAAAACAATTAGAGAGGTAAAATACTCGACTTAGTTGTCAAACACCGTAGTGGTGAAAAAGAAAAGCGAGAAGTGGAGAGTTTGTGTCGACTTCACTGATTTAAACAAAGCATGTCCAAAAGATAGCTTCTCACTGCCGAAGATAGATCAGCTGGTTGACGCAGTAGCCAGGCACGAGCAGATGAGTTTTTTAGACGCCTTCAGAGGCTATCATTAGATCCCCCTAGCCGAAGAAGACCAAGAGAAGACTGTCTTCATAACACCGGAAGGAATGTACTGCTACAAGGTGATGCCCTTCGGACTAAAGAATGCCGGAGCAACATATCAGAGGTTAGTAACCTAGATGTTTACGCATATGATTGACAATACTATTGAAGTTTATATTGATGATATGATCGTTAAAAGTCGGAAGGCCACTTCTAATTGTGCCAACCACAAGGCCACCTTCGAGGTTCTGCAAAAATATAATATGAAGTTAAATGCCTCTAAGTGTGCCTTTGGGGCCTGCTCGGGAAAATTTTTGAGATTTCTCGTTACACATCGAGGGATAGAGGCGAATCCCGAATAGGTAAAGGTAATTACCGAACTACAACCACCTCAGACTATCAAAGAAGTGCAGAGGTTAATAGGAATGGCAGCAGCACTTGGGAGATTCATATCCCGAGCATCGGACAAGTGTAGACCTTTCTTCCAATCCATCAAGGGGACAAAGGAAACGCCTTGGAGTTAGGAGAGCGAGAGAGCATTTGCTGATCTGAAGACATATCTGGCATCTCCTCCTATTTTGTCAACTCCCTCGTCCGAGGAAGAACTTTACTTGTACTTAGCTGTGTCAAAACACGCCGTTAGCGGGGCATTGATAAGAAGAGATAAGGGACAATTAAAACATGTTTACTACGTGAGCAAGATGCTTTTGGACGCAGAGTCCAGATACACTCCTTTAGAGAAGCTTGCCCTAGCACTTATCAGTTCAGCACGGAAACTCAGACATTACTTTCAGGCTCATCAAATCACAGTATTCACTGACAAGCCGTTAAGATCACTATTTCTCAAAGCTGACCTTTCTAGATGAGTGGCCAAATGGGCTGCTAAACTCGGGGAGTTTGACGTCCACTTCGAACCCAGAAAGGCGATAAAGGGCCAAGTAGTCGCTGACTTTATTGCAGAATTTCAGTCGAACAACAGTTCAAGAGAAGGTCTTGGTGGCAACGAAGAGAATGACCTCAACGACGGATGGATCCTTTAAGTGGATGGGGCCTCAAATCAGAAAGATGTTGGAATTGGCATCATTCTTGTAAGTCCCAAAGGATGTACATTGGAGAGAGCAATCAGGCTCGGCTTCAATGCATCCAACAATGAAGCAGAATACGAAGCTATGATAGCTGAAGTGAGGTTGGCAATCGAGTTGGGGGCAAGGAAGCTCCAAATATTATTCGATTCACAGTTAGTTGTAAATCAGATAATAGGGGAGTATGCGACTAAGGATTAAAGGATAATAGCATATCATGCCATTGCGGAAAAGGAACTAAATAAGATACCGAGTATTCAATCCAGCAGGTTGCAAGGGCAAAGAACACACACGCCGACGTCTTAGCATCACTAACCTCCGCAATTGAGCAAGACACTGAAAGATCTATCACTGTGGAATTTCAAGTCGAACCAAGCGTACGGCCGACCAGAACAGACGAAATACTGTGCAATATCCCCGAGCCAAGTTGGATGGACCCAATAATAGGTTTTCTGAAGAATGGTGATTTGCCCGAGGATAAGAGGGAAGCTCACAAATTGCATTTGAAAGTATCCAGATTTTGGCTATCTCCGAAAGACGAACTCTACCGACGCTCGTTTGGAGGCCCCTACTTGAAATGTGTACTCTCCAGTATAGTTCCTGACTTTCTGTCTAAAATACATGAAGGAAGTTGCGGAGCTCATACTGGAGGAAGGTCTCTTGCTCACCGTGCTGTTTCGCAAGGTTATTGGTGGCCCTATATGCAGAAAGACGCACAACAGTTTGTTCGGCAATGTGAAAAATGTCAAAAATTTGCGACAATCCCAAGGAAGCCATCCTTGGAACTTCTTCCCTTGGCTAGCCAATGGCCTTTCGCACAGTGGCGAGAAGTACCTTCTTGTTGCCACTAATTATGTCACAAAATGGGTGGAGGCCGAGCCATTGGCAAATATCAAAGACACTGATACATGGAAGTTTATTTGGAAGAACATCATCACAAGGTTCGGCATCCCACATACACTTATCTCTGATAATGGTACACAATTTGATAGTGGCCCGTTCAGGACATTTTGCCACTATTCTACACCATCTTACCCGCAGAGCAATGGTCAAGCAGAGATCACGAATAAAACAATCTTGGATGGAATTAAGAAGAGATTGGAGGATGCTAAAGGAAGATGGGTGGAAGAACTCCCAAGTGTTTTGTGGACGTACCGAACAACGCCACGGAGGTCCATAGGAGAAACAACCTTCGCGTTAGCTTATGGGATGGAGGTTGTCATACCTTTAGAAGTTGCCCTACTAACCTTGAAGACCGAACTGGCCGAAAACAGCATCAACCATGTCGTCATCACTCGAGATATTGACCTAGCCGAATAAAAGAGAGAACATGCCGTTATAAGAATGACCTTGTATCGCCACCAGATGTCCCTAGCTTACAACAAGAATATAAACCCTCGATCCTTCACGATGGGGGACCTGGTCCTCAGGCATGTATTGGGATCAACCAAAAACCCGGTCTATGGGAAGCTCGGAGCAAATTGGGAAGACCCCTACAGAGTGACTAGAGTTGGGGGCAGCGGATATTACGAGCTCGAGACCATCGATTGTCGGGCAATACCTCGCCCCTGGAACGTTGAAAACCTTAGGAAATTCTATTTATAAAAAAAGCCCTTTTTTCATAAGACTCAGAAATGCCTTCGAAAATCTAAAAGTGCCTCTTAGAATATTCATGTATTTACTTCGGTCGTAATGAGCCGAAATCATCAATAAATGTTCATGGACTCCATATTGTTCCCTTACTTGTCAAACATCCTACTACTAAGGCAGGGAGGCAAAAATCCTGGTAGAAGTCAAGAGCTTAAATTAGGCGCAGCCACCCGATCTAACCCAGGCCTTCGGCTAGGCACAACGGTGTAAGTCAATTAGGAATGGGTTAGAGTCCAATAAAATTGGCGGGTCGGTGCGTAGTAGAAACACTTAGTCCACAAAAAGACTAAGTAAACCTACCGAACCGAGTAGACCGCCTTACTTGGAACCAAGCTGTGAAGAAAGGCCGAACAAGGGGCAAAATCTCACAGCGTTGAAACCTCATACGTGAAAGCACTGAAAATTCTCTCAAGTAGAAAAAGATTCCCATTGATCGACCGAGCTTTGAAGTAAGGCCGAGCAAGTAGCCTAAACTCCATGTCTTAAAAAGGCATCTGATTTAGGAACCAAGCTCCCCTAAGATGGGCCTAGCAGATCTATATTTACAGGAATAATGATACTACTAAAAGTCAAGTTTCTATATGAAGACCAAGCCCACGAGTAAGCCAAAAACTCGCATAACCCTTGTGTTTTTGGCTCTAAGTCGATACTTCCTAAAGTATATAAGAAAAGAAACATATACGATTTTCTTGAGAGGCACTCAATGAAAGATTGCTAAGAAAACAAACAGTGATCTTCATTCAAAACAAAGTTGCAAAGAATTACATCAACAAAAAAAAAGTGATCATATCTGTTACATCAGAAAAATATAAAAGAACTGTTCTAAGACTGATCAGGAAGCAGGTGGTTGAGAGGAACAAGGAAGAGAGTTCCTTGAATAAAGTTCAGAAGATCGAGGCACTCCAGCCTTGGCTAGGGCAGCCAGCCAACCCTTGCTGAAGAAGACATCTTGGATCTTAGGGATCTACAGCTCCAAGTCTTCATCTGCCTTCTCCAGACCTTCATTATAAGCAGCATTTTTCCTTTCCTTTTCCTCAGATTTGTACTGCTCGTACTCTTCAAGAAGATTAGAGTAGTCGAGCTGAGATTGCGTAAGTTCCACGTTGACTTCATGCTCGGACTCTTTCAATTGCCCAACTTCAAAAGAAAACTTCTTGTTCTCTTCAGAAAGGCTTTGGTTTTGAGCCTGGAGAACCTTCACTTCTTCACAAAGCTTGGCATATTCTTCATTAGTACTCTCCTTTTTGGCTAAAGCAGAAGCTCGGGCGTGGATGGCGTCCTTCATCGCTTTATCTTTACAGGCAATCCTTGCCCCGACCTCATGAAATTTTTGCAAACCCTTAAAAAGAGATGGGATTAACTTAGAAAAATTATTTAAAAGAAGGCGTTAAAGAGAGAAAAAAGGAAAGGTGAAGCTTACCAAAATCATGTGTTGAATTGCTTGACGAGAAACTTCGTTATCAGTCAGAGCCTCGTTCATTACCAGGTCTCGAGGAAGGATCAACCCTCTAGCCACTCCAACCGCCACGTTAAAATCTTCTATGGCAGAGTACTTAGCTGTTATCTCTCTTCGTTTCGCCCGAAGAATTGGTCGGAATGGAGTAATGGTTGGATGTGGAGATGTGCTTGGCTCAGCATCAGAAACCCTTCGCCTTTTTGGAGCTGGATCTTCAGCTAGCTCAAAAATAGAATTATCTTCAGGCACTAAAGGCTCATTCGAGGGGGGGATCAAACTCAAAAGAAATTGAAGTATCCAAGTTTTTTGGCTCGCCCAACTGTCCATCATTTAACACGTCGGCTCCAGTTTCAACTGTCCCAGCAGGAACCTCGGCCGAAGGCTCCTCATCAACAACAACGGGCGGCTCGGGCGTTATCTCCAATGACTCAGTAATCGGGCTCGGGTCAACGGTCGCTAAGAAGTCCAGAAAGTTCTTCACCGTCCTACGACCTGAAGCCGCTAAGGAAGCCCTTTTTTTTCCTCGGGGCGTCTTCTCCCGAACCTCCTAGATGGCGTCCTGATCTGTGGCCAAAGTAGCGTTGGGTCGGCTCGGAACGGCGATGAACGACGTATAGCTTGGAGTATACTCGAGCAATGTATAGGCAGCTTGGCAGAATAGTGATTCATTAAAACTCCAAACTTTCTGAAGTTGATCCAGCTTAACGGAAGACTCTGGGACTTTGCCCTTTACTGTTTCGCCTATGGAGAGGAAAACCCAGGTCAAAAAAAAAAAAGAATTAACAAGTGGCAACACATCAAATACCTAGTGTGCCTTGTTCATACGGACAGCGATAGGAAGGAACAACACCAACAACATACTCCCAATTCCCAGAAACAAAGACAATGTCGTTTTTATGACCTTTGTTGGAATCTGGAAGATGAGTGACCAAATAGTGGTCCTTCTTCCTCACCGATAGGTAGTAACTATCTCCAGCGGCCTTGAGAATATAATAGTGGAGTATCTCCCATAATCCCAAGCTCAGGTTCAGAATCTTGTTCAGATAGCATACCCCCATGACGATTCGGAAGAAGTTTAGACAACATTGGAGGGGGCAAAGGTTGGCAGCAAACAACACCCAGATCAGAAGCGGGTCGAAAGGGAATCGTACTCCTCCCTCAGTAATTGCACGAGTTAGGATAGGGATTGACTCTCTAGTGCCTATCAAGGGTTCATCCTTCCCAGCAACCCTAACATCGACGTCGTTAGGGATGTTATACTTGATTTTGAAGGCGGGGACCTCTGAGGGAGTAAGAGGAGCCATTG
Organism: Ilex asprella; assembly: GCA_023539305.1. Lineage (NCBI taxonomy): Eukaryota > Viridiplantae > Streptophyta > Magnoliopsida > Aquifoliales > Aquifoliaceae > Ilex > Ilex asprella. The sequence continues at coordinate 11,971,076 of CM042192.1, read as the reverse complement.
ATGGATTAAAAAAGGACGAAGTACAGAGGAGAGAGGTCAACAGAGAACGAAAGCTTGAAGGACAGTGAGAGTCTTTAAAGAACAGCAAGAGTCTTTATAGCAGAGGCCAAGTAAACTGTTAAAGCTCTCAAGAAAGGCGTTTTATAAGGAAGACGAATTTCAAAAGACAAAATATAATACTCTGAATTTGCCGTCAAAATGAGAGGGATATCACAAAGTACGAAGCAATAATGATTAAGAAAAGTAAGAAAACAGCTGACAGATGGACAAACGTCTGACAAACGCTTTTTGGGGGCAAATGAAGGTTAACCACTATTATTATACGTGTTCTAGCATTAATTGGGCTCACGTGATGATGAGAAGACTTAGCACGTGACCGAAGATCTGAAGTCCTTTGCCAGTCCTGTAATATAACTGACCTAGTCGGTGGTTCGATAAGATCATCAACAAGTCGGCTCTCTTTGCTACCAAGTTCGTACATCAACGGAACAAAACAAGAGTTCAGTTTGTACCGAGCCAACTTCTAAAAAATGGTCTGCAAAACGAAAGAAAAGCTCGGTTTGTACCAAACCGAGAAGATTAACATGTTCAATACATATTGGATGTGTTCGGCCTTCATTGTCCAAGCTGTTTCAAATGGTAGACAGAAGAATAAAGAACCGCCTAGAATTTAGGCAATCAGATAAATGAAGGAGACGAAATCAAAGATATCCAGAGAGATTGTAGGAGGAGTATCAGTAACCTCCCAAACTCAAATACTGAAAGAAAGGAAAGTGTGCCACCTTACATCTAAAATAACGAAAATCCTAAAAAGAATATAGTATATAAAAAGCAGAAGAATCCAGGGTGAAAGGTATGCAAAAACACTCCTTGTCTTCACATGATTCTTCTTGATCCATTACTGACTTAAGCATCGGAGTGCCTTCGATCGAAGCACTTCGATCTTAGGCAGTTTGTTCATTTTTTCAAAAAGAAGATTGAGAGAAAGCTCGAAATTCTTTTCCATAAACCATATTATAAATTGAGTGTTCGAGGTAACGTCTATTTTTTGCTTCAACAGTTAACATAAGAAAACATGAAGGGTGATGGCATTGGTCTTTAGGCGTAAGGGTGCCGGGCTTGGAGGACAAGCAGCAATCTTGTATGGTGAACATGGATTCGCCGTAATTTTGTGCTTTTCATTGGCTTGTCTTAAAGTCTAACTAGGGTAATTTAGAATTTTTTTTTATCAAAAGTATATTGGTATAATTTAGTTTAGTGAAAATTGAAGTTAAGTCTTCTTAGATGAACTTATAATAACTTGAGTCCGTCAAGAAAGTTTATTTGGTGATAAATATATTTTTTATCTTACTAATAAGTACTTAAGTCCATTATATTTTTAAATCTAAAAAATATCCTTAACAATGTTATTATGT
>CM042192.1:11940288-11964661 GCA_023539305.1 Ilex asprella | reverse complement strand
AAAGAGACATGTAACAACCCAGGCATCATAAAATTGATTAAGTGTGAATATACAGATACGTAATTCGATGGATAAAGATAAACCCAAAAACCCTTTTTTCCCCTTTTTCAGTTTAAAAGGAAGCGAAAAACAAGTATCAACGTTTTTGTTCTATGCATATGGACACCAAAAATAACAAATCAACAAGTGCCAATATTCTACCTGGGCCTTCATCACTGTCCCCAAGATCTCCCAGAAGAAATACATCCAAGTCCTGGTCAGTGGCTGATGAGGTTGCATTCTTGCTCTTCGGGTTTATTTCCTTCACTTCTGTTTTAGCAGTTGCTCCAACTGTTGAAACTTCCTTTATTACATCATCTTTCACTTCAGCGGATTTTTGTGTTTCATTTTCCATGTACCGCTTTTCATACCTAAACACATCAGGTGGAACAAAATAGAATTACTACACATCAATTACCAAAAAGATAAAAAACCCTCCATATCCAATGGAGGCAGACATTCACATACAATCATAAAGAGAGGAATAATACGACAAGACTGCACTGGTTATTTCTCAACAATTCCTTATCTAATAATCTGTCCAACATCAACTCCCAGGATTCGTTATTTCCAATTTTTTCAACACACTCCAGCACTCATACAGGTGACCAGGCAGACATCTCATGGCCAAATCTCAATTCCATGCTTTCAATTTCCTGGAAAGGATGAGTGGAAAAGATTTATCTCGGACATCAGCCAGATTGAAGACTGCGAGTAGCAGTGGCATGAGTGTCAAATGAATCAACCACTACTGAATACTACATTTCATAATTTGAAGGCTTATTCATGAGATTTTGGGTTAACAAATCCAACAGAAATACATCTCCTTCAATGAGTACACCAATCCAGAGAAGCTTTTGATCTAAGTCAACAAGCAAAAAGGCAAAATGGCATGAAGAATTTATATAAGAATTAAAAGGGGCAAATGTGATAAAAAAAAAAAAGTAAAAAGAAAAAGACAAGCCGCAGCATGTGTCCAACCTCAGATGTACACAGCCCAACATTTGTCATTTCCAAACTAAAAGAAAAAAGGGCTCAATCATTAATTCCATTTTCAAAACCAATTAGTCAAACTACAATTCACATTTTCTTGTTCCGCTGCCTCAACCCACTATAACTAAAGGTAACTGTAAAATCCTTGTGTTTGCAAATTTCAAACATATAATTCTATAAAAAATCTCATACAAATTAACATATTGACACAGATTTAGTATGCAATGAAAAGATTTCACTGAGTAACATAATAAAAGTTTCCCCCCAAAGGACAAGTCACTTACGGAGCCACATGACTATTCACAAGAATAAAATATATCCTCCAAAACTTCCTCTCTTTCATGACCCGCGGGCATAACTCATATCTTAGCTTCGAAACTTCCTGCAACACCATATTGTTAGATATTCATGCAGTGCAGAAATTTTCAAGCACAAGTTAAACAATTGCATATTGCAATAACAATTAAAAAAGCAATGTATACCCGTTTCGCTATTATGTGGAAGATCATGCAAAATGTAGCAAACAGCGGGGAACATTTCCTTGAGTTTCATGCATTTCAAACATACAATTTCCCACCCCCAAAAACTCATTTAGCGTATTTGTAGATACAGGGAGCATAACAATTAACAGCATCTGGTCATACAATCAAAATATTATCAATTCCATCTGTTTTGATAAAAACTACAAAAATATGCTGATATTGTTTTGCCTGACAACTTCCCTGCCTATTTTTTGATAGCTAACTGTCCTTACCCAGGCTCTCATACAACATTCAGCAAATGCTTAACGATACTTTTCATCTCAAATTTTAATCACAAGTACAGTGGCCATTAACTAGTGATAGTCCTGCAAATATGGGAAGTTGAGCGGTGGATGGATTACATAGGTGTCACTGGGTCAGCATTCCTTCTACAAAATAGCTCCCCTGATGGTTTAACCACATTCTCATGCTCGAGAGCTAAGATGCACGGATACGGATACCATACAACACGGACATGTCGACACAACATTACTCAAAAAAGTAGGAGATTAACAGTAGTCAATAATCAACGATTTTTTATAGACATGTGTAACAAACATATATGAGTACAATGACTTCTCTCATTTTCTCAATTCTTTTTTTTTTTTAGCAAAACTTCTATGAATTCTGTTCATTTATGAGTAAATTTTAGGTACAACTTTAACATGATTAATCTAAACAACTATTTTTTCTCTCGTGATATAAAATAGTCATGTGTCAAATTTTTAAGCTTTGTTAATTACATGTCAAGATAAGTTTATTGTTTACTAGTAGCGAAGGCCTACAGAAGTGTCGAACACATCACCGAGTGTTGGACACGTGTCCGAAAATAAAATTATTTCTTTTAATTATGGACATGGATAAAAGGATATCAGACACATGTCTGATAATATCTGAGGAGCATCAATGTTTGATATGGATATGTCAACTTCTGAAGAGTCTGTGCTTCTCATCTCGAGAGCCTCAACTTTTAACACTGAACCAATCACTTGCCTCTCCTTCCCAGGAAGTCTCAATAACATACATACAAAAGGCAAAGGGAACCAGATAGCTTTTGTAATTCTAGCTGAAACAGCATTTAACAGAGTGTCCTGCTCCTGCAGTACTCATGAACAGTAATGGCTAGATACAAACCATTAACTTTACATAAATAGCATAAAGGCTATTAGTCGCTCAAAACAACTATAGACAGAGCTAAATGGTGAACCCAGATTCATACAGCAGACATACACATTGGGTTATGTCGTTTAGTATTGTTCACATGGAAAATATTTTAAAGGAATAGCAGTCATGAGACAATATAAAAACCACAAGGAAGGGCAAGCAACTAAAACAGGATGAGAAATTAAAGCTAACGGAAATAGAAAGCAAAATACATTGTCCCAGAAACAGATTTCAGCAAGGAAATATGGTGTCAGAAAAATGTAAGTAGTTTCTTCACAAATTTCATTAGGTCAACCACCCTGTCATTGACAAAACAAATAAATACCTAAGAATCTGCTATCATGAAGATACTATAGAAATATTTTAAATTTAAAACGGATCAGTTGCCCTGGTCTATGAATCTATTCTAACTATCAACGAATTCCTTCTATGTCGCAGGGTTAAAACCAAAAAATATTTGTTTTTTTTTCAAGGTTTTCTCACGTTTTCGATAAAACCTTCTCATAAAAGTATTTTAACCAGATTTTTAGTGATATTAGTAGATACTATTCTAACCACTCCTTTTCTATTCATATCAGCATTTCGTATAGGGTTTATTATGAACAACCAAACCAAGAAACAATAGTAAATTAAAGGGCAACAAGAATATGCTTAAGACTTACAGACCCTCATCAAATAGCCAACCCTAGAAAGTTTCTGGCTTAGGATTGATTCTACAATAAATGCAAGAATTTTTCCCCAACCCCCCCCCCCCCAAAAAAAAAGGAGCTACCTTGACAGTTGAGAGAACAAGCTTGGCATGTCTTTCTTGCCATTTTGTAAGATCCTGCCGAACATTTGATAGTGTGGGAATATCAGACATTTCTGAATCATCTGCCATCAAAGACACTTGTTCAAATAAGCTTGTGGCTTATGAGTCAAACAGAACAAATAAGTACCATGGTAACAGCATCCAAACTTCAAAATGAAGCCAAAAATATTTTAAATAATCCTTTAATATCCCATAAAAACTACATTGCTCTAGTATGTTCCACATGATCCTTGTTGACATGCGCCATCACACAATCAGATCCATCATCACCAACAGCAATAGCTAGCCAAAATAAATTTCCACTTCATATTGATTCTACACCAGTAGCAGAGATAATGACTACCATTTTACTATTATATCAGATTCAGCATCCTTGGTGATATACAGGGAATTGTGCATTAATATATATTAGGGGGCAAATTCAAAGAACTGGAGAGAGAGAGAGAGAGAGAGAGAGAATAGTATTGTGACAGTTAAAAAGTAAGGCATCAACCCCATTCTAAGACATTAACCAACTTCTTTCACATTAAGCCAAACCCCATGTTCTTTAGTAATTTTGATGTTTTACATCATATGCATCTCGACAACAATCCTACTGTTCCCCTAATAGGATAGGATGAATAAAAAATTGCACTGTAATTTGCAAGGCACTCTGTGAAGGGCCATGCTTTGATCTTTGACTATTTTAAGTAACGGACACATTTTTCTTTTGTTGTTTTGCCGTTGGTGTCTGAGGAGGATCAACCTTCTGAGATTTCACTTTTGAAACATACCTCAAAGTGATCGTCTTCATTGTTTGTCCATAAGTTGCAGAACTTTGTCTTCATCCTAATCCTAATCGACGTTAGAAACCCAAATGCTATTCCATCTCAAGCATCGCCATATTCTAATGCAATCCCGAGTTCCCACACACTGGTTAGACATTTTCTTTAAAGTCACAATGTTTTCTTCAAAACCAAACTGGCTCTAATCTTTACTTCATAAAAAAAAAAAAAATGTGTTCTTAAAGAATCGCAATATCAAACAAAAAATCCCAAAAATTCAATATTTTTAACGAGTTAGTTTAACTGATTTTGATGTTATTATTGTCATACATATTCCAACGAAAAAATGATCTAGTCATTGCTTACTATGGATACCAAATTCTTCAACTCCATAACATGTTATCAAGGGAACACAGTCCAAATTCTCAAAATGGGATTACCAGCAAGATTTCTTAAAGCTTTTTATTTCCGAGGCCAACATAATAAACAATTTCTTTTCATTTGTAAAATCGATCAACCAAATGGCATCCGGAAAAAGTAACATACCACAACCGAGGTCTACAAAAATCTGAATCCTCTCTACAAACCAACTATATAGTATTCATCCCCCCAACAAAAGTCCAGCCATGAACCCAAAGAAGACGACAAGGATTCTATACTTCATAAAATACCAAAAGAAACCTCTACAGCTATTCGATTTCCACAAGCACCACATTAGGGGCCATTCTCCAAGCATACCACAACTCTATAGCAACACCACAGCAAAGAAGAATATGGTTAACCTTCTCACCGCCTCTCCACATATAGCACCAATTGACATGAATCCTTGGATTATCTTCAGTAAGAATGGCTTTTAACACTTCTGTCCAAACAAAAAAGCCACTTTTTTGGGAGTTTTAGTGATCCGTCTCACCTTCCAATTGAAGAAAACCCATTCTGTAACAAGAAGAGAATAAAATGGCTTTAAAGAGAACATTACGTCGCTTACTCCAAGCCACCTCAATCAGTCCTCTCTGTTGCCTTAAAAGCTACAAGCATCCACCCTCTGTTCAACCAAATCTCCATAGCCACTTCCCAACAAAGCATGATAAAAGGGACTTTGACTTCTTGATCCCAAGCCCTCCTCCTCTTATAGGAGATCAGACCACAACCCACTCTACAGGAGGATATTTTTTCTCTCCTTCCCTGTCACTTTGAACGAAATCCCTCATCAAATTCCCAATCTGTTCAACTCTAGACAACTGAATTTGGTATCATAAAAAATGACATGAAATAAGAAGGAAGGTTTGAGATGCTGCTTTTTATCCAAGTGAGCTTTCCCCTTATGATAAAACTGCCTCTTCCACCTTTTCTCCACTTTACAACCCAAATGTCTAGTTAAAACCTTCATATCCAGCTCTTCCACTACATGAATCATCTCACTATTCTTCAGATTAATTTTCTGACCCAACACCACCTTAAACCGAAAAGACACATCTCGGATACCAAAATTTGTAATTTTCCATCCCACAAAATAAAACAAGCATCAGCAAATAATAAATGGGACATCAAAACATTTCCCCCTTGAGTCCCTACCTCAAATCCTCTCAAGAACCTCCCGTAACGTAGACAACATTTGACTCGATGGTTCTGTGTTTAGGATGGGCAACAAATGGGAAAGGGTACTCTCTATCTAGGTCTCCTTGAACAAGGAAACAATTTAAAGGCAGACCATTAACCCAGATTTAGTGTCAAACAAAGAAATTGCAATACAAGAATAATGAATATACACCGGCTATTGTCTCCACCTCAGACCATATTCCATCATTTCCAACACCTAAAAATGAAAGTCCACACCAATTCACATTGTCATAGGCTTTCTCTTTCAATTTGCGGATATTACTAGTCTCCCCACTCCTCAAAAGGGAGAACACACATTCAGTCGAATATTAGCAATGATGCATCAACAATCTACCCACCTGCAAAAAGCATGCAGGCAGCAGGATCTTAGAGACAACAACAGCCCTACGTTAAGTATCATTAAAGAGAAAACCTGAGCAATTAACTTAATGTAGCACTGATGCTGTAAGGTTGCATTAAATTATTCTCAAACTCCCCGTGGCCATAGAAGTATGGCAACATTGCTGTAACATCATGTCAGATAACATAAAAACAATGCTAAAAAAAGCCACGGTCATGCCATCCACCACCACAGCGTTATCCACAATTAAGACTCTCCCCAAAGCTTCATCCTACATAAAGGTCTTATCAGTCCAGTACCTTTCTCCCTCGAAACATAGCAAAATCCCCTACATATATTACTGTACTTCTGCTCTTTGTTATTCAGACTCATGTTACCACAATTCACTCAATCTCTGACGACCCACGATTTAGGTACATCAATCCCAAATAGGGTGAGTCTGCGATCTAGATCACCAAAATGGACGATCCCAAATTGTAATATTACCCCTAAATCAATTCACTTTGGAATATGTAGCACAAATACAAAATATATATTAATTGACTGCATGCATATAGATTTTTAATTACATATTGTTTTAAATAATAGAAAATCAAGTACAACTATAAGATAAATGGTAACTAACTTCATGTTTATGGATGTTCTGTAATATATAATGTTGTATAGTGTAGTGAAAACGACCTACATAAGAGTTCTAAAATGAATTGTGATCCAAAATACCATAGTAGCTAAGTCTACCCTCATCGTACCGCGTACCTAAGAAAGTATCATACTATGTACCCACACCTGTACCACGTACCAAAACGACCTACGATCTAAGTCATATTGATTCAGACCAAGTATCAAATATCTTCCTTGCCACTACTTCAAACAGTGGGAGTTACTCAATCAATCCATTCACTCTCCAATGGTTTAAGAGGATTTCGTAACTCCCAAGTTAAATGGTGGCAACCATTTAAGCCAACAATTGTTACTAAGATGAAACTGACTCTTGAATTCAACAAAAACCTCAATCATCATCATATGCCAATCCAAAAATATTGGTCCTTAAAAACCTTTCTCATAAACAAGTTGGCACTTGGCAGCTAAAAAGTAGGCTGTGAGGTCCACTATAGAGGGTTTATTCCAAGTTGATAACCCTGAGGATTAAGATAGGGATTAAGCCACTTCAAACTACCTATAAAGTAATGAAATTTACTGCTTTTTGTTGCTACTCGACAGTTAAATGTTTGAAAGCTAATCCCTAATTTCAACAAAGTAATAACAAACATGTTATGTGCAAGAGTGTAAAAGCAATAGAAATCAGCTAAGTCAAATCATCTTCATCAAATTTTAAAACATCCTTAACAAAAATGGCTATGCCACTGAAAAGTAATTTTTTTTCTCATCTATAGCAATCTGATTTTTGATGAGAAACGAAACTTTCATTAAACATAAATATAGAGTTCATAATGGTCGACAAGGAATCCACCCCCATGAAAGGATAACAAATAGAAAAGGAAAGAAAATACAACAAAACAACTGAGTCAAGATAGGGCTTAGCAAAAACTCATTCGCCATCCAATCAAGATGAAGAACCAATGAAGTACATCCTCAAACCCCTTCACAGTTGAAGACCAGAGAGAGGCCAAGAACTTTGCTCTATCCCACATAAGCTCCCGCATTCTTCTTTACCTTCAAATATTCCGCAATTCTTTTCCTTTCCTTCTATCGTGATCTTATTTAAAAAGATATTCTAATGTGCCCTGATAAATTTCCTTGGTTTCAATGTACTTAACCATCTTTTGATCATATCAGAAGAATTTCTTAGTACTTCAAACAACGGCATAGAAAGAGGATGCCAAAGAATCAATATCACGGTTGTGCACGGCCAAAAAGTTTGCTCTTTGTGCCCTTGTACTCAACTTATGAAGAATTCAGAACCAAAATTCTTCTTCCTTCCATTTTTTCATCCATTTTCGCATCGACCAACTGGAGCCTCGAACAACGGTACATTGATACAAAACCAATAGCTAACAACCAACCAATTCACTGTTCGAGTGCACATTATCATATCTCAGGTCTCAATATGTTAAGTCCAAAAAAAAAAAGCACAAAAATAACATACACACTACATCATTTCTTTTTTTTTTTCCAAGTTTTCTGACGAGCCAAACACATAAATGAAAATTATGAACAGAAAACAGTAGATCAAGTACGTCAAGTACCTTCCAAGGGAAAATCCTTAAAAGTATTCAACGTAATCTCCTTCACAAATTCTCTCAAATCATCCGTAACCCCAAATTTCTCCAACTCCTCCGTCGTCACCGTCTCTTGAACCGAAGCCGACGAGTCAACGAGCTGTGACAGCGGAATCTGAGACTTGATCTGATCAGCTCGCTTCAATGCTTCGGTTTTGATTAAATCGGCTCGCTTGGACGCCTCGGCAGCGATCTCCTTCGAGCGTTTGGAGGCCTCGGAGACGATGTCGGAGAGTTTGGACGACCCAATCGTTAAGTCTTGTGAACGCCTCGCGGCTTCTTTGGTGAGTTCTTGTGAACGCTTCGCCGCTTCAATGGTGAACTCCTGTGAACGCTTCGCCGCTTCTTCGGCGAAGCTCCGAGCTTTCTGCCAGAAATCCATGGCCGGTCTTGGCTTTTCTTCTGCAAATTCTGATGACGATGATGTAGGACAGGAGGGGAGAGCGTCGGTGGGCTGTGTTTTAGAGAGAGGTTAGGGTGGGGGTGGGCTATAAGTAATGTGAGGTAGACGCGTGCTTTAGATGCAACCACGTGGAATAGTTGACCAGGTGCCGATATTGATAATGGGAGAGAGTTGATTGGCAAACTTTCAGAATTGGGTAATTTTCGTTGATATTTGGTTTGAGGGTAAATTGCATTTAGATCTCTTAATGTTTATTATTTAATGAGACAGGTCTTCATAGATGTGAAAAATTACATTAATACCTCTTGAGATTTATGCGCGTATTACACACGTGCTTACCATTAAGATTTACGGTTTAAACTAAACGAAAATTTGGAGGCAAATCCCCTTATATAGATTTATTTAGATTTATGTCTGTCAAGAAAATTTATTTGTTATGAAGTTCATTATTTGTCAATTTTATCAGACTATCTCTTCCCTTTAGAGGTGAAGTAAAACTAAAAATTAAAAAGTCATAAATTTTAAGAGTTTGATTAACATTAAAAAAAATTCTCTCTCATATCTATCTATATCCATATAGAAGTTATGACTATATATATATAATAACATATTCAATAAAAATAGTAACATATTTAACAAAAACAGTAACATGCTTAACAAAAATAGTAATATGCTCAATAAAAAAAATAATATGGAATATTTGAATAAAATTGAAAATAAAAATAGTAGCATTCAAACTCATTGTAAGAGGAAGATGCCTTCAATTTTTTAGCATCCAAAAAAGTAATACTAAAAAAGTAATAACATGCTCAATAAAAAATAGTAACATGAAAAAACTAGTAATGTGGTCAATTAGAAAAAATAATAACATGATGTATTAACATGAAACATTGAAAAAATTTATGGATTATATTTATCAAAAAAAAAATTGGGGATCAAACTAATAACACATTGATCAAGTTTTTCAACCTTTTTTTTCTGAAAATCAACAACATAGAAGTTCATAATGATCAGAACGCAATAAAAGATATGATAATTGTTGATAATGTTCCAAACCCTAGTGATTGATGCTATGATGGAAGAAATGATATCTAAAAAGAAAGATTTATTATACTAGAGTATTGATATTCTTCTAACGCAAGAGAGAGAGAGAGAGAAAGAGAAAATATATAAATTTCAATTTCAATTTAGGAGTGAATTAAGGGATAATAATTTCTAATTTAAGAAATTAATTTAAAGTTATTTTCAAGGTCTTTAAAGGTTTGTATAATTGAACATAATAACATTGTTAAGGATATTTTTTAGATTTAAAAATATAATGAACTTAAGTACTTATTAGTAAGATAAAAAATATATTTATCACCAAATAAACTTACTTGACGGACTCAAGTTATTATAAGTTCATCTAAGAAGACTTAACTTCAATTTTCACTAAACTAAATTATACCAATATACTTTTGATAAAAAAATTCTAAATTACCCCTAGTTAGACTTTAAGACAAGCCAATGAAAAGCACAAAATTACGGCGAATCCATGTTCACCGTACAAGATTGCTGCTTGTCCTCCAAGCCCGGCACCCTTACGCCTAAAGACCAATGCCATCACCCTTCATGTTTTCTTATGTTAACTGTTGAAGCAAAAAATAGACGTTACCTCGAACACTCAATTTATAATATGGTTTATGAAAAAGAATTTCGAGCTTTCTCTCAATCTTCTTTCTGCAAAAATGAACAAACTGTCTAAGATCGAAGTGCTTCGATCGAAGGCACTCCGATGCTTAAGTCAGTAATGGATCAAGAAGAATCATGTGAAGACAAGGAGCGTTTTTGCGTACCTTTCACCCTGGATTCTTCTGCTTTTTATATACGATATTCTTTTTAGGATTTCCGTTATTTTAGATGCAAGGTGGCACACTTTCCTTTCTTTCAGTATTTGAGTTTGGGAGGTTACTGATACTCCTCCTACAATCTCTCTGGATATATTTGATTTCGTCTCCTTCATTTATCTGATTGCCTAAATTCTAGGGGGTTCTTTATTCTTCTGTCTACCGTTTGAAACAGCTTGGACAATGAAGGCCGAACACATCCAATATGTATTGAACATGTTAATCTTCTCGATTTGGTACAAACCGAGCTTTTCTTTCGTTTTGCCGACCATTTTTTAGAAGTTGGCTCGGTACAAACTGAACTCTTGTTTTGTTCCGCTGATGTATGAACTAGGTAGCAAAGAGAACCGACTTGTTGATGAGCTTATCGAATCATCGACTAGGTCAGTTAGATTACAGGACTGGCAAAGGACTTCGGATCTTCAGTCACGTGCTAAGTCTTCTCATCATCACGTGAGCCCAATTAATGCTAGAACACGTATAATAATAGTGGTTAACCCTTCATTTGCCCCCAAAAAGAGTTTGACAGACGTTTGTCCGTCTGTTAGCCGTTTTCTTACTTTTCTTAATCATTATTGCTTCGTACTTTGTGATATCCCTCTCATTTTGGCGGTAGATTCAGAGTATTATATTTTGTCTTTTGAAATTCGTCTTCCTTATAAAACGCCTTTCTTGAGTGCTTTGACAGTTTACTTGGCCTCTACTATAAAGACTCTTGCTGTTCTTTAAAGACTCTCACTGTCCTTCAAGTTTTCGTTCTTTGTTGACCTCTCTCCTCTGTACTTCGTCCTTTTTTAATCCATCAATGGCTCCTCTTGCTCCCTCAGAGGTCCCCGCCTTCAAAATCAAGTATAACATCCTTAACGACGTCGATGTTAGGGTTGCTGGGAAGGATGAACCCTTGATAGGCACTAGAGAGTCAATCCCTATCCCAACTCGTGCAATTACTGAGGGAGGAGTACGATTCCCTTTCGACCCGCTTCTGATCTGGGTGCTGTCTGCTGCCAAACTTTGCCCCCTCCAATGTTGTCTAAACTTCTTCCGAATCGTCATGGGGGTATGCTCTTTGAACAAGATTCTGAACCTGAGCTTGGGATTATGGGAGATACTCCACTATTATATTCTCAAGGCCGCTGGAGATAGTTACTACCTATCGGTGAGGAAGAAAGACCGCTATTTGGTCACTCATCTTCCAGATTCCAACAAAGGTCATAAAAACGACATTGTCTTTGTTTCTGGGAATTGGGAGTAAGTTGTTGGTGCTGTTCCTTCCTATCGCTGTCCGTATGAACAAGGCACACCAGGTATTTGATGTGTTGCCACTTGTTAACTCTTTTTTTTTTTGACCTGGGTTTTCCTCTCCATAGGCGAAACAGTAAATGGCAAAGTCCCAGAGTCTTCCGTTAAGCTGGATCAACTTCAGAAAGTTTGGAGTTTTAATGAATCACTGTTCTGTCGAGCCGCCTATACATTGCTCGAGTATACTCCAAGCTATACGTCGTTCATCGCCGTTCCGAGCCGACCCAACGCTACTTTGGCCACAGATCGGGACGCCATCCAGGAGGTTCGGGAGAAGACTCCCCGAGGAAAAAAGAGGGCTTCCTTAGCGGCTTCGGGTCGTAGGACGGTGAAGAACTTTCTGGACTTCTTAGCGACCGTTGACCCGAGCCCGATTACTGAGTCATCGGAGATAACGCCCGAGCCCCCCGTTGTTGTTGATGAGGAGCCTTCGGCCGAGGTTCCTGCTGGGACAGTTAAAATTGGAGCCGACGTGTTAAATGATGGACAGCTGGGCGAGCCGAAAAACTTGGATACTTCAATTTCTTTTGAGTTTGATCCCCCCTCAAATGAGCCTTTAGTGCCTGAAGATGATTCTATTTTTGAGCTAGCTGAAGATCCAGCTCCAAAAAGGCGAAGGGTTTCTGATGTTGAGCCAAGCACATCTCCACATCCAACCATTACTCCATTCCGACCAATTCTTCGGGCGAAACGAAGAGAGATAACAGCTAAGGACTCTGCCATAGAAGATTTTAACGTGGCGGTTGGAGTGGCTAGAGGGTTGATCCTTCCTCGAGACCTGGCAATGAACAAGGCTCTGACTGATAACGAAGTTTCTCGTCAAACAATTCAACACATGGTTTTGGTAAGCTTCACCTTTCCTTTTTTCTCTCTTTAACGCCTTCTTTTAAATAATTTTTCTAAGTTAATCCCATCTCTTTTTAAGGGTTTGCAAAAATTTCATGAGGTCGGGGCAAGGATTGCCCGTAAGGATAAAGCGATGAAGGACGCCATCCACGCCCGAGCTTCTGCTTTAGCCAAAAAGGAGAGTACTAATGAAGAATATGCCAAGCTTTGTGAAGAAGTGAAGGTTCTCCAGGCTCAAAACCAAAGCCTTTCTGAAGAGAACAAGAAGTTTTCTTCTGAAGTTGGGCAATTGAAAGAGTCCGAGCATGAAGTCAATGTGAAACTTACCCAATCTCAACTCGACTACTCTAATCTTCTTGAAGAGTATGAGCTGTACAAATCTGAGGAAAAGGAAAGGGAAGATGCCGCTTATAATGAAGGTCTGGAGAAGGCAGAGGAAGACTTGGAGCTGTAGATCCCTAAGATCCAAGATGTCTTCTTCAGCAAGGGTTGGCTGGCTGCCCTAGTCGAGGCTGGAGTGGCTCGATCTTCTGAACTTTATTCAAGGAACTCTCTTCCTTGTTCCTCTCAACCACCTGCTTCCTGATCAGTCTTAGAACAGTTCTTTTATATTTTTCTGATGTAACAGATATGATCACTTTTTTTTTTGTTGATGTAATTCTTTGCAACTTTGTTTTGAATGAAGATCACTGTTTGTTTTCTTAGCAATCTTTCACTGAGTGCCTCTCAAGAAAATCGTATATGTTTCTTTTCTTATATACTTTAGGAAGTATCGACTTAGAGCCAAAAACACAAGGGTTATGCGAGTTTTTGGCTTACTCGTGGGCCTGGTCTTCATATAGAAACTTGACTTTTAGTAGTATCATCATTCCTGTAAATATAGATCTGCTAGGCCCATCTTAGGGGAGCTCGGTTCCTAAATCAGATGCCTTTTTAAGACATGGAGTTTAGGCTACTTGCTCGGCCTTACTTCAAAGCTCGATCGATCAATGGGAATCTTTTTCTACTTGAGAGAATTTTCAGTGCTTTCACGTATGAGGTTTCAACGCTGTGAGATTTTGCCCCTTGTTCGGCCTTTCTTCACAGCTTGGTTCCAAGTAGGGCAGTCTACTCGGTTCGGTAGGTTTACTTAGTCTTTTTGTGGACTAAGTGTTTCTACTACGCACCGACCCGCCAATTTTATTGGACTCTAACCCATTCCTAATTGGCTTACACCGTTGTGCCTAGCCGAAGGCCTGGGTTAGATCGGGTGGCTGCGCCTAATTTAAGCTCTTGACTTTTATCAGGATTTTTGCCTCCCTGCCTTAGTAGTAGGATGTTTGACAAGTAAGGGAACAATATGGAGTCCATGAACATTTATTGATGATTTCGGCTCATTACGACCGAAGTAAATACATGAATATTCTAAGAGGCACTTTTAGATTTTCGACGGCACTTCGGAGTCTTATGAAAAAAAGGCCTTTTTTAGAAATAGAATTTCCTAAGGTTTGCAACGTTCCAGGGGTGAGGTACTGCCCGACAATCGATGGTCTCGAGCTCGTAATATCCGCTGCCCCCAACTCTAGTCACTCTGTAGGGGTCTTCCCAATTTGCTCCGAGCTTCCATTAGACCGGGTTTTTGGTTGATCCCAATACACACCTGAGGACTAGGTCCCCCATCGTGAAGGATCGAGGGTTTATATTCTTGTTGTAAGCTCGGGACATCTGGTGGCGATACAAGATCATTCTTATAACGGCATGTTCTCTCTTTTCTTCGGCTAGGTCAAGATCTCGAGTGATGACGACATGGTTGGTGCTGCTTTCGGCCAGCTCGGTCTTCAAGGTAGGTAGGGCAAATTCTAAAGGTATGACAACCTCTATCCCATAAGCTAACGCGAAGGTTGTTTCTCCTATGGACCTTCGTGGCGTTGTTCGGTACGTCCACAAAACACTTGGGAGTTCTTCCACCCATCTTCCTTTAGCATCCTCCAATCTCTTCTTAATTCCATCCAAGATTGTTTTATTCATGATCTCTGCTTGACCATTGCTCTACGGGTAAGATGGTGTAGAATAGTGGCAGAATGTCCTGAACGGGCCACTATCAAATTGTGTACCATTATCAGAGATAAGTGTATGTGGGATGCCGAACCTTGTGATGATGTTCTTCCAAATAAACTTCCATGTATCAGTGTCTTTGATATTTGCCAATGGCTTGGCCTCCACCCATTTTGTGAAATAATTAGTGGCAACAAGAAGGTACTTCTCCCCACTGTGCGATGGGTCACGGGCTAGCCAAGGGAAGAAGTTCACAAGATGGCTTCCTTGGGATTGTCGTAAATTTTTGACATTTCTCACATTGCCGAACAAACTGTTGTGCGTCTTTCTGCATATAGGGCCACCAATAACCTTGCGAAACAACACGGTGAGCAAGAGACCTTCCTCCAGTATGAGCTCTGCAACTTCCTTCATGTATTTCAGACAGAAAGTCAGGAACTATACTAGAGAGTACACATTTCAAGTAAGGGCCTCCAAACGAGCGTCGGTAGAGTTCGTCTTTCGGAGATAGCCAAAATCTGGATGCTTTCAAACGCAATTTGTGAGCTTCCCTCTTATCCTCGGGCAAATCACCATTCTTCAGAAGACCTATTATTGGGTCCATCCAACTTGGCTCGAGGATATTGCACAATATTTCGTCTGTTCTGGTCGGCGGTACGCTTGGTTCGACTTGAAATTCTACAGTGATAGATCTTTCAGTGTCTTGCTCAATTGCGGAGGCTAGTGATGCTAAGACGTCGGTGTGTGTGTTCTTTGCCCTTGCAACCTGCTGGATTGAATACTCGGTATCTTAGTTAGTTCCTTTTTCGCAATGGCATGATATGTTATTATCCTTTAATCCTTAGCCGCATACTCCCCTATTATCTGATTTACAACTAACTATGAATCGAAGAATAGTTGGAGCTTCCTTGCCCCCAACTCGATTGCCAACCTCACTCCAGCTATCATAGCTTCGTATTCTGCTTCATTGTTGGATGCATTGAAGCCGAGCCTGATTGCTCTCTCCAATGTACATCATTTGGGACTTATAAGAATGATGCCAATTCCAGCATCTTTCTGATTTGAGGCCCCGTCCACTGAAAGGATCCATCCGTCGTTGAGGTCATTCTTTTCGTTGCCACCAAGACCTTCTCTTGAACTGTTGTTCGGCTGAAATTCTGCAATAAAGTCGGCGACTACTTGGCCCTTTATCGCCTTTCTGGGTTCGAAGTGCACGTCAAACTCCCCGAGTTCAACAGCCCATTTGGCCACTCGTCCAGAAAGGTCAACTTTGAGAAATAGTGATCTTAACGGCTTGTTAGTGAGCACTGTGATTTGATGAGCTTGAAAGTAATATTTGTGTTTCCGTGCCGAACTGATAAGTGCTAGGGCAAGCTTCTCTAAAGGAGTGTATCTGGACTCTGCGTCCAAAAGCATCTTGCTCACGTAGTAAACATGTTTTAATTGTCCCTTATCTCTTCTTATCAATGCCCCGCTAACGGCATGTTTTGACACAGCTAAGTACAGGTAAAGTTCTTCCTCGGACGAGGGAGTTGAAAAAATAGGAAGAGATGCCAGATATGTCTTCAGATCAGCAAATGCTCTCTCGCTCTCCTGACTCCAAGGCGTTTCCTTTGTCCCCTTGATGGACTGGAAGAAAGGTCTACACTTGTCCAATGCTCGGGATATGAATCTCCCGAGTGCTGCTGTCATTCCTATTAACCTCTATACTTCTTTGATAGTCTGAGGTGGTTGTAGTTCGGTAATTGCCTTTACCTATTCGGGATTCGCCTCTATCCCTCGATGTGTAACGAGAAATCCCAAAAATTTTCCCGAGCCGACCCCAAAGGCACACTTAGAGGCATTTAACTTCATATTATATTTTTGCAGAACCTCGAAGGTGGCCTTGAGGTTGGCATAATTAGAAGTGGCCTTCCGAATTTTAACGATCACATCATCAATATAAACTTCAACAGTATTGCCAAACATATGCGTAAACATCTTGGTTACTAACCTCTGATATGTTGCTCCAGCATTCTTCAGTCCGAAGGGTATCACCTTATAGCAGTACGTTCCTACCGGTGTTATGAAGGCAGTCTTCTCTTGGTCTTCTTCGGCTAGGGGGATCTAATGATAGCCTCTGAAGGCGTCTAAAAAACTCATCTGCTCGTGCCTGGCTGCTGCGTCCACCAGCTGATCTATCTTCGGTAGTGGGAAGCTATCTTTTGGACATGCTTTGTTTAAATCAGTGAAGTCGACACAAACTCTCCACTTCCCGCTTTTCTTTTTCACCACTACGGTGTTTGACAACTAAGTCGGGTATTTTACCTCTCTAATTGTTTTTGACTCCAGTAAGCGAGCCACCTCCTCTTTCACCGTCTCTCGATGCTGAGGGGCCGAACTCCTTAACTTTTGCTTAACGGGCTTGTAGCTCAGATCGATGTTTAAATAATGACATGCGACCTCTGGCGGTACGCCGAGCATATCATTGGTACTCCATGCAAATACATTGGCATACTCCCGCAGTAGGGCGATGAGATCAATCTTTTATTCGGGAATAAGGGTTGTTCCTATCATGAAATACTTGTCTGTGTCTCCATTCTTGTCTAAAGGTAATTTAGACAAGTCTTCGATGGTTCGGTTTGTGACTTCTTTCTCGGTGCCTAAAGGTACTTTAGGTTTTTTGTCGACAGCCGGGTAGTAAAGATCGCCTGAGCTATCAACGATTGACTGCTATTTTTCCACTTCTGCCACCGAGTTGTCCCCTCGATACTTATCTTTCGCCTTTACCGAGGCCAAAAGACAGGTCCTCGAGCTAACCTGGTCCCCTCGAATGTTTACTATTCTATCAGTTGAAGGAAATCTCAACATTTGATGATATATCGAAGGAACAGCCTTCATCTCATGTAACCAAGACCGTCTCATTATTGTGTTGTATGCTGATATCGTATCTACTGCCAGGAACTCGGTCATAACACAAACTGGTCCGGTCTTTATAGGCAGGGTGATCCTCCTGTTGGGCAGAACTATTTTACCACTAAAACCAACGAGCGGTGTGTTCGAGGGCTTGAGGTCTGCTTTCCTTAGCTCGAGTTTTTTGAACAGATCCACATACATGATTTCTGACGAGCTCCCGGGATCGATCAAGACTCTCTTAATGCCAAAATTAGCAATTCGAAGCGTCACCACTAGAGCATCGTTATGCGGCTAGTGTACTCCGACCAGATCTCGCTCGGTAAAACAGATCATTTCTGGAGATTCTTCCATCCTGATTCTTTTGTACGTAACCTCCGGGGTTAGCCTTAACTCATAGACCTCTCTTTCCTTAGCTGTCTTCTGAATATAAGCCTGGGACGAGTTATTTGTTAACATTTTTGGGTTGGTGGTAGCGTGAATCACATCAATTACACCAGCTAGTGTGTTGTTGTCATCCTTTGGCTCGGATCCTCCTCCTTCGTTTTCCTGTCCACCCTTGATGAACTTTGAGGGGTGTCCAGCCTAGACCTCTTCTTCTAAGTGTTGCTTCAGGGTCCTGCAGTTCTCAGTCATGTGGCCCACATCTCGGTGGTATGAGCATCTAAAGTTTGGGTTCCTTTTAGAGGGGTCTCCCATTAGCTTGTTTGGCCATTTGACGAAAGGCTTGTCCCTGATCTGGCTCAGTATCTTATGTATCGGTTCTTTGAAGAAGGTGTCTACCCCTAGGAAGGGTGTCCTCAGGGGGTAACCCTCCTTGTCGTTCCTCCTTATTCCTTCTCTGTTCGGCTCCACCTGCTTTTCTCTGCCGAACTGTCTCCTGATTTATGGCTCTTTCACTACCTCCCTGGTCAGGTCGTCATCAACCTTGGCGTATTTTTTGATCCTTGCAATAAGTTCTTCCAAATCTGTGGCCGGCCTCCTGGTTAGTGATTGGTACAGTGAATTTTCCTTTGGCAATCCGATCTTGAATGATGCAACTACAATCTGTTGACTTCATTCATAGTTTCCCAATAACGATGGGCATACTTTCGCAGGCTTTCGTTATTTTTCTTTTTGAGCGTCAATAGAGTCCCGAAATCTTTAGGCTGCTTACTGCTCGTAATGAACCGAGTTGTGAACTGTTCGGCTAGCCTAGCCCAACCGTCAATCGTCCCTCTTGGCAGGCTGTCGAACCACTTCATGGCTGATTCCCCGATGCTGCTGGGGAAGATAATGCAGAGTAGGGGCTCGTTTCTTCTGTGAATCGTCATGAGTTGTCTATAGTGTCTGATACGCGAAATTGGGTCAATTTTGCCATCGTATAGTTTGAAGTTCGGGATGGTGAACTTACTCGAGATTTGTCCATTTTCTATCCATGCTGCGAACGAGGACGAATCCAAACCGTCACCATACTCTCCGGTAGCTCTTCTAGCTAGGTTCCTAGCCGACCTCTGATCTGGCCTCCTCAAGCGATTGTTGATCAATGTACTGTTTCCATACATCCTCTTGGACCCGAGGCTTCTTTCGATGGAGTTTATCTTCGTCGACAGTTTTGGCTCTACTCGGTTTCCTTTCCAAATTGTCATGTCGAACTTCTCTTTCCCGTTAATCCCTCATGTCCTTCAGGGTCATCTCTCTAACCCTGGCTTTTAATTCTTCGTTTTCTCTTACCAGGTCTTTCTCCCAAGTGTAAGACTTCTTAAACAGACTGTCGTGAGCATCAAGCCGATCCTGCAGTGATTGGATCAACTTCGCCAGTGAATGATTTTCATCGTCGGCACGGACAGATTCACCATGACCTTCGATTTTTCGGCTTTTGTTTCTAGAGGGCCTGAAACTTGCCGAGGATAACTTATCATCCCCATGGAGCCTGGGTGGGCTTCCGCTTGCACGCAACCTTATGTTGCTATCCACCGAAGGGGGTGTAGGATCTGAACTCCCCAAAGCAAGGCTGCCGATAGGTGATCTGATAGCACTCCTGAGTCTCGACATCGTAGCTTTTTGTTCGAAAAATAAGAAATTCTAGTTTCCCACAGACGGCGTCAAAAATGTTGAAGAAAAAAATAGACGTTACCTCGAACACTCAATTTATAATATGGTTTATGGAAAAGAATTTCGAGCTTTCTCCCGATCTTCTTTCTGAAAAAATGAACAAACTGCCCAAGATCAAAGTGTTTCGATCGAAGGCACTCCGATGCTTAAGTCAGTAATGAATCAAGAAGAATCGTGTGAAGACAAGGAGCGTTTTTGCGTATCTTTCACCCTGGATTCTTCTGCTTTTTATAGACTATATTCTTTTTAGGGTTTCCGTTATTTTAGATGCAAAGTGGCACACCTTCCTTTCTTTCAGTATTTGAGTTTGGGAGGTTACTGATACTCCTCCTACAATCTCTTTGGATATCTCTGATTTCGTTTCCTTCATTTATCTGATTGCCTAAATTCTAGGCGGTTCTTTATCCTTCTGTCTACCGTTTGAAACAGCTCGGACAATGAAGGCCGAACACATCCAATATGTATTAAACATGTTAATCTTCTCGGTTTGGTACAAGCCGAGCTCTTCTTTTGTTTTGCCAACCATTTTTTAGAAGTTGGCTCAATACAAACCGAACTCTTGTTTTGTTCTGCTGATGTACGAACTTGGAAGCAAAAAGAGCCTACTTGTTGCTGATCTTACCGAACCACCGACTAGGTCGGTTAGATAACAGGACTGGCAAAGGACTTCAGATCTTCGGTCACGTGCAAAGTCTTCTCATCATCACATGAGCCTAATTAATGCTAGAACGCGTGTAATAATGGGGGTTAACCCATTCATTAACCATATTCAATTTCAAAAATAACAAAACACAACCTAAGTAACAAGTCTAAAAAATCTTCACTTCCTTCACCACGAATCACAACTCAAATCACAATGTCATGCAAAATTCTGGGAA
Organism: Ilex asprella; assembly: GCA_023539305.1. Classification (NCBI taxonomy): domain Eukaryota; kingdom Viridiplantae; phylum Streptophyta; class Magnoliopsida; order Aquifoliales; family Aquifoliaceae; genus Ilex; species Ilex asprella. The sequence continues at coordinate 11,943,837 of CM042192.1, read as the reverse complement.
CGACACACCACAGACATAAATTCCCACCCGGAAATCACATCAAAAACCCGTTGACACCTTATAAGAAATACTCATGAATTGGTTCGTAACATTTAATGAAAAAATCATAGCATTTTAACTGCAAAATAAAAATCACAAATATCACAATTAGAATGAAATTGAACCCAAGCATCACGAAATTGAACCCAGAAACATTGAATTAAACAAGAGAAAATCCACCCAAAGCCATGAAATTGAACCCAAAAACATGAAATTAAAAAGCAAAAATGCACTCCATCATGAAATTAGACCCATAAACATGGTATTGAACATGAGAAAATCAACTACAAACCATCCTAGAAACATCAAATTGAACATGTGAAAATCAACCCAAAATCATGGGATTGAACCCAGAAGCATGAAATGTAGAAATTGAATATAAGAAATACAATCATATCTCAATTCTAATCAATTTTTTATTTATTTTTATTCTGGGCAACTCGATCATAATAATGGGTTTTGGATGAGGTGAAGGAAATGGTTGAATTGGACGAAAATGCTCCTCTGCTAAGTCACGCTAGTTTTATTCTATTAGGTGTTTGTGACGGATATGGACAGAAATATCTTATTGAAACACAATCAATACTTTAAAGATTAAATTGTACAAATCAAAACTCCAAGGACCACATAGAAGCCACATCAATACTTTATGGGCTCGTTTGATAGACGTATTATGAGGGGATTAAATATTGAATTGTACTATTTTTTGTTTAATCGGGCCTAATACTTTGTTTGCTAAACAAATTTGATAACGTATTAATTTAAAAAGCGTATACTAATCGTATAATTATCGTATATTTTTTATACGATAGACCTGCATTGTAGAGGTCTTTTAATACCACAAAGAGATGTGGTGTTATAATTCAACTCAAATGTTTTATTCTACACATTTACTATTATAACTCCCCAAGTGATAAAATCAAAATGTCATCAATATAACAAACATTGATTGAGGGTATTTTTGTTAATTCAACATTAATACGATGAAATAATTCTTTAACCAAACAACCGATTGAATTAAATAACTATTATCCAAAGCTTATATTGTGTATTGCCAAATATTAGATAAAATTACATATTAAGCTAATATCATATTTAATCTTATCTTTAATTCATCTGTGTTGTATTAAATTATATTATTTTATCTTATCCATTAATTTTTAATACGGCAACCAAACAAGCCCTATGAGTATAATTTCTAATTCACCCTTTAAAAATTGTATTAAGACTCCAAACATGGGACGCCATGAACGATTTATATAAAAATACTATTTTACCCTCTAGTTCATACCCATTTTCTGACTCAACAACATAACCATGCCTTGAGTGACACATTTTTTTGGGAATTAATTACCAAAATACCGCACTTTTCAAACAAAAATACCAAAATACGGTATTTTTAAACTTATTTACCGATCTACAGTAGTTTTTTGAAAGCGGACTTGTTGATTCCGTTTTCATGGTGAAAGTGGAATCAACAAGACTGCTTTTAATTCTTACAAAAATGTATTTTCCCATTTTGTTGTATCACTTGTATAAACGGAATCAACAATTCCACTTTTAAAAACTGATGTAGCTCGGTAAATAAGTTTAAAAGTGTCGTAATTTGGTATTTTTGTTTGAAAAGTGTCGTATTTTGGTAATTGATTCCATTTTTTTGCTCGCCTCTCTCTCTCTAACATTTCCTCCTCTGAATCCCCCTTCCCACCTTGTAGTCCTAAACCATAGAAATTTCGCCCATCTCTTTCTCACAAACACAAAAATACACAGGGTCACTCACTCACAACAAACATAACCTAGCACCCTCACCCCCCCAACCCTCCAGTTGCCTTATCGACCATCATTGTTTGTCTCTCTTTGTCCCTCTTTCTAAAACACCATTCATGAAGCCAAAAATCAGGGGGTTTGTGAAGTTGGAAGGCAAAAAATTTGTATTTCAGATGAAAAGAAGAGGGATTTGGATGAGTTTGTGTGTTTTGGTGATGGTGTGCATGGCAGTGGTGGAGTGCGGTGCAGTGGTGGTGGAGTGCGGTGCAATGGTGGTGGTGTTATGGAAGGGAAAAGGGTAGTCAAAAGAAGAGTTTTGGGGATTTTCACCAATTTTGGCAAAAGTTTATCTTAAATTTACTTTATATTTAATTCAATTTTAAATTGTAACTAAAATCAAATAATTCATCATTTAATGTAATTAAATTTGTTCAAAACTAAATGATATAATATTAGTTGATCTGAAAATTATTATTTTATAACTTGTAAATTGTTAGAAACTAAATGATACAATATGAGTTAATCTCAAAATTAGGATTTTATAATTCTAATTGATTGTTTAATTAATTGTTGAAATTAATACAAATGAGTATTTTTGGTATTATTAAATTTTTTTAATGACATCAGCTTTAACTGTTAGTCTCTTTAACATCTGTCACGTAAAAGGGGTCTGATTGTTATAATAGTATAAATATCAAGGGATCTTAGTGCAATTTCTACAATGTGAGGGGATATCCATGTTATAAAATTAAATATCAGGGATCTCACGTGAAATTTACCCTAGATGTTATTAATGTGATTTGATTAACTCTTAATAGATGAAATTATATTGGGTTTGAGTCCTATTCAAGTTAAATCATATTAATTTTGTTCAATTTATGGTGTGTTAGGTCTAATTCATATTTAATGTAAGATATTGTACTATAAATAAATATGTATAGTATTATTTGAAGAATTCTTTTAAAAATATTAAAAGAACAACAGAAACTTCGTATTAATATTGAAAGTCATGAAGTTTGAGTTTTGCGTATTAACTTTCTAGTCAAATTTAGTTTTGGAGGCGTTTAAACATGATAAGGGTGGTATGATAAGTATCTAAAAAATTTTAGGCCAAAATAATGTTATCATTGAATCTGGGAGGTCACAAAACTTTAGGATAGGTGTTTGACTTGTATAGTGATCCAGATATGTGAGATATAGGTAATTTTGGTGTTTCGGATATTTTATTCTTTACAAGATTAAGATTGATTATTCATTGAGATATTGATAATTCTAGATGCATATAAAGTGTTCCAATATCACTTAAGAATGGGGCCTCTGGTGAAGGTTTGAATATTGAGAAGCAACAGGTGATAAAGCCCAAAGGGGAGAAGAAACTAAGTTTGAAGGGGTTCCGGGGCTCAAACACATTTGGTAGAGAATTCGAGTAGAAAGAAATTTGACACTATTTTTAGTATTTTGATCATAATTTTTTTTATCCCAATGTCCAATTGAGCTAATTATTGTGACATTGGAAAGAAGACTTGAAGCTTAACAAAAGTGTATTTCATGAAAATTATGCGAAATAAGTCATCCGAACAAAAATATACTGTTTGAATGGAAGTACGATCTTACGATCCTTATTAGGGTGGAAGCTAGATGCTTCGCCATGGAAGTTGTAAACCCAAATATAGGTTATCGACCAACGGGCCTTCGGTCCAATGGTACTCCGAAAACTTTACATTCTTTAAATCAAAGGTTGAA
>CM042192.1:11924717-11940188 GCA_023539305.1 Ilex asprella | reverse complement strand
ATATATATATATATATTGCGATTAAATGTGTGGGATTCGTTGATTTTTATAATTTGATACTTTTTCTAGTTGTTTAATTTATTTTACAGGTAATTTGATTAATTTAAAATAATAATGAATAAGGCAAATGAAGCAAACACTAGAGGAAGAATTATAACTGATAATGATTGAAAAGTTAAGATTAAGATATGATAAAGATAATGCAGTAATTTAATCCTTATGAGAGTCCAAATTAGTAAAAAAAAAAAAAAGCATTGAGAATTGGATAGGAAAGTATTTTAGAAAATAAGGTTTTGACAACTCTTCGGTATTTTGGTCATGACTTTTTGCTCCGATATTTGATTGACCTGATTTTTGCAGCATTGAAAAGAAGACTTCAAAGGCTACAAAAATATATTTCATAAAAGCTTCATGAATTGACATTTAACTATGTGAAAATTGTGCTCGAAATCTGGGCAGATATGGTATCTGTGCCCCAAGATTTGATGAACGAGATTTGAATTAAACAAACTTCTCTTTGAAACGGAAGTTATCTCAAGTCTAACCCCAATTCTTCTACCCATACCTAGGCTTTATTTTAGTATAAATAAAAGTTCTCACATGTTAAGAGGATATTTTTTTCCAGCCTTTTCTTTTCTAGTTTTGTGTGTGTATTTTTCTTATGGCTTGTTAAAAGTTCAACTAAAGGTGGGAGAGATCCTTTCAATAAAGTATGGTATTTATTTTTGATCTAATGTGTTTTCAATGTATGATTTATTTCTTTAATTTAATTCATATCTTGTAGTAAATTTTGTTTTATATAACTTCTTGATTCATTGTGTTACGTGCATCGAATGCTTGAGAGCAACTCCAACCGGCTCAACAAAGGGTACCTTTTAACTATTTTGCTGAGCCAATCCAAAAAATTTGACTCTAACCGGCTCAACAAATCACTCACTAATCGGCCTCCCCCAATCTCACTCATCAAGTTTGGCTAGCAAGGCTCTCTCTCATCAGAGTTCTCTCCCCCCCAATTTTGGTCTTAGTCTCTCACTCGTCTCTCTTAGAGTCTCCATGCACTCTCAGACTCTCTTCGTCGGTGGAGTGTCCTAGGAGTCACTAGATTCCCCACCACCATCGTCGATTGATGGTCATGGCCAACATCGTCAATCAAGAAGGGTTTAGGTTTCAATTTCTTCACAACTGACCCTACTCTTCGAATCAGGTGTTCTCTCCCTCTATCCCTATGTTTATTGATCTTCAATTCGGGGTCGGTTGTGTGTTTTATTTTTAGGTTAGATCTGTTTGCTTATGGCCCTTTGAAATCTGTGTTATTTTTTTTTTACAGATTCGATGTTATATGCTATATGCGATTGGTTACGGCCCTTTGAGTTTCGTATATTAGATAAGAATTATGTGTATTTGTTTTTACGGTTTCTATTTTATATGCGATTGATTGAGTTTCATGTGTTATCAGTTGTGCGAATATTGTTCATCTGGGTTCTAATTTTCTTGTGAAAGATTTTGGTTTCTTCCAGTCCTACGGTTGAGCTGTGAAATTTCTCTTTATATTGTTGAAATACGGGAATTTATTTGCTTCTTGTTGAAGTTGAAATTTTTTGGGTAATATCTACGAAAAAAATAGGGTGGAAAAGTTCTATTTTGATTCCTTGTATGATTTTGATGCATCACCTGATATTTTTCAATGGAATGTGGAGCGTTGCAGTATAAATTGCAACAGTAAAAGGTTATTCTTTACTTTCCATTACCCCTCTCTGCCCAGATGAAATGTTGTCTCAATGGGTTGGATATGAAGACAAGCATGTTAAGAACAATTAGGAGATGAGTTTAAGACATAAACCAAAGATGAACAAACCAGAACTTTAATCCAATAAGACATTTGTATCATAAAGAAGAACCTATGAATCAAACTTCCACACCTGGAATATGAATAAGAGGATCGAGGTTAAGTACTTATGATGATTGGTTTTACCTTTTTTTTTTTTTTAATTGATTGCATGTTTTACCTCAAAGGTAATCATATACTATGATCTGTGGACTTTAGGCATTGGAATGCAAATTGGGTTTTTCTGCACATTTATACATCTTTGTTATGCTATTTGTGGGTTTATCCAAAAAATGAGATGAGTAAACTGAGGACTTAATACTAGTTTCCAACATTTTTAAAGGTCTGATATGCTTCAGTTTTTCATTTATATGACTGATTCCAGAAGTTCTAGAGCTTCACTACTTCCTTGAGAGGCTGTTTTATTTTGAATTTTCTCTCTGCAAAATCTTAACCTTTTTTTTTCAATTATATTATCTGTACACTCCTTTCTTGTTCTATGCCCTGAGTGATCTCATGTATGGATTCTTTGCTTTCAACTGTAGAACTTAGATGCATTTTGAATAAATTCCATGTAAACCTTCATTATAGCTCGTGATAGCATAACTAGAAAAATGTTGAACCTTTTGGTGAGGGCTATACAATGAATTATATTTTCTGCTCATTTGTCTTACTGTTGAGTGGTTGTTTGCTTTAGTGTTTTTTATGCGAAAGGAGTCTGATCACAAGAAGGCTATGGTGTTTGATGATAAGGGTTGAGGGGTTGTATCCCCTGCTCTGCTTGCTGCTGTGTAAAGTGTTGAAGATATGTTGTGCTATGGGAGGTCTAGGAGCTAAACTGTGATCAGCAGAATGTTTCTACAGCAGGTCTAGTCTATCTGTGTTCTGATCAAAGGGCCTGGAGTTGAGCTGACCAGAAATACATAAATTCTGGTTTTGAGTCTTATATAATTGTAAAACAGGGGCTTAGTCATTAATGTTAGAAACTAAGCATTGAAAGTGTATTAGCTTTGTATTTAGATATTCCCTCTTTGAGCTTGATTTGTGCAATGACCTTTGATTTCTTAGTTCTGTGACTGCAAATTTTTCATTACACAACTTCATATTATAAAATCATTACCAAGTTTTTGTCCTTGTCATTGATCTAAAAGGGATGGGTAGGATGCAAACTTGGAATTAAATTATAGCAAAGAATTTTAATAAAGAAAAGAAAATTACATCCAATGCATCATAACTAAAGTTCATTTCATTATTGTCCCTCTCATCCTCGACAATTATGTTATGCAATTTTATGCATGCTTTCATAATATCCTTAAGCACTTCAAGTTTTCAGAAATGTGCAGGTCCACGAACTATAGCAAATCATGCTTGGAGCAATCCAAAAGCTCTCTCGACATCCTTTCTGACTGACTCTTGAGCTTGTGGAAAATGTATTTGTTTATTTCCTCTTGGACATGAAATTGTTTTGACAAACGTGGCCCACTTTGGATATCTATCATCAGCAAGATAATATCTCATAATATAATCGTTTCCATTGACAGAGTAATTGAATGAAGGAGCTCTACCTTCGAAAAGAAAAGTAAAAACAGAAGAGTGTTCTAGCACATTTATATCATTGTGGAATCCAAGTAACCCAAAAAAGGCATGTCAAATTCATAGATCATATAAAACCACATCCTCTAAAATAATTGTTGGTTCACGAACATGACTAGAGTACATACCTTTTTATGTTGTTGGACAATTCTTCCATCTCCAATGCATGCAGTCAATGCTACCTAACATCCCCGAAACCCACGTCTCTCACCGATTGCTAATAATCTAGCAATGTCTGCACTGTTTGGTGACCTGAGGTACTCATCAGAATAAATTGCTACTATAGTCAATACAAATCTTTGCAGACTTTCTATTGCAGTGCTTTCGCCGATCCTCACATAATCATCAACAGTATCTGCTGCAACTCCGTAGGCAAGCATTCTTATAGCGGCATTCATCTTTTGAAGGGGAGACAAGCCAATATTCCCAACAGCATCCCTTTTTTGGACAAAGTATAAATCATAAACTTCCATCATGGATAGAATACAAACGAAAAGATATTGATTCATTCAAAACCTCATTCGAAATAAATTTGGGAGATCAGTAGGTGATTCAACAAAATAATCGCGATAAAGTCTCTCATGCCCTTCAACTCGATTGTGAAAAATAGCAGAATGACCTTGAATGGAACCCCGACGTATTGCGAAGCTGTTTTCAGTTTTGAGTTTCTTCATTGCCATAGCAGCAACCGTTAACATCTCTAACTCATTATCAGAGTCAGAATCACTAAGAATAATCTTCAATTTATCATTATAAGCCATAACAAAGAAATATGAGTTTAATATTAGTAAAATAAATTTGATCTATATGACAATGAGAAAGGGGAAGTCTTATTTATACATTTTCAAAAATATGATTATTGTAAATATGGATTTTGAAAATATGACCGTTGTAAAATTTAAACATTGATGACGTGGCTAGACACGTCATCATTATTGCGTTTATGTGTTATGCCAAATGACAATTTTTAATTATATTATTAAAAGTTAATTGAAGTATTAAGCTAAAATAGAGAGCGTAGTTGAAGTGCATTTTAAAAAGTGGATAGCTAAAGTAGTGAATACAATATTTAAATATATTAAGAGCGTGGTTGAAGTGAATTTTAAAAAGTGGATAGCTAAAGTTGTGAATAAAATATTTAAATATATTTTGAGTAACTATTTTATTGAGTGTGCTTGGAGATGCTTTGAGATTTTATGCGAGCCAAATAACTGGTTATTCCATGTTTAGATTAATTAATTATAATTTCTTGTAAGATAATTGATTTATTATTTGCAATAAAATTAGAGTTTACATATTGAAAAACTTGATTTATCGTAAACTCCAGATACGGTGAATGTTTGCAATCTACAAATAAATTCCTATATTTGTTCAGATAATTTTATTAATTACATCTTTGTTGTTTTCATATTATCACCACTAAATATTCCGATTTAGATAATTCCTAAAATAATTTTTAATTGAATTTAAAAATTAAATCATTAATAATTGACGTGTGGACCACTCAAATTCCTAAATCCTTTAGTATTTCAAATTCCTGTTTTTGACCACTCAATTTTTGTTCTTTTAAACAAACAAATTCTCACAGCGACTTTCGAAGAGTTTTTCTTTTATTTTTTCCTTGTATTCTGAGTATTATATTACTTCACGATAACCTACATTTTGGTGATACATTATTAAATTTGTGGCATTAGGTCCAAACTTCTTTTAAGGGATTAAGGACAATTGCATCAAACAATTAAGTCCTTAAGTCCAAATTAATTATGAAAGGCTTTTTCAATGACAAAACTACCTTTTAACAGAGATTTGATCTCCCTTGAAAAAAAATGAGATTTGATCTATTACTATATTTCTTCTATTGTCTCTGTTATCTTTATTTCTCAAGTCCCTCTCTATGTTCTCCACTTCATCTTCGTCAATTTGCCTTGGTTGCTGGAGAAACAGTTGGTCTTTGGTGAGTAGAGAAGTTTTTCATCGTTCGTCTTTAATTTCATCGTTCAACAATGGCAAAAAAAAGTGTTGGCGGAAGACTGACTCATTAGTTCACTAAAGTTGACTAGATGGCGAGATAAAACAAGATCTGCAAACAATCTGGCCCAAAAATTGATGACTTGTCTAACCCATGAACATTGAACCTATCAAAAGCCATACATGGAGACGAACCAAGGAATTATGGCAAGGCCTTTCAATTATATATTCACACTTAATTCCAATCAATATACATTGATTAAATAGTACTATGTGCTCGGTTCTTCAGTGATGAAACATTTGAATTTGATGATACTTTTGTCAAACATTTTCTCTTTTCTTTTTATATATTTTTGTAGTGTAAACATATACAATAAAGATTTTTCTTGAAAATTGTTTGCATTAGTAATGTTTTTTTCATTTTTATTTTGTCGTTGCAGTGAATTTAATGTAGTGTTAATATCAAATTGTATCCAAAAGATCATTCAAATTTTAATTTACACTTTGAAAGATAAAAAAATTCAATTACACATTCAAAAATAAAAATTTATATCAATGCATACCTCAAGCTAATATCCGTCAGTTTGCTGTCTAAAATTAAATGAAAAAATTATACCTAGATCCTCTTATGCTTGTCACTTAATCACCTAGACTCATCACGTTTGAAATATTAGACTTACATCCCTTGAGAAGTCAAATATGAATAAAAATGTTCCCCTAATTGGGTATTCAAATAATTTTGTTTAAGTGATGTATTGCATTATATATAAAAAATATTATATAAATACTTGCATTATATTCAGTATTCAAATGATAAACTTGATTTTGAACTTTAGAGTATAACAGACTTACAAAATAAAAGGTAGTGTGAAATTATAATTTTTATTAGAATAAATCATATTTTTTAACGATTATATTAATAGATATCAATGTCAAGGGGTTATGTGTTACACGTGCACAAACGTCAGGAGATGTAGGAGTAATATTTTAAATGTAAATGAATCCAAATGATTAAGTGACTAGCATGTGAGGATCTAAGTGTAATTTATCCATTTAGTTTTAAACAGCACACTGACTGCTGTTAGTTTTAGGTGCGCATTGATATTAATTTTTATCTTTGATGGTGCAAATTGAGATTTTTTATATTTGAGGGTAAAATTGAAATTCAAACGATCTTTCGAGATGCAATTTACAATTAACCATTTAATGTATGTCACAAACCATAATTAATTGATCATAAATTCAATCCATTTTTCACTCAATTGCCCGTTTGATAACGTTTCCGTTTTTTGTTTTTAAAAAAAGAAAACCAAAAACGTCTTTTTTTGTTTTTGAAAATTGCCCTCGTTTATAAAACGGTGGTAGAAAAAAAAATTGGTTACCAAACGAATTTTTTTTTCTTATTTACTCTAAAAATTAAAATAAAAACAAAAAACAAAAAACGGAAATGTTACCAAACGGGACTTTAGTTAATGGGTTGAATTAAACCGATTAACCCTTAAAATAATTAAAATTCTTAATAGACACATTAGTACACCAAAACATACTTACACACACACTCACACATTAGTAGTATAAAAAAATGTAAATATATACGCACATACTAATACACAAAAATACAGACAAATTAATACATTAAAAATATGCACACTAAAATACACAGTAATACACTAAAAATACACACACATATACTAATACAAAAACTAAAACACATTTAATATAAAAAAAAATACATACATAATAGGTCGGGTCAATTGTGGACTATGGGTTAGTTTGTGGGTGGTGGGTCAACCCATGGGTCACATGTTAACCCATGGTTCAAGAGAGATGTATTAATGAGTGTATTTTTGGTGTATTAGTGTGTGTATATTTTGGTGTATTAATATATATGTGTGTATTTTTTGATGTAATAGTGTATATTTTTTGGTATATTAGTATATTTATTTAATTTAATTACTTGTGTTATATAATAAAAAAATAAATACTCAACTCAATGGATACCCATTTACAATTCATATTAACTCATTAATTAAAATGAATCATATTATCCAACCCATTTAGAACCCATATTAATTAATATAGGTATCCAACCCATTTATTTAAAGGCAATTTAATGAGTAATGAGTTAAAATTACCGTCTTTATTTCCCATTTTTGTCACAGTTCATAATTAATTGTTTGTTAACGACTATCGTAATTAATTGTTTCTTGTCACTGTTTATGTTTTTTGATTCGTGTATCTGTGTGACTTACAATTTTTCCATCGTTGGATTTTTAGGTGAAGGTTTAGATCCTTAATTGACAGTGAATTCATTTTTCACCCTCAAATTTTTAATCCAAAAATTTATGGTTCGATGACAGTGCCTAAAATTTCACTGGGTATTTCTGTCTTTTACATCCGGTTTGTCCTTTAAGGCCTAAAAGACCGCGTATTGGACTCCCTGACCAAAAAGTTTTTCATTGTATATCGCCCACGTAAAAGCTCTTAAAAAATTTATTTGTGGCCCTAAAAATAAAGCTGAACTTAATTGAAATTAGATCTTAAAATGTTGGGCGAATTAGACTCAAATCATTTGAGATTTGTCACTTAATCATTTAGAATCTCTAACATTTGAAATATTATACACAGACTCTAGAAATTTGTACGCGCATAACACTTAGACTCATGTTGTCAATATTAATTAGTATAATCATTAATAAATTATATTAAGATTATTTTATGTTTGTAATTAAAGCTAGAATATATTATGTTCATTATAGTTTGACCTCTTATTTATTTTATTTTTATTTTATTTCAATAAATGGCATAATAAAACATTAATTTTAGTTGTAAAATGCATGTTTTGCTATGAATAACTTAGACTTCTTGTTTGATTTTTTAGTTTCATTACGATAGATAGTATAATTGTATACTAATTATAATTTTTTAAGAAAAAATCGACTTTGTATTTTTTTATTTCAATAAATAATATAATAGAACATGAATTTTTGTTTTAAAATATAAAATATTTGATATTCTATATTTAATTAAAGTATTTTTAGTCTAAGTACAATATTTTAAACTTGAGGGTTGAAAAATTGTACACCTACATATTTCAAGGGGTCTAGATGTAATTTACTATTTGACATTTGATGGCATGGGTCTAAGTGTTACTCGCATACAAACCTTAACTATGTGTAATATTTTAAATATTAAGGAGTCTGAGTAATTAAGTGACAATCCTTAGGGAACTTTGGCATAATTCTCCCTAAAATCTTATGGGCAAATCATGTTTACCCCTTGTGGTTTTGGTGTTTTGCACATGATTTTCCTATGATTTGAAAATTAGCACATTACCCCCTTGTACTTTTGGACTAAAATGCTACCATTAGTTTTTCCATTAGATTAAACCATTTGTGACATACACGCGCCTATTACGAGATTTGGCATAACAAAATGTGTTTTCTTCCAAAAATAAACACAATAAAAGTACAATATTCCTAATTACACCCAAAGAATAACGTCATAATTGTAGCACAATTTTGAGGTGTTGATTCCACATAGAGACAAATTAAAAGAATAATAGAAGGAACAAAGAAAATAAAAAAAAATATTAAACGATTACTGGAAAATAAAGATTAATTTTAAATATAAATTAAAGTGAAACAAAGTAACTAACGAAAAAAATATTCAAATTTGACAAGCAGTAAAACGTCGGGAATCTCTTATCTTACTTGAGAATTTAATTACCTATAAATATGATAGACAACAAAAATCTCTCAAAAAAAAAAATCAAAACAGTGAGCATCTACATTTTTTCTGATCCGATTAGTGTCTGTCTCCCGCCAAAAACCAGCCGCCTCTTCCTTCTCCTTTTCTTCCAGCCTTCCACACCAAGGGACGACCGAGAAAAAGAGCCGCCCCACACAAGGAAAAAAGAATAGGTTTTAAAATCAAACTTTTTTTTGAAAATTATATTTTTCTCCTTTTTTTTATTCTAGCCCTTTTCACTTCAGCAGCCCCTCTTTATTCCTATTTTTTTGCTTCAGCCCCTAAAGCCCAATTCTTGAGTAATTTGAAAAAAATAAAGCCCAATTACAATTATGGATATTGGGCCCACGTGAAAGATGTATTAGTTTCAATCTTTTTACTCCATGACTGTCATCAAAATAAAAATAAATATAAAAGCTCAATAATAAAGTTCAAAAAATGTTAAATGTAGAGTCCATTGATAAATTATCTCTCACCAACTAATAATGTAATATTTAAGATTTAAAATATTATAAAATCATGCTCAAATATATCGCAGTGTGAATAGATGTTAAATTCAATAATATAAAGTACATTTAATTATTTCTATTCACATTTTAGCATTTTAATCCAATAATAGAGTATTTAAAATGCACTTTTCCACACTCATTTTTTCAATCTTCATCTTCTTGAGCAATTGAATTTCATATTTTTTTCTCTTGTAGCTCACTAGCTAGCAGCAATCTCTTTGGTCAAAAAACTATTGGGTTCTTGTATATTTTTGTTTGTCTTCTGCATATGAAGTTGCATTGCAAGTTCTTAGCCAGCGAGAATGTGTCCTTCCAAGCCAAATTATATTTCCATTATTTAAGTTGGCGAATCCCCTGTCAATCTAAACTCTTATCTCCTCTCCTCGTTCACAGCAAATTTAAGATGGTTGCACGAAGGATAAATAAAATGAGGAAGTACATGACATCCATATACAGAGATGATATTCCTATGTATGCAATAACGCTCACAAGCACTAGGTTGTATGTTCAATGTTCCACATCATGCATTTGTTTCCTATCTTGGGCAATTTTTTTGGTTCAGTATTCATATTTGTAATCGAGTACAGGGTTTCTTTAGTGGTCGTGGTGTATAGTGAGAGAAAATCAAAACCCTTGTTCAAGCTTAAAACTTATATTTCTGCACATTCAAAATTTTGAATTTCGGAGATGAAAAGGGCCTACTCCACCATTTTTAGGGTCAATGAATCCATTTTTGAAGTTAGAATCGAGAAAGAATGAGGTTTGGTGATTGAAAAAATGAATTAAAAATCGTGACAATTTTTTAAAATGATGAACCCGTCACTTTGGAGCTCGATTCCACTTACCTTGTGCATGATCTGGACAAACAAAATACAAGGTTGGAAAGAGGGTAGAAATAGGTTGAATTTAGGCATTTGAATCACCCAAAAAAGTTGAAAAACGAGGGAGAAATTAAGGGTGAAAGTTGACCCAAATGTTGAAAAAATCTGGTATGTACATAACCTGTCAAATTGAGTTTGTGATCGCCTTTGAGCTTAAATTCGTGGGTCATTGGGGCTATTTAAGAAAACAAGTTTTTGGGGTTTAAAACTAGGTTTAGAGTGGAGGATATTGACATTAATTTGAGGAAGTTTGGTGCTCTGTGGACAGAGAGTAAAGATTGTAAAGTTGGGTGGTTGGTTGATTTTTCAGAAAATTATGCAACAATTGAGAGGGATGAAGAAGATAATGAATAGTTGAGGGTACTAAAGTCATTTTATCACTTTTGTTTACAGTGTTAATTGTGCGTATCGATCCAAAAGCATAAGGGGTAATGTGTTAATTTTCAAATCATAAAAAAGTCATGTGCAAAACGCCAAAACTACAAGGGGTAAACTGAATTCGCCCAAATCTTATTTAAGGCCCTAAAAAGTTAGGGTTTTAGGCGGCTATCCTAATGGCCTCCTAGGTATTGAGTCGGCCTTGCAAGGGATTCTCCCCCTCCCCCTCCCCCTCTCCCTATTCCTCTTTGTTCTATTTATTTCTATTTACCTCACACTGAACACATATAGATTTACATAGGTATTACTGTCTACCACGAAAGGTAGTGTATAAAACACAGTTGGACGACACTGTTTCAAAATCAATAATATGGCAATTAATAATCCAAAATGGGATATAGTTATGAATTAGGTGATTACTTATCAAAATTATGGTTTCTATGATATATAATTGGTTAGTCAATTTCTGACATTTGTAATCAATATGTTAAGTACCGTTGGTGTTGTCATTTTTAATTTACTGTTGTCAGTTTTTAAAGAAACATGTCTAATTTTTTGGGTGTTACCGGTGATTTCTACTATTAAGGCTTCAGAGATTTTTGAGATTGTGCGTTTATACTCCGTTTGGTAGGAATGATGGAAGGTAGAAAGAATGTAAAATAAAAAGGAGTGAAAGTATGAAGGATACACTTTCTATCCTTCAAGGAAGGAAAGTAGAAATAATACATTTTTCATCCTTTGTGTTTGGTTGGATGGATGGAAAGTAAAAATGACTATTTTTTTTTTTGTGCTGGCTAAAATTAGGGTTGACAATTAAGTTGTATCGTGTCAGATTCATGTTGAGTTATTACGAGTTTGTGTCGAACATTAATAAAACCGAACTCAACTCATTTAACTAATTGTGTCGTGTCAAGTTGGGAGTTGACCTGTTTATTTTTGTGTCGTGTTCGTGTTCGTATTTGTGTTGACCTACATAAATTTTGAATAAAAAATTTAACGCTAATATTATATTTTTCTTCCTTTCCAAACATGATGTTTTATTTATCCCTTCAACTTTCCATCCTTCTATTTTTTCATCGTATCAAACGGAACATTAGAGTTTTATTTATCTTTTCATTCTAGGGTGTGTAAATGGAAAATGTTGGCCCTGAGCATGAATGCACAGAGGCAAATTAAGGTGCCCATTTTTTAGAAGAAAAAAAAAATAGGACACATTTGGTGCACATAGAGATGGAAACATGGTTTTATTAACCTTGAAAAATCAGAACCCAGTCATATTTCTGGGTTCCCTCTGCAAAGGTCATCTGAGTTCATGGTTTTGGATCTTGATATATGTCAAACCCACGAAATTCCATTAGCCCAACTGCTAACATCCATCGATCTTGATATATGTCAAAGAAGGAAAAATTCAGGCTCTCATAGAGACAAGCAAGGTGTTGGGTTTGCATCAAGCCATTACTCAAATCTTTTATCATGTTAAAAATGTTTTTAAGGATTCTCCAAATCACAAAACTTCAGCAATGAGCAAGGAAGCTTGTGAAAGAGACCTTAGGGTCTACCCGAGTGGCTAACTACCTGCGCTGTGCACTGGCAGGCAGGTCATGGGAAAGAAAAAAGAAGCTTGGTTTGTAATTAGCCGGTGCTCTTCTGAGGGAAGATAAATAGATTGAACTGCTACTCCTAGTGATCTTCTTAATTCAAAAACTATAAATATGTTTTGCTATCATGGAGTGAAGCATTCTATTTAATGTGTCCAAAGGGACACGAGACCTTTGATCTGGGTCTACAATAGAATGTATTTTGAATGAATTTAGTTAGTGTGAATGCTATTTATAATTTAATGCACAAGTTTTATTGAATAAATACAAAAAAAAATAAAGAAAAAAGACAAAAAAATCTTTCTGGCGTTTATAATAAATGCCGGTAATTGGGCTCCAAGCATTCAGGGGGGTTGTAGCTCCGCTAGAAAAAAAGGTTGTTCACTTATGATCCGGAAAACAGTAATAATAACGTCTTGAAGCTTTGATCAGAGGGGTGTCCTCTCAGGTTGGGCCTTAACGTATCATTTATTTTATGGGCCTTAAAATGATGGATAACAAAATTTGGGCCTTGCATCGTCACCACCAACTTAAATTATTTTAAATCTTTGAAAATCTATGAATTAGGACATTTGCCATAAGATTGCAAAATAATTGTAGAAGACTTTATCCATTGCAAAAGGCTTCCGCTAATAAGGTAGTCTGGGACGCTAAGTGACAGGCAATTTACCCCCTATTTGTAGGAATCTCGTTTAAGAACGAGATTTCTTGTAAACATATCGTATACCAAACATACCTCTCATTGTAAATCGCTTCTAATTATATCGTGTAACAAGCATATGAAAGATATTGAATAGGAGTTAGATTTTGGTTCCTACTCTTGATTCTTGTCATCCAAACTAGGCATAATAATGTGCGTTGAGTGACAAAAAACGATGTAAACCATGACAAGTTGTAATGATCATGATGTTGTTGGCACTTTCTTTGTAGTTTTAGAGATGGTGACATCTCCAAGAGTTGTATGTTTCAAGAGATGAATAAATCGACATTGAGGAACTACTAGTTGATTGTCGTTTTTGTTGTACTGGAGCATCTAGACAACAATTATATATACATGGTCCATTTTTTGATTCCATAGTGCCATTTTGATCCCACCATGGTTCAGGCCATGTTTCATGACATTATTTTGATCCCACCATGTTTTTAAATTTTTAAATTAATTGCATCATGCCTGCTACAAGAGAATATATGAATTTTATTGTCGTTTTGGACATCGTTCCTAGTGTTTGGAAATTTAATCCTCGAACGTCAATTTGTTATATACCTTTTGCACCAATAAACACTTAGCACCACGTCAAATTCTACAGATAATTGTTATGTTCCTGTTGCTTATTTTATAGGTTTGTCATAACCAAGTGCACTGCGTTTTTCCTTGTCCAAATGTTCGTCTTTCTGAGGCAAAAAATGATGACCCGCCCAAGGATTTATCCTCTTTATATTCTCGATTTGTTTCGGACGTAGAATGGTGGGAAGTTTCAATTTTTTATAAGAACGTATTGTGGATTTGAATTCAAAAATAAACTCTCTATAATAAATATTAAATTTCTCAAGTCTTGACAAAAAAAAAATAACAATCAAGTTTCGTTTCAAGTAAGGCATTAAGAAGTTTCGGATATCAGATGGTCTGGCCATAAGGAAGTTTCCAAGATTGCACTAGTGTTGTTGGATCCTGTCATTTGTCTTCTGTTTGATTTAGATATGATACAAGAAATTAAAGGACAAACAGTGTGCTGAAAAATAATGTAAGTCGAATATACCAAAAAATTCAATTTGATTAAATTAATGTAACAATTTAAAGGATGTGACAAAATTAATTAATTTTCGAAGTTGTACCTCCATGGTACCCTAACCTCATCCCCACTAGTTGTTCAGTTTTTGTTTTTTAACTTAATGGTTAAGCACGTTCGAATCAATTTATGCGTACTTCAACTCATTCTCTTTATAATCTAGTCAAAAGATAGATCATCTATGTTAGAATTAATTTATTTATAAGAATAATACTTTAAATATTTACTAAAATTCAAATTCAAGAAATGAAAGCCCACTGTTTATTCATATGTGCCGAACCATGTTGCCTGATGGACACTCTACCTTATACCCCACTGTATGTCCTTATGTGCCCAACCGTGTTGCTTGATGGACTCTCTCTACCTCTCTCTGTATGACTTCAGAGTCCATGATTTGATGGTGTCACGGTGCTTACTACTTAATTATTGCAGGGTGTCACACTCAGTGGTGACCCACACAAGGATGGCAGGGCATTCTTCTGCAATCCCAGAAATGTCGATCATATATATCCAGATACTGTAGACAAGTTATACAGCATGCCCGGTACCTCCGTAGGATTAATAACATTTTTTATCCTTAAAATATATATAATTCTGCTGATTCTAAGTGGTAGGTTTGCAATTAAGAAAGTCAGAGGTCCTTTTTGTTAATTTAGTCTTTAATGTATTAATTTTATTAATTTAATTTCTAAAATATTTAATTTGTATCATTTTGATCCTCGCATAAACGAATCGTTAAATTTTTAACAAAATAATTACGTATCGAACACGTGGTTTCACCTAAAAGAATATCACAGAGTCACTTTCGTATTATTTTTACCAAAAAACAAGTCTTATAATGTAATTACTGAATTATCCTACTACTGTGCTTAAAGCTGAACTCAAATTTATAGCTAGTAATGGTATATGATGAGATATTTTTATTCATATATTATTTTATTTCCAACGCTCTGGACCACTAGTATAAGAAGCCCTTAATTCTTGGTGGGACCCAAGGAGTGTCTATTAATTAACCCATGATCATCGCACTGATAGAAATGATTAGTATTGCCTAATGAGGACACTAATAGTGTAGCATTTTGGGGGCCACTTGAATCATTTGATAAGCTAGATTTAGTGGAGAGAGAGATAGAGAGAGAGAGAGGGGGGGGAGGACTGACTGAGGAAGGAATTGTTTGGATG
>CM042192.1:11893327-11905934 GCA_023539305.1 Ilex asprella | reverse complement strand
GGGGGGGGGGGTTTGGAACATGAGTTGGAGACTAAATTCCCTTAAACCCATGTTTAGTAACTAAACATTAAACTTAGGATTGAAATCCGGTTCGGTCATGAAACCCAAGTTCATGGGTTTCATGAAACCCATGGGGTGAGTGGGTTCATATGTGGGTTTGGTGGTTTCACATTTAAATGACATTTATACCCTCCATATTTCCATACTAATGTTTGAATTAAATTTGTTAAAGGGCAAAATAATTATTTATATACAACTATATTATCATAATAATTATATAACTCTGCGCATACCAAACATGCATATGGACAACATTGAAAGTTGAATTCCATCTTTGAGACAAACTCGGGTTTGAACAAATCAATTCAAACTCATCCTAAAAAAATACCAAATATGCCCTAAAAGAACTGACGATTGTATTTAATATTTCTTCCTCCCTTGAAAAACAAAGGGGAAGCACATTTAACAGGTCATTTTGAGTAGATATGCTAGAAAGGGGAAAAATAGTAACAAAGTAACATGCACCAAAGAAAAAAAGAGAAAGATAAAATGCAAGAGTATTTTTAGTGCTTAAAATTTTAATGACTATCACGTGAATAGAAATGGAGTATACTTTTTTCCATTTTTTTTAGTATTATTGTAATTTTTCAAGAATATGATTTTGAAACTTCCGCTAGAAAAGTAAGTTTGACTTGTATTCTGACCAAGGGAATGTGTCTTCCATACTTTGTCATGTTATCCAACCAAACTAATAGTGTTGCATAGCATTCCAACTCCAAAAACAATAATCTACACAGACCCATTGAATTTTATCCGACATAGGTAGTTGATACCTATTAATTCTTATTGATACCATCATAAGTCTTTGATTCCCCAAACTTGAAATAAAATAAAAAATCGAGTAAGGCAAAGAATAAAAAAAATCAAATGTTAATAGATTGTTATCGAGAAATGCTAGATTTTGAACAACAATATCGTTCTTTAGATAACTTAAAACACAGAATTTGAAGGCAAAGAAAATGTAACTTATCATTTACATAATCTATTGTCAGACAAGATCTAATTCTTGAAGTGAATTTTTAGAGTTAGATAATCAAATTTTTAAATTTTAAAAATATAAAGTTTGACCTAAAAAATAAGATTTCGGGGAATAATTAAAATTCAGTGAGTACCTTTGAGATTTGTGATTTTGAAGGATGGTTTTGTTTTCAATACAATATTAATTGAGTCTAAATATATAGGTATTTGATCTGTCAAGTAAGGAACAAAAAATATCGTTCTTTTAGTACTTGAGGTTTCTATACCGACCAAAGTTGAATTTCCATCTTATCAAATACCATAACGTCATGCTTCAAGATTGAAGTTTTATTTAGAAAAACAAAAAACAACAAATGAAATTGGTTGATGGTAAGTTTAAAGTGCTTTCCTTTGATTGGTTAACCTAATAAATGAGAACAACTTGCAATATAATTCAACTTCCAAATAGTGAATATTTGACTCTTTGAGAGTGAATCCAATGTGCACGTAGGATGTGAAAAATATATTGTTTTTCGTATGATTAAGAACTCTAAAGAAAGCAATCCGTGAGCAGAGAGAAAGCTAAGAAAAGAAGATGATAAAAATTTGCAATGGATGATAGAATGCTATAAAGATAGAAAGAATGCAGTAACACAACCCTTACAACTGATATGAAGAGTCTCCAATGATATCATGGATGATAATTTTATTTTAATAAAAAGATATCGATTATCCAAAATCAGAAAGCCAATGATCTAAAATTGATTTTTAAATTATAATAGAATAAGGGAGAGAGAGAGAGAGAGAGAGAGAGAGGGAGAATGCAGGTAGAAGTCCAAAAAAACCAAAACAGTTTTAACTCTTCTTCGTGGGAAGAAACTGCTGCCCCTAGTGCTAGTTAATGATTAAAAACCCTTGACCTATATCGGAACACTCATTTCAAGGCCTTCAAGAATGATCATTGATATAACTATGATAAATTCATAGAGTATCAAATAGTTAGAGCATAAATGAAAAGAATAAATATTTAATTTATTGATGTACTTAATGTATGATGAAAGGATATGATGGATTTTATAATATTAGTTAGGGGTAAAATAGAAAAAGAATTTTTTTTTTTTTTGATAAGAGACTTTTATTAGTAGTATAGATTTAATTGTGTCCACTATAACGGCTTTAAATAAATAAAATTAGTCTATTGGGAGAATAAATCTCTTAGTTAATGGACTGAAATAAAAATAAAATGGGTTATAGAATTTCTTGAAGTCAACAGCAAAAACAAATAGATATTTACCACCCGAGATGGATGGTATTGCACCGTTATCACTCGGGCTAACATTTCTACATCACGGCATGACATCTTATGAGACATGGAAAAAGAGAAAATTTGAGAAGAAGAAAAAAAAAAAGCGTACTTCATCAGCATTGCACCTTTTGTAGCCTCGATGGTGATAAGTTTTGTTTTTTTTGGAGTCTGGGCCGGAGATGGACATAGGGGGTTGGCTAGACTTGTGGTTACCTAAAAAGCCCAATAAGAATAGTCCATATGTTGGAGCCCATTTCTCTTAAAATAGAGAGACATAATTTGTTAGGATATCTCCAACTTGACTTAAATTTGAGTAAAAAAATTGATTTGATACAAGACATTAACATCTGTAATCATGATTTAAATTTTTACTCAAATTTAAGTTAGAATTTAAATAAAAAACTTAATTTGATACAAATGGCTCCAATTGACAAACTTAAATTTAAAAAAGGAGAATCTTAAATTTAAATGAAGGCAAACCCAAAATTAAATGAGAGTAAATATATGATCATTGGATCTTTAAAAGATGGTAAAATCTCACTATTAAAGATTTGGATAAAGATTTGAGTCTCCCTTAATTTGAGTAAAAAAAAAAGTCTCCTTTGATTTGGTATAAAAACATCTCCTACCGACTTAGCAAAGACCATCTTTTAGCTATTTTGCTGAGGCAATCTAAAAAATCTCTCTTCGACCAACTCTTTATTCCACTAGCATTTTGCCTCCCCCATTCTCACTCATCACTTTTGGCTAGCAAGACTTTCTCTCTTCAAAAGCTCTCTCCCCCTAATTTTGGATTGTTCTTCATCAGAGCTTTGCATCAATTTTAGGGTTATTCTTCATCTGAGCTTGTCTTCACCCGATATGGATCTCTCTCTATCTTGTTCTCTCTGTGTGTGTGTGTGTGTGCTTGATTCGACAGAGATCCTAATGCCCAAATAAAAACCTGAGATGATTTTGATACCTCAAATGATAAAATCAAGAACTGTACAGAGACGGATCTTCTTTATGAACAACCTGATTTTCAAAAAAGAGATGGATCTTCTCTGAAATCCATGCTTAACGTAAAGTACCCAAAGACCTTTTAGCAATCTTGATGTTCACCCTTTTCATTTTTGTTCTTCGATTTATCATCTTTTTGGCTGTAGTAGTTGAATTTGATTGGATTCGATCCATCTGGGTTTAATTGTTGTTTAGGTGTTCTATTAGTTTAATTTGATTTGATTGCATGTTGTGTTTGGTGGTATTTGGTTTGTGTTAAGGAGTTAGATATAGTTCTATTGATTATCTTGTATGCCATAATGATTATTCACAAAGATTTATAGGTTTTGGGTTTCTTTTCTTTTGAAAAAGTTTTAAATTTGAATTCTACTGTGTCTGAGTTATATTTGATGCGTTTGTATTCATGGATGAATGACTTAGTGTGTTTTTCAAACTTGAGAATTAAATTTAAAATTAATCTTCTGAATCAATATTTTCAGTTTTGATCCCAATATAGCCCTTTGTTGCTGGTATTTGTAATTATAGTTTAGATATTTGTTCTGTTCATGGGCTACCTGAGTGTGCTTTCTCTTGATCATCTTAAAAGACAGTTCCAATGCTACCATTGGTTCTCCTATATGTCTTTCTGTTGCTGTAATTGATGTAGTTATGTGCCTTGTGGATTTTTTATCCATAAGCCTAGTAGTTAATGGTTTCCACTAAATTCTTGCCTACATTTTTGCTTCATGGTTTTCATTGTCATAATTTCCACTTCATTTACTGCTTTTGAACTTTTTCATCAACAATGTAGGTTGTTTAGTTTTCTGATGGATGAACATGGATATTACTTCACCAATCTCTTGAATGATGCAACAAACGCAGATGAGTTTAACACTGAATCAGTAGACCAAATAAGTCATTCTTCACCAATATCAACTCCAATAGAATCCACCACCAAAAAGGTTCGAGGCGACAACTTTATAGTTGAGGAGGACTTAGTGTTAATCTAGGGTTGACTTAATATTAGTGCGAATGTCGTGCATGGGAATGAGCAAAAATCTAAAAGGTATTGACAACGGGTTTGGGAGTACTTCAACGAATACAAACCCTAGTCAGATTGTAATCGCAATTAGGTTTCTTTGATGAATTGTCGGTCGACAATTCAACTAGCCACCAATAAATTTTATGGCTACTTTGACCAAATTGAAAGGTTGAATCAAAGTGGTCTAACTGAGAAAGACAAGGTATGAGTGTATTTTAATTGCAAGTGTGAAAATAAGACATTTTTCTTTAATGATATATAGTATTATTGTATAATTTTCAGGTCCGTGATGCAAAGAATGTGTACGAGGAACTTCATAAATGCTCTTTTCCATTTGAACATTGTTAGAATGAGTTACGGTATCACCAAAAATGGATGGAGGATTCTTTGTCTAAAAAGCAAAAAAAAAGCTGGTGCAACTCCTAGCAGCTCTAATCCTTCAACATCAGAATCGGTAAACATAAGTTCAACATATTTTGTGAAACTATTTGAAGAAATGAAGGAGGAGAAAAAGATGTTGGCAAAGAAGAAAGTCGAATTCATGGAAAAGATGTTGGCTGTTGAACAAGAGAAGGTACAACTTAAGAAAATGAAGGAGGAACAGAAAAATAATGTTAATGGATACGAGTGTCATGCCTTCGGTTCAAGCTGAATATTTTAAGTGTCTTCATATTGAAATCATGACAAAGAAAATGTGGTTCTTTCTTATTTATAGACTAACAACTTTTGGAGTAGTAGTACAACAAACAAGTACTGCAATATTATGCATGCTTAAATATTCGTAGACAATGAGTGTTTAAATATTTGTAGCATATTACTGCCCAAAACATTCTATGCATATTCCACAGGTGCTTGACTAGATTAGTTTGGAGTATCGAATGAGTGTCTCTGTCTCGAATGCAATGTTGAGTATGAATAAATTGAAGTAGTTCTGAACTCCGTTCGAATATCAATGTAGGACTAGGAATTTCATCCGATGCATGATAACTAAAGTCCATTTCATTACTGTCTCTCTCATCCTCGACAATCATATTATGCAATATTATGCATGTCTTCATAATATCCTTAACCACTTCAAGTTTCCAGACACATGCAGGTCTACGAATTATAGAAAATCATGCTTGAAGCACTCTAAAAGCTCTCTCAACATCCTTTTTGGCTGACTCTTGAGCTTGTACAAAATGAATTTGCTTATTGCCTCTTGGACATGAAAATGTTTTGACAAACGTGACCCACTTTGGATATATACTATCAGCAAGATAATATCCCATAGTATAATCGTTTTCATTGACAGAGTACTGGACTGAAGGAGCCCTACCTTCCGAAAGAAGAGTAAAAGCAGAAGAGTGTTCTAGCACATTTATATTATTATGGGATCCAGGTAACCCAAAAAAGCATGCCAAATTCATAGACCATATGAAACCACTGCCTCTAAAATAATTGTTATTTCATGAACATGACCAGAGTACATACCTTTTCATGTTGTTGGACAATTCTTCCATCTCCAATGCATGTAGTCAATGCTACTTAGCATCCCCGGAATCCCACGTCTCTCACCGATTGCTAATAATCTATCAATGTCTATGTTGTTTGGTGAGCTGAGGTACTCATCAGAATAAATTGCTACATATGATGACTGTCTTTCAAATCTTGAGAAAGTTTTAATCCGATGTGAAGACAAGAGCCTTGTACTTAATTGGGAAAATGTCACTTTATGGTTCAAAAGGGAATTGTTCTTGGTTACATTGTCCCTTTCGAAGGAATCCAAGTTGATAGAGATAAAATTGAACTAATTGCAAATTTATCTACCTCCAAAACCTTTATAGATTTTAGATCTTTCTTAGGTCATGATGGTTTTTATAAGAGATTCATAAAAGACTTTAGTTCTATATCTAGACCACATTTCCAACTCCTAAGGAAAAACATACCATTTAAGTGGGATGCGTCTTGCCAAGAGGCTTTTGATAAGCTAAAAGGCATAATCATTACCGCTCCAATTATGCAACCCCCATATTTGAGTTTTCCATTTGAAATCATGTGTGATGCCAGTGACTATGTCATGGGAGCGGTTTTAGGGCAACATAATAAGAAGAAGTCATATGTCATATACTATGCTAGTAGAACTTTAAGTTTAGGTCATATACTTTTAAGTTTAGATCTTATTTAGTAGGATCCCCTATTGTCATTTTCACAGACCATGCAACGCTTAAATATTTGTTGACAAAGAAAGATGCAAAATCAAGACTGCTTAGGTGGATCCTCTTACTCCAAGAGTTTGACATAATCAAAGAAAAAAAAAGGAGTAGAGAATATTGTGGTTGACCACTCGTCTGTACTTGTGAGTGATGTGCCTATGGAGACAATATCTATCAAGGATACATTCTCTAATGAACAATTGTTGGCTATTTCGTCATTACCTTGGTTTGTTGACTTCATAATTTTTTTTGTAACAGGTAATATGCCACCACATTGTCAAAGACTAGGGGGATTAACCCGTAGAAATATGATGCCTCTTAATCCGATTTTGATAATAGAATTTTTTGACTGCTGGGGCATTGATTTCATAGGACCTTTTCTCCCATCTTTTGGATATATATGTATATTTTAGTGGCAGTAGATTATGTTTCTAAATGGGTTGAGGTTGTACCATGTCAGATAAATGATCATAAAGTTGTTTTGAAATTTTTGAAAAAAAATATTTTGTCTAGATTTAGTATACCTCGAGTCATTATTAGTGATAGGGGATTGCATTTTTGCAATAAACCTTTTGAAACTTTAATGAAAAAGTATTGTGTAACACATAAAGTTACAACCACCTATCACCCAAAGACAAGTGATCAAGTAGAGCTAGACAATCGAGAGATGACTTACATTTTAGAAAAAACATTGAACCTTGATCGTAAAGATTAGTTATTACGACTAACTGATACGTTATGAGCATATCACACTACTTATAAAACCCTGATTGACATGTCTCCGTATAGATTAGTGTATGAAAAAACTTGTCATTTACCTGTGGAATTGAAACATAAAGTATATTGGTCCATTCAAAGCTAGCGCTTTACGAAAATTACAGTTCAATGAGCTTGAACAAATTCGAAATGAGGCTTATGAGAACTCTAGACTTTGCAAAGAACAAATAAAGGTGTTGCATGATAAAAATATTTTGTGAAAAACTTGTACAACTTCATAAAAGGCTCTTTTGTATAATTCTAGATTATATGTCTTCAAAGGAAAAATTCGAACTAGATGGAGTGGTTCCTATATTGTTAAAAAACTTTTTCCTTGTGGAACAGTGGAGATAGAAAATCCCAAGAATAAAAATACTTTTAAAGTTAGTAGACAAAAATTGAAACCATTTTTGGAAGGAGGTATAGTAGAAGTGGAATCTATCGGGTTGGTGGATTCCCACTATGAATAATTCATTTATAACATTCAACCATATTGTTCTTTTCTCTTAATTTTTTTTTATATGAGATATTGCATAAGTACGTGCTAAGAATATCATATCCGGTATGACCTTATTTACTCTTAACTGTGTTGATTTTGTATATTGATACATTGGGGACAACGTAAAATTTTGAGTAGGGGTTTAAATATGTAAACTCAAGTGCAGGTTGTGCGAAGTAACAGAGACTTGGAAGACCGAGGTCAAACCCTCAAGAAAGATTAAAAACAATAGTAGTCACACTAAATTTGTAAACAAAGTTGTAAAAATGTTTCTAAAAAAAAGTACTTGAATTGGTATAAGTAAATGAATTAATTAAAATAATATGTAAAATACAAGAGCATCAGGTACACTCTCTCAAATTCATACATTAATAATGAAAGACTTAGCTTTCAAACTCAGACCATAGTCGAACCGTCAACTAACTCCAGTAAATGAATTTAACAATGAGAACAAGAAAACACCACTACTTATAACCAAACGTTTATTCAGAAAAATCAAATAACTGATTGACAATTGTAAGTATTTAGTATACCTGGAGTCTACAATAAATCAAACTTTCTTAGTAATCAAATTCCTGACTTAACCACACAATCCTCTAGTTATATTATTATGTGAAATAAATTGTAATTAACTTAAGCTAGGAATAACTAGTTATTTATCTTGCATGAAAATTCAAGAAATCAAAATATAAGACACAATGACTCAAAAATCTTTACAGAGCAATTTTTTTACTAATAATAAAAAGTTAAATTAGCAAAATACCACATACCGTTAAATCAATAAGTCAATAATAATACCGTACTTCATTAAGAGGTTCTCCCCTCCACTTTCTTAGGATTCACCATTTCGTTTTGCATATGCAACAGGCCTTTAAACCCCTAGGTTTTCTAGTAGACGACTATAGTATCATGAGGATTTCCATAAATTATACCCACAAACATCACCCTTTCATCAAATATCTGAATAATAATTTTATAACAAAAATTGCTACTATAATATAAAACTTCTAAGCCGCAAGCCTTTCAATAAGCACATGCAAAGCAAAATATAGAATTATATGCTATATAAATGTATGCACTTATCATGTTCTGATATATATCTGTATGTAGTGTGAATTAACTATACCAAGTCAATAATTTATTTCGTAATCACCTCTACAACTATTAACTATTCGTCTCAATGTCAAATATCTCTAGATAATTCACTCATAAAAGATTCTCTCAAATTATAGTGACTATTTCCTCAAATATCACATGTAAGAAGAAGATATTTAAATCAAAACAAAATAATGTTTACATGACTATTTAAAATAACTGTCATCTAGAAGAAAATGATTTGACACAGTCTCATGAAATAAAATCAACACACAATATACAAATAATCACAATTTTCTTCCTTATTCACACATTTCAGGCATCCACCAATATATTCTTGAGATCAAATAAGTCTTTATCTAAGATTGTAATGGGGTCTTAGGATTAGGATTTGAAAACGAATGATATTTAAGAATTCAAAAGACTATCCCGAGAGAATATGTACATTACACAACCAATCTTCTTTTCATAACCTTTCACTCTTTACCCTTTAAAAGCAATTTTTACAACATTTGCTCATTTTTTTTTTTTCAAATACATGCTTGCTATTCTTTTCTATCTTTTTTTTAGCAAAACATCTAATGAATATTCACAAGTATGCAAAACCCTTTGTTTTATCATCTTTTTTTCAACCAACATCTCCCTAAATTATATAAACAACAAAAACTCAATCTCAGGATAACCAAGGGTAAAATATTTTTTTTTATTGGTTTGATTATTATATGTTGGGTAAAAGAAATAAATTTTGGTTTCAAAGGCTCAATCACGATTTCTAGGGATAATAATATTCAAAGAATAAGACTCAAGCTCAAATAATATCAAAGATGACCTAAAATCATATCTCAAGAGCTCTTGATAACACGTCTCAAGCAAATAATTTAAAGTCAAGCAATCATTCACAATATTGGTATTGACCAAAATAAAAATAATGAGACTGTTAAAGGAGGTCAACTGAATAAAAATATTTTTTATTGAGTAAATGTAAATAACCTTGCAAGAAAGATTGGATCAAAACTCACTAGGATTTTATGCATCTCCACTATATGTTTCAAGTTCTCAAGGTAAAATACCTAATAAATTTTCAACTTGGTAAGACCTAAAGTATAAAAATTGTGATTTTTTATAAGAATATGATATGAGATACAAAAAAATAAAATAAAGTTCTATGTGACGATTAAACAGTTGCAAATTTAAAGTTAAGCAAATTATTCTTATATTGTGGTATCAACTTATGCATAAAAATAATATTTAGATATTTAATAACACACTAGAACAAAATATGCATCTTCTATTATATTCAAATTTTATAAACTGCATGTATAGTTAAATCAAGCCTACACATGATCTAACTAGACAAAATAGGCTTTGATTTCAACAAAAAAGATTTTTTTTTAATCCTAACAAACCACCGGGACCTAGAAGAAACATATCAAACTACGATAAGGGACCTGCACGACTCTGAGAACTTTGCCTTGACCCCCCTTATCTAAGCCTTATCTCTCTTATCTCCTTCCGTTCCCTCAATATCTTGAACAGAAACTGCCTATCAGTTGTGGGATCAGTCTCCTCATCCACAGACATAGTCCCCTCAGGTGCAGCCTCTTCCTACTGCTCAGCAGCTTGCCCCCTCTCCCCTACTGCTCTAGATACACTTTGACTCTTCAGTAGTGAGCTAGAGTTGAGAACTACTATCTTCTTGGCCCAGTCCATGGTAGCATCAATCACCACTCCTGCCTGTTCACATAGTGCAATAGGCCAGCAAAAGTGTGACGCCCCAAAATTCGAGTGTCTGTAATTATCCAGTTGATCATCCATCAACCCGCAGAATACTCATGAATACTGTATAACTCGATACTATGTCTATATGTCCCATTTACCAGGATCCATAATGTAACAAAATTCGGGCAGAGTCTTCTTTGTACGGGAAGCTCTACCCAAAATACAACCTGTACAATCATACAATCACTTGACCCATCCGAGGTCCATTTATCCATTTTTGATTTCATAGTATCAGATACTACCATAATCATTATTGTTACATACAAACATTCATTCATAAAAGAATAAGTGTTTCAAAAGAGTCTCATATACATGCCTTTTTAATATAAAAGAAGTTTTTATTACAAAAATTATACAAGGCCAAAAGTAAATATACACAAGGGACTACAAAGTCAAAATAAGAGCCACAGACCGGCTCTGTCATTAAAGTGGGCCCATGGCCTCGCCTTCGGTAGATGCCTGATCGATACCTGAAAAATGTTCACATAAAGGGTGAGCCAACGCTCAATAGGATAACACCTATTGAGAATTTCTTTCAACCTAAATGTATATGAAATGTCACATGCAACAATCATTTCATGCATTCATTTAAATATGTTTATTATGAACAAATGTCTTCAATCATGTCATGCCATGAGATGAAACTCATGCAAGCAATACCAACACCGAGCTCCCACAATACATACAATGTCATGCGTATGTATCCGGCCATTCCAAGCCCCCCACGGTCATTGGTGTTATGTACACTAAATGACTGATTAATTTATTTTCTTGTGTCTTTGTGGGGAGACTCAACGGATCTTCAGGACATCTCACCTGCGGCTCCGTTTACGCAGTTACACTTTTTTGGAATTGCACCGCCGAAAAGTGTATAAACCAAGTAAGCCGGTCTTGCACCCGAGGGAGAATCTAGCCCTTCTTGCTATCCCCGACACATTTATCCATTTAATTTCCCGTGCGACTCAGTCGTACCTTGGTGCGACTTTTCCGAGCCCACAATCAACCACCTATGTGGTGATTGATTTCATACCATGCACACACTCCCACCCATGTTAGTGCCCATGAATGTAGTGCAACCCATGCATAGTGAAATACAATGTGTAATTGTCTTTGATACCATTTACAATGTCCATTACATAATGAATGCAATATAATGACATTTTCAACACAATCTCAAGCATGTTATGTAAGATAATCAACATATTTGTATTCACTTAGGCATTTAAATAAACACCAAGAGGCATAATCAATTTTACATAAATAGCATGTTTATTACTTCCAACATGACAACATGTTTATTAATTCTATAAACATAAACACAAGTCAACCACAATAATCATATGTTAAATAATCATTTAACATACATATTATTTCATAATCACATAACAAGCTAATAATTTTATTAAACTTGATATGTCATTATAACATCAAGTCATGCTAATGTACAATTAACATACTTTAAACCACTACCATTAACTTAGACCAAGTTAATCATAATATAATTTTATTAATTACAAGACTCATTATAAATCATATATTTGACCCATTAGGTACACTATTCAAGACCTAACATGTGATATACATCATTAGCCTACCAATTTCATATGTCATATTTTAGGTTTAAATTACATCTAAATAGGGGAAATCCTACCTCTCATAGCGTGAGCCCACGTAATAAATTCCAAATAAAGCACAAATTCAGCTGCATAAGCTTTAGGCCTAAATTCTCGTACTCGATATATTTTTTTTGGAGAAAATCTTTGGTGCCGTTGCATAGCTCTCGCTGAGTAAAGCAACTTTAATTCTTGGCCTGAAGTGATTAAACTGTTAAATCTTCGGAGATCTGAGAATGAATGAAACAGGTCTAATTTTTTTCTTTTCTTTTCTCTTTCTCTCTTTTCTCTCTTTTTGCCTTGCCGTCTTTGTCAAGAGGTCTATAT
>CM042192.1:11849022-11892927 GCA_023539305.1 Ilex asprella | reverse complement strand
ATATATATATATATATATATATATATATATATTCTAACTTTATTTCTTTAAAAATTTATGTTTTTTACCCGTATTTTAACAATTAATTATTATTTTACCCCCTTTTATTAGAATTTTAATTTTATTATTATTATTATTATTTTTTCTCGATTTTTACAAAAAGGAGAGACCCCTTCTTAAGGTCCACTATGGCTCGCCGCATCTCAGCAAAAATCAACGATGAGAGGTCAATGGAGTGCCTTGTACCCATGGCATATAGTAATCGAGCATAGTCTGGATAGATATGGTTGTTCCTCAACAGGGGCAAAATATTCCAGACTAAAATTAAATTCAATATCTTATACTTATTTGTCAAGTCACCCTGTTGAAGAAATTTATAGTCAGCAGTACACACAAAATCCTCATCCCGTCGCAGCTCTCTTTTAACTACATCACCTGAAAATGCCTGGGGGTAGTTCAGGTTAGCCACTCGGGCCTGAGTCATCCCCGTCAGCCTAGCAATGGCGCAATGATGTCAACCCGAATGTGCTTACCCAGAACAAAGGTGCAAAAAAAGTGTCATTCCCACAATCATCCACATTGTTGTAGAATTCTCGTGCCAAAACAGGAATGCAGGGCCACTCTCGTCCCATAATGCCAGCCCACCTCCTTGAACAAATAATGTCTCAGACTCCTAATTGGGCAAAATCCTCGTACTCTATCTGTCTCTCGCAAATAAAGGGTTTGTTTGCGTAGTATTGAAAAAATCTTACCCAGGCATCAAATGTCTCAAAACAGAGAGGGTCAAAAGTGAGGTCCTCGTCTTGAGTGTCTTGCATGCTAATACAAGCTCTCTTGGAAGTTGAAGCTCGTGGAGGTGCCATGGAGTAGAAGCGATGAAGAGTTTTCGAAGTATGAGGTAGGCAGGAAAGGTATTTATAGTATACTAGTTGAGGAAAAGAAATTCATAAAAACATTCAAGCTTCTCATATTTATAGTTTTTCCACACGCGTCCGGACTCATGGTATCAATTGTCTAGACGCCCCTTAACCACCATATTGATCAACCAAAAAGATCACGCGTCAGGACGCGTGATCAAGTCACGTCCAGACGCACGAATTTCAAACAATTGGTATACGCATCCAAACGCATTCTCAACCACGTCCGGACACAATGTCCAAAAACTTTTAACACCTTTTCAACTATGTCCGAACGCGTCTTCTGACTGTCCGGACGCAAGGTCCAGTGGGTTCCCTTCTCTATAATTAGAAATTTTTTTCAATCTTAACCACTTCCTCCTAAAATGGCAAAAATTGATCCTCATAAATTCTAAAGACCTAAATATTTTTTTTTAACAAACAAAATATTGTGGAAGCATGTGCACAGTGTATACTGATTAAACAACAGTTCTATAAACCAAGCCCATGAGTTTTTGTTCTTTTTTTCAACCAATGCGTTTGAAAATAAGGTACATCTACCATTGACATCAACCCCTACAACAGAGAGCAACTGCCCTTGATAAGGCCCATTTAGGAAACAACCATCCAAGCAAATATCTAGTCTTCAAGCAATCAAAAAACTTTTTTTCAGTGGCCCAATTCAACAATTAAACCATTAAAATCTTTGATTTTTGCCTCTTGGATTGGGGTCATCCACCTTCATAATCATAGTAGAACTTGACATTTCCCTCTTAATCTATATACTATAATCTCATATCATGTTATACTGCTCCTCATGATTGACATCAATTAATGCCTTAGCTTTCTTCCCTTTTTTTTTTCTAAATTGTACATGTACTGATCCTCACATTGTGAATGATTAGACTTGATGTTAACCATATATCTCCTAAACAACCATTTCGAATTCACATTCCTATTATAAGATGCTGGCCTACAGTAGACAAGTTTATCATGTAGAGTCATTATCTATAATATGTTTTCACCTTGCATCTTAGATGCAAACCCCATCCACTTACATGGTGGTTTGCATTTAGCTCTAACTCTTTATTTCTTATTCTCCACAAATCTTATCTCCTTCCTATGAACTATGAAGTATACTTCACAACTTCTCTAAAATGTTCAATTGAACTAAATAACATACCTAACTGAAACTTTGAATTTCTTATATCTCTCTCAGCATTGAATTCAAAAAACCTATGCCTAGCTTTACTCGAATTTTTATCATCAGATATCAAGCACTGACCCCTAAGTCATCAAAAATATCATCATCATAAATGTAAATTTCATGTAAGACCCCCATACTATAATTAAATAAAGATAATATCTTCTTAATATTTCTCTTAGGAGGAATAAAATGATGGTGAAAACTTTGAATCATTATTGAAAGATTGATCATGAATTTTGAGTTTCGTGCGTATTGACTTCCGCATCAAATTTAGTTTCAAATGTGGTTAAGCTTAAGAAGGATGGATAGATAAGTTTCTAATGTTTTTAGGTCAAAATAAGACCATCATTGAATTCAGAAGATCAAGAAACTTTGAGAGAGATAATATGGAGGATATTAAAAGTTTGAAAGTTTTTTAGAATTAAAACGTATTTTGGAGAGAATTTGGATATGAAGGAATTTGACACTACCTTGATATTTTGGCCATAACGTTTTACCCCTATTTTTTATTGATTGAATTTTGTTGGATTTTCGAAACTATATTTCAAGGGCTACAAATTGTATTTTACAAAAATTTTGTAAAACAACCTCTAATTATGCCAAAACTGACTTGAAAGTTCAAACAAAAAATAGAGTTTGTTTGAATGCCCTGTTGATGAATTTTTCAGCAGAAACCATGAGATACTGGGAGCAAAGCTCGTTCGAACGCCAAAGATTCTGTTCGCATTCCCTAGGCACTATTTGAACACCAAGCTTGTCGTTTAGGTTGCGTCATCTAAACAATCAGGTCATTCATGTGCGCGATTCTAAACAATCAAAGCACACTACCTAAACTATTTTTCACCCTATATGAACCCCAGGGATATGTTTTAGGTCCGTTTAGGCTATGTTTCAACCCTATGAGGCGAAGGAGAGTGAGAGAACAGAAAATGAGCAAGATCTTGATGGATTTACAAATAGGAATCGCATCAAAACTTGTTATGATCATCTATTTGTGAATCAAGGTAGGGCTATTTTTCAAATTCATTTATTGATGATTAGGGCTATATAATTATATTTTTTTATCCTTATTACAATATAAATAATATATTTACAATGTTTTTACATTCGTTAGAATACATGATTCATTTCTTGAATAAAATACTTGATTTGCTTGAGAGATCTATTGGTTCTTGAATTAAAAACTTAATTCTTGACTTCTATTTTATATATGTGATAGATCTACAATGTTATTATATTCTTTTTTAATATATACTTAAATTTTTGAATAAATACTTGATTTACATCTAAATACATGTTTTACATCCAAAAATCATATATTCTTAATAAAAACCCTAAATTTTGATTATTGTTAACTTGAATGCTTTCTTTTATGATCTCTTACATGGTTTGATTGAATTAATCTTGTCCTTTGAGAATTGTAGTGTTTTGACTATTGAAAAAAGTAAAATTTTATGAAAATATATCTCTGGTGATAGGATTGATGAACTAGGGTTACAAGTGAACATATATCACACAACGTTTAGACGTGTTTCTTAACTTGAGGGTTCAAAGGTTTTCTATCACTCATAATGGGCTTGGTTCCTTGCAGGGTTCCAAGCCACTATTCGTTCCACAGGGGACTAAGTTTAGCGTAATCCTAGAAAATATTTGTTAGTGATGATACTTCAGTATACGCCCTTTCTAAACTGTGTGACCCTACGGGCGTTGTTTTTTAGAAGGTGTAGTTTTGTGGGGCAAATATCTTTGCTGTGTAGATTCTTGTTTATTAAGCCTATGTTCATGAGATATTGTTTTATGAAATATAATTTTATGAATGATTCTATGTTAATCCAAATTTAAAGTTCCTATTACGTAAACTTGAGATCATTAACTAACACGGTTTTACTTCAAAGTTGTATATGTTAGTTTACAAACTAAGACTTACCTATTTTATGATTTCTACACCTTATTTGGGTTTGAGAAGATTTTCCAACTAGACTTATTTGCTCACCCTACAATATAAATATTTTTCATATTTGGCCTTAAGAAAGATATAAACTTAGGTGAGCATGTGTATTTGGATCTGGAAGCGGATCAAGAGATGGATTCGGCTTGGGAGGCTTAAAGTATTATCTGTTAGTTTGATATTTTAAAGTTTAGCTATTTTGGAAAAACTTTATCAGTGGTTTCTTATTAGATTGAGAGTGATGTTTCGTTTTATTTTAAGTTTTGGATGTAAACTTAAATTATGGTTTTCACTATTTGGATTTTGTTTACTTAGATCTTGAATTATGGATGATTTTAAATTTATTTAATGGTTACTTTAGAACGCTCTCATGGTTTAATGGTTGATAGTTAGTTCAGTTCTTTGAATGTGAATTTGGCGCGTGACATTTTATCAGCAAGTTCCTCTGAGGGCCCGACACCTGTTTGAAATAATCGTATAATTCTTTAAAAAAAATCATTAAGTAGTTAATGAGAAATTATTAAAGTCTTTGTGACTTTTGAGAGCAATTAAAAAGGTGTGAAATGAATATGACATGAAAGACTACTAATTTAAAATTTGTGACTTCTAATTAAAGACACCAATTCAAATAGTTGCATCTTTTTATAAAGTCACTATTAACACATTTTTGTTAAAAGACACCAGTACAAATAGTCATAAACTTTTCATAAAATCATCATTAATATCTCTTGGACTAAAAGACACCATTTCAAATGGTTATATCTTTTCATAAAGTCACAATTGATACTCTTTGGATTAAAAGGTACTATTACATATAGCTACACCTTTTTATGAAAAGTCATTAGGAAATCTATAAATAGGTGATTCCTTATACTCCCAAAACATACCATTGAACAATTAAAGAACTATTCTCTCATTCTAGTTCTCTTAATTATTCAAAATACTAAATTAAGTACTCATTATTTCTTCTCTCTTTCTCTCATCATATTGTTGCATTATTATTTCAAGTTCGGTTCAAGTATAAACACACAATTGTGTTCGTTAGAGTCTTGGAGATTGAAGTGTTGAATCTTTAAGAACGAAATATGTTCTATCTTGGAAGACAGTTGCTCATCAACCTTAAGCACCGAGAGAGAACAAATCTATCTTAAAAAAACTGTGGTTACACATTGCTCGAATTATTATTTTTTATTATTTGATTTCTGATTTCTGAATTTATTATTCGCGCTGTTCTATGTCAATATAAGTGCACTGATTTTGATTTCTATACATTCTGTTTAGATTAGTGCATAAGTTAGACTTTATACAATTTAATATAATCTAATTACTATCTTCAATTGATGTCTTTTGATTCACTTAAATTGGTGTCCTTTGACTGTTCGAGATAGACTTTACTCCATTTCCTTAAGCAAAGTTGTCAATACTGGTGTCAAACAAGTAATCGTCACTCAATCCGTAATCGATGTCATAACTAGTTGTTGAAGCAGAGTTATTGGAATTATCTGAATTATGTTCATTTCTACCATCTTCATTGTATGTTTCATCAGCTGCTGAACGGTTCCATTGCCTCTTTTCAACTTCATGCATTCCGAGATTATGTTCCAAGTATATCTCAATAACTCTATGTTGGTATCCATTCCATCATTGAAAGTATGTCGCTGTCCTTATCCAATATCCTTAACTCACTAATGAGATCCATTGTGGGAACCTTGTATAACATGCACTCACAACAATATGTCCCAACTTTTAGCCATCTCATGCAGTTCAGGAGAGGATATTTTGTCAGGATCTACCCAGTCAATGTAAGTAGAGTAATGCTAGACTGACTAAATTTTGGGACCAAATTTAGAATCCAAATGACGTGGCAGTTGAGTTGGGATTTTTTATTTGGTGTCATATCATTTGAGTCCCAATAAAAACTTCTAATAACATGTTGCCACATCATTTAGTCCCAAAATTTGGTCAGTGTAGCTTTACTGATGTAAGTAATAGAGCTACCAGGGTACTGCCTATTTGGAATGCACTCAAAATGATCACCATGATGTAGTTTTTAAGGTGATTAATGTAGAATCTACACATGACGAAATAGCACAATGAAAGTATATTATATAAATGTAGGCAAATAGACTTCCAGTTTTGCCAATAAACTAATGCAACCAAAAACCAACACACTAAAGCAACCAAATAGCCAATAATCAAATATCCAAAAAAAACCAATAAAGTAATGCAACCAAATACCCCCTAAACTAATGCAACTAGACAAAACACCCCATAACCCTAAACTAACGCAACCTAATAAACTAATGTTGACCTAAATTCAAACTCAAACTTGAGTAAAAAAACTTGGTTGGATACAAGACATTCCAATGGACAAATTCAAATTTAAAGCAGGACACACTCAAATTTAAGGAAGGTGAAATATGGTTATTGGATCTTTTAAAATAGTAAAATCTAACTATTAAAGATTTAAGTAAATATTTGAGTCTGCCTTGATTTAAGTAAAAAGTTGAGTCTCACTTTATTTAGTGATGATACTTAGAATAAATCTCAAGTGCGAGCTGAACTAGACCAAGAGCTTAGCTCGAACATGCGGAGCTCAAAGCTCAGGTCTCGAGCTTCCCTCCTAGCTCATAACCAAGTAAGTGAGAAACAAACAACCGAGTAACAGAGGATATCCTCGAAACAAGGGCTAAACTATATTCAAAGTACAAAACTTTCAACCAACCAAGATTCTCTCCTAAAATCAAGG
This sequence comes from Ilex asprella, assembly GCA_023539305.1. Taxonomy (NCBI): domain Eukaryota; kingdom Viridiplantae; phylum Streptophyta; class Magnoliopsida; order Aquifoliales; family Aquifoliaceae; genus Ilex; species Ilex asprella. The sequence goes on along the minus strand of CM042192.1, from coordinate 11,886,127 downwards.
AGAATTCCACTCATAAAAGGCAAGGATCCCGGTAAGAGATCCCAAAAAAGAAGGAATAGCTCTATAAATATTGTGTAACTCCTTCACTGTAGGGGCAGAATCCTAATTTTTCCCATATTGTATTGTAAAGCATTCTCATGATCAATAAAGAAAAAGGCAGCAAGAGTCTTCATTGACGAGTGGATTAACCGAGCTCTCACGTCGGTGAACCACTATATATTATCGTCATGTTTATTCTCCCTTCCCTTAACTCCCTAAGTACTTCTTAACTATCAACACGAGCTTTGTAGCTCAGATTCATATTGTCTCATGTCATCCGCACATTCTATTCATTCACGTTAATTTTTACCATCATTTAGTATTGGTTTTGAGTTCAAAGACTGGAGCTTATTTTTAATTATATTTTTACTCAAATTTAAATTTGAATAAGGATTTGAGTAAGGAGTAGAGATGGTCTAACATTTCATATCCAATAAACTAAAGCAACCTTCACAACAAAGCAAACAAAATGAACAAAGAATCCAACAAAACTAATTACAATATTACACCCAAAGAGTACTAACATGCAAAAAAAAAAAAAAACACACTCATACGATCACTAATGTCTAATAATGAAAGCAAATACAACCCACAAACAAAACCTCAAAACCACAAGTAATTAAAAACTTCAAATAAACCACTTCTAGTACATCTGATATGAATGAAAGATATCATCTTTAACACGTATTTTTCACTCTATTATTGATGGTGAGTAACTGAAATTCTATGAACAAGAATTTGATCAACAAAATTCTTAGGATTTCATTTGACGGTGTCAAATTTGGGGGTTTTAGAGAATATAGAAAGATGCTTAATTTTATTAGTAGGTTTAATTTATTTTGCCTAAAATACCAGATTTTGTGTTTGGTTTGTTTTGCATATAATACCCGTCTTTTTGTCCACATGATAATCATGTGACTCTTTCTGTTGAAAAAATTAAAGAATGTTGGCGAAAGGAAAAAATTGAAAATTGCTTAATTTAGTGAGTTTATGGGTTTAATTAACATAAAAATTAGTTCATTGACTTATTTGAGATCAGAGTTCTAGTTTGAGGATCTCCTGTGTTACTGTGTAGTATTTTCAAAAAAAAAAATTGAAAACAACCGTATTTTAGCCAACTAGATCCCTCTTTCTCCGTTGGTAAGATCCTTGCTCGCAAAAGAACAATTTTCAAAATTCATTGACTACCACTCTCTCCCTCTCTCTCTCTCTCTCTCTCTCTCTCTCTCTCTCTCTCTCTCTTCAATTGAGAATCAAATTGTTCAATTCCCTCTAATAAACTCAATCCTTCACTCCAAGCAAGTATACAAGCACCAATGTACGAACCCGGACACTTGAAAGATTTACAGGACGATGCCGATTTCGGAGGAGACCCAAAGAGTTGGCTCTCCGGTGAACACCTTACTTCATCACCAACCCTCCACCGAACTCTTTCTGCTCTCTCCAACGCCACCACCAACGGAACAGCCGGGAACGTTGACCGTGTTCTCTTCAACGACCTAGTCGAGATCGTCCCTCTTGTTCAGTCTCTAATAGTAATTTCTCTCCTCTCCCTCTCTTAAAAACCCAGATAGGTTAAAGGAGGTCTTTTATTGTTGGATTTGTTTTGGGTCACTTGGTTCTGAATAGATGTGTTGCCCTCTCTCTCTACATAAAACCTGGGGTTTGTCGAATTCCCCTTTTAACCGTTTGGTAATCGAGAAAATGAAGGAAACTTGTCAATTTTCAATGGATTATTTGGTTTTTAGGAGATGACGATATCTGTGAAGTCAATTTTATTGCTAGTTCTGTTGTTCTACTGTGTTTTTTGTTTGATCGATTAAGTGGAGCCTTAGCTATTTTTCTGGGCACGAGTAATTCTAGTTTCAATTTGGCTAATCTTCTGCTGGTAGGATCGGAAGGCAAACTCTTCATTTACGCGTCGTGGGTCAGTGATCTACACGAAGACGCCTTCTAGGGAATCACTGTCCAAGAAAGTAAGTCTTTTTGTTCGTGATTTTGAGTTTTATATGAATATGTATATGTACATTGGGTTTTATTTTTTGGTATGTGTTGAATTCTTGCTTTATATGTTGAATTCAGTTTGAAAATTTGTAATTTGGGCTGCTTGATTTGAATCATGATTAATAAATATTTTCCTGAAAGATGTATTTTATAATTGTGCTAGTATTTTTATAGGGTTTTTCTTTTTCTCGGACCAATCGATGAGTGGTATTTTTTACATTCAAATTTACAATTAATATGAAATGAATGTGTTTGTTGTCCATGTTTTGCTTTTCAAACCTTGCTTTAATGAACTTCCTTTAATTGAAGTGACTTAGTAGTGTCTTGTTTACGGAGTTGGCATCAATCACCAGTACAGGTCAGGGGCAGAGCCTAGAATTTCTTCTAGGGTGGGCAAGATCGACATCTTTTTCGGTCGAGCAAGATCACCATTTGCTAAGACATGGGTCTTATTCGTTTGGCTCTAGCTCCAGACTTCATATGTTTTGCATGGGCCTAATTTTATTTACTTTTTTGTAGTGAGGGTGAGCCCCAATTTAATAGACCTAAAAAATATTTAAAATATATATAGGTTAAATTTTTTTTCCCTGGGTGGACCTGTGCCCTTCCTAGCCCCTTAGTGCCTCCGCCCATGCTCCAGGGCATGCACAAGAATTGCAATAGACTGTCAAAATTTACCTTCTTGGTATGATGTTGTCATAATTTGTTTGCCACACAAAATTATTATCCGCATGTTGAAAGACCAAGACTCCTTAGCTCAGGTACTCCAACCAGTGTTTGGTAGTTTCTACATTCATGGTTGTATGTAAAGGAAATGCTAAGAGATTTCATAGTTGGAGTGGCTTTGCATTAATACCATTTTCAGCTTGACCAAAATACCTATATTTTATTTCCATCCTAATTGAAATGTGGTATAAAATTTTCTGCCACTCGTACAGTTTTCTTGCTGTGGTTGCCTACTCTAGTTTTAATCCATATGTTTCACATGTTTCTAGCAATTGGGATGGCTTACGCATGAAAACACCCTTTTGGGTGGTCATGTACTCGGAAAGCATCTAGGGTTCTTTGAACTAGGTGACATGTCACACTAGATAAATTTTGAACCCTTCCTCTTCTGAGATTACATAATATTCTTACAAATTATGGATGGAGCTCATTCTCCTTGATCTTTACACAGAATTAAAGGAAGTAGAGTTATGGTAGAAGTGACTAATTGTTCTAAAGTGTCTTTTTGATCTAGTATGTTATGTACCTCTCCTGAATCATCGTATAGGAATAGGCGGGTTGAGGATGCTTCAATATGTTGGAAGGGAACGAAAATTGTTCAGATGATGAATCTGGTTCTACTCTTTTTGGCCCAAAATTAAAGCCTCTCTTTAAATAGAAAGAACTATCATTGTTTCTTGCTCTCCCTTTCCTCTGGTTCTAAAATTTGAACACATTTTTATCCCTTTATTTACAATTACTTTCAACCATCAAAAGCCCTTATAACTGGGCATGACAATTAATCGGATTTTGAGCCATCCGAATCTAAATCTAATTAAAAATTCCAGTTCCGAATCCAATCTGTTAATTCGACGGATTTAAAAATTCTAGTCCATATCTGAATCTATTTGTAATTGATTACCTAATTCGATCCGTATAATTATTTTTTCAAAAGCTCAGCAATTACTCAATAGTGAAATCAATCACGCAATTCCCACAATTTTGTATTCAATTTCATTCTAAAACTATCAATAACCCCACACAACAATGATATACAAATCAAATCTTACTTTAATGAGCCATTGGTAGTCCTAAGTTCTTGAACTGAGTTGAAACCCTAGCTTTTATGTATTCAAATTCAATCAGATTTTTGTAGATTTTTCTATTGATTACACCGTAAAGATGAAGAAACCCATGGCTTTCCCAATGGATTGAAACCTAGACTTTTTTTAGTCATGAAGAGAGAGTAAGGGCACAGTAGGAGCAAGATAGAGAGGGAGGTAGGTAGCATGAGAGAGAGAGAGAAAGAAAGAAAGAAATAAAGAAAGAAAGAGAGAAAAAAGACAAAGGGGAAAAGGGAGACATTAGAAGCATGAACAAACAGTGACCAAAAAGAAAGAAAGAAAGAAAAAGGAAAAACAAAGTGAGAGAGAGAGAGAGAAAAAAGCAAAAATGAGAGAAAGAGAGACAAATGGAGATACAGAGAATGATGTGGAGAGAAAGGAGGAGGGTAAGGTGTTGGATTTTCAGTGAATCACACTCAATAATATATATATATATCCATATCCGTTTTAAGAAGTCTAAACAGATTCACAAAAATGGGTTAAAATTTTGTTTCTAATCCAATTAAATGGATTTGGGCCAAATTTTGGTCCATTAACGTGCTTACTTATGACACATCAATGGGAGAGAAACAATGTAGGTTGTTTGATCTAGAAAAAACTTCCAACTATTACTTCATTTGATTCAAGTGCGTGTCATAATCCACAGGAAAGGAATCACACGCTGGATGTTGTGTCACATCTTGCATGGGACTTGGTATCTTTTGGATAATAATGGAAGGTCATTACCTAGTGTGGTTCTCGTTAGTTGAATGTAGTGGGAGGAGTGGATTGCATATATACCTAGTCTTTGACATTTGCAGTACAAAATGAGGTCTCTTAGATTTGAACCTACATATTGAAGGTTAATAATAGCTAGACACTTACCACCACACTAGGTAATGGCCCCTATTCTATTTTCACATGTGAATCTTTGATATTAGTATACAACTAGTATGTTTGAAAAACCAAAAAAGAAACCATCTACTGTTAATATTTGTCACTATGTATCTAGTAATAATATTGTTTCCCTAAGAATACTTCATTTTTGATGTATCTGTATGATTTCGGATGGCAGTATTTGTATATTGCGTCTAAGAAGCATGGACAAGGATACGACACCACACAGATACGCCGATACGATATTTCTCAAAAAAATAGAACACAAACACGTCTGGGACACGCTATAAAAAAATTATATTTTATATATAACATTATATAATTTATTGCAAATATAATGATAATGATATGCAATTCATAAAAAAAATCAGTATTTTATGATAAGAAAACTTAATGTCTAGTTATTTGTGTGAATTTTTAAACTAAAACATTCTTATTATAATCAATAATCATCAATTTTTTTTGTAGACAATGTGTACCTAATATATAATTTAAATAATTTTCATCATTTTCTCAATTTCTCTTTTTTAAAACTTGATGCATATTTTGTTTTTATTATTATATTTGGAGTACAACTTTAATATATCTAGTATTAGTAATTATGTGTTCTCAAATTTTTAAACTTTGTTAATCACATTTCAACAAATGTCTATTGTTTAGTAGTAGACACATTCTAGAGAAGTGTCAGACACGTCACCAAAGAAATGTCCAACACGTGTTCGAAATTAAAAAATTATCATTTAATTATGGACACGGATAAAAGAGTATCGGACATGTGTCCAAGAGTATCTGAAGAATGTCGGTGTCTGACGCATGTCCGACACAGATACGTTATGTTCTCAAGAGTGTCTGTGCTTCATAGTATTGCATCAATGATTATGCTTTTGAGCAAGTTGGAGTGGAGAGGGGAACTACCATTTGCCCCAAATCTAGAGGAATTAGCATTGATTTTAGGAAGCAACGGATCATCACAGGAATGGTTGGCTTCACGTACTCGTATGCTTCAACAAGGTTGTGAGAAACTTCTGTTATATCTAAATAGAAATTAGACTTCTAGCACTTGGTCATAATATTTCCTGAAAGATGGTATTGCACTGCTAGGTCCATTACTTAAATTTTTAAAGTGTCCCTTGAAGTCCTAAGATTCTATGTGGACTTGTGTTTTGGTTCATAGGTTTGTTTGTGTCTTTGCAAGCAGCAATTCGAATTTTTTATTGTCATATGATTTAAGAGAGGCAATTCACCTGCTGTTCATGGATGCTGCTGATACTGGGTTTTGTTTGTAGACAATTGAAGCAAGAGGAAGGAATGTAACTCAATCTATTCCAACAAAAAAGCGCAGGGACTTTGGAGAAAGAGACCAAGGTAAGAATGGTGACAGTAATCAAGATGGCTGTGCCGACAGCTTGTCCATTTTCTGCTCAAAGGGGTTGCCAACAGAAAAGGACACAGAAGAGTTGGTTGCACTGAGAGAACAAGTGGAGAATCTAGAAAGGAAAGTATTAGAGAAAGATGAACTCCTGAAATCGACAGAGATCTCAAAGAACCACTTGAATTCTATGGAGGCAAAACTTGATGAACTGAAAAAACAGGCTGCAGAAAAGGACTCTTTACTTAAATCTTCTCAACTGCAACTTTCCGATGCAAAGGTATATGTCTAGTGCTTTTGCATTATTTTTCAATTGTTCAACTTCTTTAGTCGGATTCTTAATATTTGTCTTCATTTTTTATGCCATAGGATAGCCTCTTGGTCAGATTACTACAGTACAATTTCATGTAATCTTCATATTTGTTACATAAGCATCATCAATACAATGACTTTTTTTTCTGAAGCTTCAATGGTTGAAATCTTCGTCTGATCATGTGTTTCTAATAAGAATAATTTGTAAAACCTACCTTGACCTGGATAAATTTGGCTTCAAAAACAGCAGATGACCCATTTTATTTTGAGAGTATGATGCCTACGACTGTTAACGGCATCAGACAGAGGCAATGCACAAAGGTAGGCATAGAGGGCATATTGGAAAGGGTCATTTTCTCATAGCAGTGACAACATAAAAATTACGTATGAAATTTCTTTTATTAGGCGGGAGTATGTGTACTGAGTGCAACCTTTTTTATTTGAGCTGTTTTTACGAAGAGGAGTTTTGCTGGTGTAATGTGTGCAGAGGGTAAGCTGCATGGGATTGGTTGCACCTTCTTTGTCTCTATATATATGTTCAATCTTTTGCTGGATCTTTGTTGACGAACACCTCACGTCAACGTTGATTTTGGTTTTTTTTCCCAGATTAAGCTTGCTGACAAACAAGCAGCCCTGGAAAAATTACAGTGGGAAACAATTACTTCCAACAGAAAAGTAGAGAAACTCCAGGAAGATCTATATAACATGAAAGAAGAGATTTCATCATTCATGCTGTTATTCGAAGGCTTGACAAAGAGTGAAACAACCATTGGTGCGAAAGATTATGATGTCAAACCTTACCATTCAGATCATCTTCCTCATATAGTAAGCAAATAACACTATTATTTCCTTCTTATTACTTGTTATGCTTGAAATTCTTAGGAGAAGGCAATTAACGTTTATTTCTTTATATTGGACACTTGCCATGAAATTCAATGCAAAATATACACGTATGTAGCGATGCTGTAACTGATTGCAGTATGCAATTCTCTTTTTCTCTCTTTTTTCGGAGGGAAGGGGCATGTTTTTGTTCTTTTCCTTACCTTGCTATTGGAATTTATTTGCAATCGTTGCCTCGAGATAAACATATTCTAAGAATTACTGGTTTGCTTTGGACGAATAACATTTGTTAAAATAAAAGGAGAATCAATGGTTTCAATTTCTGATAATAACCATTAAATTCACTAAGCCAATAGGTAGCTGGAGGGTCTCGTAGAGAGTTGATGTGGACCTGCTGATTTATTAAGTATTGTTCGTTGGTTTTTGTTTAAATTTGCAAATTGAAGAATCAAGTTTGGTTTGAGCAGGATGATTTGGATGAGATAGAGATACAGAAAATGGAAGCAGCTAGAGTGGCTTACATTTCTGCTGTTGCTGCTGCGAAAGAAAAGCAAGATGAAGAGTCGTTGGCTGCCGCTACCAGTGCAAGGTTACATCTTCAATCATTTGTAATAAGACCACTACCTTGAATGCCAGCAACAGGAGTCCCCATGCTGCAATTTTAAGAACTGTTTCAACAAACAGTTCTTCACCATCTCCCTGAGTTATTATGCTAGTAGGCTGCCACATTTATAAAAGTTATGGCTTTTATTGTAGATAATTCCATCCATGTTCATCCAAGTCAACCATTTGTTGATCCGCCGATCATGAGTTGTGTTTCAATAGGTTAATTGTGGACTATGGTTGGCATTGTGCTTTTGTATGGGGTCTATATTTGCTAATATTAGTTCAGGGAGGTGGTGGATTATGAATTATATGAGCATATATTATAGACAATGGGATGTTTCTTGTTGACTTCATTTTGATCTATGTGGCTACGCCTTTAGGATTACAGGAAAGTTGTCGTTTTGATGTTGAGTTGTCACTTGTCAGATTGTTGGGTCTCTCTCGATGTACAATTATGTTCCTTGCCTCGAGTAGTATTAATTCCTTACATTTTTTGTGCAAAAAATAAAGCCTCCCTATGGTCTAGGAAGATTTGACTGTGAGAATGAATCCAATTACTGATTTTGGTGTTTTTGTTTGCAGTTTTTTTTTCCTGGTTTATTATCTTGTGCTTAGAATATATTGCTAGAATACAAATACAACGCTGTGCGCAACTACTGCTAGAATCAAATATGTATTTACTTGCCACTTATTTGATCACTTGGTGAAAGTCTTCTAGCTGATTTTGAAATATTTTGTGCTCTGCATTGGCCGGTGTTCTTGAATGATGGCGGTGGTTGAGTTTGTATTCGTTCATTGCAATTAGAGAAATATATCAAAATTCATGGATCTATAAGCCTGATTGTTTTGGCACACGGTTTTCTGCAAGATAATGGATTTACCCAGTTGAGACAAGTCAGGCCTGTGAATTTGTGCAGTTAGGGTTCTTTGTTGTGTTATGGCTCGTCTATTCTATCCTCCCTAATGGGTTTTGTCGGCATTGACCGGACCACAGTTCGCTACTAAAACGACTTATGCTTTTGCCCGGTCAACATGGTGTCTGGAGGTGTAATCTTATTAATGATTGTGACAACTTTTACAAGATATGTAGCACCTTGGGGTCAAATGAGCTTTTGGGGGCTACAGTAATTACAAGATGGTTGCATGGAAGTTATATGCTCCCTTGAACAATTGTGGGCAAGTTGAGTTTTATGTATGCCAAGGCTCATTTTGCATACAAAACGATAGAGTAAGTCGACAATATGAATGTTAGTTAAGATTGAACCCCAAAAGATAGAACCTAATTGAGAGATTAGCCATGATGTTATATTGTGATGCTGGCCAGCAATCCATGTACTCTAGTTGGGAACCTTTTTGGGCTTGAGAGCCTTAGTAACATTTGAAGTACACCAAAGATAACAGCTAACAGAACCAGGTTTTTTGGTTGAAGATTTCCAGAGACATAATTATGAACTTAAAAATGCCACTACTAAACCCACCACTGATTACCAAGGTTTTAGTGAGATTCACTATACATGTATGAGTCTCCTATCAAAAATAATGTGAATGATCGAGGACACTGAAATATATATATATATATATATATATATATATATATATGGGAAGAGATCTAGATCCGGGATGATTTAATTTCAGAATTTGCAACATTGAAGACGCACAATCCGGGCCTTGTGCTTCCTCGAATGCAGGTCATCTGGTTTTGGCATTTGTTCTGGACTGTCAATCCATTCCAAGCCTAATCTGCAGATGTATTAAGAATTTTAACCTCTGAAAACCCCAGAAAATATGAACACTTTGGAATGTAATTAAGATTAGTTATTTAGTCTTCAAGGATTATACTTACACTGGGAATGCAAAAGAACTTGTGCTACCATCCGATTGATTAGAGTCGCTTGATGTAGCAGAAACCATCTTACATTCTTTAATCTCCTCAATGTGATTTACCTCTTTGATCCCATCTGCAGCCAACTGGGTATCCATATGAAGCCTCTCTTCATTCTCGTCACCCTGCAAGGATACTAACTTTGTTCCTTAAAAGTAACTTGTAAGATTTTTTTCGGGTACTGAAACGCGTCATTCAAATTCCAGAGTTAGATTTGGAGCCTTGAGATAGTAACAAGTGAGAATTACTTAACTACATAGAGTAAAAGTTGTACGAAAAAGTATTACTTTCTTTTATGATTTTTCCTTTTTAGGATGAAAAAGAAACTCCATATGTACAATCATGTGAAAATTACGTATGATAAAAAGGTAATAGTTGAACTTAGAACATCAGGATTGTGACTCCAAGAACTTCCCATTCAAACTACCCGATAGAATACATATCTTCAAGATTATTTGAAAAGATAATAATGGTATATGGTATAAAGAATTACGCCAACGTGGATTGGGAGCTATTTATCTTCTATAAAGCAAGCAAATTCACTGAGTATGGCGTTTCACCTTTTTAACTGAGTTCGAGTCTCCGTCTGTTGTGGGATAAATTTCTTTTTCATCTTCATTTAACATGTCTTCATGGCTAGGGTTGACAACTTTTTCTTCATTCTCGCCATAAATAAGCTGCTTTTCCAAAACCAAGAGAAAAAACTACATAAATTAACTCTCTCTCTCTCTCTCTCTCTCTCAAGTTCATAAAAAAAAAAGAGAACAATGCTAATGGGACCTAATTTAGTGATATAATTTGCTAATCTAATTTACTGTGACATTTGGATTCAATATTGACTCCATCAAACATTGAAACTTGGTGTTGATCTAATGATTCCTATGAAATCACGATATTATATCAGCAAATTAGATCAGTTTTTTAGTTCTAAATAGTATTACTCAAAAAAAAAATGCTAACCTTTCGACTCAAAAGCCTTGAACTTTCGCTTGATCGATCAATATGATGATTTGAAACCTCTGATTTCCTATCCTTGAGCATATGAATCGCTCCGTCCTCTTGAAAACAAAAGACAATGTAATCCTCTTCTGCAAAACGTGGCCAGCTCGAGTCATCGGTCGTCTGTTTTTCAGTTGATCTCACTGCAGTATCATCAATAGTCTGCGTCCCATGACTCTCAACTGATTCTTCTTTCTCTTCTTTGCATTTGTTGTCAAATGATGCAGTTTTCTTAGTCTCACTTCTGCGGTTGTCATCCAGTGGGTTGAAAACCATGGTGGTGTAGTTTGTTTGAGTCGACGAACAGCAAAATGTATCTGGTTCTTCATCTAGAACAGCATATAAAACTGATTTAGAATAATGTAAGGAAAAAAGAAGGCAATCCCAGAAAATAATTGTGTAGAAATTGATTTAACCATATCTTTAAAAAAAACTGTTTCTACGAAAATGGTTTGGTTTTATGGATCTTAATAGAGATTCAACAGACAACAGAAGCTTAACATGTTACTACTGTCTTTGCATGTTGCAGTAACGTACCTAGCGGAAACTTGCATGCATAAAAACAGGATGCCCAATCCTTCACTCGCCATCTCACTACCCTTGCTATCGTACATGGTGTGCTCATTCCTAAGCACCTTTTTCTTGAGAGAGAGAGAGCTTTGAACGGCGACAGAAGAGAAGGTTGGAATTAGGAGAGAGAGGGAATGGTAATTTGAATTTGAAAAAAGGAGTGTATGAACGTGAGGAAGGGAGTTACAGTGTTAAATCCATAATGACTATTGAGTCAGTTATAATCTCTTAACATGGTATGGGAGTAAAATGTGGAGGTATACATGGCAAGTGCTGATAATGAGTTGTTCAACCTACTCCTTATTACACACAACCATTCAATTCTCTCTATATATCATAATTCATACCACATATATCACAATGATACCATGTTAGATCACCAAAATTTAAAATGATTAACTCTAACGCTGTCGGTTAATTTTAGTCATGTATCACCATATCCCATCACGCTGCCATTTGGTTCCTAGAAAAATTCTCGGGTACACAGTATCGACAAACAGACATCGCTATGTCACCAACAATCAGCATTTCTCTAACTTCCCTCCTCATCACGAGTTACCGGACCATTATAGAAAGTGTCACTAGAAGAAGGTTAAGTTCATCATGTTGTGACACCACTGCATAGATATCCCTTCAGCTTACTCCATCAGTTAGTCATGAAAGTAAGCTTCTTGTCCATAACGTTACAGCACTAGGGTTCAGGCCACCTTCTTTGTTGTGTAAGCAAAATTTGCATGTGGGTGACCTCGGGTTTCTCGGACCCTGAGGTGCATATGACCCCAAGAATTGCAATGAGAAACAAAGAAAATTTTGCTCGTCTTTGCCCTTTCTTCCACACACACACACACACACACACACCTGAATAAACTACCGCCATGTGAATCGGATTTTCATGCAGTAGTAATTTCAAGGAGCAACAAGCTAACAACTAACTTTATGTTGTAAATGCGAATACTTGAATTTTTTCCAACCTCATGCTGCAACACCCAATCCGAAAAATGAGGACCGGGGCTGACTTCCAATGTCTAAGAATGCGGAACGACTGTTTTGGCCAAGCTATCAACCAAACCATATGATATCTTTTTATTACTTAATCTGATAGATGGTAAACAGTGAAGTCGTATAGTTGCTGACTTCTCTGTAAAGTCAAAAATAGAGTACAATTGAACAAGAAATGATACAAGTGACTTTGTTATGTGTAGTTAGGGGTTTATCATGTAAAAACTGAAGATCCGGGAAGGCTGTCACTATTAATCCTGAACATGAAATGAGCAAAACTTATATAAATTAATCAGCCAGCCAAGAGCCACTGGCAATATCTAGTAGGAAACTCAACAGAAGTCACCAGGCTTGCCAACTTTTATGTCCTGCTCTGCTAGGAACCCCATAATAGCATTTTTCTGCCAACTCTTGAAACTCCTACATTCATCAATACAGAATTTTGGAAAGCTTAGTGAGAAAATATTCACTTGAAAAAAAACGGGTAAACACATCCAGGTCAAAAATGTTTGCAGGTATGGCTCAGTCATAGCATCTAAACGAATACAGAGGCGGAAACTATCCTCATGGAAAACATGATTCAATCAAGGCAAAGTCAAACTATTTCCACTATACGGCACACTGCAATGAATAAGACAATCCATGTTTTTACGGAGAAAAATGAGACAGGCTATTGAAGCATACTGATCATGACAATGAGGAATAATTATTTATCATCTAGGAGCTTGGATACTTCTAAAACACAGCCCTACCCATCTCAGATAATGACACTACTCAGGGACTAACTTATTCACATTCAATAACTTTGAATACATATTGGAGCGATGTTTCTAGGATACTCCATGATACATACCAAACATCTTTAACATTAACATGCAACATTTCCAATGTAGCAATTGAGTAGCACTGTTAGGAAAAGCCTAATATGTGCTTCTAATGCTTGGTCTAGAATTCTACTAAAGAAAATTTGAGATGTAATGAGGGTAATATGTGTGGATTTGTTCCAAAGGCGATGTTTACATCACATAAAGTTGATTTTCTCGTTGGAATTTGTATATCATGATTAAGAAATTTAGGGAAAGTATGTTGAAAAATGATCAGTCTAAAAACAAATGTCATATTATAACAACCAAGTATGACCATATGTACATATTCACGTTGAAACACAGCGAGCAATGGGCCTAAAACACCAGTTCCACTAATTCTTTATATAGATCAACATATAATAGAACAAGAAGTAAACAAGCATTTGCTTTCAATTTTCAAGATTCAATGGTCACGGTAAGTTGTTCATGTAATTGAGCTCTTGATCACAACCAGAACATGGTTAGTTCTGGTCTTCTTTCAATTCCTAGCCTGAAAATTATTTTACATTAATAGGTGAAAAAAATGGGATCTGTCTAATGGCATCATTCTTCTTCAGGATAAACTTAAATGGGTTCTGGCAGGCAAAGTAAAATGACATAGAAGCACATTGACAAGTCAAAGAACATCCAAGCCAAACCTCCTTTCTAGTGGATTAAGTGCCTAAATAACTCTTTTTATTAACAAACCTAATTTGTGTTTCCCTTCTAATAAAAACTCTACAGTTACAGGAAGTCTTCTCTCTTACTCAAGGATCAAAATATCGTTTTAAAACGTCCAAAACGTCGATTTTTAAGGAAACCGAAATGAATCAATGATTGAATCGAAATTCTAATATTCGAGGTATTCCATAATATTTCGAGATGTATTATAATATTTCAATGCATTTGCACAATTATTTCGGAATGTTTCAATGTATTTCAAGATATTTTTATATATTTCAATCAATGTATTAGAAAAATAGTTTTTAAATTTTTTGTTTTTTTTATTATGTTTCCGACCCGTTTCGGAAAAACGTCGAAATATTTTTTTTTTCTAGGTGACTAAAACAATACACCCAAAAAAATTTTTGATCCTTGCCCTTACTTTTCTTCCTTGTGTTCTCGTTGACATAAAATTTTGGTGGCTTCCTCATCATTTACAGCTCATTTTCGTTTGTGTTCGATTTAGTTATAAAAGTTGCTGGCAATTTGATGTTTGTGAAGGACATAATAGCCGTTTGACAAGTCAAAAGGCATCCACCCAAACCTCCTTTCCAGTGGATTAAGCACCTGAAGATCACTCATTATTTAACCATCTTGGAAGAATACTTTCACCAGATGACTATTAGAAAATAGAAATTTTACACATCGAAGAAAAATAAACAATCAATAATTGGTTAGTAACAGAAGCCGTAATTTTTGTCCACGTTAGTTAAGCTCCCAGAATGAAGCTCAATGAGAGGGGAGTTGGCTTATGCCTATGTCATTAATCCTATATCATACATGTTTGGCTCCTCTCCATTTCCTAATAAGCTCCAATTCCGTCAAAGCGAACAGTTACTATGAGTTGACTAGGGACCCACCAGAATTCTTGATGGGTGATTGCTCTAAAAGACTCAAAAACACATTAAATTAAAAAAGGAAGCTTGCCATGTATAACAGGGCTTCTAATCTCATGATTCAAGCTAATTTATGGGCCATTGAGCATAGATACAAATATTCCTTAGCTTCATCTTTTTCCCAAATGAATGGAGCCTAAATAATTCAAACCACATACATTCTTGGGATGATAATGACTAGCATTTGACGTGGTCAAAGTGATCATGTGATAAGTATAGTTAATAGAGCTTATGTCAAAACTCAATACTGACGATTCTGAAGGTACAAGGATGGCTTCACATTCCAGGTACAAGGTCTAGCTTAGTTTTTGTTTCAGTAGATAAGCACTTACATATGGGCTTCTTTGCATGAAGGAAATAATCAGTTACTTTTTTGTGTATTTGGTGAAATCTTAGCATCTCTAACCACCTTTTGAGAAATTTCCTAGACCATTCATTCAACGATTATGAATTTTCTTCCAGGCTCCGCCTGATTCCTGAGCTTTCATGAGACAAGAAAATGACATTGGAAACCAATGCATGGTTGGTTTGATGTGGTATGAGTAGAATTTCAAGATTTGTATTCCCACAAAAACTCAGCAATCAAAGGCAGCACAATGTTTTCAGTGTTATCATACTAATAGCTAATGTTGATTCTGTCAATGGAATGACTAACTTGTTATCAAGGTGTGCCAGAACTTCTCCCCCTGGAAAAGCTGCTTTAGTAGTCTCAAATGCAACTTTGATTGCTTCTCTCCAAGTTCCACCGACTCCCTCTGCATTTCCCTCTGCTTTAAACTGACTGGGATCTTCCATTGGCAATGAATATCCAGAAAGTAGGTGGCCCACCCAAGCATCATCTTTCCTGGAAAAAAATTGTATTGAAACTTTAAATCACATACAAAACAAAAAGTTTCACAAGCCAACTTTGCATTGGAGTTCTAGATGATGAGAGCAGTCTATTGTAAAGCTCAGTTTCTTGCTGCTGCAACAATTACCAGAGGAGAGACGAAAATTTAAAATACAGACTTCCATTAGTGACAATTGCAGTTATACATTCTGTTTTCATGCTGGACATAAATAAAGTTGGAAACTAAATTATTCACTCCCACTGCAATTTCTGAGAAAAAAAATCAATTTTACACGTGTATTATTTGGAGAAATAATTTCAATCTTTAACACTGACTAAAGTAGTAAAGCTGCTGTATTGATGGTCTCCAATTAAAATATAAGCTGATCATAGGAATTTGTTTTGTGAATACCCTCTAAACAATTAAGTGTATTGAAGAAACAATTAAACTTAAAAGCTGGAAGTAATGTTAGCTTACAGAACAATATCCATATGCCTTGGTACATAATGTCCACCACCAATTCCCAGAAGAATTTTGTTTCGACCATTGTTCCTGTGTTAAAAGTAAATCTGTAATAGAGCTTTACAATTGAAAAACAAAAGAAACATGCTGCATCAGCCTATTGCTCTGAGTTTCAAAATCAAATATTACTACAGGAACATCTGAGAAATAGAAATGAGAAAGCAATATATAAAAGCTAATTTTCTTTGTAATAACAACTTTTAAAAACTGAGTAAAAGGAATGGAAACTTAACAAAGTCCATAAAGTCTATATCTAGTTTGCAGAGTCCATTAATAAAGACAAAACTTCAATATTGTAATTTAAATTCTGTATTTAAAAGTTCATAATCTGCTCTTCATACGAGATGTTGAATTAGAAAATTTTTTAAAAAAAGTTTGTTAACCTATACCTGCTCCAGTTTCCGACGTCAACTCCTCCTCCAAGGCCCAGTCCTTCCCACACTAACTTCAATCATCACAATAACATCTTAGTTAATTCAAATCTTTTAAAAAGCTTCAGCTGTTAAATAAATATATCATGCCATCTTCTGTTCAATTCTTAACATCTTTGATGCCCACCTGTAACTCGAAAAATTTATACCAGTAGAAAAGGCCACAAGTGTAGATTTAGAAGTTAATGTTTCAAACATGAAAACAGGAATGTGGAGTGTTCATAGATCTTGTAAACATGTGATTTTGCATCTCCACCCCCCCCCCCAAAAAAGGCGATTGCCAACCTCGACTCAATCAAACAAAGCCCAAACCAGAGAGACTCTTGATATGCTCAAATGGTGGTGCATGAGCTCTTCAACCACGACTATGAGGGATGAAGGTACATATAATGACAAAATCTTATCTGACTACTCAGTTGAACTTTACTGTGATAAAAAGGAATGCTAAAACCGCATCTATACTGTGTAGGGAAACAAGATTTTTATAGCCCACTTGCTGGTAATTAATAAACCCCATTATTAGCTCCTGAAAAGAGGGGAAGCTTCATGAAATGGCTCACTAAAAGAAGAAACATTGTAACAAATGAATCAATACACACAAAAAGATACCCAACTAAAGCAATGGCTTGTGCAGCATCCTGCCTCCTCCAGTACTCCTCTGTGCTGCCTATAACAAATAGAAGATGGTGGTTTGCCAAGAATTAAATCAGAAGAATGTGTGAACGGGAATCAAAAGTAATATGGATAACCTTTTGCTTCCACTGCTGATTG
Organism: Ilex asprella; assembly: GCA_023539305.1. Taxonomy (NCBI): domain Eukaryota; kingdom Viridiplantae; phylum Streptophyta; class Magnoliopsida; order Aquifoliales; family Aquifoliaceae; genus Ilex; species Ilex asprella. The sequence goes on along the minus strand of CM042192.1, from coordinate 11,868,784 downwards.
GATAAGAACAGAACACAGATCAAAATATGGCTAGGGAACATAACAAACATTGTAATCATATGTCACACGTTAAGGAACTGTACCATTGATAAAACTAATATGATGGGTGAACAGAAGCATACCAATCTCTAGAAACATTGTGGGTGAATTAATTTCAGGTCCATGGTGAGTAGCCTCTAAGGTAACCTACAACCAGGAATGCCAATAGAAAAGAAGACAACTAAGTGGATATGCTCACAGAATACAGCATATGGAAAATAAACAACAAATCTAAGAAATCATGATAAGGAGCAAAGATAGATCATCCCACAAAATATGGACGAAGTTTGCCAAATATATTGACAGCAAAGTAGTTGTAGCTAAGAAGCATGGACACGGACACAAGCCACGGATACGACATGACATGGACACTCCGACATGACATTTCTAAAAAAAAGTAGGACACGGACACGTAACAAAAAATTTATATTTTATATATAACATTACATAATTTATTGTAAATATAGTGATAATGATATACAATTCATAAAAAATTCAGTATTTTATGATAAGTTAACCTAATATCAGGTCATCTGTGTAAATTTTTAGATTAAAACATCTTCATTGTAGTCAATAATCATCAAATTTTTTTTTTGTAGACAATGTGTACCAAATATATAATTTAAATAATTGCTCTCATTTTCTCAATTCATCTTTTTTAAAACTTTTATGCATCTTTTATTTTTATTATTATAATTGGGGTATAACTTTAACATGTCTAGTATTAATAATTATATGTTCTCAATTTTTTAAACTTTGATAATCACATTTCAACATATGTCTATTGTTTAGTGGTAGACATGTTCTAAAGAAATGTCGAACACGTAACCAAAGAAGTGTCCGACACGTGTCCTAAATTAAAAATTTATCATTTAATTATGGACACGAATAAAAGAGTATCGGACACATGTCCAAGAGTGTCCAAGAGTGTCCGACACAAATACGTCACCTTGTCGAGAGTGTCCGTGCGTCATAGGTTTGCAGGAAACAACACTAGAATTATGCTGTAATGAAGAAAAACAAAGGCGCCAGCTCAAGTCAAATAAAATACAATCAATATTCTGCTATTGATATTTTTCACCCATTCAATACTAGGATCCAATTGTACTTTCTTCTACACTTTTTAGTAACTCTTCCAAATCTCATGAAAGAAACAATTTTCTGGATGAGTAAACATTTAAAAAATCAAATGTTCTTAAAGAAGATCAGGCACCGAGTAAATATTAACGTTGGAGTTATAACAGGCTTAATAACATTTAATGCTGGGTAGACATGTGATTAATATAGGCACAATTCTAGCCTCTGGTTTTCCTTTTTGGTCCTTATTTTCCTTCTTGTTTGGCTCTGTAGTTTATCATTCAACATTCCATTAAGCTCCCAAATATTAGAATTGAATATTGACAGTCAATAATCCATAACAAGTTGCCTTGGCTGCTGCTGGCTCGAATCATGTATTAAGTTTGACGTATAAAATGTGCTTCCGGTCCAATATAGTAACTGAAAAGGATAAGCCATGGATTTCCCATCCCCAGCCCAGCTGAGAAATGTCTCTCAATGTTCAAAAAGGAAGGAAATTCTGTCACTGGTATAGGGATGTATCTTGCTGGCACATGTAAATGATCATGTTACGAAAATATAAATCATGTAAAATTTCAATGGTTATATCAACTTAGTGGGAGGAAAAGAATAGAGAGAACTAAAAATGCAAAGCCAAAGCTTAGGCTTCCTAGTTTGAAAATAAGCTGGGCTGCAAAAAACTACAAGATGAAGCTTAATCTTGTTTTAAGTCAAGGAAATAGGATGCACAATTACCACTCTGGTCTGTGGATGAACATGAAGTTCCCATTTAATTTTGAGATGGTTTGGCCTGATGTCAACCTTAATAAAAACATGGCATATTTATAAAGATGGAGACAAAGAGAGGAAGATTGAGGAAAAAGTTTAGAGTTGTTTTGGTAGGACAATCTGTGATCTTATTGTTACCATTTTCCCCTAACCAGCTCAAAATTCAGCAACTTATGGAACAATGCTAATCCAAGAGCGCTAATGTTTTTAGAAGAAATGGGCAAGCAAGAAACGAGACAAGGGGGCACGTCCTCAAGACAAGTATAGCCAACTTGATACAATGTGATGATGATTAGTAAGATTAAGAAGAATTTGGACAGATCGGTAAGATAGAGATAAAGTTGGAATAGACCGCATATGGTAATTCTTATAAATAACCTAGACAGGGGCGAAGCTATCTTGAAGCTTTGGTGTTGTTGGGGGAGGGAGAGTCACCCCCACTGACCTCCCAACAGTCCACATAAACATATTTCTTTAAAAGGTGTGACTTTCTTCAAATTATTGTATGACCCACTTGATTTTTTAAAGTTTATATGATTTTCTTCAAATTAAGGTGTTACCCCCCTTGATTTTTTTTAAATGTTTATATGGTTTTCTTCAAATTATTATATTGCCCCTTGATTTGTTTAAAGTATACAACGCGGCTCATATCTTTTGCTTTTCGGTAAGTTAGTGGTCCACTATTAGCCCCAACCCCTGATTGATGAAACAAATATTTTACTTTTGGATTCTGGGAAATAAATGTGAAATGCCCCACCAATCCTTGTATATATATTAAAAAGAGGGAATCTCTTTTGTTTAATACAACTTGTAAAAATAATCGGATAGTTACCCTTAACTTTTGTTTTTGGAAGTTAGTGGCCTTTAAGCCAATAAAACATGAAAAGGCAAAAATTGTATAATATGTTGACCCAAAAGAGTATTTTTTTTCTTTTTCAAAAAATTAATTTCTTAAGAAAATGTAGGATGATTTTTAGTTGACTTTTGGGTTCGAATGGTGTGTCACCTATTTCTCGTTCTCCCTCAAGAACCAAAACCGTCCATCGATTGATCATGTGAATATGCATCCAATCAATGCACATCGAATGAAAAGTGCGTTCATCCTGGATTGTCTTTCTCAATCAAAAAGTCTATCATTTATATATGATTTTTGAGAATTAAAAAAAAATGTTTCGCTTTGACATATTATTAATATCAATTTTATATTTCATATAATAATTTATTGCTTAAAAACTTATGACTTTTTATACACGTGGATGTTTATTTTGTTTTTGTTTTGCCTCCACTAAGGAAGGATTCTGGCCCCGCCCCTAAACCTAGAAAAACCAATTAAAATACCAAACCAAGTAATATTGAATTTTGTACATATTGCCAGATGCAAGTCTATCTAGATACAAAATTTGTCCAATTCCCATATTTCACGACCACGAGGCAAAGCCCTTGGGAAAATAAAGTATCAATGTAAAAATGAATGTTTCACTTAGATACTCCAATCAAGTTATGAATAAAGGAAATATATTAAGAGGGTGAGGCAGGAGATGTCCAGGGTATGATTACCAATGAACAAATGGAGGCTTTTAATATCTAATGATATCGGTAGAGTTAGTAGATTCTTGACAATTCCTGATTAAGCTACAGCATGGCTTTCAACACCAGATTTAACAAATTTACAATTGCCAATTTGTAAGTAAACAAACCTACTAAAATTATCAAAATGCAATGACATAACTCCAACACAAAAATAAGAAAATTTGATGAATCATCCAGCTATACGATACACAACTCTATTTAACTCAACTTCTCAACACTATACATCGTTAAAGATTGCATGTGATGATAGATCCAGTTTTAGCAAAGAAGCAATCAATATTACAACAGGTCAAATATATTAGAGTAACATGCAATGAGTCATTTGTCTTGCTATGTTTAGTTGTAATATTTGCATAAAATTCATAAGCAAGAGTACATCACCTCAAATTCAGGTGTTAGATTATGTGATTCAGCAATGGTCTTCAACAGCCTCAACCACGGTCCTATCCGAGGACTAGGAGGTGCTGCCCACCCGGGCTTTCCACCTGCTGGTAGCGTGTCACCTTCGAGTAAATGAGGCACACCTATTCTCAACATTCAACACAACATACATAGCACAATTGAGTACTTTGTAGTGAACAACACTCTACACAAGACAATCAATCCCAAACTAAAACTTATCAGAAAAAATTGTACCAATTGGATGAACCGTGAGAGCAGGACGATTTGACATTGCAGTGTGCTTGCTAAGAAATATGACCTCTTCGACAACTTCACCGGTTGCCTCCTCCCAACGTTTATCCAAGTGAACTTCTTTGACAATGCTGCTATTGTGTTGTAATAGCCTTACTTCCTTATTCACAAAACTTGGCATATCCTAGGACATACCCAATTACTCAATATCAAACTTGAGTAAACACCCACATTGCAGTTTCTCTTATATTCTTCACTCTCAATACTAAACCGCAGTAACATTCCGAAAAAAGTAAAAATAATTATGTCTCCATTTTTCATGTTCAGTTGAATTAATGCAAAGATCCCATTTTACAAAATCAACTTCGATTTGCAATCCCAATACAGAAAAACACATAAACACACAGAGGGAGAGAGTACTGACCTGGATGAGGGGGCCAGGGTGCCAACCGGGCATAGCTAAGAGGGCGGAGGCAGGGCCGATGGAGGCAGGGTCGGTGGTGGTGGCCACCACTAGCGTCACCATTTTTCCAATATTTGTACTTTTTCTCTTGCTGAAATTTGCTCTGATAATTATTAATTTTTTTTTCCAAACAAATCAACACTATATATTCTTTCTCAAACCCTCACCCCTTGTTGCATAGAATCAGCTTAGCTTGGGGAGTAATCCTCAATGCATGCGAAAAAACCGTAGAAACGCCCCTTGTTTCAAACTAGTGTTTATTGACGCGTAAGAGGCGGCGGAATCAATGGTTACACTTCTTCCAGTTCTGTGTATATGCCCAAAAAGAGTCATTTCATCTTAACAGTGAAATGCAATTCTGTTTCTTCTTATTTATTTTCGCCTTAAGAGCATTTTTAATCCTTCTTTTTTAAAAAAAATTTAAATATAAATTTAAGTAAAAAATTCCAATTTAAATTTTATATCCATTCCATTCTAATCCAATAGTATATTATACCCGATCGTTCGTTAACTATAATCTCATAATTTTCCTTGTTTGTTTGTCACAAAATTTTTTGTGTAATACCTACTTAAAAAAATCAACAATTACGACTATAACCTATAAAAAGACAATTGTAACCTTATAACCTTAAAAAGACAATTGTACACCAGGACAATTGGGTTTTTTTACTCTATTATACCTCCATCTTATTTGTACCGGGCATATAATATCATCGGGTTGGTGGTATTTATTAAGACCATCTACAAGGCATTATGACTACTGTTTATAACGGGTCGGTATTACGACCTGGAAAATAGTACTGGCTATAAAATGCTAAACAAACAAAGTATAAGATGGATCTCACGTACTATTTCTCTAATACCATCTCTTTATACCACTCTAATCCTTAAAACAAACTAGCCCATATTGTTACCGGCTAGGCTTGTTAGCATAGTTATGGTATACGGAGTGCCTTGTCCAATGTTGGATACCAGTGTCCCAACAAGATAAAATTTGAGTGAAAATTTGACCCCGTGAAACAGAGTAATGCCAAATCAAAGAATACTCATTTTGTTACTCAAGTTAATAGATACTTAAATTCATACTCAAATATTTAATGGTGAGATTTCACTCTCTTTTAAAGATGTAATGGTCATATTTTACTCTTTTTAAATTTGAGTTTATCCTCGTTTAAATTTTAATTTTTCTTCCTTTAAATTTGAGTTTCTTCATTGGAAATGACTATACCAAATCAAACTGTTTACCTTTTTTTGTACTCAAATTTAGTTAACAGTTTGAATTTCTTTTAAAGATGGCCTAACAAATTTTCTTGTTCAAAAAGAAATAAGTAATATTAATTTTTTTTTGGTCTTGAAATTAATATTACTTTAGTTTTTTAATAGCAACGGTAGTGAATTGTCCTTATTGTTACTTTTGGTGTATTTCCCTACATAGAATCCCAATTTGAATGTCAATTTATGATTTTCCTAGTTTTTGGTACTTTTAATCCCAATGGGTAAGCCTCTGGAGATAGGAATAAGCTCTAAACTTAAACATCTTGAATTTAAAATTTAGTAATTTTTTGTGGACCGATTATAAAAGGTTTATTCATTTGAATTTTTTAATTCTTATGTGGATGACCTATATTTAACTAAACTAGTACGGTAAACTAACCTGGTTATCCCTGATTATAATACCCCCAAAAAAAATATTGGTACTTTTAGACAAACTAATCGATGCATGCTTACGCATACCATTAATTTCATGTTATTGTTTATGAAGAGGGTGGCTTGCTTTACGACACATGCACTCGCATTAAATGATCCCACGTGAGGGTGACAAGACCAGTCACGTGACAAAGGCCTCTTTAGACTTAGTCATTAGGACGAAGCCGAGCTATTCAAAAAGCTTGAAAATATAGAGAAGAGGTTAGTTCTCATTATGACTGAGTTGTTTTCAAACAATGAATGAAGAACTCAAGAGATGTCTATAATTCATGCATTACGGTCAAACGAATGGCATGATCATAGGCTCGGCAGAAGGAATTGCTAGAAAGATCTCAGTAACTTCCTGAACAAAATCACCTAATTGAAGGAAGATGTACCACCTTGAATCGAAAATCATTGAAACCCTAACTAAACAGGGATATATAAAAGGCATAAGGAGCCAAGGTGAAAGGTAAGTTAAACTCTCATTGTCTTCTTGTAATTCACCTTATTTCATTACTGACTTAAGCATCGGAGTGCCTTCGGTTGAAGCACTTCGATCTTGGGACAGTTTGTTCGTTTTGTAAAAAAGGGAAGATTGAGAGTTCAAGTTCAAAAGCACGCCTTTACCAGAAATATCGATCTATTAGTTCCTATAGGAGGTAATCTCACATTTTGCCTCTTACATTTTGGTGCGTCTGTGGGAAGATTCTCATCAATTGAAACCAAAAATCAATGTCAAGATTAAGAAGTGTCATCGGCTCACTTGTAGGCAGTTTTGCCTTGGGGGATTCCAATCCTGACTGTAGAGTGTCGCTTCCATCCGATAACGACGTTAGGGTGGATGAAGATAGAAGCCTAACCAAACCCCATGAGGACGAAGAGTTATCCTTAGCAAGTTTCAAGTCGTTCAAACACCAAAATCAACCAGATGCCGACAGTGGCAAATCCTCAGTGCTGAGGGGGAAAACCACTCTCTGGCAAAGTTGGTTCAGTCTTTGTAGAACCAGCTTGACGCGCATGACAAGCTATTCAAGAAGTCCTATGCCACAGAAAGAGAACTAATGAAAGAAAATGAAGAATTGAAGGCAAGGTTGAAGGAGATGGCTAAAAGAGAAAGGCAAAGCAAAGAAAACCAGCGAGAGAATCCCGAAAAGAAACGTAGCTAAAAGAACAATAACGAGGAAGACGAATATAAGGAAAAAAGACGTCGGGGTCAAGACGAGGACTCTTGGAAGCATTTTATTACGGAAGAATTAAATAACCGTTTAAGGAGACCCAAGCAAAAATCATCTAGGGACTTAGCCAGAAAAGCCATGGGGGAATACGGAGATAGTACGGAATCCTCCCCCTTTACCAAGTGGATTGAGAAAGCTCGGATCCCAAGCAAATTCACCATCCTGAATTTTAAGTTATATAATGGAAAGACCGATCCAACCTCCCACATCCAACATTACCGAGAACTTATGACCATTCATCGGATGAACAAGCCATTGCTTTGCACCATCTTCCCCAGTAGCCTAAGGGATTCAGCCATGAAGGGTTCGATAGTTTGTTGAAAGGTTCGGTAAATGGATGGGTTCAGCTCGCCAAACAATTCACAGCTCGGTTCATAACATGCAGCAAACAACCTAAAGATGTCGGGGCTCTGCTAACATTGAAGAAAAGAAGTAATGAGACTTTGAGAGAGTACGCTCACCGTTACTGGGAAACGATGAATGAGGTTGAAACTTGTAACCCAGACATTGTTGTGGCATCCTTCAAAATTGAATTATCAAAAGAAAACCCCTTATATCAATCTTTTACCAAAAGGTCTGTCGTAGACATGGAGGAACTAATGGCGACGATCGAGAAGTACACCAAAGTCGACGATAATTTATCGAGAGACATGGGAAAGGAGCATCCCGGAAGAAAGTAGTTTAGCCATGTCAAAAAGATCGAGCCAAATAGAGAAGTAGGAAGGAAGAAAGAAAAGGAAGGGTTTCCCTCGAAATCTCCTTTCATTGGCGTCAATACAGTGTTTAAAGAGCCAATATACAAAATATTGACTCAAACCAAGGGAAATCCATATTTCAAGTGGCCCAATAAGCTAATAGGGGATCCTTCAAAAAAGAATCCCAATTTTAGGTGCTCCTACCATTAGGATGTAGGTCATATGATCGAGAACTATTGGTCTTTGAAGCAGTATTTGGAAGAGTTTGTCCAGGCAGGGCATCTTGCCCAGTTCATTGATAATGGTGCTAGAACCAATAAAGGAAGAACTGAGCCCTAAAGGGACCAGACCAGGGCAACATGTATGATAGATGTAATCCATGCTGCAACCAACCCGCAGATGGCGACAAATAATGCTGCTAAGGCATACATTCAGAGAGTCGTGAACGAGAGAGAAGTGTATTAGTTGCGATTGTCCCCCAAAATCAGGAACAAGAGAATGAAGTTTGTGGACGCCGTCGAGACAATCTATTTCTCCGAACAGGATCTGATCAGGATACACCAGCCACATAATGACGCACTTGTGGTAACACTCAAAATCGCCAACTATGATGTGAAGAGATTATTGATCGATCTAGTAAGCTCCTCTGATATCATGTATATGGACCTCTTCCTGAAGCTCGGTCTAAATTAGGAAAATCTAATGCCAGCTAATACTCCGTTGGTCGGCTTTAGTGGGAAAACAGTTCTTCCAAAAGGAAGGATCACTCTTCCGGTGAAGACTAGCCCAATTGAGGTCATGACCGAGTTTTTGGTAGTAGACATGACCTCGGCATACAATGCCATTATGGGTTGAATCTAGTTACACGAAATGAAGGTAGTACCATCAACATACCACCAGGTGCTCAGGTTTGCCTTGGCATAAGGAATAGTGAACATCTGAGGAGACCAAGTAAATTCCAGAACTTGCTTACTGGCCTTGGTCAAAGGAAGGGACAATGGGGAAAGTAGAGAGGAGAGTTCAACAGTCGAAAAAGCAAATAACAACCAAACCTCGATAGGTCGATTGATTCAACCGATCGAGTTATCGAGGCAATACCTGATTAACCATCAAAAGTGCTATTTTATTATATTTAATGATTGGTTAATTGCACAGTATTTGTGATTAAATGTGTTAAATTCCTTAATTTTCTAGTTTGATACTTTTTCTAGTTTAATGCAAGTGCAACAATCACTAGAGGAAGAATCATGACTGGTAAAGATTGAAGAGTTAAGATTGAGATAGGAAGAATTGAAGATAAATCAGAAATTTTAATCGTTATAAGAGTCCAAATTAGAAGAAAACTCATTTAAAGTTGGATTAGAAAAGTTTCCTAAAAGATGAGGATTTGACACATTTTTAGTATTTTGGTCATAAATTTCGACTCCAATATTCAATTGACCTGATTTTTGTGGGGTTGGAAAGAAGATTTCAAGGGCTACAAAAGTGTATTTCACCAAAATTTCATGATTCAACTTCTAAATATAAGAAATTCAAGCTTTGAATCTAGACATATTTTATACCCGCGAGCCCCAAAATTTTATGCACGGGATTTAACTTTAAAATACTTCTATTTTGAAAGGAGTTCCTCCAAGATAACCTTATATCTTTTACTTATACCTAGGATTTATTTTACTATAAATAAAGGCTCTCATCTGTTAAGAATGAATAATTATAATTATGATTATGATTATTATTCTTTTCCCATTTTTTCTTTTCTAGTTTTTATTCTAAGTTTTATGGCTTGCTAAAAGCCCAACTAAAGATAGAGAGATGCTTTCAATGAAGCACGACATTTATTATTGATTTAATATTTTATTTATTTTTTTAATTTAATTCTTGTCTTTTAGTAAAATTTTTGCTCTGTATTAATCATTGAGTCATTGTGTCATGTATATTGATTGCTTGAATTTTTCTGCGAGTCAAATAACTAGGTATTCCATGCTTGAATTAATTAATTAGAATTTCTCATAAGATAGTTAAATTTTTATTTGCAATAAAATAAGATTTACTTTTTAGAAAGCTTGATTTATCGTACACTTCGACACAGTGAATGTTAGTGATCTACAAGTAAATTTTTATATTTATTCAGATAATTCATTAATTATAAATTTTGACGTTTTCTTATTATCACTGCTAAATATTTCGATTGGGATCACTTCTCAATTGATTCTTAATTGAGTTCGAAAACTGGAGCTTTAATAATTATTCTGTAGATTTGAAAGGTACCCCCTGATACTTTAGTATTTTCAATTATTGTTTTAAAAATTAAATTTATTTTTTTCTAATTTCAAAATCTCTACAACAATTCTTTCAAAACAATTTTCTTTTATTTTTCTTTGTATTCTAATTTTTTCTCAATTCCCTATGGTTCGACCTCAGATTCTCAAGAAATTTATTACTTCGCACAACCTGCAGTTGGGTGATTAATTCTAAAGTTGTAGCAGTACCTAAAATACCTTTAGGCACCGAGTAGGAACTAACTAACCGAACAGTAGAAGACTTGTCTAAAGTACCTTTAGACAAGAATAATGACAAGTATTTTCTTCTGGGCGCCTCATTGAGCCCCGAGCAGCGAAATAAACTTGTCTCACTACTAAAAGAATATGTCAATGTCTTCGCATGGTCAATGTACGAAATGTCTGTTGTCCTGCCTGAGGTGGCATGTTATCAATTGAATGTGGATCCTAGCTTTAAGCCGATCAAGCAAAAACTTAGAAGATCAGCACCACAACATCAGGAAGTAGTAAAGGAGGAGGTGGCTCGGTTGTTGGAATCTCAGACCATCAAGGAGCTTCAATATCTGACCTGGCTGTCGAATACCTTAGTGGTCAAGATGAAAAACGAAAAGTGGAGGGTCTGTGTTGACTTCACCGACCTTAACAAAGTATGTCCAAAAGACAGCTTTCCTTTGTCAAAGATAGATCAACTTGTCGACGCAACCACCTGGCACGAGCGGATGAGCTTCTTGGATGTGTATAGGGGATATCATCAAATCCTGCTTGCCGAAAAAGGCCAAGAAAAGACTGCATTTATAACACTTAAGGGGACATACTGTTACAAAGTAATGCCCTTTAGGTTAAAAATGTCGAAGCAACCTATCAGAGGTTGGTAACAAAGATGTTCTCCCACATGTTAGGCAACACCATGGAAGTCTACATTGATGGCATGGTAGTTAAAAGCCGAAGGGCCACCAACCATTGCTTCGACTTGAGGAAAAAATTTGACATTCTACAAAGATACAAAATGAAGCTGAATGCCTCGAAGTATGCGTTCTGGGTAGGCTCGGGAAAGTTTTTTGGATTTCTAGTTACCTACCGAGGAGTCGAGGTGAATCCCGATCAAGTAAAGACAAATGCAGAACTATAATCACCTCGAATAGTAAAAGATGTACAAAGACTGACTGGAATGGTGGCTACACTTGGAAGGTTTATATCCCGAGCCTCTGATGATTGCAGACCATTCTTCCAATCGATTAAAGAAAGAAATGAGCATTTTGAGATCAGTAGTGTGAAGAAGCATTTATAAAACTGAAGGCATACTTGGGCTTCCCACCGATTCTGAGATCACCATTACCCGAGGAACGCCTAATCCTCTACTTAGCTATGTCCGAGCACGCAATGAGTGGGGCACTCATGAAAGATGACCATGCAAAATTAAACGTTATATACTATGTGAGCAATATGCTATTGGATGCCGAGTTAAGGTACACGCCATTGGAGAAACTCACCCTTGCCTTGGTAAGTTTGGCTAGGAAGCTAAGGCACTACTTCCAGGCACACAAAATCGTATTACTCACTGACCAGCCCTTGAAAGCTCTTTTTTGAAAGGCCAATCTATTAGGACGCATCACTAAGTGGTTGTAGAGCTCAGGGAGTTTGATATTGTGTTTGAGCTGAGAACCACAATGAAAGGGCAAGTGGTGGCACATTTTATTACAGAATTCCAACCTAAGGATAGCTTGGACCTCATCATGACTGAAAATGATGACAAACCAGAGCTTGATGGCAAATGGAGTTTATTGGTAGATGGATCTTCTAATCGGAAGGGTGCAGGCATTGGCCTCATACTAAAGAGTCCGGAGGGATGTATTTTGGAAAAAGCCATCAGGCTCAGTTTCCAAGCCTCAAATAACGAAACAGAATATGAGGCCCTGATAGTAGGAGTAAGGATTGCAACTAAATTAGGAGTATCGAAGCTCCAAATATTTTCTGTTTCACAATTAGTGGTAAATCAAATAATAGGAGAGTATATGACAAATGAGAGAATGGTGACATAACATGCTGCTGCAGAAAAAGAGTAGAGTCGGATATCGGAATATTCAATTCAGCAGGTCAGTAGAGCAAGAAACGTCCACGTTAACGCTTTGGCATCATGAGCTTCTACCATCGATCAGAAAATCAAAAGAACAATCACTATCGAATTTCTGCTCGAACCGAGCATTTTTGCAGAGAGTACAAGAGAAATCTTATCTAGAGAGCTAAAGCTGAGTTGGATGTGTCACACCCCGACCCTGAATCGGCACGACATATGACAGGTGTTACTTTAATTCACGGAATGTTATAATACCGAGTCGTCAAGTAGCATAGCATAATAGCCCACAATATACAAACCACAGATTATCATATAAACATATGCAACACTTTTAACCTAACACATTTAAGACTATTACAAACTAATATCCAATTAAGTATATGTTACACATCAGGTTTTCATTTATTCTATTACAAACTTTGGATACATATTCGTAAGATATACAAAAACCTTGGTAGGTTATTATGTACATATCTCCAGCTTTCTCACATCTGAAAAAGGGAAAGTAATGTAGGGTGAGCATCAACAGCTCAGTAGAGTAATTCAATTTCCAAGCAAATGAGTTTGAAAGTAGTATAGTTTAGCATGATTGGGCAAGAAGCCAAACGAGCATTTGATACATATAAGTTAGCAAAAACGTCATTTCATGTGAAATTGTAATAGTTAAATAAAACTATAAAAGAGAGTTCAAAAATTCAAGTACAACGCTATACTGGTAGACAATTCATCCTAATAGACCACTAAGGGTCCATACAAACATACCATTCAACCTTTTGGGAGACTTCCACCTCGAGGAAGATATGTTCCCTAGTCAACATTCAATACCCTAGTCAGAAGACCAATACGGTCACACAGACATTTACAAACTCAATGAGTACATTCTACGGCCTCAAACTATAATGTAAACCCTTTTGTCACTCGACCCGTGTGCACCTATATTTTCATTAACAAGGATCACAGAGTTTCATTCAATACGAACAATACGAGTAATACTATCATTTCCAAAACATTAATGTAAACTACACTCAAAAACTCTAATACGGGTCCTGATCCAAGTCAGTATTCAAAACACCCAATAAAACATGCTAAACCATCATAAATACATTATGGAATAATTTAGAAACAAGTTTAGAAAACATCACTTGTTCTGAAATTGAGAAACTCTATCCGTTTGGTATTTTGATCTGAAAGAACCAAAAAGTTAAACAATGTTATTTTTTGATGAAATTTAATACACATACTCAATTAACCTACCAAAAAATAAATATAAAATTTATTTTCTCAAATCACTCAAAACTAGGTCAAATTGACCTCGAATGGCAAAACAGTCATTTTACTCTTCATTTTGATCCGATCGTTGGATCGACTTGAAATTTTATCGGGACCTCCGCATGGATGTTACGGAACTTTTGGCCCAAACAAGAGGTAGAACGATGCCAAAATTGCCATCGGAGTCCACTGGTATCCTCCACCCCACTTCATCTTTAACCTCAATATATTTAACTTTTGGCCTAAGTGCAGAAGTTTCTGCTCAATCACACTATTTTGACCACCTGGTTCCTCCACTACAGTACATCATATCCTTTGAATTTAACGTTCACATACTCATTGGATAACCTAGTATTAATTCCTCTTAGACTCAACCTTTGAATTGAATTCAAATATCATTAAATTATTGGTCAAAGTTGGCCAAAAACTATTTTTTAAACACAAGGGCAGACCTGCATATGTCTATTTCACCCTTAAAACGACCTCTAAACCAAATTTCGAGGCCGAAAATGGATTCCTTGACCTCAAATTAGCTAGACCTAAGCCCTTTTTCGAAGCTTAAACAAGTTTTTATCAAAATCACATTTTCACTTATTCAAACTCTCACACCACCATCACACCACCACCCACCACGACAAGCCACCATACCACTATTAAAAACTCCTCAAGACCCCCCAAACTCAGTCATACCTAACAATTAACCCAAATCATGCTCAAATCTCAAACCCATTTCAAAATCCAAAAACCCAATAAACTTTAAAACACAAATTCATGCATTAATATCAAATCAAATCAAAATTTAAATACATAATTGAGTTCCTAACATCTATATTAGGTTGTGAGGATATCTCTTATTGCTCGAAGTAGTCTCTGCAATAAATCCAAAAATTCAAGTCTATACTTTCTCTCTCTAACTTCTCTTTCTCCTCTCTCTCTTCCCACTGAATCATTCTCCATTTTATTCCCCCCAAGCTGCTCACTCAGTTTCCCCAAGCAGCTGGGTGTCCTCCATGCTACCTAGCAAGTCTCCATCAGCCACATTGCATGTGTAGAAGAGTCTTGAAACTTCAATGGCAGTTTGGTAAATTCCCTTATTTTGTCTAATTTCTAAAATTAATTAAAGGCAATAATATTTTTTAAAAAATTACATATAGATTAAATCAAGCACTATAAAATTATCTGTTAAAGTTTCAGACATTGAATTTCTCTCCAATCAGATCCCCTAATGCAACTTCCGCATTCCTAATTCACCGATATGCACTAATTTTTCTTCGATCATTTGTGCTTCCTGACTCATTTATTTTTATTGACCACATTCCTTCACCTAGTAGACCTTTGAACCGCACACACCCAACGATTTCTATTTATCAAAACTCGGGTTATTACAGTCTACTCACCTTAAAAGAAATTTCATTTTCAAAATTTACTTAGCCATACTCATGGATTCACAAAACATATCAATGTATCTATATTCAAGTTTCCAAAGTAAGAAAACACTTACCTTGACCCATTAGTCAATTGGTTTCATAGTCATCTGATAGACTCGTCCATATCTCAGATTTTCTTGTTCTCCACTAGATTGATTCTGTGGTGTCTTTTGTCCTTACATAGCAGGTGGTTTTGATCCCTTACCCTGCTAATACCTTGAATAATTCTTTCTCTCTTCCTGTGGTAACTGTGGACATCTATTCCTCATATGTCATATCTTTCCACAATGGAAACAAGTATGCCAATCCTTTGCATTATTACCACCCCCTAGTCCGTTGTTCACTCTACTCTTTCCGCTGCTATTACTAGGTCGAGCATATGGATGATTCTTTGATCCTCCATTTTTTCCATATGCTTGGTTATTCCTCTTCTGAACTTGCTCACCTAAAAAATCCCTTAATTTCATCTCTTTCTCTATTATATATGTGATTTCTATCATCTCACTAAAATTCCTTATCCTCAAAGGTGAAATTCTCTCCCTGATTGAATTGTTCAACCCAAGAGCAAAATATTTTGTCTTCTTAACATCATTAGCTACATACTCACCAGCATAGTGTGCTAATTCTTCGAATTATGCCTCATATTGAGCTATACTCATCCCACCTTGTTGCAAATTTAAGAAATCCAACAATAAAGCATCCCTAACACTTTCGGTGAAATACTTACCGTTAAAAATTATATCAAATCTTTCCCACACCATACCTTCTACTGGTTCTCTTCCTTTAATAAGGTCCCACCAATGATTAGTTTCTCCTTCAAACAAATACGTAGCTAATCCCACTCTATATCGTTGTGCAATACCTATAACATCCATCACCTTTTTAACTTGTTGTAACCACTTCTCAGTTTTTAAAGGTTTAGTAGTTCCTTGGAATGATGGTGGATGTTGTTTGAGAAATTCCTTCAGAATCATCATTGACCTATTCTCAAGTTCTTCCTGATCATTTCCTTCTCGCTCCCTTTCATTTCCTATGATTATATTAGATAATGGAGGAATCTCTACATTCCTCACTCCTTGCACCTGTTTTGGCTGTGTAGGTGTATTTCCCGGGTTTCCTGTTAATCCCGGTATCTGAGTCTGGATTAACATAGTAAGTGTAGCTAGACATTGATATAATTGTTGTAACCCTCCATGCCCCAGTTCAACAATATTCTCATTTTGTCGCTCTGGGTAATCATCCTCAGTGGATATATCCACCTGTTTTCCATTTTCTAACCAAATCACCAAACATAAGTGGTTAGTTTATTTACTTGAAGAAAATTCATCTTAAATTTTTCAACTCGCAATTAACCATAAGATATACTTCAAACAGAATTTACTTAAGCTTAAAATTTCCATTTACAACTTAATAACTTATTATATTTACTAGCCATTATTTATCATACAGTCACATATAATCACATACATGCACATACTTTAAGACACATTTATTCAGAGTCTAGACTACTATCACATCCCATTCTATCCACATATATATAAGTCGAACTAAACTTCACACCCACCTAATCTTCCACATCAGTGATAGTAGAAGTATCAGAATCTACTTCTGGCTCCCAAGCTGGTACCTCCGGTTTTGCCTCGAACCATCCATTTTCATTATTGGGAACCTGTGGTATCTTTCCATTTCTTTCTAGGTTTCTAGCCCTCTGAACCACTTCAAGATGTGCATTTGGCCTATGTTCCAATCCAAGTTCCCTCCAATTATGTGTCACGTCACGCGTCTCTTCTATAGCTAAATGTAGTGCCTCCTCATAGATTCGGATCCGACGTCTCCTTTCTATATCATGGTGCCCCAATATATCCCAAAGCATAAACAATTCATCCCAATGTGCCATAATTGGAATTGTAACTGTCAATCATCAATATAAACAACAATAATCATTTAATAAAAACAACCCATCAAATACTTTAAACATAACCACCAATTTCACATCTAAATATTTAGTAAAACAACTTATTACTATTTCATATTCATAGTCAAAAGATAACATAGTGACACATAAAGTCAGATTCTCACTCACCCAAAATAATCTGACATCCAAGTAATACAAGCAGTATTCTTCTTTTTCTTATACTGCTACCTCATACCATGTTAGTTTACTTACACCCCACACACTAGGTACATAATTTAGTTCCTGATTTCACATCCTGCAATTAATCATCTTCTCCAATATCTGAGACGTGCACTGGATTTTCCCTATTGTTACCTGTTGCGTTCATCTCACCCGTTTTCCATGAATTTATCGAGAATGTTTCATTGCCCTTAGTACTCTATTGTTCATTTCCCCCAATCCAGATGGGAGTCCAACACCCTGCCCATTGCACAACCATTTCCTCTAACAGCACCCGATAGTAGTTCTCATTTCTAACTATACTTATCGTTCTCTTTGCGGTCCTTAACATCCCAGTCATCCGGTTATGCACAAATAGCTTTTGGTCTCTTGAAGGTAAGAAAGCCAAGTCCCAGCGACTTCCAAAATATTCTCTTGAAGCACCTTTATTGATTCTCTGTTGATCATTTTCTCGTACGTTTCCACCATGGAACCATAATGCCATTCCTGAATATTTATGTAGAGATCATCCAAAATTGACATGTTTCTTATAAAACCACACATTAATCAACAACTAATATTCACATAAATGTAATAGTGACCCATATAAGACCGTGACCATGCTCTGATACCAACTTTGTCACACCCCAAATCGGCACGACATGTGACAGGTGTTACCTTAATCCACGGAACATTATAATACCGAGTCGTCAAGTAGCATAGCATAATAACCCACAACATACAAACCATAGATTATTGTATAAACATATGCAACACTTTTAACTTAACACATTTCGGACTATTACAAACTAATATCTAATTAAATATACGTTCCACATTAGGTTTTCATTTATTCTATTATAAACTTTGGATACATCTTCCTAAGATATACAAAAACCTTGGTGGGTTATTATGTACTTATCTCCAGCTTTCTCATATCTGAAAAAAGGAATAGTAACGTAGGGTGAGCATCAACAGCTCAGGAGAATAACTCAATTTTCAAGCAAACGAGTTTGAAAATAGTATAGTTTAGCATGATTGGGCAAGAATCCAAACGAGCATTTGATACATATATGTCAGCAAAAATGTCATTTCATGTAAAACTGTAACAGTTAAATAAAACTGTAAAAGAGAGTTCAAAAATTCAAGTACAGTGCTACACTGGTGAGCAATTCATCCTAATAGACCACTAAGGGTCCATACAAACATACAATCCAACATTTTGGGGGACTTTCACTCTGAGAAAAATATGCTCCCTAGTCAACACTCGTACCCAAGTCCGAAGACCAACACGACCACCTAGGCATTTACAAACTCAATGAGTACCTTCAATGACCTCAAACTAGAATGTAAGCCTTTTTGCCACTCGACCCGTGTGCACTTATATTTTCATTAAAAAGGATCCCAGAGTTTCATTCAATACAAACAATATGAGTAATCCTATCATTTCCAAAACATTAGTGTAAACTACCCTAAAAAACTCTAATACGGGTCCTGATCCAAGTCAATATTCAAAACACCCAATCATATATTTCAAAACATGCTAAAGCATCATAAATAAATTATGGAATAATTTAGATACGAGTTTAGAAAGCATCGCTTGCTCCAAAATTGAGAAACCCTACCCGCTCGTTATTTTGATATGAAAGAACTAAAAAATTAAACAACGTTATTTTTGGATGAAGTTTAATACACATACTCAATTAACCTAAAAATAAATATAAAATTTATTTTCTCAAAATCACTCAAAACTAGGTAAATTGACCCCGGATGACAAAACAGTCATTTTACTCCTCATTTTGATCCGATCGTCGAATTGACTTGAAATTTTGTTGAGACCTCCGCCTGGACGTTACGGAACTTTTGGCATAAACCAAAGGTCGATCAGAGGTCGGACGAGGCCAAAATTGCCGTCGAAGTCCACTGGTATCCTCCACCCCACTTCATCTTTAACCTCAGTATATTTGACTTTTGTCCTAAGTGCAAAAGTTTCTGTTCAATCACACTACTTTGACCACTTGGTTCCTCCACTACAGTACATCATATCCTTTGAATTTAACGTCTACATACTCCTTGGATAACCTAGTATTAATCCCTCTTAGACTCAACCTTTGAAATGAATTCAAACATCATTAAATTATTGGTCAAAGTTGGCCAAAAACCATTTTTTAAACACAAAGGCAGATCTGCAACTGTCTATTTCACCCTTAAACGACCTCTAAACCCAATTTCGAGGTCGAAAATGGATTTCTTGACCTCAAATTAGCTAGACTCAAGCCTCTTTTCGAAGCTTAAACAAGTTTTTATCAAAATCACATTTTCACTTCTTCAAACCCTCACACCACCACCACACACCACGACAAACCACCACACCACCAATTATAAACTCCTTAAGACCTCCCAAACTCAGC
>CM042192.1:11816862-11844022 GCA_023539305.1 Ilex asprella | reverse complement strand
GATAAATCTTTCTATTTTCATTACTGAATACATCCTACTACTAAGGCTCCGAGGCAAAAAATCCTGATAGAAGTATAAACTTAAATCAGGCACAACCACCAAATTGGATCCAGGCCCTCAGGTAGACATGATGACGTAAGTTGACTAGGAATGGATTTAAGTCCGATTAGATCGACGGGTCAGTGCGGGGTAGAAACAGTTTTTGAAAAAATGCCCAGGGGATCAGAGTCTAACTCTATTTGATGATTTAGCTCTTTGAAGAAGGGCCGATCAATAACCATAACTTAAAGAGTCTAAAAATTTTTCTAAGTATTTAAAGGTCCTTATTGAGGGACCGAGCTCTTTGAAAAAGGGCTGAGCAAGGGCCATAACTTCAAGAGTTTAAATTTTTTTTAAGTATTTTAAGGTCCCTATTGAGAGACCGAGCTCTTTGAAGAAAGACTGAGCAAGAACCATAACTTCAAGAGTCTAAATTTTTTTCTAAATATTTAGAGGTCCCTATTGAGGGACCGAGTTCTTCGAAGAAAGGCCGAGCAAGGGCCATAACTTCAAGAGTCTAAATTTTTTTCTAAATATTTAAAGGTCCCTACTGAGGGACCGAGTTTTTTGAAGAAGGGTTGAGTAAGGGCCATAACTTCAAGAGTCTAATTTTTTTTTCTAAATATTTAAAGGTCCCTATTGAGGGACCGAGCTCTTTGAAAAATGGTAGAACAAGGGCCATAACTTCAAAATTCTAAAGTTTTTTCTAAGTATTTTAAGGTCCTTATTGAGGAACAGGGCTCTTCAAAGAAGGACCGAATAAGGATCATAACTTCAAGAGTCTGAAATTTTTTATAAGTATTTTAAGGTCCCTATTAAGGGACCCAGCTCTTTGAAAAAGGGCCGAACAAGGACCATAACTTCAAAATTCTATTTTTTTTTAAAAAATATTTAAAGGTTCCTATTGAGGGACCAAACTCTTTGAAGAAGAGCCGAGCAATGACCATAACTTCAATAGTCTAAAAAAATTTCTAAGTATTTTTAAGGTCTCTATTGAAAGATCTAGCTCTTTGAAGAAGGGCCGAGCAAGAGTCATAACTTCAAGAGTCTAAATTTTTTTCTAAAGTATTTTAAGGTCTTTATTGAGGGACCGAGCTCTTGAAAGAAGGGCTGAGTAACGGCTGCAACTTCAAGAGTAAAATTTTTTGAGTATTCAAAAACCCCTGTTGAGGGACTGGGTTCTTGGAAGAGAGGCCAAATTAGGTCAACTTCCAGATCTCAAAAAATTTATGAGGATAATAATTCATTATTCTGTTACCGAGTTTAAGTAAAGTAAGGCCGAGTAGAGGCCACAAGGACTCGAGGAATCCCTGAGAAAATTACAGAAGCTGAAATATTTTTTAAAAAATGAACCAGGGAATGAAACTTTCATTACACCTCAAAAATTACAGTCAGTAAATTTTCAAGCACATATATCAAGAAGTTTAGAATTTGCTAAGTGGAAGGGGGTTGTAAAGAGCTAGGAAGAGAATGACGAGAATAAAGCTCAGAAGATGGTGGAACTCCTGCAGCAATCCGGGCGACAAGCTAGCCCTTGCTGAAGTGTGCCTTCTCCAGCAGTGGGATATATAGAGCCAAGTCATTCTTCGCGTTCTCCATGCCTTTATCATAAGCAGAATCTTCTCGATCCTTTTTCCCATCCTTAAATTGAGCAAACTCTTCTAGAAGGCCAACATAGTCAACTTGAGATTGGGAGAGCTCTACGTTGGCCTTATGTTCAGACTCTTTCAACCTTCCGATCTTTATAGAAAGCTTCTTGTTCTCTTCGGTCAGATTTTGATTTTGAGCTTGAAGAACTAGAATTTTTCGCAGAGCTTGGAATATTCTTCATCCACAGACACTTTCTTGGCCAACGCTAAAGCTCGGGCATGGATAACATCTTTCATAGCTTTATCTTTTCGGGCTATCCTAACCCCTACCTCATGAACCTTTTGAAGACCCTTCAAGTTGAAAAAAGAAGAAACTTAGACAAATTCTAAAGAATGGAAAGAAGGTCTAAATGAAAGAAAAAAAGAATAAATTTTACCAGGACCATGTGTTGGATTGCTTGGTGAGCAACTTCATCATCTGACAAAGCTTCGTTCGCAACTAAGTCCCGAGGCAAAATCACCCCTCGAACAATCCCCACATCAACATTAAAGTCTTTGATGGCAAAGTCCTTCACAATATTCTCTTTCCTTTTTGCCTTGAGAACAGGTTGGAAAGGAGGATTGACAGGCTTAGGAGAAAGAGCTGCTTCAGACTCAATAACTTTGCGTTTTTTTGGGGTAGGGTCTTCAGAAAGTTCAAAAATTGAATCAACTTGATTGTCAGGAGAATGAACAGGAATAGGGGGATCTAACTCAACAGAAATTGAAGTGTCTGTGGCCTGAACTGAAACAACTAGATCATCATCTGGAGCAATCGTGTCATTCGATTCGGGAGGTGCAACTTCAATAGCGACCTCAGGTATAGACTCCTCCACAAGCACGGGGTTGGATGAAGCAAGAGGATTAGTTGGCATGATTGGTTCGACAAAGGCGGAAGGTTCAGCAGTTGATAAGAAATCGAGAAAGTTCTTGATCGTCTTGTTTCTCCCAGAAGAACCACTCAAAGGATGCTTGTGAGATTGAGGGTTTTGATCCCGAGCAGATTAGATAGCCTAGTAGTCTTCAACAAGTATAGAATTGGGCCGAGGTGGAACAAAAATGAAGGACATGTAAGTACGAATGTAACCAAGCAGTGTATGGGCGGCTCGACAAAAGAAAGAGTCATTGTATTCCCAAAATCTCTTTAGTTCTTCCATCTCCTTGACAGTATCCATGGCTAGGATCCATGCTTGTCTAGCAACCACTCTAGGTAGGGTGGAATTTTTTCCAATGCATTCCTTATTCCTATCCTTCCATATGCACCATGCTACACAAGCACACATGATGGGCCAGTTAATTCCTTTTCAATCCTTCTTCTTCCTTTGTTTGAAGTTCAAAAGGATCTAATTATGTAACCCACCTAGCTGATTGGTAACATTATCTTGGGTTAAATTAAAAAAACCCCACACTCTTTGGGCTTTTGGGCAATCCAAAATCACATGTAATGAAGACTGAACCATGTGGTGGCATCTAGAGCACGGAGCATCACTAACCATGTTCCTTGAAGCTCTAAGGTTATTTGTGAGGAGTCTATCATGTTGTACAAGCCACAAAAACTGATTAATCTTTTGTATCCAATTCCAGTGGAGAGATGAGGGATCACTCGAACTAGAATGAGAAATAAGATCAAATGTAGCCTTAGTAGAAAACTTACCATTAGTTGAGAGACCCTAATAGATCGTATCCTGAAAGTCTGCTACAAGTGGACATGGATATTGTAAAATCTCAAGAACAATAGAGTGAGGAAGAAAATTACTTGCCTCTCAGAGGTTCCAGTTACCATTAACATCAATGTAGTCAGCCACTTTCTTGTTGAGGTTTAGAAGATCTGGTTGAGTAGTCTTCTGCATTAGAGAGCCCTTTCCCCACCACCAATTTGTCCATAAATTAATGTGTTTCCCGTCCCCAATTAACTATTTAGAACCAAGATCCATAGTGTTTTTAGTCTTAATAATTGCTTTCCAAGTTGATGAGCAAGCAGACTTTAGATTCCATTTAAGATTATCCTAATCAACATATTTGCTGCTAATAACATCAACCTAGAGAGCTTTCTCCCTATTTTTCACTTTCCAGCCCATCTTAGATAACAGTGCTAAGTTATTATCCCTAATTTTTCTCACTCTCAAACCCCCTTCCTTTCTATGGGAACATACCCTATTCCAATTCACCAGATGGACCTTCCTCTTATCAGGTGTGTCACCCCATAAAAAGTTCCTATTGAGTCTATCAATCTGATCACAAGTGGCTTGAGGCAGGTAGTTAGCTTGCATCACATGATTTGAGATGGTTGAAGTGACCGCCTTAACAAGGGTGGTTCTACCTGCGAAGGAAAGGGACTTGGTTTTCCATTTAGTAAGCCTATTTTGGATTTTCTTAATAATAAACTTAAAATGCTCTTTTGAATATCTTTTATGTAGGTTTAGGACACCTAGATATTTTTCAAGATCATCAGTGATAGTTATGCCACATTTCTTGCTAAGGAATAATGCATGACAACTGCTTACATTTGGGAAAAAGAAAACTTTGGATTTATTTAGACTAATCTTCTGACCTGACAATAAGCAGAATTCTTCAAGCACATCTTTAATCATTAGACAGTTTCTTTCAGTAGCTCTTGAGAACAAAATTATGTCGTTACAAAAAACTAAGTGGGTAATATAGGGTCTTTTCCTAGAATCTTTCAACCTGCACCATTTTTTTTTCATGGGCTTTTTCAAGGATAAGTTGTCCTAGGCGTTCCATGCACAAAACAAATAGATAAGGGGATAATTGATCCCTTTATCTCAGGCCTCTTTTACATTTAATTGGTTCCAGGGGGGGCCATTCCATAAAATGGAAAGGAAATTCCATTTAAAGTCAATAAGAGTATTGTAAAGGAAATTCCAATTGACTCTATCATAAGCTTTTTCTAAGTCAATTTTGTTAATCATACCCCCATTTCCCTCCTTTTTCCCCCTTAAATTGTGGATCATTTCTTGAGTTATAATGACGTTGTCAACAGTTTGTCTACCTGGGATGAAACTACATTGGTTAGGGCTGATTAGTTTCTCCAGGAAGGGTCTTATTCTACACACTAGAAATTTAGTCAGAATCTTATAGGGAACATTACACAAACTGATGGGTCTGAACTGTGTGACCTATGTAGGGTTGTCAATTTTTGGTATAAGGGTCACTCAAGTTTTATTAAGGTCATTGGGGCATTCTCTATTCACAATCATATCCTTAATAAGGTTGTAAATAGAGTCACCAACAATGTCCCAGTACTTTTGAAAAAATAGGGCTTGAAGACCATCTGGACTTAGAGCTTTCAAAGGTTTCATGCTAAACACAACATTTTTAATTTCGTTATTTAACACAGGGGCTTCGAGGGCTTCTTTAACCTCGTTACTCAGCTTGCTTTGGAACCTGAAAGTCCTCTAGGGGTAGAGGCTAGAGGTTTCAGTCCCAAATAGATTAAAGAAAAAAACTTGAATAGCCTTGGCAACCTCCTCCTTATTTGTTACCCAATCCCCTTCCATATTCTTAATTGCATGTGGTCTACTTTTTTTCCTTCTAGTAATGGTGGAAACATGGAAAAAGTTAGTGTTTCTATCCCCACAAGTAATCCATTTCGATCTGGGTTTTTGGTACCATAAGATTTCTTCATGTTCCAGAATTTGGTTATACTCATGTTGCAGTTTCTCTTCTAATCTAGTCAAGTTATGTGAGTAATGTGACTCCTGGGCTTTTTGAATCCCCTCTAATCTTGCTAAGATACGTCTTTTTCTTCTAAATAGGTTATCAAAGGATATTTTATTCCATTCAATAGCAATAGTCCCAAAATTAGCAGAGACTTTTAATAAAGAGAAATTATTGGATTTCCAGGTCCAAGCAACCACATCTTTAAAATCAAGTCTAAATGGTTTAATAACAAGAGGGGTTGAAGACATACCTTTCAACTGGATCAACAGAGGACAGTGATCAGAGTAGGTTCTAGGAAGATTCTTGACGCTGGCCTCTAGAAATTGCACAGTCCATTCCGAGTTTGCCAAGACTTTATCCAGTCTGATTTTTGTATTCGTATGACCTTTCATCTTGTTGTTCCAAGTGAGTTTTGGGCCGCTGCATCCAAGATCAATGAGACTGCAATTGTTGACTCTGTCTTTGAATTTTCTGATTCTGCTTGTATTGTTCACTTGTCTCCCCTTTTTTCTGAATAGCTAGAAAAATCATTAAAATTTTCAGCCACCATCCACGAAATATTGTAGTTATCTCTTGTACAACTAAGCTCATCCCACAGATGATCTCTACTGGTAGCGTTGGGACTCCCATAGACCGCAAAAAAATTCCATTCATAAAAATCCATTATCGCTATAGTGGCGTGAATGACTTGCTTAGACGAGTCCTTTATGTTGATGGAAATATTTAAGGGATCCTAGAGAAGCCAGATACCCCCATCCCTTCTCTCCGGTTCCATGACCTCAGAGGTAGTAAGACCATACTGGTCGAAAAAATTCCCCATCTGAATGCTTTGGATTTTCGTCTCTAAGAGCACAACCATATCGGGTTTATGAGCCCTAAAATGGTCGTTGAATACCCTTCTAAACCTTTCATTACCTGTACCCATACAGTCCCAAACAAAAATTTTCTTAGAAGACATCATAAAGTAATAAGGAAGAGGTGTGGACCTGTCAATATCTAGTTTAAGCCTTGCTATCTCGCTAAACTCATCGATTGGGATTGTTGGCCTCATTGAGACAATGATTGTCTGAATCTTTGCTTCTTAATGCTTGCACAATTCCACCACATAAAAGGTTGATTCTACTGTCCAGTGGACAAGAACAATTCATTTGCTCTCCATTGATGTTGGCTGCAATGAATGAGAAGACTGTTACGTAGAAAGCGTATTTATTAAATACGCTTTTACCAGTGCCCAATTTTTTTTTAAAAAAGGGGTTAAAAGTGAAATTATTGAACCTGCTTTCTAATAAAAATAAAATTATTGAATCTGTTTTCAAAAAGTGCAGTAATTTAATAAATAAGTTTTAAAATATCTTATTTTGATAATTTTGTTTAAAAATTACTCTATTTTAGTAATTAATTCGCGGAATAGCGATGTATAAAGAGGGAAAATTATTATCATTAAATAGTCAAAACTTTTATAATTAATTGAATTAATAAATTAGATGAGTAAATCGGGTACAAATTATATTATTTAAAAAACACAGTTAGAATGTTTCCCACGTGCCTAGGAACGCAAGTGACCCCACCGACGAACCCCAGCAAGCTAATTCCCCGCCAAAACTTTATGTCGTCTTTCTTTCTCAGGCGTGAACTAAAACGAACCCTAGAATCACGACGGAAGTAAATCAGAACGGCGACGTAGCCACGTAGGAGACAATTCCTCTGGCGGATTTCCGCTCTGCCTAGAATCGCATTTTCCTGGGGAATGGAGGAGAGAGTGTGTGAGAGGAAAATAGAAGTTCGGAGCTTGACGGGCGAATCAATTGCTGTCTCAATTTCTCCAAACAAAACCATTCAAGACCTGAAGCTTCTATTGACCCAAACTTTCCCTCCCGCTTTTTATTCCCACAATTTCCATCTATATCTGAAGGCAATCCCCCCTCTCTCCCTCTCTCTCTCACACACACGCTCACACAGACAGTATTTTTGGATGTTGATCACTGAATATGTGGATAGTGTATCCATTTCAGTTTACATTTCTCATTGATTAGCTATGTAAACGTTTTTATTTGTCTAATTGTGTTTGTGTATGCATTTGTATGCGCGCGTGTGTGTGTGAGAGAGAGAGAGAGAGAGAGAGAGAGAGTCTGAGTTTTAGGATCACACTTTAGTTTTGTTGTTTGTATATTAGTTCTTGAAAGATGAAGCGTCTGCTTCGACTCCCTGTTCATTTTAGTTAGTTTTGTATTTGTTTACTGTGACTTTGTAGCCTAGTTATGATTTTGACTGTGTGCTACTATTTTTGGGATCAGGGTGTGAAATTGAGTTTACAGAGTGAGATAAACAGTCACCCGGCTGGTGATGGAGAATTCTTAGTTCTTATTCCATTTACAAAGAAAAATCAGCAACAAACCCAGCAGCAATCTGTAACACCCTCAGCTGTCTCCAATCAAGCCTCAAGCTCAAAATTAGCTGATTCGGCATGGTCTGATTTGATGCAGGACCTATCGTCTCTACGTGCAATATCTGGCGCTGAAAATCAAGCTAACATTCATTCAGAGGCTGTTAAGCTTGAAGATAGAAGTGCAGTGAATGCAAGAACGTCTGTTATAGATTCTACAGAGACAAAATGTAAGAGAGTGTCCAATGGAAACAAACAAGAAGAACTCTCGGATGATCTTGTATTAGGCATATTGCAATCCTCAAGTAAAAATCTACTTGACGAACAGAACGGTGATAGATTAATTCAGGTGTTGGGGTTGCTAAATTGTTTTTCTGATCCAGCTTCTGGGAATTGTTTGTTAAGGGAAGCTGTTATACATGGAAGTGAAGCAGAGCTCTCTGCAGACAAGAGTGGCCTGTGTCTGTGTCCATCATGGTTGAAGACAATATTGAAGGCATTTGATTTCTTAAACATTTATTATGCGTTTGTTCAACTCCAGCAGCAAAAAATCATCTTGGCTGCTTTGAGAGGAGCACTGGACCAGCTTTTTAAATTTGAACTTCAAGTTGGAATTACAGACCTTGAGCATCTTTCTGTACTTTGTCCTAAGGTAATTGCTTGGATTCCATAAGATGTACTGCTATTCACTGCGGATTCAAATTAATTAAAATTGATTCAAGGTTATAGTGACACTAATTACACTACGACCACATATGAAATTTCTAGAAAGGTGCACGGTTTTATCATCCAGACTTTTTATTCAAGTAGAAAGGGTTAATTATAAAATGCTTATTATTTATCACTAACGACTTTCTTTTACGTCCATATGACTTACTGGACTAGTCGAACATAGCATCTCTTCACCATTCTAACTGTTCTTCAAAAATAGGTTATGGAGGACTGTTTTCTGAAAGTGAACAAACAGGTATTGAATATCAATTCATCTCATCTGCAAATTCTAAAGATTTTCCCTCCATGCAATCCAGTTAACAGCCTAGTTTCTCATTGACTGCTAGTTTTGCATGGTTGCCATGTCATTTCCAAGAGTACCACCAAAAGGATGCAAGTGTTAGATGCCATCTCATAATATCTGAACATACTTTTCTATTTTTAACTTTCAAAACTTCTGCCAATGCCAAGATTTGTGGTATATTTTCACTTGCTGAAGGCCAGGATTTGATCCCTAATCGATTGGTTTCAAGCCTTCTCTTGGTCTAAGAACATTGACAATATATATATATATATATATATATATATATATATATGTTAATGTCAAATATATCCAGATTGTTTAGCTTCCCCTTCATCTCCTCTTTCTCTTGATCAATTCATGTATGTATCATTACATATTTGCCAAGGGTCCTAGACCATAATGCCATATGTTGCAGTGATCTGTCTACAATTTCTAGTCTGAAACAAAACAGAGTGATGGTAGTAGACATGATATTGTGAATTTCAGTTTGTTCTGATATATATCTATGTCTTTTGCTTCTCAGGTTGTATGTTTTGTTGACAATGAAGCAGAGGGTAAAAAACCGCGTGATGCCCTTGTCATCATTAAATATGCAATGGAACAGAGAGATCACGTTGAAATTAAAACCAATGCTGGTAGTTTTGCGATATTATTACTTCTCTTTTCAATTTTTGTAGTTGATTATGATTGCTCAGCTGTCCAAATGGTAATATATTGGCTTCCCGTTCTTTTGCTAAAGCTCAAAAGCATATGCCTATATCGAAGATTGTCAGTGCAATGAAGAGACGGAAAAGTTCCTTCATAACAAATATGTGGGGAGCTGTCAAATCATTAATGGTATGTCCACTTGCTTCCAACTTCTCTTGCGTTAGAGTTCCAGCAGTTATTTTGTTGTTTAGTCTATTAACCTATATGAATTTGGAAACCGATCGCAAAAGCAAGTAAGATCATGCACAGAATTTTTACCTGTCCTTTCATGTTTTCCTTTCTCTTAATGATTGCTTGTATGTATTTTTGTGCTTGCACTAGAGAACTGTTACATATTCAGCTTAAATTCACCTTTCTATGTCAGAGATTGTAACTATAGGATAATGTTATTTGGGAACTGTGAGCTTGAGTCGACATTATGAGATCCAGTTGATATCTTTATATCTCATATAAATGAGGATGCTCAATCCGATTTTGGTTGTAGGAACAAATTGTGAGTGATGCGTGTTTTGTGTGCGATGCTGGGATCTGGCATTTGGGTTTGGGTCCACTTGGAATTGCCTTTATGCATTTGCGGAATGGGCTTTTTTATTTTGACTTTCTGCTTTCGTAACATTTTGGCTTCTAGATAATAAGAATCTTTCCATACAGTGTAAATATGGAAATGAAATGGTCAAGCACTCTTCTTTGGAAAATATTATTATGCTTGTGAAGGAAGTTGGTACTACTGCAAGTAGAAATGAAGCAAAACGCACAAGGAAAAGCTGTTCTGCAACCTCAAGTTCTCATTCATTTGAAGCTCGATGTCATGTAAGTATTATATCTCTATAGTTTTGTTTTGGTGGTTGCAGTGTTTGTTCTTGCATCCGTTACCAATCGCCATATGCCACTATCAAATCAATGGCAGAAGAACGTAAAAGAGAAGCAAATATAACAAATTATTACTGCCTAAATTTAAGGGCTTTCTGGAATGGAAAAGTATTGTATATTAGCTGATTGGTGCAATGGAATATGTAACGAAGTCACAAAGATGATAATTTACTTGCATTTATTTGTTCGTTTATATACTAGTTTATTGGTAGGTAATATAATTGTATCCATTGAGTCCCATTATTTTTTCTGGGAAAGAAATTGAACCTGGTATTCTTGTTCTATGTTTTCCTGAGTATGAAATACTAGTAGTTTTGGATTGTAGCAGGAATTTAGGTTCCTTACATATACAAGAAAGGGGCTATAACTAAAATAATAGAGTGGCGTGGATGCTCATTGTGTTTAATTATAAATGGATTATATACTGTTTCCTTTTTGTAAAATTTGGGCTTTTAGAGGTGTTTTTCCTAAATTTATTTTATGCTAAAGGTGTTTGTGCAGCTTAATGTATATATTATTTCTCTCTTGTTCTAGCAGTTTTTGTCAGTTTTTCTTGTCTATTTAGAGATTTTGATTGGTGTTTGGAGTGTTGCTTATGTAGCACACTAGTAAAACTTGCTTTTTTGCCTCATTATATTTATGCTAAGAATACAGGTGTGGCCATTTAAGGAAGAACTTGAAGGAACAAAAATAGGATTGACTGCAGGGTAACATATAAATTATTTCTCCTTACCAAATACAGATTTGATGCCAGATACATGGTTAACCAGTACTTTATATGTGTGTCTCTTCTGCTCTTTATATTTGCAACATATTGTAATCTTTCTCAATCAAATACTCGTAGCCACATTGTTTGGATAATCAAGTTGAAGAGGATATTCCAAAAAAAAAAAACTGTGCCACTTCAACAATCACTTGTCTTATCAGGAAACAAATCCATTGGTACCTGTGGAAATGGTTGAACATCTGAAAAGAGGCATTGGATATCGAGGACAGGTTTGTTTTTTCTTTACTTTTTAGTTAATCGGCAATACATACAAGTCAGTCAATCAGGACTCATGGGTAATGCCATTGTGCTTATAACCATGCTCATGTGGATGGCTGTGCTGAGCAGTAAACTTTTCTGATGCAGATTGTACATATTGAAGAGATTAACGCAAGAAAGGCCACCTATGTTTCAATTCCAAGTGAACTTTCAGAAAATGCAAAATCTGCACTTAAATGTCTTGGAGTTACTAGTTTGTACAGCCACCAGGTAGGGATTCTGGTATTGAATTTGGCCCTCTCCAATTCTTACATTTTCTGTATCAGGTCTTACTCTTACTGGTCTCTGCAGGCAGAGTCAATTCAAGCTTCTCTTGCTGGTAAGAATGTAGTAGTGGCGACCATGACATCCAGTGGGAAATCTCTTTGCTTCAATCTCCCCGTTCTTGAAGTATTGTCCCAAAACTTATTGGCGTGTGCCCTGTACCTGTTTCCAACAAAGGTTATTTCAATAGATCATTAACTGTTTGCATTCTTGTGATGGTAGTCTTGTTTGTACTGATTCAATTGAATTCCAGTTCTCTAACCTATCTTGATTTTGCTGAATTCTCTAGTTTTTTGATTTTTGGGTGTCTTTTTATAATTCAAAATGTCAGTCATGCAGGCTTTAGCTCAAGATCAACTAAGAGCTTTGCTTTCTATGACGAAAGGGTTTGATGCTAGCTTACCTATTGGTGTATATGATGGGGACACTTCTCAGGAGGACAGGATTTGGTTGCGTGATAATGCTAGACTGGTATTTCAGAAAGTTGTTGGTTGTCTCAGACAGGATGACCTTTCTTCAGCTGGCTGCCTCGCTTATGCATACTGAATCTTTTGTTAGCTCATGTGCAGTTGATTACAAATCCGGATATGTTGCACGTGTCAATCTTGCCATTCCATGAACAGTTTAGGCGACTTTTATCAAATCTTAGGTAATTTTGCTGGATTGCTATCTTTGGTTTTGCTCACCAAGTGACTGACCAAATTGACATGTCTTAATATTTTCGTTCAACTATGTTGGAAAAATGTTTCTTACTTTCTTCATCAATCGGCTTTGGTTGCTATCCCCAAGGAAATATATAAATGAGTAAATAACAAAATTTCATTTGTTGTTGTAGAGGGTTTATATAAATTTTTATTTACCAGGTTTGTCATCATTGATGAAGCTCATGCTTATAAGGGAGCATTTGGATGTCATACTGCTCTTATTTTAAGGAGACTTCGCCGGCTCTGTTCTCACGGTACTTTTTCCCTATGTGCTTTACAACAGACGGGGGATATTTTGTACTACTTTTCTTCTTTTCTTTCATGTAAAAAATTACTTTCACATCCTGTTTCCTTGTGCAGTATATGGCAGTGATCCTTCTTTTGTATTTTGTACTGCAACTTCTGCTAATCCCCGTGAGCATGCTATGGTAATCTTTTTTTTTTTTAGTTTTTTTTTTAATTTTTCAAAATTTTATGGGACTTCATTATTTATTTTTATTAAATGTAACATGTGTAATTTTCATTCTGGCCCTGGGTTACCTTCACTACCTTGTCCTGAGCATGGATGTAATTTGCTCACTCACTGAGCCAGAAGTTTTAATTGCAACGGGCATATTCCTATTAGTTGAAACTTGAATATTGGGGTATAGGACAAGAAAGAGAAGGAGAAGAAAAGAGAAAGAGAGATTATGGAATAATATTGTGAGCAGGATGTGTGTTGCCAACACCCTATTGCCTATTTATTTTATATTAATGTTAAAAGAGTATTACAATACTAAGTAAGAATATAATTGGAAAGAAAATCTCTAACAATAAGAAAACAACATAATATGAAAGTAAAATAGGAAAGTAAACCTACAACACCCCTCATCAAGCTGGAGCATAGAGATAAAAAATGTCCAGCTTTGAACAAAGGTCACTAAAGGAGAGAACAACGGGTAGATTAGAAAACAACGGAGTAACGGAGGGCTAAGAAGGTTGGATCTCAGTAAAAGTTAGTGTTGGCTCTAGAGATGGAGCATAAAGCACAACCTGTCTAGCCTTGTAGCAATTGTAAACCATAGTAGAGGAGTAGACACCGGTGGAAGAGAAGGCACAATGTCTAGAATAATAGGTAACAAAAGCTCCCCCAGATTAGGAGACAACAAATTTGTAATAAGGTTATGGCTCGACATAGAAAAAAAGGGTAATGACTCATAAGGTAACATCAATACTAGCATGGTAGCGGCGAGAGACTGGATCACTATACCGATAACTTTTCTTAGTATGGGAACATTCCCGAAAGATACCCTTGAATGAGCAAGGTGTCAGTTTATCACGACCAAGACCAAGACTAAGTAAATGAACACCGATAACAAGCGGTTAAACTAAAAGGCGGTGTATTAGGATATAGTAAGGAGAAAGGAAATTTGTTGAGCAAAATTGGGGAAGGCATGCAATAAATAAGATAAATTGAAGTAAAGACCGCAACAACTTGATATGGCTTTGACACATGCATGTTAAACATTAAGGGGCGGGTAACATCCAACAAAAGTTGATGTTTACGTTCGACAATGCCATTTTGTTGGCAGGTATGTGGGCAAGTAGTTTGATGGATAATGCAACAGTCTGCACAAAAGGTTTTTATAAATGATTGAATATACTCGAGCATTATCAGACCCTATAACTCTAATACGTATATCAAACTGAATATGTTTCATTATAAAAGTGGTAAAGACAAGGGCAATTTAGATCGATTTTTTATAAGGAATAACTAGGTCAAACTAGAGAAGTCATCAACAAAGCTTACAAGATACTACAAACTATAGTTATTTTCGGTCAGCACAAAAGGTTTTCATAAACGATTGAGTAAACTCAAGCGCATTCTTAAACTGTATAACTTTATTATGTATATCAAACTGAATTAGAATTTCATTATAAAAAGTGATGAAGACTGTAAGGAATTCGGATTGATCTTTCATAAGGAATAACCAAGTTAAACAACAGAAGTCATCAACAAAGATTACAAAATACTACAAACAAGAGATATTTTTGACTCTTGCAAGGACCCCAAATGTTTGAATGGACTACATTAAAAGCACTTGATTGGCGACTTGATGAACTCGGAGGAAAAGAGCTACGGTGATGTTTGCCTACTTGACAAGCCTTACATTCTAACCCAGAAGAACTCAAACCAAAGATAACTTGATGCAACTTCTACCAGAAAAGATGACCCAATCGAAAGTGCCATTAGCGAAGAGACATGGTGGTACTCATGTCCTAAACCAATCACTTTTGTTTTGAGGTCTTAAAAAATGCAAGAAGATAGAGAAAAAGTTATTGAACATTGTAAGGGCTTGGTTAATTGACTCACAGATAATAAGTTAAAGGAAAATTTGGAATAAATAAACCAGATGATAATGACATAGCTTGAGGAGGATAAAAATCATTAGTCCCATGTCCCAGTCGAAAAGAATCATCAGCTAACAAAATACGTGAGTCAAAAGAACGAAAATTAGAGAATATAGAAGAAATTGCATACCTATGAGCACTAGTTCTTGGATAAATGACCCAAGAAGACAAAAAAAGTTGGATAGTCACACATGCAGATTTACATCCGTTAGCAAAACCGGTGGTAGGAGTAGACAAATATGGAAAAAATGAAGATGGATGAGCTGACTAAGCTGAGAAGAGCGATCATCATGAGAGCTAGAAGTGGATTCAATTGGACTATCGCTAGAAGTTTGGTGCACTCGAGACCCGAAGTATTGTTAGAAGCCTAATTAGCATTTGTTGGTATCCCATATTTATTCTAACAATAATTTTCGGTATGTCTAGTGCCATAACAATAAGTACATTTCCACACAAGAAGAAACCACTCGTGGAAAACACACTCAGTGGTGATCAAATACCCCACAATGACCAACAACACCACCCAATAATCCAGAGGACCTAGTATTCCACAAATTCCAACAATCTCACTCACCCACAACACAGAAATAGGAATCCGATCAACTCAGACATCCGCAACCAGCACATAACAAGAATCAAGCCTCAAGATACCCAAAATTGGGGTTGAACACAGTTGAGAAACCCTATTGTGTAGCTGAACCCTCCAACAACCAAAAAAATCCTCATAAATCAACCCAAACAAACATGGGTTATCCTAAACAATACCCGCAAGATAGTGAAGTTTTATTTCTCAAGTAGACAAACATAGGCTTGTTAGTGCATCCAAATCATTACCATGCTATGAAACAAGGAACAGTAACAGGTTGTCAAACAGTAATTAAACAGCACTTCTGTAGCCCCCAAAACTAATTGTTGAGCTTAAGAAACTTGAAGAATTTGCTCAAATCATGGTAAAAACTTTTGGGCATTACTTCTTAGCGCGAGACACATACCATATAGCAGAATTGAATCAAAACGAAAGGCTACAAGGCTCAACACAAGCAAATCTCAACCCCAATAGCCCAAAAAACGAAAATCATAAAAAAATTGGAAAGTCAATGCAAACGACTTCAAACTGTTAAGAATATTAAGGTAGTATGTATAAATTGTTAATAGTAAGAGGGTGTATGCGTAATTCTTATTATTGTGAGTTAATTATAAATACAAGTGATGAATGAGAGCTAGGTTAAGTTTTTAACTTCTCTTTGTTTCTCTCTAATATTGTGTTAATCTTATACACTTAACATGGTATCAGAGCATTACAATCATAAATATATATTCTGAATAAATTAATTTTTGTTTGTGGTGATGTACTGTTGTGGTGGTGTTTATCGAAGCATGGTGGTGGTACTGTTGTGGTACTAGTATGGTGGTGTTTGTTGATTGCTCGTGGTGGTGGTGGTATTGTTGTGGTGGTGTTTGTCGCTCGTTGTAGTGGTGGTACTGTTGCAGTGGTTTTGTTGTTGTCTGTCGTCACTTGTGGTGGTGGTGAGGCGCAGGCGAAGGCGAAGAAGAGGGTCCTCTGGAACCCTAATTAGCGAAGAAGACAAGGTCTAGTTCCGACCCATTTCGGGTCAACCAAGTTCTGATCCAACCCATTTCAGGTACAGCCCACCAGCCTAGACCGGATCAAGACCGGTTAGGTCTCGGTTCATCCTAGACCGGATCCATTCCGGTTTGGTCCTGGTTCAGCCTAGTTTCTGTGGTTCAAACCGGTTCAGACAATTTTTACTCCGGTTCAGCAGTTTAGGAAGTCAAAGCTTGTCCGGTTCAGTGGTCCATCCCCCTTTTCTTTTGGTTCCGCATTGCAACATTTCTTGTTTGCTATTTGTTGCACTATTATGGAACCCAAGCAAGATACCAGGTCTTCTTTGCCCTCTCTAACTCTTATTAATGGTCCCATGACCTCTGTTAAACTCAATGGGATCAATTATAATTTATGGTCTCGATCTGTTCAAGTCTTTCTTCGAGGTAAAGGATTTAAGAAATATTTGGTAGATCCTAAACCCAAAGAAGATACTCCCGGGTATGATAAGTGGGAACAAGAGGACGCTCAAATTATTTTTTTACTATTGAATAACATTGAGCCTAATATTAGTTCTACTCTGCTCTACCTTGACATTGCTAAGTAGATATGGGATCACTTGGCCGAAATTATCAGATTTAGGTAAGTAGGGACTTTCTCTCCTGTTGTCAAAATTTTCTCTGTTTGTATCTTGATTTCTTTAACTGTTAATCTTGATTGGCCCTTGTTTCAGTTAGACGTTAAGAATGCCTTCCTACATGATGACTTGGTTGAAGAGGTATACATGAAGCAGCCACGTGGGTTTACTGCTCAGGAGGAGTATGGTAAGAGTGTATCTTAGTTAAAGAAATCTTTGTATGATTTGAAATAGTCACCGAGGGTATTGTTTGGTAAGTTTTCAAATGCAGTTTTAGAGTTTGATTTTCTTTGATGTCAGACAGATCATTCTGTGTTTCATAGACAAATAGATGTTGGATATGTTCTATTGGTGGTCTATGTAGATGATATTGTGATTACTAGAAATGATTCTGAGGGGATTGTCAAGTTAAAAATATTCTTGCAGGATCGATTTCATACTAAGGATTTGGAAAAATTCAAGTATTTCTTGAGTATCAAGGTGACTCGATCTAAATAGGGTATTTGTTTATCCTAGAGGAAATATGTACTTGATATGTTAGAGGAAGCAGGTTTGTTGGGTGACAAACCTATTGATGTTCCTATGGATCCGAATCAGAAACTTTTAATGGATGATAGTGTACTATTTGAGAATCTGTGTTGGTATCAGAGATTGGTTGGGAAGCTCAATTATCTCACTATTACTCGACCGGATATTTTCTATGCAGTTAGTATAGTAAGTCAGTTCATGAGGTGTCCTAGAGTAGCACATTGGGAGGCAATTACTCGTATTCTGTCATATCTCAAACGTGCTCCTGGACTTAGACTGTTATATCAAGATAATGAACATCTTAGAATGGAAGGTTTCTCAGATGTTGAGTGAGTTGACTCTCCTTCTGATCGGAGATCAACCATTGGTTATTGTACTTTCTTAGGAGGTAACGTTGTCTCGTGGAAAAGTAAGAAACAATCTGTGGTAGCAAGATCCAGTGCTGAGACTAAGTATAGGGCAATGACGCATATGACGAGTGACTTGACTTGAGTACTACACTTTCTCCTGGAAATTGGATTTCCAGTTCAACTTCCTTTACAGTTCTGTGACAACCAGACAGCTATCTATATTGTTGCCAATCCGGTGTTTCACGAGAGGACCAAATATATTGAGGTTGATTGTCACTTTATTTGGGACAACATAGTAGCTGGGGAGATTACAACTCCATTTATAAAATCTGAAGATCAGCTTGCAAATATGTTTACCAAAGCATTTAGTCGTATATGTCTTACAACGATTTGTTCCAAATTTGGATTATATGATATATATAGTCTAACTTGATGGAGAGTGTTAAGAATATTAGGGCAGTATGTATAAATTGTTAATAGTAAGAGGGTGTATATATAATTCTTATTATTGTGAGTTAACTATAAATATAAGTGATGTATGAGAGTTATGTTAAGTTTTTAACCTCTCTCTGTTTCTCTCTAATATTGTGTTAATCTTATACACTTAACACAAACCATTATGGAAAAAATAACCATAATTCTTAGAAAATCATGGCGAATCAAACCAACTGTATTGCTCCCGATCAAATCCGACAAAGTTATGCTACATCATCATGTCAGAATATGATGTGAGCTTGTCAGATTCTGACAATGTCAGACCTAAAATCCTCCCAATGGTTCTAACAAGTATTTAATATATTAGGTTGAGATTAATGCTCTAATACCAAGTTAAAATTTGAATATTAGGGTTTAGGAAAAAAAAGAGAAGGAGAAGAGAGAAAGAGAGATTATGGAACAATATTGTGGGTAGGAGATTTGTGTTGCCAACACCCTATCACTTATTTATATTAGATTGATATTAAAGAGTATTACAATATCAAGAAAGTAGAAAATAATAGGAAAGTAATATAGGAAAGGAAATCTCTAACAATACGAAAGCAATATAATAGGAAAGTAAATCTCCAACACTATTTTCATTGGGGCACCCATGTAAGATTTGCGAATAGGAGTTAAATTCTCTGAAACGTGTGTTCATATAATCTTGGCATTGTCTTTCTTGTGACTGAAATATGAGTCACATACAGAAACAACATTGTTGATTTTTAGGAATTATTGTCTATCATTTTAATATTTATCATATTCAATAACGGTTAAGTGGAAATTACAATTACATCTTCTTTCGATGGTACAGGAACTTGCAAATTTACCTACAACGGAGTTGATACAGAATGATGGTAGCCCTTCTGGTCCAAAGCTTTTTCTACTCTGGAATCCCCCTTTATGCCTAAAAACTGTGAGTTCTTTGCTATTTTTTTTGTTCTATCATTCACTGTTAGATCATATGCACTGTTTCTTTACCTTCTTTCTGACACTGCAAGATTACAGGTTTCAAAGAGAACTAGGAGTAGCACAGATGCCAACAAATCTGCTAGTAAAAGTGTTGTTGTTGGACGTTTAAGGTAATAAATTTCTAATTGCTGTTGAATTGTATAATTATGGGGCATCTTCTCATGTTCTATCACATTTCTGATCACTTCCAAGCAAGCTTGAGTGACTTCAGGGAATTGGTCATGCACATACAATTTAAATTGCACTAAAACATTCCAGACTATAATTGAGAAATGATAGATCTGAATTGAAGTTCTATTGGATTAACATTTGTACTAGTTACTTAAGTGTCTGAAACTGTGTGGTTTTGCAGTCCAATTTTGGAGGTTTCATTTCTCTTTGCAGAAATCGTTCAGCATGGACTTCGTTGCATTGCATTTTGCAAAACACGTAAACTTTGTGAGCTTGTTTTAATCTATACGTATGTGACATAATGCCATTCTATTAACTAGTTAAAACTTTGATGTTAATTTAGTATGTTGATAAATAAGACAATGTACTCTGATTCTGTATCTGTAATTGTGAAAAGGCGTGAGATTCTTCAGGAGACAGCACCTCATCTGGTTGACTCTATATGTGCATACCGTGCTGGCTATATTGCTCAGGTCAGTATCTCAAATTTTGCCAGCTATAATGATGATGGTGATGATGATTGGGGAATAGTAAAGGATGCTCTCTCTCTCTCTGTCTCTCTCTCTCTCTCTCTCACACACACACACACACACTCTTTGTGGGGTCAATTAAATATATCTGAAAGCATACACCTGCTTGAGCACACAAAGTCCCAACACATTGTGGATAGGAACTCAACTGACGTGGGAAACATAAATGCACTCTATAGTGTAGAACTCTGCTTCGAATCTGGAAAATTATCCTGATTAGTTGTTACATTATTGAAAACATGTGTGTCATTTTGATTTTGTAATGTTCTGTCTTTACATTTGTTAATTGTTAGAGCAGGATAGGAGAAGAATTGAGGATGACTTTTTTAGTGGGAATCTTTGTGGTATTGCTGCTACCAATGCCCTTGAGCTGGGCATTGATGTTGGACACATTGATGTGACCCTGCATCTAGGCTTCCCTGGTACTATAGCTAGGTATAGGAAGCAATTTATATCTTTTTTATGTCACTTAAGTATTTATTTCTTGTACTGTTCTGATTGCGATCTGTCTAAATGGATGATAAGTCTATGGCAGCAGGCTGGACGGTCTGGGAGAAGGGGAAATCCATCTCTTGCAGTGTATGTAGCATTTGAAGGGCCTCTTGATCAGTATTTTATGAAATTCCCGAAGAAACTCTTCAGGAGCCCAATTGAGTGTTGTCACCTTGATGCCAAAAACCAGCAGGTTCATTTGTTTAAAACTAATTCACGTGCTGTTTTTATCCTTTTCCTTATCTATTTTTCAATGCTTTCTTTATTTGGCTCAGTAGGGTATGTAGGGAAACCTACCCTTGGTTTGAAAGGCCTTTTTCGTGTAGGTACTTGAACAGCATTTGGTCTGTGCTGCTCTTGAACATCCGCTGAGTTTGCTTCATGATGAGAAGTTCTTCGGTTCTGGCTTAAAGAATGCCATAATGGCTCTTAAAAATAATGGATACCTGGGTACTGACCCATCACGTTCCTCTTGTGATAGTATATGGAGCTACATTGGGCATGAGGTATATTACTAGCTAGCATAATCTAGGTTTTATCTTTTTGCTGGTTTATTTTGTTAGATTCTGATCCCCTTAATTGACTTGTATATCAGTTATATGTCGTTAATTTCAATATTTTTTCTGGTATAGCATCATGATCTAGGTTTTATCTTTTTGCTGTTTTATTTTGTTAGATTCTGATCCCCTTATTAACTTGTATACCACTTATCTGTCGTTAATTCTGATATATTCTTTTTCTGTTATAATTTCAATTTCCTAGAAAATGCCTTCACATGGTGTCAGTATTCGGGCAATAGAGACTGAGAGATACAAAGTAATTGACAAGCAAAAGAATGAAGTCCTCGAAGAAATTGAGGAAAGCAGGGCTTTCTTTCAGGTAAAAAGATTTTGACTTTCAAGTTCATAATGTTTGTATGTGGCACTTGATTGGTGGAAGTATAAGTAAAGCAGTTGCCATTTTTATTCAAGCTCTTTCAAGTGCTTTCTTTTCTTGTTGTTTATCCTTCACTTATTATGACTTGGATCTACTACCACAATGCTTCTTTTTTTTCTTTTCCTTCCACATTTACCGCCACTGGTCAAACAGCGACCCTATGCCATGGCCATGGGTGCACCAATGACAAAACAAAACAAAACAAAAAAAAGAGGGAGGGGAGAAGAAGAGAAAAGATTGGTGGATTAATTATTAGATTAATCGCAGGAAAAGAAGGATTAATTGGGTTTAATTACAAAGTAATTTTGGATCTAATTACTCTGATACCAAGTTAAGTTTAGAGTATAAGAGAAAGTTTAACACAATATGAGAGAGGCAAAGAGAGGTTTAATTTATCCTACCTGTCACTATCAACTTGTATTTAGAGTTACTGAACGAACAACAAAAGACAAGTATACCTCTATGAGGTATACATATTCCAATAAGTGTAAACCCTAGTAATATTATAGTAATAGTAATACTCTCAACAGCTCTCAACCAATTTCTTGGCATTTTGGCTTTCGTAGGAATCTTAATGATGGGGAATGTTCGGAATTGATGAGTCTTCGTTGTCTTCAACCGCATGGTTTGTTATGTATAAAAGTGATTATGAAAGTGTTGATCACTGCACTTTGGAAAAAACTTTTTGACCTTGCAAAATTTTCTTTACCCGGGATATGAAATCTATGTTTTATTTAAATGATGTTGGGTTTGGGGGAAATAGAAAATGAAAGATTTTTTGGCATAATATTTTCTTTGTTACTTTATGGGTGATTTGAAAAAAAAAAAAAAGAATGTAATAATGTTTTAGGATAGATGTGAAGAAGTAAAGAGATTATGTGAGAGACTTCATTTTTTGGCTCCCTTTTGAACTTCAACGGCTAAGGAGTTTGAAGATATTCCTCTATTTTGTATTAAAGCAAGTTAGAAAGCATCATGTGGCATGTTACTTTTGTTCTTCATTTGTTCACCTTTCTTGACCTGCTTTGTGTTGGACTCCTTGTCCACCATTGACTTGGTCATTGTAATGATTTTTTATGGTTATCAATAAATTGTTGTTTCTTATCGGAAAAATAAAGAAAACAGGTTGAAAGTGTCTCACCCAAACACTCCCTTAGCCCCTTGATAAAGGCCCCTTGATGTTATTTTGCAAATTTTTAAATTTTCATTGATCTTTCAGGTTTATGAAGGTGCCGTGTATATGCATCAGGGGAAAACTTATCTGGTGAAGGACTTGGATTTATCGAGTAAAATTGCTTTGTGCCAAGAAGCCGACTTGAAGTATTACACTAAAACTCGTGATTACACAGATATTCACGTCATCGGTGGTGAAATTGTATGCATATTAATTATTTCTTTGTTTTTTGTTTTTTGTTTTTTGTTTTCTTGATTTATGTCAAATATCTTTTATTACTTGTTGGATTAGGTACATTTCAAATTTACATTATTATTCTTATCAAAAAAAAAAAAATTTACATTATTATCAACAATAAAACACTTGCATGAGTTAGGCATTCTCATGCTCAATATTTTTCCAGAGGATCTTACTCTGCCAATTTTTACATCGTCTTACACTTGTTAATGAAATGTGTAGGACT
This sequence comes from Ilex asprella, assembly GCA_023539305.1. Lineage (NCBI taxonomy): Eukaryota > Viridiplantae > Streptophyta > Magnoliopsida > Aquifoliales > Aquifoliaceae > Ilex > Ilex asprella. The sequence goes on along the minus strand of CM042192.1, from coordinate 11,821,000 downwards.
AACGTTGGGGCAATTTGTCTCTGGGCTTACTAACAGTGCTTATTATTCATACTGAAAATGCTACTGTACTTTTTGCCTCCTTTGTTACTGGGGGCCTTATTGCCCAATTAGGATGGGGTCTAAGGAGCCACCGGTGCATTGTGGTAGAGACTAACTAGTATATTGCGAGGGTTAAAGTATTCAAAAAACTGTGACTTTCATAAATAAAATAGAGAGACAGAAGACATATCAATATATTTGAATTTCTAAATAGGAAGTTAAAAAAATTAACAGGGATCGAGAACCTTTTCTCATTTTCCTTACAGTCATTACTAGGTTTGCCAAAGTTATTTAGTAAGCTGATCCCATAAGTCCTATGTATGCATATATTTGTGTTGCAATTGTGTAGGTTAAATCATAACTGATAAAGGATATAATGGAACATAGCCATAAACACGGGGCTGATGTGTGAGAATATCTGATCTAAGCTTTCCTGCCCTCATAATACCACTCTGGCACTCTCAAATATCTTGTTTACATGACTCACTATCTAACAGGTTCAGTGATATAAAGGAGGTAAAAAATTTTAATGTGGAAATGTCAAAGTAACCCCGAAGTCCAATGGCTCTGGTCCCACATCAAACAGCTGTGTACTCGAACTCAAAAAGCGCGGTAAAGGAGAAGCCTTATAAAGGGCATGCACCCATTCTCCTAGCTGGGTCATACATGGCCCCCGTTACCCAAACCTTTGTACATGCCTTGAAATCCTTGGAAAGCAAAATGCAGTTACCCTGCATTTATGAAATTTGAGTTCAGCAAGAGTTGTTTTATTTGCCACAATCTACATTCAGCCAGACACTGGACTATTCCTGCAAGCTCTTTCCTTATTTGGAAGTTTGTGGAATATTGATCTTCAAGGTAAGATAAAATCAACAGAAACAGCTTTATTGGTCTTGCTTTCTTGAATAGAGAAGACACTCCACAGCTGTTTGAAGACACTCCACAGCTGTTTGTCTTATTTGTTTTCTGCAATGTCATTCACAATCTATATTCTATATGCATGGGGACTTCTGCAAGTAATGCTCTATCGCTGTAGCAATTTCAACGTATTACTCCTATTTGATGGTAGAATAAATACTTATCCGTTGTGTTTCCTCCTGTTTAGGCCTATCCAGCAAGGATGTCTGCTATCCAATTCCCTAGAACACCTGCCCAAGCACATACTTGTAAAGTAACAACCACTTGGTTTGGCTTCCGCAGAATATGGAGAGGAAGCAACCAAGTTTTTGATACAGTTGAATTGTCACTTCCTAATTTTTCATATGAATCACAGGTGTGGACTGACATGATTTGAGATTTTCCACTTTTAGTGATACTGACTCAGCATTGCTTTTTCCGGCCATGTTCATTGTGACCATTTCTTTTACAATACTTGTACACAGGCTGTTTGGATTCGAGTCCCCCAGTCAGTAAAAACAGCTGTGGAAAACACAGACTGTTCATTTCGTGGAGGCCTACATGCCGCTGGTCATGCTCTTCTTAATGTATTGCCTTTGTAAGTCATCAGCATTCATATGAGGAAAGTTCAATTCTACGGTCTGTTAGTTGCCTGAAGGATGCTATAATATCAGGATAACTTTGTAGCTGCAGCTGTAGCATTTTCCATTAGGATCCTTTTTTCTCGGTGTGTGCAAATATTTAGTTGTGTATGGAAAGTTGAAGTTTTGGCTATGATCATTCGCTTTAATGTGTGTTGGTGGTGGGCCCGATTCTTTCATGATTCATTGGCAATGGAATGTAGGTATGTCATTTGCAACTCGTCTGATATAGCCTCAGAGTGTGTAAACCCTCACGATGCCCGCTATGTTCCTGAAAGAATTTTGCTATATGATCCTCATCCTGGAGGGACTGGTATTTCAGCACAGGTGAGCTATGAGTGACATGCATGTTCTTTTTTTGGTATTTCAGCACTGATGAATGACATGACCGATGAACCTTCTTTTATTTTAGTGACATGATATTAAAGTACTTTAATCCGATCCAAACCGACTAAGCCCAAAAACTTCGCTGCTTCTGAGAATGCCCCCAACTTCCTCACATTGTGCATGTGTTGTAGACACAAAGGATGACATGCAGGCAGTTATAGTAACCAGTTTGAATCTTACCCCAACCCTTTCAAGAAAGGCTTCTGTTTTTTCTTTCAGGTGTTATGAGCAAGAATAAAATTTTCACTTTCCACTGTCGTGAAAGCCTTTTGATGTCTGCAGGTTCAACCTCTTTTCACTGAATTATTAACTGCTGCATTGGAGCTTCTCACATCATGCTGCTGCTCGGGAGATACTGGTTGCCCTAATTGTGTCCAAGTCAGTATGAAGTTATTGATTTCATAGTTATTTTAGCCCTCTTCCTATCTGTTGGGAGTAATATTGTAGGTTTTGGAATGTTTCAGAGTCTTGCTTGTCATGAGTATAATGAGGTTTTGCACAAGGATGCGGCCATAATGATCATCAAGGTTTTTACTTGGAAGTCTGAACCTGCCATTATCATTTTCTGTGTGATATCTGCTACTTAAACATCATCTTTGTGCAGGGTGTCCTAGATGCGGAGAAGTCCTTGTTTGGAGAAATTCCCGAGTCCTGACGCTTCCATGGCCTCAGGTAGAAATTCATTCTTCAATTTTGGCTTCTGGATATAGGTAGCATTTTTGTAACTTTTTAACATCAATTTTATGACTTCAATGACTGGAAATGCAGGTGGGTGGTCACCAAACTACGCTCAAATATTTTTACCTATGTCATACATTCTTTGAACATATTTTATGGCACCCACTCTACCACTTCGTGTAGACCAATCTCTAAATGTTCATGGACACATTAGGAATATCCTTCGAACAAGTCCGAATTTTTTTTTTTTCCTGAGAATATAAGTTGCATTTGGGTTGTAATTACATTTTAAGTAAATTTTTTGAATCGGCAAGTATTGGCCTTTTTTTTTTTTTTTGTGGTCGACCTCTGTAAATAAGTATAAATGCATCATCTTTCTTTTATTAATTGCAAAATTATAAGAAAGGATTCCACCTTAGATTATATTCTTGGCTTCGTGCATAATCTTTGTGCATTATGTGATTGATATTATTTAATTTCTTCTTATAGGGGTAAGGGCTGAAATTCACTGTACTGGTCTCTTTGTACTGAAAATTCGGTTATAGGCACGGTTATTGTGGCTCCCTCTTTGCAATTCTCAACTTGTCTTACCTACAAAGTGCCAATTAAAAAGCCCTCCAATTTCTTTCAATGTTTTGTAAATAAAATTATAATGACACTTCTCTCATGTTATCTGAAGTCTGAGCTGACGGAATTTGCTGCTGGAGACATAATCCAACGTGAGATTCTCACCTGTAATGTCTCAATAATGTTCTTGTTCTACCTCGGTCTAGATGTCAAAACTATTCTTACATTAGCCCTTGCCTATCAGTTTCAGTACATGACTTGCATTTGATCTTTGAACCGTTAGATATTTTGATTTAGGTATTCGTATCCGACAAGTATTGGATATCGATACTCGTCAAATACTCACAAATACGTAATATTTTTCATATATTATATTTAGGGTAAATTTCATGGAAATCCCTTGGAAAACGATTTAATTATGGAGTCATGTTCTATAGTTTCTGAAATATTACTGTCATCTCCTGTCAGATTTTGTCTTTAACGGAGTAGACAGAACTTATATTTTTACACAATTACCTTTATCAAAAAAAAATATTTTTTACTCATTTATCCTCCATTATTGTGCAAGCCATTTTCACTCTTTGCACACCATCAAATAAAACTAATGAATTATTAATTTCAAATTGGGTAAATCCCATTTTATCCCTGGAATTTTTTTATTTTTCATGGGGCAAAATAGAAAATTTCCTAATTTAATTTTATTCAATTACCATTCAGTTTATCAATTTAAAATTTAATTTTATTAAATTAATACCAAATTAACCAATTTGACCCCCAATTTAATTTTGAATCTCATCAAATTAATAATAAATTAACATTTAATTTCAATAAATCAACAGTTAATTGATGAAACTTTGGTTACGCGGGTGGTGCTAGGGGAGACTTTTACCAAATTAACATTAAATTTTATTAATTTAAAATTTAATTTT
>CM042192.1:11784650-11806862 GCA_023539305.1 Ilex asprella | reverse complement strand
AGTTCAGAATTACTCCAATTTATTAATACTCAGCATTGCATTAGAGACAAAGAAACTCATTCCAAACTCCAAGCTAATCTAGTCGAGCATCAGTGGAATATGCATGGAAACTAGTAGGCATTACTTAATTAAATGTTATTATAGTACTTGTAACATGATTACTACTACTTAAAGTTGTTTGTCTATTAATAAAAAAGAACTACATTTTCTTTCCCAGTATTTTCATTTGGCGGCGCTGGAAATATTCAGGTTGCAAAGGAGGCATGCAACTCGTATCCATCGACATTATTCGCTCTTTCTCTCTTACTTGCTCCAATTGCATTCTTTTTTCTCTTGAAGTATACGTTCCCGTTCTTGCAGTAGACATTGTTGTTCTTGAAGATACTGTTTTTCAAACATTTCAAATTTCTTCTCATTTATTGTCTTTTTCTCTTCCTTCATATCTGCTAACAAATTAACGAGTTCATCATTTCTTGCATCATCTTCACCTACCTTACTCTTTGATTTTCGTAGTCGTGCTTTCTTAGCTTTCCTTCCAGGTGGTCTGTCTAAGGATCCATAGGACCCACCGTCATCTCCTAAATTTACGGAGACCGCAGTAGAAGGCACGGAGCTGCCAGGAGTTGCATTTTGTTTTGTTTTTTGCTTCTTTGCTTGAGAATCCTCCATCCATTTTGGTTGATACCTTAACTCATTCCAACAATGTTCAAACGGAAAAACAGATTTATGGAGCTCCTTGTACAAGTTCTTGGCATCACGAATCTGAAAAATTATACAACATAACTCATTATCATATCATTAAAAATACACTATTTTGTATGAAAATATTCACTCATACCTTGTCTTTCTCTGTCAAACCACTTTGATTCAGTCTTTCTATCTGTGCAAAACATCCACAAAATTTGTTGGTGGCTAGCTGAATTGCCGACCAACGATTCATCAAAGAATTTTGATTACGACTAGGGCATGCCTTAGGTTTGTATTCATGGAAGAACTCGCAAACCCTTTGCCAATATGTCTTTGATTTTTTGCTCATTTCCTTGCACGGTTCATTTCGCATTATCGAAACAATTCCAACAGATTTTTCAAAAGAGCAAATGGATGAAGTTGTAATAGTAAATCCACCGATGCCAAAGAACTAGAACTATCTCAATCAAAGAAAATTGGAAAAGTTCCAAGTTTAGCACTAAAAGCTTCACCCTAGTGTAGCCTGTGTAGTCATTGATGGAACCAAGATGGGGGCCATGGCCTTCCTCCCATTTTGAAAAATTCCTATAACATCCCATAAGTTTTGGAAAATCCTATGTTTCTCCTCAAGTCCCAAAAAACATTATATATAGGCAATTCACTTACTAAATCCAAAAAGACCAACGATTTGTTATTAAATAGCCATATGGGGATGAATTAATTGGATGAATGATGTTCTTACCGTCGAAAATATTTGATTGGACTAATTTAATGACCAAATAAAATTTTGTCAAAAAAAGTGTGAATATTTTGCAAAATCTGCCTTACTTTTACAGTTTTACGATGGTATCACGTGAAACAATTAATTTTCAGGACAATTTATTCAAAGTCATTGCATCAAATGAGAATAAAAGGATAGTGACATTATCGTAAACAAATTTTTATGATGGTAAGAACTAATTTCTGCATCTTATGAGCCAAACTAAACTTTACTCTGGTGTTGTATAAAAGTAAATTTTTGCTAGGTTTCGTATAGATAAAATCTTATCCCGTTGAATAAAATTCTTAACTACACTGTTATTTGGTCCCTTCAAGATACAATCCGGGTTCCGTCCCTCCTCTATAGTAAAAACAAGACATATAATCACAGGACTTAATACCAAACCGAAAGCTTGCAATTAAAGTCAGAACATCAAGATGATCCTCGCTTACAAACAAATAAAACATCAAGTAGGGCTAAATTAAAATTGGATTGCCACTAAAAACACAAACTGAAACCAATAATATCAACAACAAAAAAATCACACTTAAAAATACAAAACAGTTTCCATCCACAAACCAGTAATGAAGATCTACAGAAAATTCACCACTCAAACAATCACTATTTATCACAACCATTAATCATCTAGAATCATAGTCAAAGTCCCAAAACTTCAAATTGTTACCAAAACTCAGTCAAGCAAAGCATAATTCCACTTAAAAATCACCGGCTGGGTGCTAGAGGGGTGCCATCGGCTGGGTAGGGGCAAATCACAAATCATGTAGCAAATCAATGTTAGGAAACCCAAAAAATACCAAACCCATGTAGTAAATTTGAAGCTTTGAAACATATATACCTGAACCAGCAAATCAATGCTGTGCTGTGGAGATCGACAGGGAAAGGCGAATTGAGAGAGGCAGGGAGAGGCGAGAGGGAGATGGCGCGAGGGAGATCGGTTCTGTGCTGTGCTGTGCTGTGGAGATCAGTTTTGTGCTGTGGAGATCGATTTTGTGCTGTGGAGATCGGGTCTGTGCTGTGCTGTGCTGTGGAGAACGAGTGTGTGTTGTGGAGATGGCGCGAGACAGAGAGAAAGAGAGGGCCAACGAGGGGAGAATGGCTAGCTACCTGCAGCGAGCGAAAATCATGTTATCTAATTTAGATAGTGTTTTAGCTAGCCTGTTGGAGCTCAAATTTCTGGAGTGGCTATCTAAAATAGCTAACAAGGCTGTTTAGATAGGCTGTTGGAGATGCTCTAAGAAGGGGTATAATTTTCCTGGAACTCACCAAATTCGACTTGGAAGACTAGCCAGAAAAAAAAAGGGAAAAAATTAATTTTTTTTTAAATACTATTTAAGGAACCAACAACTTTAATTTTTTTATTTTTTCAGACCCCTAAAGACTCATTTTGCCATTTGCGAAAACTTTGCGAAAATTTTAATGCACTTGCGAATGATCATTTGTAGATGATTTTGGAGAACAAAAATAATATGTAATGCTACTCATTAGGGTAGCTGAGGTGAGAAAGTCTCGAGGATCACTATTATTAGGCGATCTATGCTCTTTACTTAAAAGTAAACTCAAATTTAAATTTAGGTAAAATAGTCTAAAAATTTTCTCCAATTTTGAGCCCAAACTTATATTAAATCAAGATAAATCTTTTTCTTGAATCAAATTGGGGGAATATAAAGTTTTTTACTAAAATATTTTGAGCCAAAATAGAAGCTCGTTCTTCTATCTACCCTACGCGATAAAGAAGTTCCACGCTAAAACTTCACCAACCTTGTTGGAACATAGCTTTGATATTATTTGTTGATTTTGCATAGTAGATAATTAACACAAATAATGCTTGTTGAAAAATTGGAATTAAAAAATAGGAAAACAATAAAAACATGACATACAGATATAGCGTAGTTCAATACAATATACCATCTCGATATATTATACCTACATTCACGGACCAAAAATTTATATCGATATATTATTCACTGAAAAATTGATCATCTGGTAATTGATTATATAATACTCAATCCTATTTCTTTATATTTCCTATCACATATCTAATATACCTATTCATGATGTATTAAAAGCCTTCCAATTTATTTCTTATTTGATTAAGTCACTAATAAACCATTAATTAAGACTCTTCCAATATGATTTCTATTACATTTAGAATTCTCACATTGATTGCTAACCAAAGTCTCAGTAATGATAATTAAAAAGTTTGAGTCAAATTCTAACAGTCCCCTTCATCACGGTAGATCTCCGCTTTCCTGTCCGTCACCACCAACACGTCATGGAGGGAAGGAAATTTAACTGCTAGTGAGAGGCAACAAAAATAAAAACAAAAACAAAAGGATGGAAAAATGTGAGGGAAAGAAATAAAAAAAAAAAGAGAGAAGGGAAAAATGTTTTGGAGGAATATTTTTTTTTAAAAAATGATTTCCTGGGACAATATGAGAATTTTTTAAAAAGATTTGAATTTAAATTTGATTTTATCCATTGAAAAAGTTTACATCAAATGAAACATTTTACTTAAATTTAAGTTTTAGTCAACATTGAAAATGTCCTTAATTCCCAAATCCGAGTCAACCAGGAAGCCTTCTAAAAAAGAAAAAGAAAAAGAAAAAGAAAAAGAAAAAGAAAAAATGAAGCCTTCTAATTCATCTCATGTGGATGGTTTGCATCGGATCGTTTGATTTCTCTTATTTAAATTTACGAGTTCAAAAATACACGATTGATATAATTTTCTATTATAATCTGTTAAGCTGGCAACCTAACTCAATAACTGCTACTCATATAGGACTATATAGCTTGAATTGTATAAAGTAGGCTATATAGATTTGAAAAATCATTTTACTACAAGAACAAAAATAAAATAAAAAAAACAAAAGCCTGATAAAAGTTACGTACATTAATAATAAGAAAGAAAGTGTACACTGCACATAATAACATTGTGGAGTTGTACATTATAATATAAGATGATACAAAAACACCCCGACTGATTGTGGAAAATAAAACACTGGATTGGACACAACGCATCTTCAAAGACAAATATTGATTAATAAAAGTTCCTCGGCACTCAGACCAAATCCTTCAGCTTCTGCTCTATGATTCCATCTATTTGCTCCGCCATCTCGGTTGTTAGAGTGTTCTTCCAGTCCCCAGTCTTACCTTGCCTGAAAAATATTTTGCCCTGTACCTTAGAGTCTGAGATCGCTTTGTATGATCCATTCTTATTCACTTCTAAATTGCTCAAGTTTTCAAAACTACACAGCTCTATTACTTTGTGAATCACTCCTTCATTTTCTTCCTCCGAGGAAAAAGGGCAGCTTATAAACTTAGCCATTCTCTTTGCATGATGTATCGGATCATTCTTCATGTCCGCAAATTTTATGAACATCACTCTATCCGGCCATTCTATACTTGCTTTCCAGTACCCAAGAACATGATCCCAAAATGGTCCATATGGTGATTTTCCAGAGCAAAATTGCTCAAATGCATCTTCTAAAACCAGGGGTGGTAGCTCCTTGGGCCTAAGCTTGCTCATGAAGTGCCACAGAGAAACAAACGTGTCTTTAGGGTCTCGATACACATACACAATTGGAGAACCTGAGGCTAGTATTGATTTCGGAAGAATAGTATAAGGCATGTGAGTGGACAGGAGAGAAACGTCGGGTCTCTGGTTTGGGTTGTCCATGGCGTACAACTCCAAAAACGGCACACATTCATGAGGGTTGGCGGTGAACAAAGGGTGGTCATGAAAATCATAACGGTTTCGGTTCATTATGGTAAAGAGAAGGGCCTTAAACCAAGTGGTACCTGACTTTGGTACGGTCATCAAGAAAACGTCGGTGGGTCGAGCCTCGAAACTTTTCTGGACGGTTATGATTCCTTGAAGTGGTGGTTGACCAAACCAAAAGCCTTGGTAGTAATGAACATGTGGAGTTGCCCATCCTTTGGCTTTAGGAAGAGTGGAGATCAATTCTGGTAACTTTTGGTGGGTTTCTTGGTGTTCTTCTTGCTTTACATCTTGGTGGGAAGAAGAGTTTTGAGAAGGCAAAAGGTTCGCCATGAAAAGAGAATTCTAGGTCCGAAACAGAGGTGATGTGCAGACTGCAGTGACAGAGAAACTATCATAGCTATATCAATATATAGGCCATTTTTTACTAACCAAAAAAAAAAAAACAATATATATATAGGGGTTGGCTTCGAATGTATCCTCAACTTTTTTTTGGTATGATAATATTAGAAAATAACGTTACAATTACAACTCAATCCAATGAAATTAGGTAGACATGAGGTTGTTTGATTTCAATCCTAATATTTTTAGAATCAAATTTTAATATTTTAGGATCGATTTCAAATTTCTTTTATCATAACTTTCTGCCATTGCTCAACAACTTTATCGAAATAAATTGCAATTACTCATTATTTAGTTATACCCTTCAGTACCATATTTATTTTGGTGCTGTAGCGTAACTAAAGTTGATTAAGTTCTTTGACAATTCGGAACACTAAAATTGAGTGAAATAGTTAGCTAAAATATAGATTGTGGTTGGAGTAAACTTTTAAAAGTAACTAACTTAGAGAATGTAATATTTAAATATATTTTAGTTAGTCATTTTGGAGAGCTGTGTTGAAGATGCTTTTACAAAATTCTAATTATATTAAACATTAGATTGAAGTTGTTGGTTGTTTAGAACAATAAGCTGATTTCATGCTCGAAAGATTCCAACCCAAATTCTAACATGAAATTTATCCGAATTAAGAAATTTGAATTCAACCTGACTCGCACGAATTCAAATTGGACAGTATTCGGGTTGAGGCCGGATTAGAGTTGAAAATTATATACCTAAGGTTTGGCTAGGATTAACCCTTTAACCCGCCCAATTCGCCTGAGTTGCACCCCTAATCACACGTGGTGACACTATTTGCCGATATAATTTATTAACTTAATTCACTATAATTACACTCTATTAATGACAAGTTCCAAATTTGAATGGAGTTAGTCTCCTGTCGATTCAACTACTATAATAAATTATGTAAACAAATTAGATCAATAAATTACATATAAATTGCGTTACTCTTCTCAAATGCACCTAAATAATCCATCAACCACCAGTATCGGCACAACTTTGAGTCTGCATGCATGCTCATGTGTAAAGATCCGCCAAAGTCGGGAATGTTCATGTGTTGAAAAACTATATTAAAGCCCACATTGTAGCCTCTATGGTGGCCTTTAATGGTGGTTGGTTCTTGGCATGAATAGTTAGATGAGGATAAGCAAAGATTTCATAAAAAAAAAAACAAATTGGGTATTTCATCAGAATCAGATAGGTTTTTTTTTTCCCAAACCCAGGGGCCATGCCTGAAGCCCCACCATACCCACCCACCCATAACAACCTCCGGATGGCGGTTGAAGAGGTAAAAAGGGGGGGGGGGGGGGCTGGTGGAAGTTGCCCCGACTGTCTCCAATCCTTGGGGAGACATTTTGGGAGCCGCTTGGCCAATGAGGTCGTAGTCACCCACCAGTTTATATCAACCTTTGCAGCCCATCTGATATACATGTTTGGATTGTGGATCAACCTCAACACAGTTTTAACATTAACAGGCCAAAACACTTACCTGTAATCTCTTTTGGTCTCACAATCAAGTTGACCATCGTCTTTCTTCCACAGTCGTAAACCTTCAGACACGGTTGCGACACTTCGCCGTCCATCCACTCACGTAATTTATTTGGCCATAATTCAGCAGTTGGTTTACAATATGAAATCAAGGCTCATGTTAAACCCATCAAGGTGGTTCAAATGGGAAGGACTTTGTTTTTTTTTTAAATGGGAAGGACTTTGTGGTGACTATAGTAAGATCAAAAGTTCGAGTTTCAAAAAAAAAGATGTTTGATTCGATAGCCGTGATTTGCATATGTTTATGTACATACGTAGTTACACTTCAGGGTTCTTAAACGATAAGACATAAAACAACAATTTAATTGAAATTAATCCGCACTGAACTAACATCTAATAATACTAGTTGATATTCACGTGCACTGTATGTGAATTATTTTGAAATAAAATTTTAATAAGAAACAAATTTATTGATCAAAATAAAAATTACAAATTTGGTTTACAAAAAGAGTTAGAGATCAAAACCTGTACAATACATTTGAACAAAAGTGTCGATCTCTTAGAATTGCAACCCAATTTTAAGCATACATAACAAAATGACATGCCACTGTATCTTAACACATCTCCTTCTTATTGTTAAGGTGGGTGACAAGCAATCTTTTGCGACATTGTTGATTCACTCATTTCGACTCCACCTTCCAAAACTCGTTTCCCCTTCTTTGGACAACCAAACTGTCTTTTCATTCAAAGTATTCTGTACACCACCACCTTATTTTTCAGCATATATTGTTGCTTGGCTCGACATCTCGCATGCACAGAGCCTATCTGCCACAATTTCATCTACGTCAACCCACAAACTCCTCCACTCCATCTAGAATCAGTAGGTTATCACACTTCCAAATACCCAATTTATATAATAGATATTTAGATTTCAAAATCTAATATTATTAATTTCGCATGAAAGACAAATTATTATCAATTGATAGTAAGCTAGCATACCCAAAAAGTAACATAATAAATCTCTCATTAAAACTAATATTTTATTTATGCTACAGTTACATATCATAATACTATTGCTAGCACGACTTGATAGACAAAACTCCAATACCACTCTCTAACCAAATCCAAGTTGAAAATCTTACTTACCCATCTAATTTTGTTCCCTATTATGATTGTGAGCAAGAACAATCTACCGGTGAACCCTATCCAGTTGTGTGGGAAAAAACATAGTCAAATTCATTTTTTTGGAAGTTAAAAAAATAAAATAAAATATCAAACAATGATTATGATTTACTTTTTGGGTCTGCCAAATCATCAACTATTTTGGCTTCTTACACACCCCATGATTGATTATGCATGTATCATTTGATTTAAAGGTGTATACTAAAGTGTGTATCCTCATATTAAAGTTTTATCTTCATTCTTTCAAATACAATCGTAACAAAGAATGGTTATAACATGTTTCATGACTAGTTGGTCACAAAAACATGGGTGCAACATCCACTAAAATAAAAGCACAATTGGAACTGTGCTTAAACCTCATGGACTCTATCCCTTTCTTTGCGGCTGCTACAATCTCTGACCTTAAAGCTGCAAATTCTTTTATTTTCTCCAACATATATAAACCTTAAAAGCCCACCAGAATCCATAATCTTGAGCAGGTGAAGAGCATGTTTGTAGCAGATTACATACATGCATACAATGAGAGAGATAACAAGAAGCTAGTTAAAAATGTGAAATGTTGCGGAAGATTAATTATATTCATAAGGAGGAGAAATACAAGATCAAAAAAACAGAGGGTGAAGCTCACATGACAACGCATCCACCCAATACAAAAGTAGAACCAAAAGATTTATAACAAACCAAGAGTGTAGAATTCTAAAGAAAGTGCCTGCCTTGTGCTGGTACTTTCAGAAGAATCTAGACTCAATAAGAGACAAGAAGCCTGGGACTGCACATTCAAGAACAGAGGAAAAAACACACTGGCATTGCTACAGTCGAATGGACAACAAACTGCCAACATACTTATCAACACAATCACCATCCACCATCCTAGAGGGAAATGAAAAGCATTGCCTATAGCAAAGGGAGAGAACAAATGGATGATGGAGCCAGAATTACCTTTCATGCTCGTAGGATGAACTCCTCAAAACAGAGAAAGCAGGCAACATTCAAGGAGAAGTGAAAAAAGAAAGCCTTTCCAGAAGGATCCAATATAAAGACCTTGATGTTCCCATTGCAGAATCTTATCATTGAGGTCACACCATCAAGCATGTCAAGACAGACAACAAAAACATTCCCAAGAGAGGACCTGGCACATGAACCAGCATCCAAGTCAGGCCAGCTTCACCCACATTCACAGGACATCCCAAGCAGATTAACATTTGAAACTAAGCCACAGTAAGAAGCTGCCAAGCTTGAATGAGTAACATTTTTTATTATGACTAATCTATCTTTGATGATTTGCAAGACACACTTCACAATACTTCTACAGTCCCTAAACTGGTTTGTATGAAGCCTTTTATTCCTTGTCTTCCATTTTATATAGACACTAGTTGCCAAGTACAACTTCTTTAACACCTTGTCAAGTGACTTACCTTTCCAACTTTGACTTGCATAATTGATGAAATTTTGCCAAGGGCTTGGTTGGCCTTGTTCACCACACAGTTGCATCATAAAATTCCAAATATCTTGTGAGAACTGGCAACTAAAAAAGAGGTGAGAATGAGATTCCATGTCATGCCTGCATAGAATAAATGTCACATCGACATCCGACGCAAATTTTTGCATTCTATCTTTAGTGCTTAGCCTTTCCTTTATTGCTAACCAAAGAATGAAGCTCATGCTAGGTATGCATTGACCATACTATAGCAGATGGTACCAAGATACCTCTTGTCTAGGGGCCCTAAGGTGATTCCAAGCAGAATAAGAAGAACATTGCCCATTTGTTCCAAGAAGAATATATGCAGGCATATGATTTGAAATCTCCAAGAGATCAGGTGTACCTGTGAACAGCCATGACCACCTATCATTGCCCACGATTGCAGCCACTTTAGCATCCTTAGGTAACCTTGCATGATCAATAACATTATCACTCCATCTAAGTAGAAGAGGACCATGAGGGTGCCAATTATCCAACCCAAGGCAGGTACTCTCTCCATTACCAATAACATGTTGAATTAGTGGTATAACCATTGGTCTCAGTTTCAAGAGGTTAAGCCAATTCCAAGAGCAAGAGTGAGGTGGCTTAACTTCCCAGATGCTTTTTCCTCTTAAATGGTAAGAATGAATTCATTTTGCCCAGAGACTTTCTTTGTCCGAAAATAAAATCCACAAATACCTCATCATCATTGCAAGATTTGTCTCCGTGAGTCTTCTAATCCCTAATCCTCCTTCTTTCTTTGGTCTGCAAATGTCCACCCAGGCCACTTTGGCTTTAGTAGGCTTGAGTTCAATCCCCTTCCATAGGAATGATCTAAGCATTCTTTCTAATTTATCGAGAACATGTTGGGGAATAAAAATATGGCCAGACCAGAAATTTTGGGTGTTATTAAGCACAGAGGTAATCAATTGAAGCCTTCCAGCAAAAGATAGAAAACTGTTGGTCCAACTTTTCACCCTAGCCTCCATTTTTTCCATCAGTGCAACACAACATTGTCTCTTGAATCTAGTGGACACCAAGGGGATCCCCAAATATCTCATAGGTAGAGCACCAATTTGGAATCCCAGAATATTAGTAATCTGATCCTTTGCCTCATCAGACATCCGAGACATGAATGCATTACTTTTCAAGGGATTAGCTCTAAGACCAGAGAAAACTTGAAACTGGTCAATATCGGCTTTCAATACTCTAATAGACTGAGCATCTCCATGACTCAAGAGTAAGACATCATCAGCAAAAAGTAGGTGAGTAAGAGTCAGCTTCCTACATCTCCAATGAAACCTGAAAGAGGGATTAAAGGTAACTTGCTGCAATATGACAAAACTAAAAACTTCCATGGCCAAAACAAATAAGTAAGGTGAAAGGGGATCACCCTGCCTAAGTCCCCTAGAGCTTGAAAAAAAATCCTACCATCTCCCCATTTATATTGACAGAGAACCGAGGAGAAGTAATACATTCCCTTATCCAATTTCTCACAGTTTCTAGAAAATGGAAAGCTTTAAGGACATCCAAAAGAAAATGCCAATCCAATGTGTCATAAGCTTTCATAATATCCAATTTAATTGTACATCTGGGAGGACCACAATTTCTGTGATAGTCTATAAGGAGTTCTTGAGTAAGCATAATATTCTCCCCAATTTTCCCTCCTTGAACAAAGGCAGTTTGATTAAAGCTTACAATACCTTGGAGCATAGCTTTCACTCTGTTTGTCAGAATCTTAGAGATGACCTTATACAATAAGTTACAACACGAGATGGGTCTGAAAATGCCCCATTGAGTTTGGATTTGGACTTTTAGGGGCAAGGGCAATCACCATAGAGTTGAGCTCTTAAGTAGTTTCCCAAATCTAAAAAATTCTTTCACTGCAACTATCATGTCCCTACCAATCACTGGCAATGCCTTTTTGAAGAAGTATGCAGTAAATCCATCAGACCCAAGTGCCTTCAAATTATTAAAAGAGAACAACACCTCTTTGACTTCCTCATCTTCAATATATCTAATCACATGATTTTCTTGTTGCTCAGTGTTCTTCTTAAGTGACAAAGATCTTAATACTACTCTTCTCTCTAATGGGGGGGGGGGTTTAAGGTTGTTGGTAGTACCTAAAAGTCTCTGGAAATAGTCAATAGCTTCACCCTTAATAGCTTCCTCTCCATCCACCACTCTACCATCAATAGATTCAAGTTTTAAGATCTTCTTGTTCCTTCTGCAGTTCATAGTTTTAAAGAAAAAACAGTATTTTTATCTCCATCACTCAACCATAATATTCTGGATTCCTGTTTATATGGGATTTCCTCATTCCTTGCAGCCTCCAAGTAATCTTTGAGTAGACGTTTCTCCTCCTGTCTGAGTGCTAAATCTGAAGGATTAAGGTCAAGTCTCCTTTGGCAGTTATCAAACAAAGCTTTCTTTTCTCCAACTAAGGTAGATAGCTCACCTATTTCCCTGCTCTTTTCCTTAAACACAACTTTTAGTTTCTTAAGTTTGAAGCAAATTTTGAACTGGTTAGATCCTTGAATAGGTTTGTGCTATACTTGGTTGACAATATGCATAAAATCTTCTCTGTCGGCCAAAAAATTAAAGAACTTAACAGGGCACTTCTTCCTACTCAACTCCTCTCCAATCTTCACCAATGTAGGACTATCATCAGATATTCCCGGGGGTAAGAATTCAGCTTATGCTCTGTCGAATTTCAAGACCCAAGCCTCATTTACAAGTGCTCTATCAAGTTGCCTAGAAACACAAACACCTTCTTCTCTTCTACTACTCTAAGTGAAGAAAAGCCCTGAGTACCTCAAATCAACAACTCAACTTCTTGTACACAATCATCAAAATTCCCCATAGCTTGCACCCATCTGTTCAGTCCACCATGATTCTCATTGTAGCTTCTTATAGCGTTAAAATCCCCAATAACTAACCAAGGGTAGGATTTAAAAAGTTCAGCATGGTAAATAAGATTTCTTCACAAGTCCCTTGTCTCATTTTCCTCATTTGAGCCATAAACGAAGGAAACACAAAAATTAGTTGCAGTGTCCAAATGTACCACATCATAGTGCACCACTTGATCAGTTTCCGATAGCTTAGTCACCGTGCCAGAGTTTGGATTCCACCCAATCCAAATCCTTCCAAAAGTATGACTGCCGTAGTTTGCCAAAAACTTCTATTGTCTAAAAATGTTATTTCTAATAGCTGAGCTATTTACACTTCTCACATTGGTTTCAACAATCCCCACTAATCAAGGTGATGTTCCAAAATTAATTTCTTTACTGCTTCCTACTTAGAGGATTTGTTAAGTCCTCTTATATTCCAGCAAACTAACTTAATCATAGGAGAGGAGAAAACCTGAGTTTAAAGGGCTCAGTCCCTTTAAATTTCCTTTTCCTAGAGGATTTTTTCTTAGCTTTTTTCTTCTTATTCTCCCCAAGTTACTTACTTGCCTCCCCATGGGTATGATCACAATTGGTTGCAGCATAGTCTAAATCCACCACCAAATTTCCGCCCCTCAATTTCCTACCTCTCAAATCTGTTTGAAGATGTAGTAGGTATAGACAGCTGAGCTGGGACCTACACTTCCATAGGTGAGATAGATGTCACTTGAGTTTTATCCTGTAGTCTATGAATGGGCTGCTTGAGTTTAGCAGCTTCAATTCCGTTGTTGCTGCTACTTTTAGGATCTATTGGAGGCTTCTCTTTTGACATGACTATCTCAGTTGTTGGTTCCACCTCCATGGATATGATTTTTTTTCCATTGCCTTTAGCAAAATATTAAGATTCCTTTTGGGTATGTTTGGGCTTCCAAATGGCTTTAGTCACCATCTTAGGACATGTGGACTCATTATGGCTGAATATATGACAACTTTGGCATACTTTGGGCTTCCATTGATATTCAACTTATATTTTCACTTTCTCATCTTTCCCATCAACATCCACTCTAAGATCAAATGA
The DNA here is from genome assembly GCA_023539305.1 of Ilex asprella. Taxonomy (NCBI): domain Eukaryota; kingdom Viridiplantae; phylum Streptophyta; class Magnoliopsida; order Aquifoliales; family Aquifoliaceae; genus Ilex; species Ilex asprella. The sequence goes on along the minus strand of CM042192.1, from coordinate 11,793,184 downwards.
GTCAATAAGCCTGGTTGAGGCTTGAATTTCCACACCCACTCTAGCAAAGCTTAGTCTTTTCCTAGCTGCAGTTAGTGTGTCAGCATACAGTGGCTTGCCTATAGCACTAGAAATGTAGCTAAACCCATCTTCATTCCAAAATTGGAGGGGAACATTGAATAACTTAATCCACACTGGGATAACTGAGTGATCTTCTTTGGCAAGGGTTATTTCTGGCTGCCATCTCTTGAGGATTAGAGGGCTCCCCACAAACAGCCAAGGCCCCCCTTAAAAAATAGCAGTCCTAGTATCTTCACTCATGAACTTGAAAAAATAAAATCCTTTGTCATTTGCTAGGACCTCTAATAATCCCATTTTGTCCCATACTTTGTGGGCAAGGAAATTAACATAGGAGTACAAGAGTTCTTCTCAATAAAATACCTAACTAAGCAATTTTGCCATTCAAGGCTTCCTTTCATTCCTACCTCTTTCGGAGGTGATACCACAAGCCTCTCATTCTCTTTTAGGGGTTCATAGTATTTGAGTTTCATTGATGGTAGCACACCTGCAATTTGAGTTCTCTTGAAGGTCTTTGAAGCTTCTCCATCCACTCCAGCTTTAAGAACCTGGCTCCAAGATGGGATTGGGGAGTTGAGCTTCTGCGCCTGGCAGTCAATACCTTGCTTCCATGAGCTATGTTCTGGCTATGTCTCAGCCCTTGAACTTAAATTACTTTGCTGAATTTTTGACAAATCAGATGCATTGGGGATAGCAACTTGTTGGGGAACAAAGGGTTGAGCTGCATCTACATAGCCGTGAGCTTTACTCACCACATTATCTGGCTTACTGGAAGATTTATTTGGAATGACTTCTACAGTTCGTTCTTCTTCATGCTCAGTCATGAGTTGTGTATTCTTTGCTTTCTCATACACAACGATGTTGAGGTCTTGAGGACTCACAGAAGATCTGGAATAGAATATCTAGAATATGGGTTAGATTTTGTCTTTATGGCTGGTGGATTTATTATTGTACAATGTTTTCAGAGGTGGGTGCGAAGGATTTAATGTGGGGAGGTTTAAGAAAGAGAAACGAGAGAGATGGGTATGGTAAGGGGTTTTAGAAACTAGTGGTCAAAAAATCAATTGATGAAGAATAAGGAAAATAGATGGGTCAAGAACTATAGGTCCGGTAGAGAATGGATGGATTCAGCGAAGATAGGAATGGACAAGGGATTGATGGGTTCAAGGAGGAAGAGAACGCAACAGAGGCATTTTCCCATGTGAAATGTTAAATGTAGTTAGTATAGTTATTTAGGGAATATATAAGATCTAAAATGATAAACAATTAGAGATGCCTCAATCGAAATTGAAAGTGAGACTTATGTGGCCTGATTTTTGCACAATAAATAAATAGAAACAGATATTCAGTGAACTTGTGTTTACCTTGAAATTCGACTATTCCGTGGCAAAGGAAGGCTCAAGATGGCCAAAAGGGCCTTAAGGAGTGGTGATGAGTTGACCTTTAGGCTATCAGATCGATTCCAACGGGCTGGAGTATTTTTCGGTGTATCCTGGCACTCAAAAGAAGCTTAGAAGGGCCCCAGAGTGTTTCCGGTGTATTCTCTCTGACGGTCAAGTCAGTTCTTTGAGATAGAGGAAGAAGAAAGCACTGTTTGAAGTTCTGGTTTTCATCTGTGTACCTTTATTTTGCATATGTGAGGGTTATTTATACTCCTATGGAGGTAATCACTACGAACTGGTGGGTCCCTTAGAGAGGAAGCCTCTCATTGGCCCTTTTGGAAGATAGGCTATGGAGCACAGTCTTAAGGCACAGTACCTTTCTTGTCACACCAAAAGAAATCTCTGCATTTAATGTCCGGATCCTCGAGCATTTAATGCACTTCTCCCAAAGTTCACCAAGAAATAAATGAGTCACATTATTCTAAGGGATCATTTAATGTCCTTCGTTGTGGATGCGTATGCGTTGGGTATTTGCGTCATTTACCATCCAAGAAGTCACGTTGTCTGGACTTTGTACTTTGTGGACTCTCCCTATTGGTCACCAGGTTGCCTATCTTGTCATTCTGACTACCTTAGGAAGAGAGTTTGATGATTAAGAGTCACGCCCACCTCTGATATGGAAACGTCATTCTTGACTTTTCTAAGAACTCCATTATTCGCCATAGCTCAAGTCCCAATGTGATCACCAAAACCTTAGTGGAGTTGGGAGTCAAGGATAGATATCACGTGATGAAGATTCCGAGATACCTTTAGTACCGAGATAACGTGTCATGTGGAGAGTACTTCGTGGACAACATGTCAAAGACTCCTCGGACAACATCTCTTGGATTCCGAGGTACCCTTAGTGCCGAGATGATGTGTCATGAGGAAAAGACTCAGTGGACAACATGTCGAGGACTCCGCGGACAACATCTCTTAGACTTCAAGGTACCCTTAGTGCTGAGATGACATATCAGGTGAAGAGTGCTCCGAGGATAAGATGTCGAGGGCTCTGCGGACAACATGTCGTGGACTTTGAGGTACCTTAAGTGCCGAGGACACGCATTACTTGCAGGAGGCTCCGGGGTGCCGATGACACGTGTCGTCAAAAAAACACTTCGTGGTCAATAAGTCGAGGACACATGTCTCATCCCCTGATCACAAAAAATGTCCCATCAACTACCCCTAGCCCTTGATCTTCATATTGACTGGAAGATGCGGTAGAAAAAGATGAAAGGGCTTGAATGTCCTCTCCCTTTGTGTAGCCATTTTTTTGCCGATGCTTTAGTATTGCCGACACTATTGCTATCCCTTAGAGCATCAATTTCTTATCTGCCAGTGTCGATGAGTTATTTGTAGATATCGAAAGAAACATTGAGAGCGATGTCACTAGACCTCCATAGAATTGCTTTTTCACTTTTTTTGTAACTTAGTTTCTGTTTCTGTAGGTTGAGGGACGCAAATCCCTCTTTTTTTGTAATGCAATGATGTTTTTCTTTTACCAAGTTTTTGTTCCTTTCTCCTGGCTCCCTGAGTGAAGTCACCATGGCATCAGGACAGAAAAACATATCATTTGGACAACCTATTTTCAGGTTCCATTTACTTAGCCAAACATGTATTTGGGAATCCCAAACAAGATGAACTTTTGACGATTCTCGTTTTCATTGTACAATACTGCATGTCAAAGTACCCCCCATTCTAGGCAATGTACTAGATGAAAGAGTCATTTTCCATTCAGGAGGCATGTTTTCATTACTTATGTAGAGTATGGAGCCCCTAAGACTCTGTCTCTAGGGTCGTGCCCCTTTTAGAAGGCGAGCTCCTGATATTTATTAAGAGGCTAGAGTCTCCGAGATTCCACCCCCAGGGACATGCCCCTTCTAAGAGGCTAGCACTTGGTATTTGTTTAGAGCCTAGGGTCCTTGAGACTCTGCCCCCAAGGCCATGTCTCTTCCAAGAGGCTTGTTCTTGATCTTTATTTAGTGACAGGAGTCCCTTCGACTCTGCCCCAAGGGCCATACCCTTTCCAAGAGGCTTGTTCCTATTTCTTATTTGGAGGTAGGAGTCCCTGAGACTCTGCCCCCAGGCCGTGCCCTTTCTAGGAGGCTTACTCTTATTTCTTATTTGGAGGCAAAAGTCCCTAAGACTCTGTCCCCAAGGCCGTGCCCTTTTCAGGAAGCTTGATCCTGTTTCTTATTTGGAGGCAGGAGTCCTTGAGACTGCCCCTAGGGCTATGCCCTTTTTAGGAGGCTAGCTTCTACTTTTTATTTGGAGGCTGGAATCTTTCTTGAAGATTTGGCCTCTGGGGCCATGCCCCTTCCAGGAAGCTATGTTCCTTTTCTCTTTGGAGGCAAGTCTTCCTTATAGATTTTCTTCGGGGCCATGCCCATTCCAAGAGGCTGTGCTCTTTTTTTTATTTGGAAGGAAAAGTCTTCCTTGTAGATTTTGCCTCCGGGGCCATGCCCCATCCAGGACAACATACTTAGTGAAAATAAGTCTTTCTAAAAAATAATACTTCTTCAAATTTGTTACATTCCAAGGCCGAAGTGCAGTATTTCCTTCCAAATCCTCTAACTTGTATGACCTGGAGCCTCCAATTGATGTGACTTTGTATGGTCCTTAATTGGGTCACATCTTCTATCTTGGAGTACTTATTTATTTGGGCCATCAACTTGCCATATCCACTATTATTTTCTTTGTTAAGGACTTGTAAAGGCCAGTGTCCTTGGAGAAGCCAAGTCTGAAAGAGGCCGCAACCATGACCTATGAGCATCCCTCCACCTCGTTCACTTCTTCTTAGTAGCGTGTGACGTACTGACGAAGTGTTTCGCCTTCCTTTCATCGGAGGATTAGCAACGACCCAACATCTTCGGGGTGCTGCTCCCTGCTATGAAACAGGTAGAAAATTATCAGGTCAGCTCATTCCAAGACCTTATGCTGCCGAGTGGAAGGGTTTCAAACCATTTTATAGCAGTATCCCCTAGGTTCATTGAGAACACTCGACATAGCAACCTGTGATCTGAGTGGTACAGGGACATCATTTGCTTCTATTGCCAGAAGTGGGCCTCCGGGTCAGTGCGTCGGTCATAAACCTTGAATGCATATCATGGAATTTTTCGTCGTCAATGTCATCTTCTAGAGGGGCCTTATCCCTTGTAGGATCCAAACCTACCTTGAGGTCTTCCCTCTGTCTGGGGGGCATTTCTCCACCTTCTCGGCGTTGGTCAGAATGCCCCTAGTTCTAGGGTGTTAGACGAAGAAGGTTGACCCCTACTCGGACTCTTCCACGCCCCCTCACTTGGACAGTCCCTGGCGAAGGTTATTCTAAGCCAATGATCTAGTCCTCTTGGCTAAAATTTTCAGCAGTTGTTCCTTGGCCCTCGGGCGCTTCGAAGCCTTGGAGCTCCCTGTTTCGCCACTTAGGCGATTCCTTAGATCGCCACCTCCCAGATCCATGACAGATGGTTCTCATGACTGTTGCGAGTCTCGAGATTCTTTGATGGAGAATGTAAATCCGTCGAGCAGGTTTAGGACGTTGACATTGTCCTCCTTTAACTGTCGTAATCAATCCCCACATTTTTCCTTGATTATATTAGCTAGTTGACGATCCAAGGGGGTCAAATTTATAGCTCCGATACTCGAACTAGCTTGGCGGGTTTTCTCCCTAGAGCGATTCGAAAGTTCATTGTTGACACTTTTGATATGGTCTTTGGTTCTTGATGTGGAGGGAGCCAGTAAATCAATATTCTTTTGTTAAATACCCTTCCCCTTTTGACGAGTATTCACCATGGTCCCTATTCTTTAGAAAACTCACTCGTTTCCCACAGACGTTGCGAGCTAATTTTTGCATAATAAATAAATAGAAACAGATCTTCGGTGAACTCATGTTTACCTCGAAATTCGACGATCCCGTGGCAAAAGAAGACTCAAGATGGCCAAAGGGTGCCTAAGGAGTGGTGATGAGTTGACCTTCAGGCTGTCCGACTGATTCCAGCAGGCTGGAGTATTTTTCGTCGTATCCTGACACTCAAAAGAACGGTTAGAACGGCGCCTGAGTATTTTCGGTGTATCCCATCCGATGATCAAGTCAGTTCTTTGAGAGAGGGGAAAAAGAAAACACTGTTTGGAATTCTGGTTTCCATTTGTGTATCTTTGCCTTGTATATGTGAGAGCTATTTATATTTCCATGGATGTAATCATTGTGGACAGGTGGATCCCTTAGAGAGGAAGCCTCTCATTAGTCCTTTTGAAATGTAGTGTGTGGAGCACAGTCCTAGGACAGAGTGCTTTTTTTTTTTCACGCCAAAAAATCTCAGCATTTAATGTCTAGATCGCTAAGCATTTAATGTACTCCTTCTGAAGTCCACCGAGCAATAAATGTGTCAGATCATTATAAGGGATCATTTAATGTCCTTCATTATGGCTGTGCATGCGTTGGGGTATTTGCGTCATTTGTCATCCAAGAAGTCACGCCGTATGGACTTTGTACTTCGTGAACTCTCTCTATTGGTCAATAGGTTGCCTATCTTGTCATTTTGACTACCTTGGGAAGAGGGTTTGATGATTAAGAGTTGCCTCCACCTCTGATGTGGTGACGTCATTCTTGACTTTTCTAAGAACTCCATTATTCACCATAACCCAAGTCCCAATGTGATCGCCAACATCTTGGTGGAGTTGGGAGCTGAGGACAGATGTCACGTGATGAAGACTCCGAGGTGTCTTTAGTGCCGAGAAGACGTGTCATGTGGAAAGTACTCCATGGACAATATGTCGAGGACTCCTCAGACAACATCTCTTGGATTTAGAGGTATCCTTAGTGCCGAGATGATGTGTCATGTGGAGAGTACTCTGTGGACAACATGTCGAGGACTTTGCAGACAAAATCTCTTAGACTCTGAGGTACCCTTAGTGTCGAGATGACGTGTCAGATGGAGAGTGCTCTGGGGACAACATGTCGTATACTCCGAGGTACCTTAAGTGCCGATGACACATGTTACTTGTAGGAAGCTCCGAGGTGCTGTGGACATGTGTCATCCAAAGAACCCTTCGCGACCAATATGTTGAAGACACATCTCTCGTCACCCTTGATCACAAAAAAGTCCCATCAAGACTCAAAGGACTCCTTAAATTTTAAGAAGATAACCAAAAGTTCAATAATGACTTTATCAACACAATATATGTCTCTTAAACTGGAAGTTAAAACAACCATAATTACATTTACATATGTAATTATATTAGTTAAATGCTTTGTTCTGAAGCTGGGAGTTTATGCAATAAAAGCCACTTTTATTGTATAATTATTATTATTATAGTACAAAATAGAAAAGTGACTTTCCGTTTCTAGAGCTGCCCTGAGGAAGAGGAGTTGTGCAACTATCCCGAGGATGAGGAGGAGTTGCAGAAGCTGAGACGATAATCACTTTTAATGTGGTATTTTACCATTGTAATTACAATTAAAGAAATATTTTAGAATTACACAAATGACTTTATAGAATTGTTTAGAGGTATAATAGGTAAATAAAAGTTTTTTGGGTTTGTGTACTTTTATTAGTAGTATAGATATAGATATAAATATAATTATAGATATAAATATATATAAATTTATCCAAACCGTACTAACAATCATCTTCGAAAGAAATGACCTAAAGGAGCTGCACATTTTATCACACACTTTATGGGCATAACATGGTAAATCACTGTCAAACTAACCTAGTTGCTCCATTGTGACTTATGTTCTAGAGTTCAATTAAGAAAAATAGTTTTTTCGCGTGTGAATTAATACAATATTCACCTAGTCTATTCAAACCCCACAATGGCAGAAGTTGGGATAGTGGATTGCCTTTTTTTTTTAATTTTAAACTAACCCGAATTTCAATGCCAAAATCAAAATAGTGACACCAATTTCAAACAAAACAATTGTTGAGAACCCACAATAAATAGATTGTAATATTGTGGAGAAGAAGTGGGTATTCTTACGTTGAAAGTTAATCCCAAAAGTTTATAAAACTTTTAAAGGCTTTATATACAATTGTTCTCTAAGAGCATGTTTGGTATGTTTTTTAGGATGAGTTTGGATTGGCTTGATGAAACCCGGGTTTGATTCAAAGATGGGATTTAACTTTCATTGCTGTCCATATCCATGTTTGGTATGCACAGGGATATATGATTATTATGATAATATATTCGTATATAAATGACTATTTTACCCCTTAACCAATTTGTATATATGAAATATATAAGATATATGGGGGTATAAATGTCAATGTATGTTCAATCTCTTATTCCCCATATGAAACCCACCTCCCCCTTGGGTTTCATGAAACCCAAGTACGTGGGTTTCATGACCGGGCCAAGACCGGACCGGGATTCAAATCCTATCCCGACTTTATGATTGCCAAACATAGGTTTAAGAGAGTTTATACTCTAACCCATGTTTCCAAACCCTTCCAAACCCCCATAACAAACATGCCCTAAAGGCGTTTGAATTGACTTAAAAGACAATAGTGGGCCAAACTCCATGGAACAGCGCACATACACGCACGAAGTGGGCTGTAGAGTGCACTTGACATTTAGTCATGTGACACGTATAAAGTGTGTGATTAAGATCGTGTGGTGTATGATTAATATTTTTATTTTGCTTTTGTACACACCGAATTACACTTCTATCTATTTATGAATAGTCATGACTGTTAATATTTTAACAATTAGTTAATTAACTATTTTTTGAAAACAAATCAATTTAATTTTAAATTCAAATTTCAACTGTTGTAACTTTCCAATGGTGTCTGTTGTTTGTTGCTTTCCAATTGTGACTGTTCATGTCTATAAAAATTGTATTTCTGAATCTACTACTTCAATTTAGTTTCTAAACAGTTTCATAAGAGAGAGAAAGAGGAATTTCTGTAGAATTGAATGTCAAAATCAGTTCAACTTGATTTTGACCCAATTAACTCATATATTTTAAATGGGTTAACATGATTTGGACATAAACCCGACCTAACCCATTACCCATTTAACCCTTTTATATATTGTTGAAGCAAGAAATAGACGTTACCT
>CM042192.1:11750045-11759650 GCA_023539305.1 Ilex asprella | reverse complement strand
AAAAAATTGAGCTTGTGTTAAAATTTTTAATATTTGGGTTGAGCTGAGAAAAAAAGAAAAATCAACTCGAATTGAATTCGGAGAGTACCCGGGTTGAAGCCTTGGATTACCGGATTCAACCCGAATGTATAAATCAAATTCCACCCAAACATATTTAAAAATAAATATATACATTAATAGCAATCTAGGGTTCAGTCTTTGGTTTTTTTTGATCAAATACACACACACACAAAGAATCCACACGTGGAAAACAGCTCAAGCACACTTGGCAGAGAGGCATCCACAAACCCACAAACTCTTCGAGCTGAGGTTTGTGTACCTTTTGCACCTTATATTCAAACCCTTCGAGCTGAGGTTCTGTCTTTGGTTCATAGTTCACGAAGTGTGCCTCCCTCCCTTACGAAGACCCTCACTCTCTCTGCCTGTCACTCTCTCTTAGCCTCCCTCACGTACTCCCTCTCTCAGGTCTCACCGACTTAGCCTCTCTCACTCCCTCTCTCACTTTGTCTCTCAGCCTCTCTTAGACTCTCACTCAACCTCTCTTATTAATGCTCCGTTTAGTAGGAAGGATAGAAAATAAAAAGTAAGAAAAGTAGGATAGATACATTTTCTATCTTTCAAGGAAGAAAAGTAGGAATCATACATTTTTCTTCCTTTGTGTTTGGTTGGATGGATGGAAAATAAAAATGATTAATTTCTTTTGTTGGCTAAGATTAGGAGTGACAATCGAATCGTATCGTGTCAGATTCATGTTAAGTCATTACGAGTTTGTGTCGAATATTAGTCACACCTAACTTAACTCATTTAACTAATTGTGTCGTGTCGAGTTACGAGTTGACATATTTATTTTCATGCTCAAGTTAATCACGTTTGTGTCATAAAATTTGTGTCGAATTCGAGTCGTGTTATCGTATTAGTTAAAAATTTTCACCAATAATTAAGATGAGAAAAATATTTTTTTAATTTAATTTTTTAATTTTTTTAATTTTTTAAAAAATATATTTATGAATACATATTTTATCATTGTACTTTTATATAAAATTAATGTATACATAATATATGTATATATAAAAAGATATATAGACAAATGAGATACATTTCAACACAAGTAATTAATTTTTTATCAACTTTCCGTCCGATTTTAGTGAGTTGAAAGGAAAGTTAATCTATCAACTTTTTTATTTTTCCTATTTTTCATCCTCACTAAACATAATGTTTTATTTATCCCTTTAACTTTTCATCTTTTCATCATACCAAACGGAGCATAACACTCAATCACCATCAACAATACACCAAAGACCTTCATTTGCGTTTCACTCAGACACTCACTCTTGATCTCTCAGATCTGCGCCTCTCTCATCGACGGCCATCACAGGTAGCCTCTCAGATTTTTTTCAAGTGCAAAAGTTTTTGAATCATTTTCATGCAAAATTTTATTTTCAGATTTTGATTTCATTTCCAAATTCAGATTTTTTCAGGTGTAAAATTTAATTTTTAGATTTTGATTTCATTTTCATTTTCAATTTTTTTTTGGGTTAATCTCAAATTGCACCCTGAAAGATCTTTAAAATCTCAAATTACACCCTCAAAGTTTAAAAATATCAATTTACACCCTCAAAGATATAAATTTATATCATATTGCACCTAAACTAACAGTCATCCACTTTTCCGTCTAAAACTAAGTCACGTGAGGTAGAGGTGGGAGGGGCATGGGCTTAAGTGTAAAATCACAGCCCATGGGATGAGCTTTTCCTGATGAAAACCTTTCAATATACAAAATAGAGATGGGTCTGTGTATATAGCTTTTCCTGGAGATGCGCAGCTGTTCACCTTGAAGATCTGCAAAAATGTCTTGGAGAGTTAGAGAATACAACAATGATTTGTGCACTGGAGATACGCCAATTTATGGTAAGGGTTTTTCTTTCTTTGTCTCTAGTTTTTGTTATATTGAAACTGTACATCGTTGTTTTTTGTTTTTTTTGTTTGTGTGACTTTGATTCTTGGTTTTTTTAATCTTTCTCAAATAGTTTTTCCCATTTGTTTAGTCCAAATGGTTCTTGCCATTAGTTTAATCCAAAAAATACATATTGCATTTTGCATTTTGACTTTTGCGTTGATGGTGTGAATGCATTAGTTGGGTTTGAAAATGATTCTTGTTTTGTTTGTTTATCTGAGTGTTTTGGGAACTTGTGTGGACCTATTTTTATATTGGATGTGGGGTTATGGTTTTTCTTGGCTTTTTTCTCTTTCGAGGATTTTTTTATTTGCTTTTTAAATTTTTTTTTACAGGTCATGATTCCGGATATTTCACGATTAGAATGCATCACAGTGGAAAATTTGATGGTTGTGGTGATAAAGGGTATATTGGTGGAAGAGTGAATAGTATTGATATGTGTCACTTTGATCAAATTTCCCTTGTAGAGTTGGACAACATGCTAAAGAATATAGGAGTTGGTTATAATCAAATTACCATATTCTATCAGAGAATAGGTAAAGGATGGAGAGCTTTGGAAAATGATCAACATGCTATGGACTTGATAAAATGGGTTGACAGGGTTAAAGTGGTAGATGTATATGTGGAACATATTAGGAAAGAATTGTTCAATCATAGTCAAGCAGATTCAAATTGTGGTCCATCAAAAAAAAGATCTGGGAGCCAAAATATACATGTGTCTGAACAGGAAACTAATTTATGTGTTCCTAGTGTTCCCACTAAGAGTTATAGGTCCTCTGAAGGAGATACTTTTGATAGTGATTCATATTCCAAGGGTTCAGGTTCTGAGTTTGAAGATTTGTATGATAGTGAATATGATGTATATGATGAATATTTGCATGAGACAGTTGTTGAGGCTGACAATAATGGCAAATGGGTTGAGAGTGACAAAGGTGAAAGGTTTGACAAACCAAAAAGGAAAGGGGTTCAAGTTAAGATAAAGACAATACAAGAGCATGAATGTGGTGTAGGAGGTGAAGATTGTGAATCTGATGAGTTACGAAGTTTAAGTGGCTCATCATCTGATAATGATGAAACAAGGCATCAGAGGAAGAAGTTTCCACAATTTAATGCTAAGAGTGACATGGTTGATCCACATTTTAAGCTTGGGATGTTGTTCAAAAATTCAGCTGAGTTTAGAGCAGCAGTGAGGCAACATGCAATTAAATGGGGAAAAAAAAATACGATTTTCTAAGAATGAGAAGTATAGAATCAGAGCAATATGTAGGTCAGGGTGTGATTGGATGATTTATGCTTCAAGATTGGGTTTAGAAAAGACTATGCAGGTTAAAACATACAATGGCTCACATAGTTGCACTAGAACTTTTAAAGTTAAGCATGCTACCTCTGACTGGGTTGCAGATACATATTCTGATAGACTTAGATCAAATCCCACTTGGCCCATGACGTCATTAAAGGAAACTATTGAGAAGGAACATGTTATCAAATTGGATAGATGTCTGGTATATAGAGGTAAAGAAAAAGCAATGACAAGGGTGAATGGAACTGATAAGGAGCAGTTCAGCCTCTTATGGGATTATTGTGAAGAGTTGAGGAGAACAAACATTGGCACAAGCTGCATTATTAAGACAAAGGCTCTGGGAGGTGACAAATTCATGTTCAAGAGGTTGTATATCTGTTATGGGGCATTGAAAATGGGATTACTTAAGGGTTGTAGACCCTTAATTGGTTTAGATGGGTGTCATTTAAAGGGGTCACAAGCTGGTGTTTTGCTGTCAGCAGTGGGAATCGATTCAAACAACCAAATATATCCTTTTGCATTTGCTGTAGTAGAGAAAGAAAAGAAGAAATCCTGGTCATGGTTCCTTCAACTTCTGAAACAGGATCTTTGCATTGTTCACACACACAACTGGACTTTTATGTCAGATAAGCAAAAGGCAAATGCCTTTCTAATTATTGTTTATCACCTTTCATCATATTTTTTGCACATATGCTAAACTACCAATTTTTTTTACAGGGACTACTTGATTCAGTTGAGAGTCTTTTTCCTAATGCTGCACACAGGTTCTGTGTGAGGCATATGTACAACAATTTCAAATCTGAACATAAGGGTTTAGCATTGAAAGACTTATTATGGAGGGCTGCTAAAGCAACAACGGTGACAGATTTTAACAGGATTATGGATGAACTGAAAGAAGTTGATGCAGCTGCATACAATTGGTTGTCTGACAGACCACCAATTAATTGGTCTAGATCCCACTTTAGTTCCTTTCCCCAATGTGATATGCTGCTTAACAATTTATGTGAGAGTTTTAATGGTTGCATTGTTGAAGCTAGGGATAAGCCTATAATCACAATGCTAGAAAAAATAAGATTGTGGTTGATGGAAAGGTTACATCATCAAAGGGATTCCCTAAAGAACTATAAAGGATCTATCTGCCCTAATATTCAAGGTAGATTGGAGGCAATTAAAGTTGAATCTGCAGGTTTCATACCATATTGGAATGGGGGTGATCAATTTGAGTTAGTTGGAATGGGTGGTGAACAAGGGACTGTTGATGTGAAGAAGAAGACATGTAGTTGTAGGAAGTGGGATTTAACTGGAATCCCATGCAAGCATGCAGTCTCTGCAATTAGCTTTTTAGGATTTCAACCAGAAGATTATGTGGCTCAGTGGTGCAAGGTGGAAACTTTTATCATGTGTTACAACCACCTTATTAATCCTATAAATGGAAAAGAAATGTGGCATAGAACAGGTAATTCGCCTTTGTTTCCTCCAATTGTAAGCAGGAGACCTGGCAGGCCTAAGAAAGTTAGGAGGAGAGAGATTGATGAACAACCAAAAGGTTTCAAGTTGACGAGGAAGTATAAACCTATTGTGTGTTCAAATTGTGGTCAAAATGGCCATAACAAAAGAAAGTGCAAAAGGCAAATAGTTACACCAGATACCCCAGCAGTTACGCCAACACCAGTTACGCCATCAACTAGTGTCAGCACATCTGCATTCTCAATTGCAAGAACAAGAGTGAAGTTGCCTGTAAGTGCATCACTAATTTTCCTTTTAAGTTTGTTATAAATCTTAAATGTATAGTTGAACTAAGTTAATGTTCATTATTTCTAGGTTTGGAGGAAAAAAACTTCAACACCACCAGCTTCATCAGCATTACCATTGGCATCTGTACCAGCAACATCGTTTGTACCTGCAACATCATGTATACCAGCAACACATTCACACTTTAGGCCACCAATACCATTTGTACAACACAGAAGATGGAAACCATCAACACCAACACCAACACCATTACCATCACCATCACACACGAAATGGAGGCCACCAACTTCATCATCAACACCATGGAGGCCATCAACACCATCTTCATATTGACACTTTCTGAAATGATCTTTTTTTTTTGGGATTTCTCTTTAAACAATAGTTGCCTTTTTTGGTTGGTTGGATGTTTGATTATGGATGATACAAGAACAGCGTTTGGTTGTAAGTTTTTGGGATGATTTCTGACTAATGGTTGGAAATCTACTTTTGGATCATGTTTATGTGGAATATTGGAGTTTGGTGGATGAATATCTCGTTACAAAGTAGATGTTTTTTCTTTCTTTTTACAAATTTATGCCTTTGAAGTTGTAAATCAATATTTTTAAACTTTGAGGGTATACATTAATATTTTTAAACTTTAAGTGTACAAATTAATATTTAAGAGATCTTTTGGGGTACAATTTATAATTAACACTTATTTTTTTCAAAACATAGCAGAACGTCTCATGGAGGGAAGCAGTTTTTATTTTGGCACCAAACATTGAATTTTACACTTAAGCCCATGCCCCTCTCACCTCTAACTCACGTGACTTAGGTTTTAGATGGAAAAGTGGATGGCTGTTAGTTTAGGTGCAAAATGATACAAATTTATATCTTTGAGGGTGTAAATTGATATTTTTAAACTTTGAGGGTGCAACTTGAGATTTAAAAGATCTTTCAGGGTGCAATTTGATATTAACCCTTTTTTTTTCAAGTGTAAAATTTCATTTACAATTTCAATTTCATTGCAACTTGTAAAATTTCACTTTTAAGTGAAATTATTCAATTTTTAAATTTATTTGTATGCATATATGTATAGCTTTCAATGTTCTGATCCGGATTATATTAAATATTTAATTGAAGTTGTTGGTATACAACAACATGTTGATTTCAAGTTTGAAAGAATTTAACCTGAATTGAAATTGAACAATATTCAGGTAGTACTCAGGTTGAGTACATAGGGTTGAGACCGGGTTAGAGTTAGGGTTAAGGTTAGAGTTGAAGATTATATATGGGCTATGGTTGATTCCTAAACCTGTCTGAGTTGCACCTAAATCGATAAAATTTGTTAACTTAATTCACTGCAATTACAATTACACTCAATTAATGACAAGTTCCAAATTTGGATGGAGTTAGTCCCTTGTCTACCCAAATACTATAATAAATTATATAAAAAAATTAAATCAATAAATTACGTATAAATTGCGTTACTCCTCTCAAATGCACCTAAATAATCCATCAACCACCAGCATCAGCATAACTTTGAGTCTGCATTCATGCTCATGTGTAAAGATCCGCCAAAGTCAGGCATGTTCATGTGTTAAAAAACTATATTAAAGCCCACATTGTAGCCACTAAGGTAGCCTTTAATGGTGGCTGGTTCTTGGCATGAATAGTTAGACGAGGACAAGCAAGGATTTCAGCATAAAACATATTGGGTATTTTTTTTATTCTTTTTACAATTTTTTTTTGGGAGGGGGAGGGAGAGGGGGGACTTGAGCCATTGACCTCAAGAAGACAGAACATTCACAAAGTAAGGAATACCATTAGACCAAAGGGCCGTTGGTAAAATTGGGTATTTAGACCTAAAAATTTGACTTAATTTGTTGACATAATAATGTGACTTCAATAAAATTATTAGATCAATACCAAATTTTAATGTTTAATAAGTCTCACAATTAATTCAAAAATCATAATGAATTAGGTCAGCTGTCCCAATAGCATTACTCGAAGCCCCCTGGCCTAGCTATGAGGTTGTAGTCACCAACCAGTTTATGTCAACCTTTGCAGCCCATCTGGTATACATGTTTGGATTGTGGATCAAACTGGCCGAAACAGTTACCCGTAATCTTTCTGGGCTCACAATCAAGTTGACCGTCGTCTCTCCTCCACTGCCGCAAACCTGCACAAATAGTACGACGGTTGCAACACTTCGCTGTCCATCCACTCACGTAATTTATTAGGCCATAATTCTGCTGTTGGTTTACAATATGAAATCAAGGCTCGTGTTAAATCCATCAAGGTAGTTCAAATGGGAAGGATTTTGTGGTGACTATAGTAAGATCAAAAGTTGGAGTTTCAAAAAAAAAAAAAAGATGTTTGATTCAATAGACGTGATTTGCATATGTTACACTACACTTCAGGGTTCCAAAACGATAAGGCATAAAACAACTCAATGAAATTAATCCACATTGAGCTAACATCTAATAATACTAGTTGATACTTACGTGTATTACACGTGAACTATTTTGAATTAGAATTTTAATAAGCAACAAATTTATTGATCAAATAAAAGTTACAAATTTGATTTACAAAAAGAGTTAGAGATCAAAACATGTACAATACATATGAGCAAAAATGGTTCCGAATTGATGGAATATGTTGCACATCCTTCACTTAGGTTGGATTATGCACAAGGTCCAAGAGATCAACTGGACTGGTTATCAGGTTGATATCGAGGACTGCTTGACAGTCTCAACCCTTGCAATGAAGATCTTTCGAACGAGTTATTACGATCCGAATACCTTCCCGATCCATTTACCAAGCAAGAATGAGGGTAAATTCATTCGGAAGGGTTACTATGGTGGCCATGCTGATATGTATAAACCCCTATGGTGAGAATCTATACAACTATGACGTGAACTCCCTGTGTCAGTCTCTTTGAATTGCAATTCAATTTTAAGCATACATAACAAAATGACATGCCACTGTATCTTAACACATCTCCTTCTTATTGTTAAGGTGAGTGACAAGCAATCTTTTGCCACATTGTTGATTCACTCATTTCGACTCCACCTTCCAAAACTCGTTTCCTCTTCTCTGGACACCCAAACTGTCTTTTCCTTCAAAGTACTCTGTACACCACCACCTTATTTTTCAACATATATTGTTGCTTGACTCGACATCTCGCATGCACAGAGCCTATCCGCCATTCCAACACAATTTCATCCACTGCAACCCACAAACTCCTCCACTCCATCTAGAATCAACAGGCTATCAAAATTACATTATCCAAATCCCTGATTGATATAATAGTTATTTAGATTTCAAAATCTAATATTATTAATTTCTCATGAAAGACAAATTATTATCAATTGATAGCAAGCTAGCATACCCAAAAGATGACATAATAAATCTCTCATTAAAACTAATATTTTATACTCCAAACCTACTTATTCACTTCAAGTTTATTTATGCTACAGTTACATATCATAATACTATTGCTAGCACAACTTGATAGACAAAACTCCAATACTACTCTCAAACTCATCTAATTTTGTTTCCTACTATGATTGTGAGCAAGAACAGTCTATCGGTGAACCCTATCTAGATGTGTTGGAAAAAACATAGATAGGGTTTGCCAAATCAGATTTACTTTCAAATTTCAAACAATGATTCAGATTTACTTTTTGGGTCTGCCAAATCAACAACTATTTTGGCTTCTTACACACCCCATGATTGATTATGCATGTATCATTTGATTTAAAGGTATATACTAAAGTGTGTATCCTCATATTAAAGTTTTATCTTCATTCTTTCAAATACAATAGTAACAAAGTATGGCTATAACATGTTTCATGACTAGTTGGTCATAAAACATGGTTGTAACATCCACTAAAATAAAAAGCATGATTGGAACAGTGCATAAATCTCATGGACTTTGATGAGCCCGAATTTTACTAAGCTAAGGCCCAATCCGAACGGAGTCGAAGGAGCCCATAGAAGAGCCCAAAAGACCCATGGAGCTGGGTCCACCCGTCAAACGGAGGTAAATAGTGAATCGGAGGTGAATAGTGAAAGGAGTCCAAGGAGATCAAGTGGCCAACGCCCAGGCCCCCCTTGAGCGCCGCCCAGGCACCCTTGGATGCCGGCTTGGGCTAGCTCCCCTTCGGGCGTCTCCTCCTCTGCATTCCTCCGGTCTCCTCACTCAAGTCCAAGACAACCAAGCCCACTCCGAAGCAAGTCCAAGCTCAAGACTCAAGTCCAACGCTAAGCATGAGCACACTCCACACCAGAGTGACATCCGAGCAAATAGGAGCACATGGAGGAAGACTCGGGATACGGAGACCTCCTACCGAAATTCTACCTTCCAAAGAAGTCTATTCCTGCCATAACTCTACTTACCAAAGAGGCTCACTCCTACCATGATTGTACTTACTAAATTGACGGGAGACTTCTCCCTCACGTCACCGCCTCACCGCCTTGGTGAGCCTATATAATGTAAGCCCTCACTATATAAAGGGCACGACAATGACCCTTGAGACAGAGACTACACAAGTTGTACTCTGCAAGCTCTAAAAGCTCTCTACACATTCTCTCTTTAGACTCATTGTAAACTCT
>CM042192.1:11742545-11745045 GCA_023539305.1 Ilex asprella | reverse complement strand
TCCAAATTTATACTATTCATGGAAGGTTCTAGATTTCTTTACAAGTAATGTCTAAGTAGGTTCTAGATTTTTACATAGAATAAATATCTAGGATATTTCTCAAGACTTTTCTAGACATCTTCTAGAATCTAAGTATTCTAGAACTCCTTTAGAAACTACATACATCTTCTTCCAAAATATCTTTTATTTTGGGCTTTTTGTATTGAGCTTCATCTTTTGAACCAAATCAAGTTTATACTTCAACAACTTCAACCATCATTTCATTTACATATGCAATTATATTAGTTAAATGCTTTGTTTTGAAGGTGGAATTTTATGGAACAATAGCAACTGTTATTGTACAATTATTATTATAGAACAAAATCACAAAAGTGACTTTCTGTCTCTAGAGCTACCTTGAGGAAGAGGAGCAATACAACTGTCCTGAGGATGAGGAGGAGTAGCAGAAGCCGAGACGATAATCTCTTTTAATGTGGTATTTTACCATTGTAATTACAATTAAAGAAATATTTTAGAATTACACAAATGACTTTATAGAATTGTTTAGGGTTATAATAGGTAAATACAAGTTTTTTGGGTTAGTGTATTTTTATTAATAGTATAGATATAGCTATAGATATAGATATATAGATAGATAGATAATTTATCAAATATATATATATATATATATATTTATATAGATATAAATTTAGCCAAACCATACTAACAATCATCTTATAAAGAAATGACCTAAAGAAGCCATACATTTTATCACAGACTTTATAGGCATAACACGATAAATTACTTTCAAACTAACCTAGTTGCTCCATTGTGACTTACGTTCTAGAGTTCAATTAGGGAAAACAGTTTTTTCACATGAGGAGTAATACAATGTACACTTGGTCTATCCAAACCCCCAAGTGGTGGGAGTTGGGATAGTGGACTACCTTTAAAAAAAAAAAAATTAAACTAACCCTAATTTCAATGCCAAAATGAAAATAGTGACACCAATTTCAAACAAAACAATTGTTGAGAATGCACCATAAATAGATTGTAATATTGTGGAGAGGAAATGAGTGTTCTAATGTTGAAAGTTAATCCCACATGAAAATTGATGAGCCCAAATTTGACTGGGCCAAGCCCAGTGTAAGTAAACCAAGAAAATCAAAAGAAGAGCCCAAATAAAACAGTGTCAACCCATTCAAAAGGAAGGCATCAAATAGTCAATACTCGAAGCCCCAAGGCCAACGCCCAAAACAGAAGATCAGACAACCCTGAGCGCTGCCCACATAGAGACCCCTTGGGCGTCTCCTCCTCTCTCCCCCTCTTTGCTCCTTGGTACTCCAATCCAAGTCCAAGTCTAAGTCCAAGCCACACTGATTCAAGACAAGTCCAAGCTCAAGACGAGGAGTCCTCCTCCAAAGGAATAGGAGCATCATGAGGGAGAAAATAACGAGATACGAAGATCACATCCTACCATAACTACACTTACCAAAATGGTGGAAGACATCTCCCTCACGTCACTGCCTCACCGCCTTACCCTAGTTATATAATGTAAGCCCTCTCAACGTTAAGGGCACACCTCCAAGACCTTTGCACACACCCCTTTATACACACTGCTCTTTGTCTCATCCAAAACATTGTAACACTCGTCGGAGTTATTCTCCCGCAACGTCACTCATCAATAAAATACCACAGGTCACTGTTGCCGTTCTCGAGAATGGACGTAGGTCACCTGGACCGAACCACTATAAATCTCTATAGTGATCTATTACTTACTGTTTTCATTCTTGATTGTCATTGATTTTTTGTTAATTGTTCATTAATCACACCCTTTCACATTCTTGACTGTTGATCTTGCACAAGACAATTTTGTGCATCATAAAAAAGAATTAAAAAATTCTAATGCATGATGTTACATAGAAATACTAAAAACTATTCTAGAAAGCATAATTTCCTAATCAAACCAGAGGGCTAATAGCTGTTGTCTTGAATGAATTGAAGGCAACTTAATTTATCCTAAACTTTATAAGTTGTAATAAGTTTTTTTTTTATAAAAATAAATAACGTAGTGTATTTTTTATGTAAAACTTGAATTTTTTAGAATTTAAAGATATTTGATAATATAAATTATAGAGTAATATATTAAATCTTATTCCAGTTGACCTAACTTATTTTTAATTACCGTAAAGTTCCAATGTGATTAATATATTAACAATTAATTTTATTTTATTCAATGAATTATAATTGAAATCCTAATCAAATGAATTTCAAGAAATTTAATTCTCAAACATCACTAAAAAATCAATCTCAATCACAAAATTTTTAAAATATAGGATTTTAACCATTTTATTTTTTATTTTTTTATAGTTAGAACAAAGAATTTTGGGAATATATAAAATTTCCATAATCTTATAATAGAATGTGAGCAATAAAAAATTAAATTTTGTAAATTTGAGATGATATTTAATTCAAATATATATATATATATATATATTGACTCGAGTATGTTACACATCTT
>CM042192.1:11707474-11742145 GCA_023539305.1 Ilex asprella | reverse complement strand
CTCGTCTATATATATATATATATTTCTAATATATTTTATTAATTTTTTTGTACAAAAATTATTCACGTGCAACGCACGTGACACATTCTTAGTATATATAAAAGAAGTTTAACATGATGATAGTTTCGACCATATCACACTGGTGACATCAAAATGTGAAATGACATCAGCCGTATCAGTTCTCACACATTACGATTCCCACCAAGCTGTATCAGTTCCCTTAGGGGATCAAAGCAGATAAATTTTTTATTTCCAACAGGACCACTTCCGTTTTTTTTTGATAAATGACCACTTCCGTTGTTTATCAACAAAACTGGTGTTAGAAAAAAAAGAAACACCAATTTTTGAACTTGCAGCATGAATCAGTTGTGGTGTATCTTCCCATAACCTTGTCTATGTCCTCTTTTCCTTGGCATTCTGTTTGCCTTTGTCTTCCACACTTCCCTAATCAAACATGTTAATGTCTCCAGTTAGAAGCTTTTTGTCATCACTTTCGTTCACTCCATATCAAGTTAAATGATGAAATTGAACCGAAATTGTTGGTTTGATGAAAGTAACCTAAAATTTTTCTAAAACTTTATCACCAGTAATAACATGTTGAAGGACCCACTGAATACAATCCCATGATATCAGTGAAAACTCAGAAATAAATGAAGGATCTACTATTGGACTTTATGTCCAATTAATATTGGACTCTATCTCTAATTAGAGACTTAAGATGACCCACATGCCATATCATCTTTTTAATAAATAACTATTATGTATATTTAATATATATCTTATTTATTGAGTCAAAGTATTTTGGTTAACTGACGTTAAGGTAACTACCCAGTACTTCCATCATCAGATGGAGTGATCATCATGGAGCAGTTGTAACTGCTTGATGGAAGAGCGTTACTTACAGTTTCTATATTGATTAAGGGTCCTTGCCTATATATATTCATACATGTGATTTTCCATCAAGTCATATGTGAATACAAATATCATATATGTAGGCAGCAAACTCTTCTTTCATATACCTCCATACTGTACATATTTGTGAGGTTATTCTTGAGTTTTCTTCTTGAGTGTTGTGATCAAGGTTGTGATACGGATTCGTGTCTGTTGGGGTCGTTGGGTTCGTTGGATATTCTCTCCATAGAAAATTTGGATTTCTTGTATTCAAACTTGAACATCAATGATAGGAGGTAAGTATTCAATTCCGCTATGTAAAATAGGAAGATTAAATTCTTCAATAAAGTCTATCAATTGGTATCAGAGCCATCCTTCTGTCCATTTGGTTCAGTTATTATGATTATGAGAAATCATATTTTGTCTAGAATCCTTCTATTGTTTGGTTGATGATTAATGTTTGTTTCGTCTGGAGTTCGTATTTAGTCTC
The DNA here is from genome assembly GCA_023539305.1 of Ilex asprella. Classification (NCBI taxonomy): domain Eukaryota; kingdom Viridiplantae; phylum Streptophyta; class Magnoliopsida; order Aquifoliales; family Aquifoliaceae; genus Ilex; species Ilex asprella. The sequence goes on along the minus strand of CM042192.1, from coordinate 11,740,764 downwards.
CTCTGGAACTCTCCTTCAAAAGATGTCTTCTTGAAACATTAAGTCCACACTAGAAATATTAAAATAATCAAAGGAAAACCATGTGATTTTCTTGAAACATAGTTCACGTGTGCTTTTCTTGAAACATCAAGTCCACACAAAACTTTCGGTCTCAAAAAAAAAAAATTCCTTTACACGAAAGTTTTGCCCAGACAGTGAATTTTATTTATGCCCATTCGGTATTGGCTCAAGTGTGTGGTTATACAATTGATCAATATTTTTTTTGGAATTAAATTTATTACGATATAAAGGAGATGTTCAATCAAATTAAGATCACTTGGTTATGTTTTCATAGTGGTAATTTCTATAGTCCCAATTTTAAGCCTACAATGATTCACATGTATAGCCCATATTTGGTTTATCTGAATTAATTTTCAGATTTTTTGAACCGCTTATTTTATTATATTGGTTTGGTTTTAATGTGATCATTCAAAGCTCCAGAATGTTTAACCAATCCAAAATTTTTTAAAATCTAACTGTCATTATATGATAGACTTACTTTTAAGTGGATAAATTATGTAGTTGGCATTAAAAAGATCCTATCCCCTATTGCAGTATTTTATTCCATCAAATCCAAGTAAATTCGGGGTGGTGAAAGAATGTGAATAAGGGGATACTAACAGTGAAAACACAGAATCTTCAAAACAATGGCATGTTATGGGAATAGTGACATTACCTTCATGCAATTGTTATGTTAACTGCTGTGTCCAAGAATTGTTTACTGTTATGATTTCGTGGCTTATGCACATGGTTTTGCTTCTGATAATTATTCAATATTATTAGCATGTTTTTAGATTAAATTTGGTTATGGTATATGCATGCTAGACAGAAGCATTTGTAGGGAATTATTTGGCATAAAAAAGTTTATTTATGTCATGAACTATGTCACATGGAGATATCATATTAACTTAAGAATAGCCACAGGATCTTGAGTTATATTAGTGAATGATCAACATTTAGTTTGATCATATTAAGTATATGTTTAAAATCTCCATATTACGATTAAGTTGTTATAGATAATTACTCGGCCCCACAGGGAAGTATTTATTTTATATTGCTTAATTGGAATAAGGTATTGGATGGGGTATTAAGGGCTTTGGATACCTTATACCCACAGGTTTGGGATCCTTTGTTCCTTAGTATCTTAATTCATTAGTCTTATTATAAAGAATAATAAGCAAATCTTGTACAATGTATAGCCTCTACCCACAGGAAGGTTTAGATTTGCTTTATTGAATAGTTATTGTTTCAAAGTGCTTATTATATTCTTGTTTATTGCAATTGTTGATACCTCTTTATTTAATGAGTCTTCTAACATTCTATTGTTGAGTGGTGGAAATTTTTCGGATTGGAAGGACAAAATTCTCTTGACATTAGAGTGTATGGACTTGGATTTGGCACTTCGCACTGAAGAACCTCCAATACTCACTGAGTTAAGTTCATTGACTGAAAAGAGTGCCTATGAGTGGTGGGAGCGATCTAATCGCTTAAGTCTGATGCTCATCAAGTCACATGTGAGCAAGAGCATCAGAGGTTCTATTCTAGAATACGATAAAGTGAAGGACTACATGAAGGCTATTGAAGAGCAATTTGTCAGTTCAGATAAAGCCTTGGCCAGCACCCTGATGAACAAGTAATCACGCATGAATCATAACAAATCTAGGAGTGTGTGTGAACATATTATGAAAATGAGGGACATTGCAGTTCAACTTAAGTCCCTTGAGGTTGAGATCTCTGAGTCATTCCTTGTTTAATTCATACTTAATTCTTTTCCTGCAGAATTTGGACCATTCAATATATCTTATAACACACACAAAGAAAAATGTTCCATCAATGAAATTCTGACTATGTGTGTTCAAGAAGAGGAGAGGCTTAAGCATGAAAATTTGGAGAGTGTCCATCTGGTCACTCATAAAGGTGGACAAGGTAAGAAAGGCAAAAGTGTTCTTAAATGGAAGAAAGAAGACAAAAGGTCATTCAAGAAACATGGCCATAAAGATATTTGCTTCTTTTGCAAGAAGAAGGGACACTTCAAGAAAGATTGCCTAAAATATAAAAAATGGCTTGAGAAGAAAGGGCTTCCTCAGCCTAAGGAAAACGATAAGAAGTGAACATGGCATCTATTCAGGTAATGGGATGCGTTCGCACGTTGAGGCTGTTGGAACTTTTAGACTTGTTTTAGAAACTGGCTTTGTTTTGGATCTTAAAAATACTCTTTATGTTCCTTCGTTTTCTAAGAACTTAATTTATGTTTCTTAATTAGTACCTTTAGGATTTGAATTCAGCTTTGTTGGTTTGAACTTTCGTTTGTTCAAAAACTCTAGTTTGGTTGGTTATGGGACCTTAGTTGATGGTTTGCACAAATAAAATTTGGATCCTATTTTTGAACATAGCCTCCTAACCTTGCATGATGATATTGGCACTAAAAGGATTATTATTGATGAGAATTCCTCTATGTTGTGGCACAGGAGATTAGGACATATCTCCATGGAAAAAATTAAAAGATTGGTTAATGATGGAGTCTTAAAGGCTCTTGATTTTTCTAATTTTGGTACTTGTGTGGATTGCATAAAGGGAAAGCAAACCAACAAGACCAGTAAAGGTGCCAAGAGGAGTGAAAAAATACTTGAAATCATACACACTGATATTTGTGGACCATTCCCTACCCCTTGCTTAAATGGTCAGAGATATTTTATCTCATTTATTGATGACCAAACACGATTTATATATCTCTACCTTCTGTTTGAAAAATTTGAGGCATTGGATGCTTCTAAAACATTCAAACGGGAAATAGAGAAATAATTGGAAAAAGAAATTAAAATTGTATGGTCAGATAGGGGTGGAGAATATTATGGAAGGTACACAGATTTGGGACAAAGGCCGGGTCCATTTGCTGAATATTTAAAGGATGAAGGTACTGTTGCTCAGTATACTATGCCAGGTTCACCTTACCAAAATGGTGTGGCTGAAAGGCAAAATCGCACCCTTATAGACAAGCATGTAGACTATCTTGAAGTGGTTGGATATTCTGACTCGGATTTTGCGGGTTGTTCGGATTCTAGAAAATTTACTTTGGGATATGTTTTCATGCTAGCAGGAGGTGCTATATCATGGAAAAGTGCCAAATAGACAAAAGTTGCATCGTCTACTATGGAAGCAGAGTTTATAGCGTGCTTTGAAGCAACATCAAAAGCAAAATGGTTGAGAAATTTTATCACAGGGCTCCAAATTATGGATTCTATATCCAAGCCATTAAGACTTTACTGTGATAATTCGGCTGTTGTTTTCTTTTCTAAGAATAATAAAAGTGGAAGCCGAATCAAGCATATTGACATTAAGTATCTCATTGTCAGAGAAAGAGTCAAGGAACAAGAAGTATCTATTGAGCATATTAGTACAAATCTGATATTAGCAGATCCCATGACTAAAGGGCTCTCAATTAAGACATATTTGAAACATGTAGAGAACATGGGATTAGTTGGCTCATTGTATAGTTGACTTCTTGGTTTGTTTCTTGGTTTGTAAATATTTGATCATGATCAATGCAAACTTTAGCTATTTTGTGCACATAATGTATTGTTTGTGATATACAATCCATTGAGATTAGTAAATAGTCCATTAGGACTATAGGACCCAGAATGACTTGTAAGAAGTCATTCATAAGGAGTGATGCCACATAAGGTTCAGAGAAGATGATGCATTGTAATACAAGGAAGGAAGTGTTCATTTAAAGAGCGCAACCGCTTTGATTCGTGCATTATTTTTCTCAATAAAGTTCGGGTAATTATTTAATTGTATGGCCATGTTCAGTATCAAATGTTGGTTACCCAAATTGTCCGATGTGTCATGTGTGCCAAGTGGGAGAATGTTGGACTTTATTTCTATTTAATATTGGACTCTATCTCTAATTAGAGACTTAAGATGGCCAACATGCCATATCATCTTTTTAATAAATCACTATTATGTATATTTAATATATCTCTTATTTATTGAGTAAAATTTTTTTGGGTAACTGACGTTAAGGTAACTACTCATAACTCCCATCATCAAATGCAGTGACCATCGTGGAGTAGTTGTAACTCCTTGATGGAAGGACGTTACTTACAGTTTCTATATTGATTAAGGGTCCTTGCCTATATATATTCATACATGTGATTTTCCATCAAGTCATATGTGAATACAAATATCATATATGTAGGCAGCAAACTCTTCTTTCATATACTTCCATGTAGTACATATTTGTGAGGTTGTTTTTTGGGTTTTCTTCTTGAGTGTTGTGATCAAGGTTGTGATACAGATTCGTGTCTATTGGGGTCGTGGGGTTCGTTGAATATTCTCTCCATACAGAATTTGGATTTCTTGTATTCAAACTTGAACATCAATGACAGGAGGTAAGTATTCAATTCCGCTATGTAAAATAGGAAGATTAAATTCTTCAATAAAGTCTATCATCTACATCTACTCCAGTTATTTAAGAGGAAAGTTAGAAAAAAAAAACAAAAAAAAATTATATTTGAGGATATTGTTGTAATGTCCTATTCATAATGATGGAGACGTCAAATGCAACTTTCATGCAATATAGCCAAGTTATTTATGAAGTGGATGTTAGATTAAAATATCACATTTCATTGCATGATGTATAGATATAAACTCATCGAAATATATTGCATCTTGGATGCCATTTTGGGAAAGCTGGTTTTGTAAATTGGGTGTACAAGCAAATAGATTAATTAAGAATAATGCTATTTAGATATAACAATTTGACCCAATATTTTAAACAAATTATATAATTTCATTGAAACCATTAGATCACTACTAAGTTCTTTGATGAAATCTACAGTTAATGTAAAAACCATAGTAAATTAAATCAATATATTAGTTATAACATTGTTCTTAAATTTAATGTTAATATCCTTGTTGTGGTTAGTTAAAAAAAGGTTTGGTGTGTTTAGGACTGTTTGGTGACCTCACATCCTTTATATAGTAATACCTATGATATGGTTTTTCTTCCACTATGCTGTCTGCATATTATCTCTCTTTCAGGTGTGAAGGAGTCTCTTTTCATGGCAGATTTTTTGGCTACCCAAAACTCTTGTACCCTCAAGGATGAGAAGCAAGAAAATGAGAAGCAAGAAGAAGAGCACCAAGAAACCCACAAAAAGTTCCTAGAAGTGGTCTCTATCCTTCCCAAAGACAAAGGATGGATAAGTGAACATCTCCATCACTACCAAGGCTTTTGGTTTCCTCCATCATGGCTTCAAGGAGTTATAACTCTCCAGCAAAGTTTCAAGGTTCGACCCACAGATGTTTTCTTGGCCACCATGCCAAAATCCGGTACTACTTGGTTTAAGGCCCTTCTCTTTACCATAATGAATCGAAACCTTTATGATTATCATGACCACCCTTTGCTCACTGCTAACCCCCACAACCATGTGCCCTTTTTGGAGCTGTATGCGAGTGAGAAACCAAATAAGAGGCCCAATCTTTCTCGCTTTTCCATTCACATGCCTTATACCGTTCTTCCGAAGTCCATATTAGTCTCGGGTTCTCGCATTGTTTATATGTATCGAGACCGAAAAGACGTGTTTGTTTCTGATGATACCTCAAATAAATCCCCAAATGTGAGCTCAAGAAATGAGGTTAGGTTAGGAGGTCTGTCGAAAGCAGTAGAGCTCAGGGGGTGAAGTCAGATCTCCCGACAAGCCAAGAGTTAACGGAAGTGGTAACGGGACAATTAGATGATAGCAGGTACCACCGAAGCAATAGCCAAGCTGAATTCAAGACACTAAATTCTCAACCAACCAATATCCTTTCCTAAAACTAAGGAGGATCCCACGGAGGAAAGGCAAGGATCTCGGGATGAATTCTACAGTGCCAGCTCTTAGCTGATTGGTCCATTGGGAGAGGGAGGGGGAAAAATCCCATGATTATAGGAAATTACCCCGGATTAGAGGTAAGCAAGAGACTATATAGGCGGAATAAGAGACGACCCAAAAAGGAGGAGAGGGGGAGATTTTTCTGTAAAAACGTTCAAGTCATAAATAAAGAGAAAAGGAGCAAGAGACTCCATTAAAGAGTGGGCTAGCCGAGCTCCTAAATAGGTGAACCACTATATTTTCACTGTGTGAACCCCCTTAATTACTCCAATTCCTCAAACACCATGTCACAATCCCCACGAGCCATGTAGCTCAGACCCAAGCTGTTAAGCACAATCTATACCTTCTGCTCATCCGCATAAATTTACACCATCAGTTTGGTGCCGCTTGTGGGAACGACTGTTCCTATTACAAATACCCTGGTTTTTCAGTGACCGATGGTCTCAACTTGCAACATGAGTAGAAGCCAGACAAATCTACCACGAACACATGATCAACCAGAAACTGCTAACAACAGGCGGCCAGAAGACATTCCTGGTCTGCACCCCACCGTAGAGGTTAATCTCCCCATGGGGATCCCCCTGCGAACAATGAGTTAGAGGCCCTTCGCCTAGTCAACCAACGATTGATGCAGCAAAATGAAGAGCTTATGAAACTTTTACAATGCCCGTAGGAGGCACGAGTGGCCCATGAAGGCCAAAATGATCCACGCCATAGAAATTTGCCTCATATCACCCCCTTAGGGAAGCTGATGAAAGAGGGGAAAATAGCCATTCCATGAGGGAACCCTCCCCTTTACTACTAAGGAATGGACGCGATGAAAAAGTTCAAAGCCAGAACGAGGAGCTAGAAAGGGAGGACTTCCCCACTTGTCAGCACGGAAGAAGAGAACAATACTGGGAGTGACGCTTCAACGATATCCAGAAAGAACTCGGTCGCATGAAAGAGGCAGCGAAAGGTAGAGCCCCAGTGACAATAGATGCCCTAGTGTAGCAAACTGAATCCCCTTTCACCACCGGAGTGTTGCATTTCCCCCTCTCTCTGAAGTTCAGAATGCCCCAAATTGAGACATTTGATGGGACGAAAGACCCAGTAGACCACCTCAACACCTACAAAAACCAGATGGAGCTGCATGGATACCAATATCCCGTGCACTACAGAGCCTTTGCCATCACGTTGAAAGGCTCTGCCTTAGCATGGTTTAATAGACTCCCACCAGCGACGATCTCCTCATTCAAAGAGCTCTTGATATCTTTTGTGTCTCACTTCATAGGGGCTCGGATCTATAGAAAACCAAGTTACCACTTGCTAAACATAAAACAAGGGTCCCAGGAAAACCTGAGGTCCTACATTCAAAGGTCCAATTCGGAATCATTAAAAGTGGACATCCCAGACAAAAAGTTTGCTATTACCGCCTTCATAGCTGGTTTAGGTGTACAGTCCAAGGACCTGATGTTTTACATATCAAAGAATCCTTAGGCGAGCATGGCTGAAGTGTTAGCCAAGGTTGAGAAGTATATCAATGGCGAGGAAGCTCTCTTCTCGAAGGTAGGGAGCTCTTCATCGCATAAGAAAAAAGGAAAAGAGGAGAAAAAAGGGACCTAAGTCCCAGGAAGGAGATAGGGCGAGATAAGTCCCCTAGAAGAGACAAAGATCGTTCCCCCAAAAGAAGAGGAGATGTACGAGACCATTTGGGTCCTCTTCAACCAGAACTTTAGCCCAGGTACGCACCTCGGCAGCTACCTCCCCTCACCGTAGCAATATAATAGATTTTGTACGAAAGTGCAAAAAAAGAGAAGTTCCTCAGATGACCGCCCCAGATGAAGGCAGATTCAAGTAAAAGGGAGCCCACCAAGTACTGTGAGTCCCACAAAGATCACGGCCACCACACCGATGAATGCATCCAACTAAAGAAGGAGATCAATTTTCTGATCCAACGAGGATAATTACGCCGATATATGGCCCACGACAACCGAAATCAAGCCCTTCCGTCCCCACCACCTTGGCAGCAAGCCTCGGCTCAACATCAGCAGCCTTTAGGGGAAATTAGAGTCATATCTGGAGGGTTTGTAGGAGGTGGAGAGTCCAGCTCAGCCAGAAAGGCCCACCTGCACAAAGTCAGAGTCGACGAGGCTCTGGAAGTGCACGCAGTCTTTAAAGTGCCACAGCTGAACACTGTTATATCCTTCTCATATTCTGACTTGGAAGCCTGTTAGTATCCTCATGATGACCCGTTGGTAATAAGGGCTGTTATAGCTAACAGAACGGTTCATCGTATTCTAATTGATAACGGGAGCTTTGCAGACATTATTTTTGCCTCTACCTTTGACAAAATGGGCATTGGAAGAGAGAAGCTAGAACCAGTAAACGCTCACCAGTTGGGATTCTCAGGGAAAAGAGTATTGCCTCTAGGTTCAATCCAGCATATACTCACCATGTGAGACCCCCCATGTCAAACCACCACAGCCATAAAGTTTTTAGTGGTGGATGCTCCATCAACATACAATATGTTGCTAGGAAGGCCTTCTCGCAACGCCATGAGGGCTGTCCCCTTTGCCTATCACTTGGTCATGAAATTTCCTACAGAAAATGGAGTTGGAACGGTCCGAGGAGACCAGCGCATAGCCAGAGAATGCTACACGACTTCGATGAAACAGAAAGAGGTCGAAAGAATCCAGATGGATGAGCTCGATATGAGGGACAAGCTGGATACCAGACCAATGCCGTTAGAAGAGCTGGAACCCATTCAGCTTGATGAGGAGCCAGAACACCTTGTTTACATCGGATCTAAATTGAGCAAAGAAATCAAAGACCTCATAATCCAGTTCCTGAAAGAAAACATAAGGGTGTTCGCTTGGAAATAAGAGGACATGGAGGGTATTGAACCTACAGTTATTACCACAAACTAAGCGCGAACCCCACTTGCAAACCTATTAAACAGAAAAGAAAGAGCTTTGCCCCAAAAAAACAAAAAACAACAAGTGAAGAGGTCGGTAAACTCCTCCACGCCAAAGCTATCAGAGAAGTAGACTATCCTGTCTGGTTGGCCAATGTGGTCCTTGTCAAGAAGACCAATGGCAAGTAGAGGCTTTGTATTGACTTCACTGATTTCAATCGAGCATGCCCAAAAGACAGCTTTCTCCTTCCTCGGATTGACCTCATAGTGGAAGCCACCGCCAGACGCGAGCTATTCAGTTTCATGGACGCCTTCTTAGGTTACAATCAGATCAAGATGGACCCGAATGACCAGAAAAATACCTCTTTTGTGACTGAACAGGGAACGTATTGCTACCAAGTCATGCCTTTTGGATTGAAGAACGTTGGAGCTGCGTACCAGCGCCTGGTGAACAGGATGTTCCAAAAATAGATTGGAATTTCTATGGAGGTCTATATCGACGATATGTTGGTGAAGTGTCACGCCCCATCCTGGTCTCCCAAGGATGAGAGGCAATTAAGTTTTGGATACACCTGTTTACATTTATGTTTAATCTAGACTAATAAAACATTAAATAATCCCACAGGTGCACCATTATCACCTATCACCTTAGTCACTAAGCATGATGGTAAAACCTGTCTTATAAGCTGTACCATATATATAACCACCTGTACCAATTGTTTATTCTCCCAACTTATAGACATATACAAAAGTCCCACACCCACATAGCATACATCACAAAGTATGCTTGTTGAGTACATATACAAATATATACTATTAACCTGCAATAATAATCCTTTATAAATAAACTATACTACTCAGCAAAATAATTATACAATAACCTGAGTAATATTACACAAAATTTGTTGAAACATTCTAGACTGAATTCAATACCACATACACTATTCAACTGACTGGACAGTGGATAGGTCTGAAATTTTCTCTACAGTACTGATTAATCCTGATTAATGTATGATTTAATTAAGTTAATAGGTCAATTGTGTTAGTTAAACAAAGTTAAACTAATCAAAATTGACCTATTAAGGTTAGTGTATAAATTAGGGATAATGCATTAATTGTTGTTCTTTTCAGGGTTTTATGCGTCAAAGCTACAAACTACCGGGGAGCCAAGACTACAAATTTTAAGATGATAATTATTAAAGCTCTAAACAAAAAGAGATTAAAGTAATTCAAATGTCATATTTTGGAGGTTTGTGAATGACAACTTTTGGAAGCTTGTGAAATGACAACTTTTAGAAGCTTGTGAATGTCATCCCTTAGGCTTGTGAATGGTATTTTTAGGGTTTGAAAATGTTATCCCTTGGGGTTTGTGAAGGCTTTGCCTATAAATACCACCCCTTTGTGACTTGTAGAAATATAAGTTTTTGCTAGAGTTCTTGGTTGTGGACATTCCTCAAAGTTGTTATTGCTTTCTTTGTATGCTTACTAGCTTTTTTCCTGGTTGTGGAAAACTCTCCAAGTTTGTATTACTTTCTTTGTATTGTTACTTTCTTTTATGATTTTATCATCTCTTGGTTGTGGAATACCCGTCAAGTAGTATTGCTTTCTTTTATTGTGTTATTATCTTTTGGTTGTGGAATACCCGTCAAGTAGTATTGCTTTCTTTTATTGTGTTATTATCTCTTGGTTATGGAATACCCGCCAATTAATTATTATTATTTTTTTTAATTTAAGTCTTGTTTTATTTTACTTCCATTGTTAGAGCTTCTTTCTTCCCTTAGAGGAGTGAAACTCTTCTACTTTTCTAGAGCTTCACCGAAGCCGTGAAGGGTGGATCGTGATTCGCTCATTCTTTGTCGAAGATCGTTTATATTGATGCATTTTGTTTATGCTTAGTACTAACCTTTATTTCTTCATAATGTCTTCCCATTTAATTGTTGTCTTTACTTTAATCATGAGTAGCTAAGCTTTTAGTTGGTTAATCCAAGGGAGACCTACTCTTGGGTATGTCATTTTAACTCATTGTCTTTCCTCCTCTCGGTGTACGATGGTTCGGTTTAACTGGGTTGAGAGTGGACGTGGTTGTGAGTCTTTGATATCCCGTAGGCCTGGTCACGGGTTATGCTTGGATTCTCATCATCTCGTCCCTAGCTTACCAGGAATCAATCGTGCATCTATGCACCAGTAGAGGAAGGTTTTGAGTTGAATTGAGATTCCCATTGGAATGACCTCTTTGGATTAGCCAACACTTGTTTTCATTTTATTATCACAACTTAAACCACCACCAAATTCCAAAACAAAAATGAATTTACCTTTTTCTTTAATAAAAATCACCTTCATGATGGTTCACTTCCTTCCCTGAGGAGACGACCTTGGAATACTTTTCCAAGTAAAACACGACCCACGAAAGTCTTCTTGCGATTGGGGAGCACTTTTGTTCACACACACACACACACATTTCATTCATCCCATTTCATTTTCTCCTTGTCCTTTCTTTTGACATCGTCCCAAGGGAGAGTGACACTCCCCCTCACACATACATCAAGGGAGATGTTGGTAAGTTAGGAACAACAGGGAAAAAACTCAATCATTTTTGGCGCCGTTGCCAGGGAAGGCAAGTGTCAAACCAAGAAGGTGATTTCTGGATGACGGAGGTAAGTCCCGTGATCTTCATCATGTGCTTTGATACGTTGTCCTTATATATATTCTTATTTTTGTATAATTTAAATTTTTGATCCTTTGTTGCATATGGGGGCGGGACGAGCAAAACCGATTGGTTAGACAACTCATAAACCCCCACATGAACCTGGAATTAGACCTACCCCAGGATGCGGGTGACAATTTTAAAAATGAGGGTGTCAACCCAAACATGCATGGGGGTGGGAATTTTGATAATGTTGGTGCAAACCTGAATGACCAACGGGGTAGGAGATTGCCCGAACCTAGGATACCCAACCCACGTGTTCATTTTCCCTACCTATGAATGATGGGAACATCCAACCTGACCCTCTAGCTAGGACAATCCGGGAGTTCCTTCAACCAACCCGTAGCACCACACCATTATGCATCCTTCTTCCCGTCTAAGCTCATCTCTTTGTAGTCAAACCTTGGATGTTGCAACTACTCCCCAAATTTCGCGGGATCGAGAATGAAAACCCGTATAATCACATAAGGTCCAATGAGGAGATGGTTGCAACCTATATCCAAATTTATAACATGGAGGAAATAAGGAGGATGAAATTATTTCCTTTCTCCTTGGATAGTAAGGCAAGAATTTGGCTTGATTGCTTGGCATCCCGGACCATGTTATCTTGGGACCAAATAGTTTCATCTTTTTTGAAAAAAAAATTTCCGGTTCATAGAACCACAACTTTAAGAAAAGAGATCCAAAATTTTTCAGAAAACCTCAATGAGCAATTCTACCAGTGCTGGGATTGTTACATGGATTTAATCCAATTCATTCCACATCATGGGTTTAAATCATGGCAATTGGTGAGTTTCTTCTACGAAAGAATTAAACCAAATCATAGGCAATTCATTGACATGATGTGCAATGGTGAATTTTTGAACAAAGATCCTGATGAGGCTCTTGACTACTTTGCTACCTTGGTCGAAAATGCACATTCTTGGAATGTTAGGGACCCAAATGATGTACCTAGGACATTGTCGGGTAGTAGTCAATCACAAAGGGGGGATATATGACTTGAAAGATCGGGAGGATCTACTTTCACAAATTTTCAAATTGTCTAAGAAAGTAGATAGCCTTGAGGTGGATAGGAGACAAGAGGTATCTCATGTGTCAAGAGCCGAGGAGTCTTGTTCTATTTGTGGTGTTGTCGACCATTCCACATCGGAGTGCCCGAGCATCCCGACACTAAAAGAAGCATATCATGAACAAGTCAATGCCTTCGACCAACTTAGGCAATCATTTTCTTCGAATTCTAACACTTATAATGCGGCGTGGCGTGATCACCCTAATTTTAGTTGGAGGAATGAGAACCTCATCCCTTATGGCTCAAACACATACACATCGCCTGCACCTCCTAGGCAAACTCAATTTCAATTCCAAGGTCAAGGGCAAGCATCTAGCTCCTAATACCACCGGCCCAATCCACAAGGGTGCCAATCCAATCCATCTCCCCAAGGTCCTCCCCAACAAGCACCATCTAATCCTCCCACTTACCAACCTCCTCATAAGAGGAACATGGAGGATGTGCTTTAAAATTTCATCCAAAATTAAACCACTTTCAACAACAACATCTCGGCTCAACTCACGAAGATCAAAAATCACATCGGGTTATCTCAACAAGAGAAGGAAAAAATTTTCGCTCAACCCCAAGAAAATCCCAAGGGTCAACATGTGGTTGAGTTGGCCGAACTCACCCAAGAAAGTTGTGAGCAACTTAAGACGGTTACTACCCTTCGGAGTGGCAAGAAAATTGATAAAACCATTGTGCCAAAGGTCTCACCCAAGGCCACATTGCCATTAGAAAAAGAGACTAAGGGTAACGCCGGTGGGGGTGGGGTAAGTGAGAAGAAAGAGAGTGAGGCAGTTGAGAGATAGAAGGTGATTGATGAAAGTGTGATTGTTTCTCCTACCCCTGTCCCTTTTCTTAATCATTTGAAGTCACCGATCAAGGTGGTTAATTATGCTGATATTCTTGAGATGTTTAAGTAGGTGAAGATAAACATCCCACTCCTCGATGCTATAAAGCAAATTTCATCATGTACAAAAGATCTTAAAAGACTTGTGCACAGTAAAAAGGAAGCTCAATGTTCACAAGAAAGCTTTCCTCACCAAGCAAGTAAGCTCAATTTTGAGGAAAAACACTCCTCCAAAGTTTAAGGACCCCGGCTGCCCCACCATTGTCATAACCATTGGAGATTGCCGGGTTGAACAAGCATTGCTTGATTTGGGAGCAAGTGTCAACCTCCTCCCCTACTCCATGTATCAACAACTCAAGCTTGAGGAATTGAAACCTACTTCAATCACGCTTCAACTGGCGGACCGTAGTGTTCGAACACCAAGGGGAGTAGTTGAGGATGTTTTAGTATAAGTGGATAAGTTTTACTTTTCTGTTGATTTTATTGTGCTTGACACTCACCCTGTTGCTAATCTTAGCTCCCAAATTCCTGTAATACTTGGTAGACCTTTTCTTGCCACATCTAATGTCGTGATTAACTACAAGAATGGTCTTATGAAGCTAGTATTTGGGAATATGACAATGGAGCTCAATGTGTTCAACTTGTGCAAGCAACCGGGGGATGATGAGGAAGCACATGAGATTTATCAGATTGACACTTTGGTAGAGGAGCACATGGAGTTAATGAGCACTTTCAATTTGAGAGAGGAGGAAGTTGTTGATATGGAGGAAGTGGATGAGCAAAAAGAATTGAAAAGTTTGAAAGGGATAAAAAAGTGGATCCCTACATTTGAAAAACTCCCACACTAAGAAAAAAAGATATTCCCATCCAATGTACAAAAACATAACTTTGAATTGAAGCCATTACCTTCCCATTTGAAGTATACATATCTTGGGGAAGATGAGTCATTTTCGGTGGTGATTAGTTCACCGTTGGATGCGAGACAAGAAGAAGAACTCTTGGAAGTGTTGAGGAAACATAAAGGGACAATTGCAGACATAAAGGGGATAAATCCCACCATTTGCACACACTGAATCTATCTTGAGGAGGATGCAAAACCATCCCGCCAGCCACAAAGGAGGTTGAATCCGATCATGAAAGACGTGGTGAGGGATGAGGTGTTGAAACTACTTGACGTGGGCATTATTTTTCCAATTGCCGATAGTAAGTGGGTTACTCCCATGCAAGTAGTACCCAAAAAGTCAGAAGTCGCTGTTGTGGAGAATGAGGAAAACGAGCTTATCCCAACAAGGGTGATCACAGGGTGGAGAGTTTGTATTGATTACCGGAAGCTCAACCTGTGTACAAGAAAAGACCATTTTCCAATCTCATTCCTTGATTAAGTGCTAGAACGAGTAGCGGGACATCTTTTCTATTGCTTTTTGGATGGATACTCTGGCTACAATTAGATAGAGATTGCCCTGGAAGACCAAGAGAAAATCACCTTTACTTGTCCTTACGGTACCTTTGCGTATTGTCGCATGCCTTTCGGGCTATGTAATGCCCCCGGAACTTTCCAACGTTGCATGATGGGGATCTTTAGTGACATGGTGGAGAAGATTGTTGAGGTATTCATGGATGACTTCTCAGTCTTTGGGGATTCTTTCAATGGGTGTTTGGAGAATTTAGAAAAGGTTTTGGAGAGATGTGAATAGAAGAATCTGGTTTTGAATTGGGAGAAATGTCACTTCATGGTGACACAAGGAATTGTTCTCAGGCACATCATTTCGGCGAAAGGAATAGAAGTTGACAAATTAAAGGTGGAGGTCATCTCCAACCTTCCTACACCGAAAGTCGTCAAGGATATCAGGTCGTTTCTGGGCCATGCGGGTTTTCACCGTCGTTTCGTTAAAAATTTTAGTGCATTGGCCCGACCTTTGACCAATTTGTTGTCTAAAGATGTCTCATTTGAATGGTCGGATAGTTGCGAGGTATCTTTTTTAAAACTCAAAAGTATGCTTGTCATACCTCCAATTATGCTACCACCCAAGTGGGATTTACCTTTTGAGTTGATGTGCGACGCGAGTGATTACGCAGTCGGTGCAATGCTGGGTCAAGGGAGGATAATAGACCATATTTAATATACTATGCTAGCAAAATTCTTAATGAAGCTCAAATGAATTACACCACCACAGAAAAAGAGTTGCTAGCAGTAGTATTTGTATTAGATAAATTTCGGTCTTACATCATTGGTTCACCGATAGTTGTTTTTACTGATCATTCTGCTTTGAAGTATCTATTGTCTAAGCAGGATGCCAAACCAAGACTTATCCAGTGGATCCTCCTACTTCAAGAATTTAATCTGATAATCAAAGACAACAAAGGAGTGGAGAACGTGGTGGCGGACCATTTATCTCGATTAGTGGTGCAAGAGGCCGATGAACACATTCCCATCCCTGATTCTTTTCCTGATGAGCATTTACTATCAATTCATTCTGTTTGTCCTTGGTATGCTGACATTTGTAATTATTTTGCAACCGGACAAATACCGCCACAGTGGAGCCCTGAAGATAAAAGGAGATTTATGGCAGACGTGAAGTATTTTTACTTCGACAATACGTACCTGTTCAAATATTGCCCAGACCAGATCATGAGAAGATGCGTGCCTGAAAATGAACAGCGGAACGTCCTTCCATTCTGTCATTCCCAAGCCTATGGTGGGCATTTCTCGGCAAAGAAAACCTCAGCCAAAATTCTTCAGTCAGGTTTCTACTGGCCTTCTCTTATTAAGGACTGTATTTCATATTGCAAGGCATGCTACAGATGCCAACGATTGGGTAGTGTAATCCGTCGAAATATGATGCCCCTATCTCCCGTACTTTTCATTGAGATATTTGATTGTTGGGGCATCGATTTTATGGGTCCATTCCCCATGTTGTTTGGCTACCGGTATATTCTTTTAGCGGTGGACTATGTGTCCAAGTGGGTAGAGGCTATCCCAACCAAGACTAATGACCACCGGGTCGTAGTCAAGTTCCTTAAGGAGAACATTTTTTCGAGATTTGGGATACCTCGTGCAATGATTAGTGATGGCGGATCTCATTTTTGTAATAGGCCATTTGCATCATTAATGTTTAAATATGGTGTTACACACAAAGTATCCACTGCATACCACCCACAAACCAATGGCCAAGCTGAGCTAGCCAACAGGGAGATTAAAAATATTATGGAAAAAACGGTTAACCCAAGTAGGAAGGATTGGTCAGACAGGTTGACCGATGCCTTATGGGTTTATCGTACTGCCTATAAGACTATTTTAAGCATGTCTCTCTACCGGCTAGTTTATGAAAAAGCTTGCCATTTGTCGGTTAAAATGGAGCACAAGGCTTACTGGGCCATAAAACCCTTGAACTTTAACTTGAGAATGGCTAGGGAGCAGAGAAAATTGGAAATGAATGAATTTGATGAGATCCGAAGAGATACGTATGAGAGCTCTAAAATTTCCAAGGAACGGGCTAAAGATTTTCATGACAATTCCATCACGAGGAAGTCATTTGAGCCCGGGCAAAAAGTGCTATTATATAACTCTCATCTCTCCATCTTCCAAGGGAAGTTAAGATCCCGATGGGATGGCCCCTATCTTGTCAAGGTGGCCTACCCCAATGGAGCGGTGAAAACCACAAACCCCAAAGATGGCCAAACATTCAAGGTCAATGGTCAAAAGACTTAAGCCATTCTTTGAGGGTTTTGAAGAGCAAATGGTGGAGGAGGATTTAATTGATCTGGTGTATCCGGATTTGGTGGAGGAGTAGCTAGTATTTATATGTACAGTTGTCTTTATCTATTTATGTTATTTTTTTCCTTTATTTCATGTCACTTACTTTTTTTTGTTGTATAGTTTTGTTTTTCATAGCTTCAGATGTTGGTATTTTGTCAAAAGCTCCAATGCGAGATGTCCTCTATCCCTACTCATCTTTCTACAGTCCATTACATTTCATATCATCTTGTGCATTGAGGACAATGCGCGAATCAAGTTGGGCGGTGAAGTGCACTATTTGCATGTTATACCAATGTTGAATCTAGAATATTCTTTTGCATATATTCGTTCCTGCTTTCAAAAAAAAAAAAATATTCCTCCGCGAATATTCGTTTCCTGCCGACACATAAAAAAAAAAAGAGAGAGAGAGAATATTCTCCGCGAATATTCGTTTTCTGCCGACACTTATAAAAAAAAAAATCTAGGACGCCTTTGTTAGGCATCCAACTTTTTCCTTTTTTCCATCCACTGGTGTTGGCCCCCTCCTTCTTCCTTATTCTCCCTTCTTCTTTCTTTTCCCTTCTTCTTCTTCTTCTTCTTTTTTCTCTGTTCTCTGTAAAAATAACCCACCCCTTGCAAATCATGACCATATTCCCAAAAGACCCAGTCGTTTGTCTATTGATTTTCATTATATGTTTGCATTTATACATGGTTGTTCTTCTTCTAGCTGCACTTAGGTTGAAGGGTTTCTAGCCTTGCCGAAACCCTTATCTCGAAGAATGATAATTAAATTGGGTATTTTTTATATAGGTTTTGACAAATGAACGGATCTCGAGTTCTCAAACCCTAACTCTATTTGCTGTTCTGGTAAATTCGAATCATTTGAGAAATAGTTCAGTTTGTTGGGGGGTGTTGTGATCTATAGTTTTAGTTTGTTTCAGTTTTATATTTGCGTATGTTTATAGTATTTTTGATTATGATCGTGTCGAATGCAGTTTTAATTGTCTTTGTGACTTTTAGACATTAAAGAACTAGATAGGGTGTCCGTAGTTTAGCAAGTATGGACAATAAACTTTTTTGGTTTAGTTTAAGTATTTTTCGCACTTTTTCATCTGATGTGCATGCTGTGATAATGAGAAAAGCAAGAGATGTGAGAAAATTTGAAATCCGAGAGCAACAAGCAAAACCATTGTGTGGCAGAAGCTTTTTTGCTAAACGTCGTCATTCCAAACGACTGGGTGCTTGTTACCAATGTGGCAGAATATTTCACATGAAAAAATATAATCGGTGTTCTGAACCAATTTTGGGCCGTGCGACCGATCGATTAAACTGGTTAGTGTATGGGCAGAGTAAAGATTTTTCTGACACGCCATCCTATGCCACTCCGAGACTCACACATTATGTGCGACAAAAAGTTGGAAGGGTCACTAATAATGACATAGACACAAGCAGTGACTCGGATTAGATTTTTTTCTTCTTTTGACAAAGTTGTGGAAAAGTGTGTATTTGGGGATGAAGATAAATGGTCCAAATGTTTGTAAAAAGTATAAATATCTTGTTATTAGATGCGCAAAAATAAAGATGTGGGCCGAGTAAGGAATGTCCTAAAATACCAACCTGTAGCATGGGTAGGGACTTGTTCCTGAGACGCCATAGTCTTTCAAGTTCAATTGGTGCATCTAGTCTTCCTTCAATTTTCATAGATAAATGAGTATGTTAATAATTTTGAATTTTATTTAATGTTCGAAAAAAAAATATTTACATACTCATTTATCCTTGAAAAATAGTATGTTAATAACTTTGAATTTTATTTAACATTCGAAAAAAAAATCGGTATCTCATCTCTCATGTTACTTTATTGCATGATTCTTTGTGCATTGAGGACAATGCATAGTTCACGTTGGGGGGTGAGGTGCACCATTTACATGTTCCACCATTTTTTGTATAGAATAAGTTGCAAATGTGAAATTTTTTTAAAAAAAATTTGGACAATTTTTGTGAAAAATATCCAATATTGAACTATATTCTCCTACCCTAATTGTTGTGGGATTTGTGATTACTTGATCTTCATTTTGAACCTTGATTACATGAGTACATTATAGAAGTTTATTCTATTGCTAAGAGTATCACGTACTTGTTTGCTTTTGAACTCAACCATAAATATACCATGCATTTGTAATTTTGGCAATTTACGGATTGAGTTCACATTTAGTGCTTGACATGAATAGTGGAGATGAGTAGGAACCCATGTGAGCTTTAGTGACAATCCTTGTTGGAGGAAACTTACATTTACTTAAGGTACAATTGTTCAAATTCCACATTTGTTCAATAATCTCATTATGCTTGCTTTGGTTAGGTGCATTTGGGTAGTTAATTGACTTTGTCTTGATATATTCAATGTTTTCCTATGCTTATCTAGATGTGATCTTAGGCCATTTTTGAATATTTTGAGCCTTAGCCTTCTTCTTGAGAAAATATTATCCCTAGTACTGTGATTGAGCCTTAGTTGAATTCATTTCTATACCATACATTTGACCAAGCCAATGAAAATGATAAATATCTACCTTATCTTGGTTGTTCCTAGTGCTGAGTATGAATAATCATAGAAGAGAGGGAAGTATGATGTAAAAACTCAAACAAAAGGGATGAATGATATTAAAACTCAAGGAGTTCAATGAAAAAAAAAATGATGAATCCAAGAAAAGGAAGAAAAGGGGTGAGAAGAAAAGAAAAAAAGAGAGGGAAAATGTTAAGGAAAAGAAAGAAAAAGAAACAAAGAGTGAAGTGATGGTGTTAGACTAAAAATCCAATAAAAATGGAGATCTTTTTGAAATAAATGTCATTCACTCGGAACAACTCTCTTTGTTTTCCTATATCCTTCGTTTTCCTTACCTCAATATCACCCCAAGACCTCATTATAGCCTGTGAAAGTCCTAAAAGATCTAGAGAAGCATGGAGAATGTACACTTTTTAAGAAAAGTTAATTTTTCTATCTAGTGCCCCAACATTCAATATATGAGATTATGCCAAGGTTGTTTCATTTTTATGCATGTGCTTCATTTTTGGATTATATGTGAGTATATTTTGTTTGAACACAATATTCTATCTCACATATACACATGGAGAGCATGCCAAGATAATCATAGTGTGATTCATTTTTTAGAGAAACCCTTGGTGAGTTTTGTATCAAAACTGAATTTGGATAGCTATGTGAATGTGAATTCCGTTGTGTAAATGTTTAAAATTACATGTTCATTTCGCACACACATGAGTTTTGAAAGGAAATGTGTATGTGGATATTCTAGAATAGCATTTAAGACTATGATGTGTTTCATGTGTGATTAGTTCAGATTCAGTGGACAAAGCGATTTTAACATCCCAGTGCTAGTTAAGATGAGGGAATATGCTTTGAATATTGGACAATAAAAAAAAGAAGAAGTTTGTAGGTACCTTCAGTAGAAACCTTCACGAGATAAAATTCGTTCATTAGGGATCACCTAGGGGTTTAACGGCTTGTTGCATATGCTAAATGCAGTCGTGTTATCTACGAAAGTGATATTTTCTGTTGTTATTTATTACTAGGGACTAGTAATGTTTAAGTTGGGGGGTGTGATTAATCTTGAGTAATGCATGATTTAATTAAGTTAATAGGTCAATTGTGTTAGTTAAACAAAGTTAAACTAATCAAAATTGACCTATTAAGGTTAGTGTGTGAATTAGGGATAATGCATTAATTGCTGTTCTTTTCAGGGTTTTATGCGTCAAAGCTACAAACTACCGGAGAGCCAAGACTACAAATTCTAAGATGATAATTATTAAAGCTCTAAACAAAAAAATATTAAAGTAATCCAAATGTCATATTTTGGAGGTTTGTGAATGACAACTTTTGGAAGCTTGTGAAATGACAACTTTTGGAAGCTTGTGAATGTCATCCCTTGGGCTTGTGAATGGTATTTTTGGGGTTTGTAAATGTTATCCCTTGGAGTTTGTAAAGGCTTTGCCTATAAATACCACCCCTTTGTGACTTGTAGAAATATAAGTTTTTGCTAGAGTACTTGGTTGTGGACATCCCTCCCAATTGTTATTGCTTTCTTTGTACGCTTACTAGCTTTTCTCCTAGTTGTGAAAAACTCTCCAAGTTTGTATTACTTTCTTTGTATTGTTACTTACTTTTATGATATTATCATCTCTTGGTTGTGGAATACCCGTCAAGTAGTATTGCTTTCTTTTATTGTGTTATTATCTCGTGGTTGTGGAATACTCGCCAAGTAGTATTGCTTTTTTTTTTATTGTGTTATTATCTCGTGGTTATGGAATACCCACCAAGTAGTATTACTTTCTTTTATTGTGTTATTATCTCTTGGTTAGGGAATACCCGCCAATTAATTATTGCTTTCTTTTAATTGAAGTCTTGTTTTATTTTACTTCCATTGTTGGAGCTTCTTTCTTCCCTTAGAGGAGTGAAACTCTTCCACTTTTCTAGAGCTTCACCGAAGCCGTGAAGGGTGGAACGTGATTCACTCATTCTTTGTCGAAGATTGTTTATATTGATGCATTTTGTTTATGCTTAGTTCTAACCTTTATTTCTTCATAATGTCTTTCCATTTAATTGTTGTCTTTACTTTAATCATGAGTAGCTAAGCTTTTAGTTGGCTAATCCAAGGGAGACCTCCTCTTGGGTATGTCATTTCAACTCGTTGTCTTTCCTCCTCTCGGTGTACGATGGTTCGGTTTGATTGGGTTGAGAGTGGATGTGGTTGTGAGTCTTTGATATTCCGTAGGCTAGGTCATGAGTTATGCTTGGATCCTCATCATCTCGTCTCTAGCTTTCTACGAATCAATCGTTCATCTATGCACCAGTAGAGGAAAGTTTCGAGTTGAATTGAGATTCCCATTGGAATGACCTCTTTAGATTAGCCAACACTTGTTTTTATTTATTATCACAACTTAAACCACCACCAAATTTCAAAACAAAAATTATTTTACCCTTTTCTTTAATAAAAATCACATTCATGATGGTTCACTTCCTTCTCTGATGAGACGATCTTGGAATACTTTTTCAAGTAAAACACGACCCACGAAAGTCTCCTTGCGATTGGGGAGCACTTTTGTTCACACACACACACACACACACATTTCATTCATCCCATTCCATTTTCTCCTTGCCCTTTCTTTTAACATCGTCCCAAGGGAGAGTGACACTCCCCCTCACACATACATCAAGGGAAATGTTGGTAAGTTAGGAACACCAGGGAAAAAACTCAATCAAGTACCAGAAAAAAGAAGCTCTAGAGGTGTGAGATAAACCACACGCTTAGTGAGTATACATGCTGTATATGAAATGGAAATAATAGTAATACACCGAAATAGGTAGGTACTACATGAATATACATGTCAAACAACAACATCAA
This sequence comes from Ilex asprella, assembly GCA_023539305.1. NCBI lineage: Eukaryota > Viridiplantae > Streptophyta > Magnoliopsida > Aquifoliales > Aquifoliaceae > Ilex > Ilex asprella. The sequence goes on along the minus strand of CM042192.1, from coordinate 11,718,201 downwards.
TCCAATTCCAAAGAAATTCACAAGCCACATCACCTCCACACTACCCCCTCATCGGGTAATCGATCCCACATGGATCTATGTCTCCTGAACCTCCCAGGAACACCACCGTGCTAGCACATCACTGCACACCCAGTGATCAGGCATCGACACCCCTGTCTTAAACAGTGCACCACATTCCACAATACACAATACACAGTAAAAAGTATCATCCAATCACATAAACACATAGCACATAATTCTGGAGAATTACTATTAAATTCTTTCATTTACTATCATATTATAATATCATTTCCAAAACATATAAAGATATACACCCACCTCAAATATACAGGTCTACGACCCTTCGGTTTTATCGGTGGATCCTTCCGGTATCACCGTATCTGTTCTAACCCCAACTGTCTCACTTGTTCCATCTATCACATTTGTAATTACAATATCAATATTTATCACATATAATAATTAATCATGCACTAATCCACGCAAAATGATGCACCCCAAAGTGCCCCAGTAACTCTAATTACTGCACTATTCATTCACACACTAGCACTTTTATTCTAGGGATCACATTTCATCCCAAAATCTTTATAATTACTCACATTAGTTATAATTAGGATTTAGTAGGTTAAACACATTGAACGGGGGTCCATTTTTACATATTTCGACTCCGAATCCTAAAAATTGCACTTCCTGCATTCCATATATTTTGTACAGGATATTATGCTCATTTTCATTCGAAATTTATATCATCACATCAAACATTATTTAAAAATGCTGCCTGCAAAATTTCAGGTCATTTGGATTAAAATTTACACATGTGATAATAACATTTAGAAATCAGGATTTCGGCGTTACTGACACCCATTTCCAATTCCTATCGTACATTTCTTTTAAAACAATTTTACCTAAACTCACACCTTCACTAAAACGTACAAATCAGCCCCCTAATTTCACTCTTCAACTCTCTTCTTCATGCTCATAATTTTTCGGTTCCATCCTAGCCCATGAAAACCTCCCAATCATCTTCATATACATCTTCCACATTTTTCTTACCCCTAATTTAATACCTATTCTTTAACAGCCCCTTAAGTATACCAATGCACTTAATTAAACTCATAAAAAAATATGTTTTGTTCTTAACATAACACAAAATTGTCCATTAATTAAAATTAAGCAAAACAATCCACCACTAATTAAACTAAGCAAAAGTTAAAATAAATTAGTTCATACAATTAACTAAAACAGCCCACACACATATATATATATGTACATCTCAAATTAATCACATATATGCTTAAAATTTTATTCCATATACCTTCTTCTTTTCTCTCTCGGCTTGGACTAAGAGTACCCACCAAACACTTGTTTTTTCCTCTCCCTTCTTTCCTTCCTTCTTGCTCTTGGCTCAACACACCCACACCCACATTTAGTTTTCCCTTTTTCTTTCACTCTAACTCAGTCACTATTTTGGCTTCCTCCAGCAGAACACACGTACACATATAACATATTTAAACACACATACACACACACTACTTTATGACTTAAACACACACACCCCTCTTCACCTTAAAACACACACACACATACACAGGGCACACATGCACACACAGACGACACACATGTTTTTTAACTTGCCAACACATGCAAAGGTAATGGTTTAATTACACTTGCCTTCCCCAAGTTTTTAAAATGATTTCGAAATCGACCTACTAATATTTCACACATGAAATTCCTATAATAGGTCTCACTAATATGTCATTAACGGGGTCCACATACCCAAAGCATGCTCACACACATCATGTGTACGAAAGATTTAATTTAATTAATCTTTTAATAGTTTCACATAATTATAATTTAGCCCACATAATTATGCTAATATGCATGTCATGCATGATCGGGTCTCACAACTCTCCCCTATTAATAAACATTTCATCCTCGAAATTACTTACTTGCACTAAATAAATGTGGATATTGAGCCCGCATACTTTGTTCAATCTCCCAAGTTGCTTCCTCCACTGAGTGACTACGCCACAAAACTTTTACTAATGGTATCGTCTTCGTGCGTAATACCTTCTCCTTTCTATCCAAAATCTGAATCAGTTGCTCTGCATAAGTCAAATCCTCAGCTAACTCTATCAGTTCAGGGGTCAACACTTGTGATGGGTCAGGTAAGTATTTACGCAGCATAGACACATGGAACACATCATGCAACCTGGACAACTCTACTGGTAAATTCAACTGGTATGCAACAACTCCAATCCGCTCTATAATGTTGTATGGACCAATATATCTAGGGGCCAACTTCCCGTTCCTACCAAAACGAATGACCCCCTTCCCAGGTGATACTCGTAGAAATACTCGGCCACCCTCCTTGAATTTCAAGTCACGTCGGCGATTGTCTGCATAACTCTTTTGCCTGCTTTGTGCACCCCGTAATCTTTCCTGGATGACTTTAATTTGATCAGCAGTCATCTGCACAATCTGTGGACCCAATAATTTTCTTTCACCCACTTCATTCTAGCACACTGGAGTTCTACATTTCCTACCATACAAAGCTTCATATGGTGCCATTTCGATTGAACTCTAGTAACTGTTATTATAAGCAAATTCAATCAAAGGCAAATAAGTATCCCAGTTACCTCTAAGCTCCATGACATAGGCTCTCAACATGTCCTCCAATGTATGAATTGTACGCTCTGACTGTCCATCTGTTTGTGGCTGAAATGTTATACTAAACTTCAAAGTAGTGCCTAAAGCAGTCTGTAAGCTAGGTCAAAACATCGAAGTAAAACGTGGATCCCTGTCAGAAACAATAGATATAGGTACACCATGCAGTCTCACAATCTCATCAATGTACAATCTAGCTAGCCTGTCAATAGCATAGAGCATCTTAATGGCTAGAAAATGAGCAGACTTCGTCAATCTATCAACTATCACCCAAATGGCCTCATGTCTTTTTTGTGCACGTGACAAATTACTCACAAAATTCATCATAATATGCTCCCACTTCTATTCTGGAATCAGACTATCAAAGTCCCAATAGATCAGCCAATGAAATAGGTGCTACACAAACCAGAATCTTCAGGGAGGTTGGTGAAGTGGGCTATAGAGCACAGCGAGTTTGACATTAGGTATAAGCCAAGAATTGCCATCAAGGGGCAGATCTTGGCAAATTTCATGGCAGAGTTCATGACAGCGACACCGATGGAGGTCATGCTACCAATACTTGACCTCCCTGTTTAGAAGCTTTCAGTATACGAAGCTGTTAATGCCCAAGGGAGCGGTGTAGGTTTAATCTTGACCTCTCCAGATGGAATAGATGTTGAGTACGCTCTTAGGTTTGGGTTTAAAGCTTTGAATAATGAAGCTAAATATGGGTTTAAAGTTGGAGATCTGTAGTGACTCTCAACTAGTGGTAAAACAAATAGAGAAATCTTACGAAGCAAGGAGCGAGAAAATGGTCTTTTACCTCAGAAAAGTACAAGAATTAATCAAGAAATTTGTGTTGGCTAAAATCAGACATGTACCCAGGTCAAAAAATTCACGAGCAGATGTTTTGGCGAGGCTGACAATTGGTTCGCAGGAGAACTTGATAGACTTATACCAGTAGAGCACCTAGCAAAGCCTACAATGAGCTTGGAGGAGGGAGAAGTGCTCATAGTTTTAGCTCAATCGAGCTGGATGGATCCCATCATGGGGTACCTATAGGACGGAGCCTCGTTAGAGAATCCCAAGGAAGCGGCAAACCTGAGAGCCAGGCCATCTAGGTTTTCCATTTTGCAGGGAAATTATAAAAACGAGGATTTTCAACACCTTTACTTACGTGCGTTACGGGCGAAGATGCTAACTATATACTTAGAGAAATTCATGAGGAAATTTGCGGCAATCACATCGGAGCTCGGACCTTGGCTGGAAAAGTACTAAGGCAGGAGTACTATTGGCCCACCATGCTCAGGGATGCCACAGATTTGGTTAAAAAATGCAAGGTTTTTCATGAGCACGCAAACATCCCTCATAGTCCACCTGAGCTTTTAACCTCGGTGGTGAACCCTTGGTCGTTCCAGCAATAGGGTTTGGATATACTCGGGCCCTTCGTCACGGGTGTGGGGCAGTGCAGATTCCCCATCGTAGGGGTGGATTACTTCACCAAATGGACATAAGTCGAACAGCTGGCCACCATCACCTAGCAAAAGGTACAAAACTTTGTTTGAAAATCTACAATTTGTAGGTTTGGACTTCCAAAAATAACCGTGTTTGACAATGAAAAGAAGCTCGATAACCCGAGGTTTAGGGGATTTTGCTCCGAACTAGGATAAAAAATTATTTCTAGGCTCCAGCTCATCCTCAGTCCAATGGGCAAGCATAGATCATAATTAGGACCATAAATGCGGCTCTGAAGAAAAAGCTGGAAGACCTGAAGGGCAAATGGGTGGAATACCTCTCTGAAGTACTGCGGGCCTATATGACTATTGCTAGGTCAGCAACCCAGGAGACTCCGTTTGCTTTGACCTACGGAACCCAAGAAGTGGCACCTGTTGAGGTGGGACTCCTTTCACCAAAAGATGAGCTTGCAGATGCTGAGCACAATGATGAATCACTCCTGGTGAATCTGGATCTCTTGGACGAAAAGAGAAACGAAGTTCTACACCGCATCCAGAATTACCAAAGGAAAACCACAAGATATTATAACAGGAGGGTTAGGCACAGAAGCTTTAAAGCTAGGGACCTAGTGCTCAGTAAGCTTCTCCTTGCAAGGAAGAACCCTTCTCATGAAAAATTAGGTCCCAATTGGGAAGGCCCTTTTATCATCCCTAGGGTGGTAGGACCTGAAAATTACAAGTTACAGACCGAAGGAGGGAAGATCCTACCTCATTCATGGAGCGCGGAGCATCTTAAAAGATTTTTTCAGTAAGCTTCTTTTGTAAGATGGTTATTATCAGTAAAATAACGAATAGTGCATTTTTTCTAGTATGATTCTTCCTAGTAGCGCCACAATGAACCTTTCAGTTCATAAATCGAAATGAGCTCTAAAGCTCGCGATGAACTCTTCAGTTCATGACATGAGCTCTAAAGCTCACGATGAACTCTTCGGTTCATAAATCAGAACGAACTCTAAAGCTCACGATGAACTTTTTAATTCATAAGTCGAAAAGAGCTCCACAGTTCGCGATGAACTCTTCAGTTCATGGAATGAGCTTTAAAGCTCACGATGAACTCTTAAGTTCATAAAACGAGCTCTACAGCTCATGATGGACTCACTAGTTTATATAGCAACCATGAGCTCTAAAGCTCGCGGCGAACTCTTCCATTCATAAAACAAAAAACAAGCTTCAAAGCTTACAAAGAAGAGCTCTATAGCTCAAATAGGCTCATCAGCTTATGCAGAAAAGTTGTGAGGAGCTCTTTCAGAAAAGCCACCCAGCTAGCATAGAAAGGAACCTTGGAACATTCAAAAACAAAGAAGAAATATGTTTGCATTACATCACAGAAATAAAACATCGATAAAAAAGAAGCAAGAGAAAGGTCACTAAGAACTCTAAAAGGAAAGGCTGCTAGCTCTCCCCCAACCGTTTCTTAAGAATTGCCACTTCCTTCTTCAGCTCATCCTTCTCCATCTCAGTTTTTGAAACTAAATTTAGAAGTTTGGCCCTAGCTGAAGAAAATAAAAGTGCACCAAGGGAGGAGTCAAAGGTGTCACCCACCTTGTGCCTTTTGAAGGATGGTTTAGCATCCTCCTCCTCCTCCTCCACATCTATTTCAGAGGTTGAAGAGTCTGGAGAATAGGAATAGAAGGAGAAGTCAAGTGAAGCTGCCTCAGCGCTGAACAAGAAAAGATTATCAGACGTCACCAACTCTGAAAAAGATTTGGGTTCTGACTACAACATCTGACCAATCGTCATAACCTATGGTAGGTCTGGATTAGGCTCAACTGCGCAAAAAAGAAAAAGTCAAAATATAGCATCAAATTAAGGAATGACCAAGAAATCCCTTAGTCCCCTAACTTATATGAGAAAAGCTCCTCCAAGAACGAGGAATCCTATTCTCCTGACGACGGTCCTTGGTAGACCTCTAGGAGGTACCCGAAGCAAAGAAAAAACGATGAAGCCACCCCTCAGATGGAGAAGGAATATCGAACACCATTCGGCGTTCCGAGAAGTGGCTCCAACGAAAACCACTATAGCAGGGGACCTCATCATCTTCAAGAGTATGAAAATGCAAAAATTCAGCAATCATAGAGAACATGTCATTGCCCTGGAGATGCCAGAACAGGAAGAAACTAATCAACACAGCCCATCCCCTGAGAGATAAGCGGGAGGGAGGCAAACCATAGTAAGTCAGGATGCACCCAATGGATGGGTGGATGGGAAGACGGAGGCCCATCTCCAAGGCTCCTTAAAAAATGCAAACTTCCCCTGGAGGAAGATATTTAGGGGGTTCATCAGGGGGGAACCCTGAGAAGCAAGTCCAGTCCAGGAAAGAATTGCCTCTTGATCCCTTCCAGTTCAGAGGAAGTCAGGGAAGAGGGGACCAGAAAACGAGACTGGAATTTCCAGTTTATCCCAAAGGAAGAGCGTTCTTGAAAAAGAAAAGAAAGAGGAGTAGCCATGGAAGCTTTTGGGTGAGTAACAAAGACCAGGGTTATTTCAGGGGAAAGGAAAGGGAATGCTCAAAGATAAAGGACCTTCGACAATAGAATCAAGGAGGAAAGAACAAAAAGAACCCCAAGAAAATTTGGAAATAGTCACAAGATTCAGGGACTCAAGAACACAGCAAAAGCAAGGTGGGCAGTCTTTTGAGTTTCCTAATTAATATGGGTAGTTACGACTATGGAAAGAAGATTATCACATGCGTTAAATACTATCGAAATTCGATAACCACCAGCTAACTAATGGGAATATTTTGGAAGACCTCTCAAGGTCGGATGATCTAGCAAAGGAAACTTCCCCAAGCGTCTTCGACGTTCAGAAAGCAAAGAGGATTGGTTAAGAATAGCTCGCATGAATGTATAGACCTTCTGGAATATTACCCCGAGAAGGTTTCTAGCAAATCTCTGAAGGTAGAGGTTAGCTCGAACAACTACAAAAAACAGATTGCCTACTTCCCCTCGGCCCATAAAGCCCCAATGAAGCGAACATATCTAAGCTGACTCCACGCCTTCCATACATATCAAAACCCCGACCGGCCCTTCAGATGCAATAATTGTGCCTTAAGAAGAGCTAAAGCACCTCTTAAAACAGGGGGCAAGGGGAACACATATACCCAAGTCAGAATTATGCAGATTACACAGCATTTGTTCAAAACATGAAGTCAAGAAGGTATATTAAGCATGAAATCAGGGATGCCAAAAAAAAAAATACAACCCAACGGGATAGACTGTATCAGAGAACAAAGCAAATCGTATTGTACAGCTTCAAGAACAAGATGTATTCAGCATTTACATAAAAGAAAGAAAAAACACTAAGTCTCTGAAGAAGGATTCTTAGATTCAACAGAGGGAGTCTCAACAACAGAAGCAGAGCCCTGAAGATCAGCAAGCAAGGACCCTCGAGTTGGGAGAATAAAATTCTTAGGAATGCTGACTCCAGGAACCTCCGCTGCATCTGTTGGCTGTTCTTGGGCAAGGGCCTCGGTCACGAGGTCAGTAGAGAAGGAAGCAGTGTGTGGAATAGTAGGAGGAGCAGGCACTTCTGGGTTTAAGCCTTCAGGTGGAAGAATCGAGGTGTCCTCCTTGCTATCAGAATCAGACTCCTCAAATTCCTCCTCAGTTGGGATAGCAAAGTAGAAGTTGAAATCGGGATAGGTCTTCTCAGCTTTGCGCTGAAAAGTGAGCCACCCAGTAACCCACTTGGTGGTGACGTCATCTTTAAGCTCAGCAATAAGATCATCTTTTTCCTTGACAATGGTTTTTTGCTCCTCAAGCTCGCCACAGAGTGCACCATTCGCTTCAGTAACGACAAGATAATCCTTATTCAAGCTCTCAAGCGAGCTCTGAGCTTCAAAAGCATCCTGGCTGGCATATTGAGATTGACTGTCATTTTGTGCGAAAACATGTGGCTCGAGGTACAGTTCATCTTCTTTCTGTTTTTTTCTAACTAGACTGTTGACATCTTCACCAAGGCACATTCGTCGAGCCGATTTCATAATTTGGTTCCCAAACTCAAGTTGGTTTCTCCTTTATCTCATTGAGTTTGAGGGGGGTGTAACATATAATGATAATATGTTTGTCTCACATCGATTAGACTTGCAAATTTTACTACTCTCTTGTACTATAAATACACCTCCTCATGTATATTATAGATTACACCAAATTGATATTCGTCTTCTATTCTCTTCATTCACAATATTTATTTGTCTTTATACATGTGTTGTGTCCAAGAGTTAAGTCTTTTTATTTTCCTCATTTGGTCGGGTGCTTTTGTATCATCTTATAATAATAAGCGTACGACAACTCCACATTGTTATTATGTGTAAACTTTCTTCTTTTTATCAATGTACAAAACTTTTATCTAGTTTTTGTTTTTGTTTCTTTATTTGTTCTTGGAGGTAAATTTTTTTTTCTAGTCTATATAGCCTGATTTAAAAAATTCAAGCTATATATTCCTATTGCCACAATAGTATTTGTTATGAGTTTTTTTATTATAAGGTATCAAAGCTTGTGCCAATAATTTCCTTGAGCTCGAATACTCACCATCATAGTCCCAGTGGGTTTAGAACATGTCTCCTAAGGAATAATGGTGGTTTGCCCTTAGGAGGTATGAAAAGTGTTGAATCTGAGACTTCTGTGTTACCAGATGCTACACTTAACCATTGAACCACCTCTCTTTTGGGTATTTGTTATGAGTTAGGTTGCTAGCTTAACAAATTATCTTTTTTAGTAACAAAACTATCTGAGCCGCATATTTTTGAACTCATAAATACAACATAAATTCAAAGAAGGAGAAATCAAACGAGCAATCAAAATCAAGGAAAATGTCAAATAGACTTTAAAAAATTGACTTAAAAACTTAAGTTGATAAATCACTACCATTGAATAGGTAGTGAATCCTAATAAAAACTGGGACTCACAATTAAATCAATAATAAATATAAAAATTATATCATCAAATCAATTTTTTAAATCTGTGTAACATTGCTAAAAAATAAACCATCTACATGAGATGAATCAGAAGCTCTCCTGCTAGACTTCAAGCCAATGCTACAAGTTGAATTTGGTGCGTTCCAGGAAAATTATACCCAACGCAACCCAACTAGAGGCCTAAGGCCAAACTTTTGAGTGGGGGCTTATCAATATTTTTATATACAAAAATATTTTATATACCATACTAAACTATTCTTTAAATTTAAAGTTTATTTATGTATAAACTATTGTTCTGCTTTTCAAGAAGCAAATAATTATGAATTATGTTCTAGTTTATTAATATGACCTAATCAATATATAATTAGCTAACGAGTAAAGCTACACTAAGCCAAAAACAGGAATAAAAAATAGAAATTAAATAATGTGACATTATCATAATGGTGTTGTTGATTTCACTTTTACAAATTTGAAATTCAAATTTATCTTATTATGATAATTCACATTATTTAGTCTAAGTTTTTTGTCAATGGCAGAGCCACACAGGGGCAAGGGTGGGCACGGGCCCACCATCAATTTTTTTGAAAAAAAATTTATATATATTTATGTTTCATACTAGTTATTCCCCGTGCCTGAAGGCACGGAGTAATAAAAAAATGGTCAACATATTTGTATTCACACCTAAAATCAAATTACAAACATAAATGAGAAATAAATAAATTAAAGTATCGATTGTAGTGGAAGTGAGCGATGGTAGTGGTGGTGGGCAACAGTGGTGATAGTGGGAGACCGTGATGGTTGTGGTGGGTAATGTGATGATTGTGGTGGTGGTAGCAGTCATGGGTGACAATAGTGATAGTGGTAGTGGATTTTGAGTGACGATGATAGAAGTGATAACCGTGGGTGACAACGATGGTGGTGGTGGTGGATAACAGTGATGGTGGTTAGCAGTGGTGGTGGTGGGACGACGACGGTGGTTGTTAGACGACGATGGGTGTTTCTAGGTGACAGTGTGATATATGGTAGTGAATGATGGCAGTGGTAAGTGTGGTGGGGGTAGGTGACAGTGGGTGGTTGCAGTGGTGGGCAATGACAGATGATGGTGGTTGGTGGTGGTAGGTGTGGTGGAGTAAGTGACAGTGGCTGATAGCGATAATGGGGGACAATTGGTGGTGGTGGGTGCTGACGGTGGTAGTGGGATGATGGTGGTAATGGTAATAAATATAAAAATAAAATGAGGATTGTGGTGGGTGGTGGTCATGGACGATGATGGTATATCGTGGGTGGTGGCAGTGGGGTAGTGAGGGTAGAATGGGGCAATCGCGATGGTAGGGGTGGTGGTGGCAGGGTGGTGGTAGTTGTGATGGTTGTGAAGGTGGTAGGGATGGTAAGGGTGATGGTGGGACAATAGCGGTGGTGGTAAAGTGCGACAGTAGGGGTGATGATGGTAGGGTGCAACAGCGGTGGTGGGACGGTGGTGGTAGTGGTAGTGATGATGGTGGTGGTAGTGGTGGACGGTGGAGGTTGTGGTTATAGTTATGGTGGTGGTGAGGCAATGGAAGTGGTGATGGTGATGGTGATGGTAAGGTGGTGGTGATGGTAAGGTGGTGGTAGCAGCGACGATGGTGGTCGCAGCAATAGTTATGGTGGTGGAG
>CM042192.1:11684449-11702474 GCA_023539305.1 Ilex asprella | reverse complement strand
ATATAGAGAGAGAGAGAGAGATAACTTTGAATTTGAATTTTAAATTTATGATGGATATTTTATTGGCATATTTTAATTGACATTAAATTAAGGGATAACAATTTTCAAAATAGGAAATTAATTTAACTTCCTTTCAAGGAAAGATGTTTTTTACATAAAAAAAAAAGGTGGACTTAAGTCATTACATATAATTTTAAACATGGACTTAACCCCTTATAAGTTTCCTTGCAGGACTTATCTCCAAACAAGTACATCTAGAGGGACTCACTTCCAATTTTTACTTCAAATTAATATCTAATTTTGTTAAGTCTAAAATTACTCTCTACTTGTTTAAATCCAACTTTTAGAGGGCCCCAAAAAAATTACCCTTTAGTATAGTTGGCCTAATTTTTGTTTGATATTTTGGATATTATCCAAATTTTTAGGACCCAAATTTTAAGAATTCAAATTAATATCTAATTTTGTTGGTCAAAAATTACTCTGTACTTGATTGATTCCAAATTTTAGAGGCCCCTTAGAGTGCTTGTTCAAAATTTAATTGATAATATCTTATTTACGATCAATTAAGATTGAATAAATTAACTGTATTATCTATTGAGAAAAAATTGTTGCCAAAACTTAATATAAGAACTTAATCAATATTTTGCATCTAAAAAAATAAATTTTAAATAAAAAATTAATTATAATTATTAAGAAAAATATATATTAATAGGGTTCTATGTGAAATTTTTGCCTAAGGCCTCGATTTACCTTGGGCGGCCCCCGACTTACACCTACGATTGTCTTGATCTTGTTGGAATATGTGGCTAAAAGTACTTGATATTAATTAAGTCATGGTTGGTGGTCAATTCTAGAACATATAAAGCCCTAATTTGTTGGTTAAATATTGCATTATTCATGACATATATCATAGATGCATTTTTTGTGAAATTATTATGTATTAAATATTATTTTATAATGGTGCATGCATACATATATATTGCATTGATATAATTGGATGTTCGAGTTGGCTCTTTTCTAATCAGCATAGGTGACTTGGCTAGAGGGACTCATCAAGTAGTGAAAGACTAGTTAATTCTACTTTGAGAATTTTTAGTTTTTTTTTTACTGTAGAAAGTTAAGGAAATATTGGTGAAGTTGAGAAAATATTAGTAGAGTTGAGAATATTATGCTGAATGATAACGACTAGTTGATATATCCTTCACTATAAATAAGGCTCTCTGGATACAGAGAGAATACACCAAAAATCAACCAGTTGAGAGAAACCCATTGAGAAGAAATTTCAATTCTACTATTTTCATATCAAAGAGTTTTTAATTCTCAAAGGCTAGCTCCCCATTCATTAAACTTATCAAATCCTATTCCACAAATTCCCTACATTAGTATCAGAGCACCAAATGATAAAAATCTAAATTTCGATCTAACGTTCAAATTTGTGCTTCTAGGAAATCAAGAGAAATCTATCATTTATTATTTTTTTGTCAAGCTTTGTTTTTCATCAGATTCTATAAGAAAGCGAGAACCACCAATATATTTTCATATCTTCTTTGTGCTTCAGAACTTTACACGAATTATGAAGCTACATAAAAGTCCACTTTATTTTCTTTTCTTACTACTGGTGGTGTCTTCAACGTTTTTAATAGAAACAAATTATCTTAAATCAAATTGTCAGTCCAACTTTCTCGCTCTCAATTCAGACATATCGAGTTCAGCCAAGGTCATGTGAGAGAACGGGTATACATCAAGAAAGAAGAACAGCACTCTTGTTGTTCGACTGAACCATTAAGGCAAATTGTGAACATTACAAATTCAAGTAATTGGTGAAGCAGTCCACTTGAAGCACTCTCGAAATCATACATTGGTAAAAAAAAATTAAATTGGGTCAATTCTAATCAATTTTACCTAGTAATTTATTTTTCAATAATTTGTCTATGTAGGGTCAAAGGTTGCTAGTGTAGAACTTTGTAAAACTAAAAGACTTAATCGTACAAATTATTCAACTTGAAAATGTAGAACTCGTCACATATTATTTTAAGATAAAGTTAAATATGTCAATGACACCATACCCGAAAGAACCATCATTTATGGGTGGAGATGTTGCTAGAAACATTTATGAAAGATTTATAGAGAATAACAAATTGGCTAGGTTAATCTTGCTCATTTTCATAGAACTGGATTTAGATTTCATTTTTTAGGAAGATGAAACTATTAAATTTATGTTTGATGCCAAGATCTAACAATGGCAAAGTTACCTATGCTGCAAGGCATTGAGGCCGAAAGAATGGCCATAAAAGAAAACTAGTAATGTGTCAAATCTAGTTTTTAGTGCCCCCCCATCTTCCCGATTTGTTACGGGTGCTCCATCTAATAATATGTCAACTACTCCATCTCTCTTAAGTCAAGACCAGATAAGCACTTTAAAAGAAACAATAAAAAATATAACAATTTCAAGAGACATAATAATTTTAAGGGAAAACAAATGAGTACTTGTTATAACTGTGGGCAACCTGATCATTACAAAAACAAATTGCATTCAAAAGAATAATGATCAAAATTTTAAAGGATAAGAGACATTGTGTGTTTGATTTCTAAGTCGCTTCTTGTAGACTCTGACTCTTTGACTTGGTGGATTGATTCTTCCACTTCTCTACATGTGACTAAAACTAGAGATAAATTTATTGAAATGAAGGAGGTTAAAATCGGTGATCACAAGTCATACATGCAGAATACGATTCCTAATTATATTTGGAATCTCACCTTCAAAGTTGTTGCTTGAAAAATCAATGGTTGTGAACAGAATCCTAATAATTTTGTTCTCCAATGTACTTCAGTCCCACTCCATTTTCATGCACATTCTTCATAGCTTTAAAATTATTGATATAATTTGTTGGGAGAAGACCACTAAACTCATTATGCCAGAGGTCGATGATGTGCAATTTAGGGAAAGGATTTTTAATTCTCGAAGAGTTGCCTATGGGTCCATGAAACCTATTGGAATTCAATACAAGAACCTGGAGCTCTGGAAGTGTTCCCAATGATTGAGGGAATGTATCAGATATCATGTTGTTTCCAAGGTCAAGAACTTCTAAGCGACTACAATTGGCCAAAGATCGTGGAACCATGCGAGCTCAGCCACCATTATAGAGAACAAAATATTTTTTAGGCAAGGTAAGATTGGAGACTTGAAGAAAATTCTAACGACCGAGATGGTGGAACAGATAGACGGAAACATAGAGCAGAAGTTGAAGGATTTGGTCTGACTCTCTATATGCCATAAAAGTTTTAATCTATGTTTGTCAAGATCTATTGTGCTCAGAGTTAAGTCTTTATATTTTTTGTAATCAGATCGGGTGTTTTGTATCATCTCATAATAATAAGTGTATGGCAACTTCATTTCTTATACAATGCAGACTATATATTCCTATATTGTAGTTGGTGTTATTGAGATAGGTTGTCACATTAGTAAATACCTAAAAAATTATTCCAATCGCATATTTTTTAGACTCGTAAATACAACTTAAATGTACATATGAGCAATCAAAGAAGCAATGAGATACAAACCATCCACATTGGATCAATTAGAAGGTTTCTTGCTTGACTCGCATTTGGGAATTAAAGATAGTAATTCTATCTCATGTCACCAACCCTAATGATAGTAATTCTATCTCATCTCACCAACCCTAATGGCCAGCATGACAGATTATTTACTGTTCTCCAACGCCAGCACAGACTCGTATGTATTTCTCCTTTTTGTTTTTCCTGCAAATTCTCCAAGTTGGATTTGGTGAGTGCCAGGAAAAGCATTCACTTGACCATTCTGGCTAGAAAAAATAAATATATATTCTATTTCCAATCTAACAGTCCACCGTTGTGCGGATAGCGAATTTGAACATGATTGGAGAGAGAAATTTTGAAACAAATGCATTAGTACAATTATAATGGGACTGTAGGGACCCTCGTAGCCTTTGTTTTTTGTTTTGGTGATAGAGAAATTTTGAAGCAAATGCATTGGTACAATTACAATGGGACTGTAGGGACCCTCGTAGCCTTTGTTTTTTGCTTTGATGATAGAGAAATTTTGAAGCAAATGCATTGGTACAATTATAAGGACTGTAGGGACCCTCATAGCTTTTGTTTTTTTGTTTTTTTGATCGGGTAACATCAGTACATAGAATAACTAAAAGGAAATTAACGTAAAGCAAAAAACTATAAAATAAGAGAAAACGCTAAATAAGAGAAAAAGGGAAAGTTACGGGATTTTAGGCGGCTCAGTAACTTCCAAACTGACACGTAGATAGTTATAGTCGTTATGGAACTCAAAAGACACTAAGGGATGGCGCCGAGGAGTAATGGCTCGGAGGGGTCGAGTACACAAGCTGGGACCAGCATTTAAGGAGATATGACAGCCCATTAATGAAGACTTGAATGACTATGATAAGACTATTAATGAGCCTCTGTGTCCTTGAGACCCAAACTGACAGTCTTAATTGTAAAATATTAATGGTCATTGCGTTGACTAGATGTCCTCAAGAAACCCCAAGATACTGTTCTTTGAACATTAAACACTTGAGAGTAGGTGTCAAGCATCGATCAGATGGACTTAAATGACCGGTAATAGGATTACAAATACTCGGCATGCCCCGAGCAGTCAACCTATCGCCCGAGTGAACCAATCACGAGAATCTGAGTGGAGAACACTCATTACGTATGAATAATAGTGCAAGTAATTAAATATTGAGATGTGACTCTAACTTTTGCACTCATTGCTAGTCCAGGTATAAATATTCATTAGAAATATAAACAAAGGTACGCAAACAAAACTGAGAAAAAGAAACACCGTGCTCAAGCCTCCAAATGCCTACTAAATTAAGTTTCGGAATGGATAAGCCGAGTGTTCACCCAACCCTTTTTTTGACAATTTGGTTGTTTCAGGTTCGCCATCGGAAGGACCGCTACCTCTATTCATTGCAGAGACAATTTGGCACCGTCTGTTGGAAGCATACGAGTTTTTTCCGGAGTGATTGCATCATGGTGAACACATAATCCCAAGATGACGGGGAGAAGCTTACGCGTGACAAATGCAGAAGCTACTAGGTTCCAGCATTCACTAAGTTAGACTCCTTGAGCCAGTCAAAAGGAGGTGAACATACCTCACAACGAACGTTCCCTATGGATCAAGGCCTCAAGGGGACAAGACCTTTTGGCTCGTGAGATCGTTGAGTTGGTGGAAAAAAACTGGGAAATCGCCTTAAGCAACTTGAAAAGGATAATGCCAAGGTGCAGGATCGGCTCGAAGATTTCGAGCAGTCAGGGAGTTCCAGTTGGCGGAGTAGTAAGAGTGAAGACAGAAGTATCAGCCAAGGTGATTCTCAGGGTGAAAGGCTAGTTGCATCCGAGAGCAACTTACACAGGCACCCGGATGAGAAACGTAACCCCTGTAGCTGGGGAATGCCTACTCCCGAGGAAAGATCAAGAGGGATCACCACCAGGCAGGCTTGTCTCAGTGGGATCTCCGCCATAGTTCTTCAGAAGTGCCACGATGAATGAATCCCACACGGAGTCCACTATGACGGGGCCTAGAAAAGTGAGGCCCTAAGAGGACCTTCGAGCTCACTAGGATGCCAAGCACCGAAGACCCTACCCCGAGGGGGATGAAGAGGATGAGAAAATCGTCTCCCCGTTCGTTCAAACGATCTGGGAGATTAAGATGTCCAAGAAATTCACCGCCCCCGATTCAGGGTCTATGACGGGAGAACGGATCCTGAGAGCCATCTGCGGCAGTACAAACAACTGATATTCCTTTACGACACCGATCAAAGACTATTGTGCTAAGTTTTTTTCCATAAGATTAAGGGACACCGCGATAAAGTGGTATGCGAACATGGCCCTGAGAGTATCAGGCCGCAAAAGCAAATAACCAAGCTCTTTGTAGCTTGATTCATTACCAGCAGTAAAAGGCCCAAAGACATCGGCGTGTTGCTGACACTCAAACGAATGAGTGGAGAGTCTCTTAGGCAATACTCAATTAGGTACTGGGAGGAAGTTAATGAGGTCAATGCATGCTTAGAGGTCATGGCTGCAACGACATTTTGGCTGGGATTGACCCAAAATGCCGACCTGTATAGATCTCTTACTAAGCGGGTCCTGGGGGACATGAAATACCTAATGTATTGGATAAACAAGTACGCCAAGATGGAATAAGAGTCTACGCTACCCTAGAATAGGGCCCTAGTGTCGAAGAAGAGATAAAAAGAACCACCTAGCCTTTCTTTGAGTGGCCGCTGAAGATGCAAGGAGACCCATTCTTCGACACTAGGGGTGATGCCGAAGATTTTGAATGAAGATTGTAGGATGTACAAGTCTTTCCTCTAGTAATTGATCCGAGATGGGTATCTCGAGGAGATCATTGAAAAGGAGCCTACTAGAGTCTCTGCGGGGGAAGGGCCAACGTGTCTCAGGAAGTGGCAATTGTGATTGAAGTAATTCATGCTTGCACAGTTGAGAGACCAACGTATAATTCCCTCCGGGCCGACCTCTAGAGGATCTCACAAGCAGTGAAGGTGGAGGAAAGCAGGTGTGATGAGCAATCGTCTAATAAGCTTGGGGCTTGACGCCAAGGTCATCCACTTTTTCGATGTCGACCTTGGTGGGTTAGTGCTCTCGCATGACGAAGGCTTAGTGATCACCCTTTGGGTTGACAAGTTTGATGGCAAGAGGATCTTCGTTGACTCGAGTAGCTCATCTGAGGTGATGTATGACAATCTCTTTTTCAAAATAGGATTCGCCAAGAAGGACTTGAAACCGATAAGAACTCCCTCATAGGTTTCAACGGTTCTTGCGTCATTTCCCTTGAAAAGATCACTCTAATGGTTAATTTCAGGGCTGTTACTATCCAGTGGAATTTATGGTGATAGAAACTCAGATTCATCGTATAATGCCATCATGAGCAGAACGTGGTTGCATGCAATTAAAGTGACGCATTCATCCTATCACCAGAAGATGAAGTTTCTCACTCTGAAGGATGTCATGGAGATTTGTGGCGATCAAGCATCATTGTAAAACAACTTTTATGCCGCAATAAAGATTGGGTCAGTGGCCGAGCTTAGGAGCGTGATCCCGAGGCAGAGGTGGCTAAAGAGCAATCACAGTTCCGTTGGTCTGGTATGGACAACCCCATTACGAAACTAGTTGATCACCTCGGTAAAAGTTTTTCTAAATCCCAAGGACGGGGAGAGATTCTTTTTGATAGGGGCGTCACTAGGCGGTGCCGAGAAGTTTGATATGATAAGCTTCTTGTGCCAAAACGCCGATGTCTTTGCATGGACCAAAGTCGAGATGACTGGAATAAGTGCCGAGGTAATAACTCATCGGCTTCATATGGACGCGTCCTTCAAACCTATAAGATAGAATGCTCGAAGAATGGTGCCCTATCATACTAAGGCAATAGATGAAGAGGTGGATCAGTTGTTGGGGCGAGCTCCATTAGAGAAATACAGTTCCCCTAATGGTTATCCAGCATGGTGTGCGCGAAGAAAAAAGGAGGAAAATGGCGAGTTTGGGTGGATTTCATGGACTTGAATAAAACAAGGAGAACTTACGGAGGGCACAAAGCAGGCAAAAAAATTATGCAGATAATTGGCTTTGTGATTTGTAATTTAAGTTGGGTGATTGAGTATTCCTATAGGTATCACCTTGGAAAGGGGTCATTCGTTTTGGTAGGAAATGAAAGTTGGCTCCCAGGTATATTGGTCCGTACAGTATTGTAGAGCGAATTAGAACTGTTGCATACCAGTTGAAGTTACTAATGGAGTTGTCTATGTTGCATGATGTATTTCATGTTTCTATGCTACGAAAATACTTGTCTGACCCATTACATGTGTTGACTTTAGAATCGATGGAATTAGTCGAGGTGACTTATGTGGAGCAGCTGGTTCAGATTTTGGATAGGAAAGAGAAAGTACTACGCATGAAGACGATATCATTGGTAAAGGTTTTGTAGCGAAGTCACTTAGTTGAAGAAGTAACCTGGGAGACTGAGGGACGTATGGGGCTCAATATCCTCATTTGTTTAATCTAGGTAAGTAATTTCAAGGACAAAATTCTTATTAGTTGGGGAGAGTTGTGAGACCCGATCATGCATTGCATTGCATGCATATTACCATAATTATGTGGACAAATTGTAATTATGTGAAATTACTTATTAGATATAATTTTGTGTACGAAAATAGTATTGGATTGATTTTGAAATTACTTAAGAATTTAGGGGGAGATAAGTGGAATTATTAAAGTTTGATGAGATATTTTTACACATATGTCAAATATATGGTGGTGGGTCATTTTGAAGGATTAAGTCCATGTGTGTGTGTGTGATGCATGGAACAATGTGTGTGTGTGTGTGTGTTTAATATAGAATTTAGTGTGTGTGTGCCTGGTTCTTTACTGGAACCATGAGTGGGAGCGAACTAGAGAGAAAGAAGAAAGAAAAAAAAAGAGAGGAAAGAAAGAAGAATTTGGGGACTCAATGCCAAACCAAGAATGAGAGAAAATAAGAAAAAGGTGAAGGTAAAAGTGTGGGTATGTGTGATTAAAGTTTAAGTATGAGTTGTGATTAATTTTTGGATGTACTGGTATATATGTGGGGTGTTTTAGCATGTTTTAATTTAAGTACATGAGCTGTTTTATTTTAATTTTAATGGACTGTTTTAATTTAAATTTCGTGGGCTGATTTAGTTTTATGTCAAAACAGATTTTGTATGGGTGTAATTAAGTATATTTAGCATAATTAACAGGTTGTTAAGAATGGGTATTAAAGGGGTACTCAACCGAGTGTACGAAAAGTGTAAAAATGACCATTTGAGATATTCGGGAAACATTTAGTGGGCTAGGTTGAGAATGAAAATTATGGGAATGAAATGAATAGTTTAAAAGCTCAATTAGAGGCTTTTTTGCATTGATTAAATGTGCATGTGAATTTAAGTGTAGCGATTTTAAAAGAAAATAGCGATAGAGGTTGGGAAAGGGTGTTGGTAACGCCGAAACCCGGATTTCTAAATGTTATTGTTACATGTGTGAATTTTAATCCACATGACCTGAAATTTTGCATGCATCCCTTTTAAATGAACCTTGATGGGATAATGTAAATTTAGAATGCAACTGAATATAATATCCAATGCAAAATGTATGAAATGCCAAAAGTGCGATTTTTAGAATTCGGGGTCAATGTGTTTGACCTACTAAATCATAAATGTGATTGATGTGAATAATTGTGAAGTTTTGGGGAGGAAATACGATCCCTAAATCTAATGTGCTAGTATGTGAGTGAACAGTGCGGTAACCGGGGTTATCGGGGCACTTTAGGTGTATCATTTTGCATGCATTAGTGCATGATGAACTCATAAATGTAATAAATATATTGATATTGTAATTATAAATGTGTTAGGTGCAACGGGTGAGACTGTTGGTGTTGGAACTTATACGATAACATCGGGAAGATCCACTGATTGAAGCAAAGAGTCGTAGATCGGTATATTTGAGGTAGGTGTATATCTTTTTATGTTTTGAAAATGCTATTATAAGATAATGTTAGATGATAGAATTTAATAGCATTTCTCTAGGATTCTTTGTTATGTGCTTATATGATTGGATGATGTTTTGTATTGTGTATTGTATATTGTGGGATGTGACGCATTGTTTGAGACAGGAGCATCGATGTCTAATCACTGAGCGTGCAATGGTGTGCTAGCACTATACTGTTCTCGGGAGGTTCGGGAGACACAGATCCATGTGAGATCAATTACTCGATGAGAGGTAGTATGGATGTGTTATGACTTGAGAATTCTTGGAATTGGATTGATGTTGTTGTTTGATAAGTGTATTTGCATAGTACTTACCTACTTTTGTGTATTATTATCATTTTTATTTTATATATGGTATGTATACTTACTGAGCCCGTGGTTTAACTCACACCCCTACAGCTTCTCCTTTTCAGGTATAAGAGAAGGAGACACAGATCAATCCACTATCAAATCGGGTGAGTTTGTAAAATATTAGTATGATATTCTATTCGTTATGTCTTTAGTTTTAAATGAGTAAATGATACAGGTTGAGGGACTGTATAATTAATTGTTGGGTTGTATATTATGTTAAATGAGAGATTATTATAGCTGATTAATAGTATATATATATTTGTAAACAGATTCAACAAACATACTTTGTGATATATGCTGTGTAGGTGTGGGAATTTTCGTATTTGCCTATAACCTAGGAAACAAACAATTGGTACATGTATTATATATGGTAAAGGTTATGAGACAAGTTCACCATCATGCTTATTAACTAAGGTGATGGGTGACATTATTGCACCTGTGAGATTATTTGGTGTTTTATTAATCTAGATTATATATATGTGAACAGGTGTATCAAAAACCTAGTCGCATCTCATCCTTGAGAGACCGGAATGGGGCTTGACAAATGTTATATCACGTTCGTGTCTAATATTAGACAACCAGAACTCGATCAGTTTAATTAATCATGTCAAATATTTAAATATTAAACAGATAACCCATGAATTAATTGTGTCAAGTATTGTGTCGCTTTCAAGTTGACCCATATAATCCATGAATTAAAAATATTTTTTGGGCGTGCTAAAATTTTTTGTATTTTATTACACATTTGTATAATGAGGAACAATAGAATTTGAATTCTCAACTTATAAAATTGTTCGAACGTTCTACATTGTTTCAAAATTATTAATCCAACAAATAATATTGACCTTTAAAATTTTTTATTTTTGAGACCTTCAATCATGCCATCTAATCCTAAATTTTTTATCATCTAAAATCACTTCCACTATTTTTTTAATATCTTAATAATATAATCATATCCCCTATTTTGAAATCAAAATTCCTAAAACTCTATTAGCAAAACCCTCCCTCTTTTATTTCGGTATCACCAGGCACAACAATTGGTTAGACTTGCCCCTCCTTCTCTGTCTCTCCATCCCATAACACCCAGCAAAGCAAAATCTCTTTCTCTACCTTTTGCCTTTTCTTTCATTCACTCCTCACTCACAGGCTCATCTCAAAGTTTGATAAAGTTAAAAGGTGTGATATTCTTTTGTCTTACATGGAATTGTTTTATTTTGATCATTTCTTTTGGTCCTTTTGTCTTACAATGTGTTGTTCTTGAGTGATATTTCATTCAATTAATTAACAGGTTTGACTGTCCATTGAATTCCAGTATGTTTGGTGTATTTTTAATCTATTTTATTTGGTGAATGGGAATTCAAATTTTCAAGAATCAGTAAGAACACCACTTCGCTCGAATTGGTCATCAAATTCAACCTTTATCGTCAGATCTTGTGGATTAATTATTATCTTAGGAATTGTGCTTTGGTTTTTCATGCAACATCTCTTAACCATTAAAATAATTATTGTTTTAAGTCCTGAACACAAGTTTTTTGTCAAGATACTGAATTCACACATGCTCATATTATTATGTGAATTTGTTTAAAGTCCAGTGGCTGTATTGGTGGCCTTTGGGTTGGACCGCAGCTGAATTTTTTAGACTGCAATTTTCACATACCTTGACACTAGTCCATTTAGCATATTGAGCAGGGGCGAATCTAGTATTGGGGCAGTGGTTGTAACTGACCCTGCTAAAATTTTGAAAAATTACTGGATTTAATTGAAATTTTAAAATAATTTAAGACTTGCGCCCACTAAAAAAATAGAAAACAATTAAGGATATTTTTAATTTTTCATTGAAGATGATAATTAGTCATCACTCACTATATATTTGTGATTCAATATGCGGCAGGTTTTAATGATTATTGTTCACGATAAATTTTATATGAAAGATCTCATTTTTTTTTTAAATTTGTTATGGTTACTATGAATTTCATTTCAATTTAATTTTTTATATTTAAATTTTAAAATTTGTTTGTGATGTATTAAAATTGTTTTGATTGATTACTAGAAAATTAAGTTTGTCTATTTTGTGATTAAATGATTTTTTTCAAATTTTTTGGAATATTTTTTTTCTAATTAATTAGATTCATGTATTAGGAATTAGCTATTATGGATTACATTTTGGATTAAATTCTTTCAATTAACTGGACTTTAGTAAATTTCTTTTGTACAAAAATATCTTGTAAAAGAATTTTACCTGGAACAACATTGACTGAAGGAGGTTGAACATATATTATTATTCAACGAATTAGCCTTGACGATAAATATTTATATCTAATATAAAGATAATTCATTTTTTGTTGGTGAATTAATTCATTTGTCTTGTTTGATACTATGCTATAAGGATTTGAGTATGGATAAAAGTTGGATGTAGGAAAATCGTAGATTTTCTGATGCTTACAAAAATGGAGTTAAATCGTTTACTGGGTATGCACGTGGTCATATGGGTCAGGATAATAATATTTGATGTTCATGTCGCAGATGCATGAATATGTATTTTAGAGGTATAAAAGAGGTTGAAGATCATCTATTTGAAAATGAGATATTACAAAGTTACACCCATTGGGTTCATCATGGGGAAACTTTTGATTATAGCATCTATGTGGGTGTTGATGATGATGATAACAATGATGACAATGGCGCTGATGATGACAAAACTATAGAGGTGGAAGAAGATGTTGATGAAATATAAGAAATTCTAGAAGATGTACGCAGGGGGACTTTAATGGATACTTGTTCAGGTCAGACATTTTACAACCATGGGGTTGATAATGTAACTAAAGGGGAAGCCAAAAAAATTGATAGATCATTGAAGGAAGCACAATTGGAACTTTATCCAGGCTGCAAGTAGTTTTCAAGATTGTCTTTTCTTGTGAAATTGCTTCATCTCAAGGTAATGAATCATTGGAGTTACAAATCACTGATCATGATGCTTGAGTTATTGAAAGAGTTTTTGCCAGATGGTGAGACACTTCCAAAGTCACATTATGAGGCTAAAACAATTTTACGAGACTTGGGACTTGGATATGTGTTAATTCATGCATGTCAATATGATTGTGCACTATTTTGGAAGGAGCATAAATATAGAAAAGATTGTCCTATATGCAGTGCATCTAGATGGAAAAATGATGACGGCAAGGGAAAATGAATTCCGTACAAGGTTGTACGTTACTTTTCACTGAAACTGAGGCTACAACGATTGTTTGTATCGAGAAAAGTTATTATAGACATGAGGTGACATAAAGAGAAACATGTTGATGATAAGGATGAATTCAGGCACACCGCAGACTCTAAAGTCTGGAAGAATTTGACAAGGAGCACTAGTGGTTTGCACAAGATCCTCGAAATGTAAGGCTTGGATTAGCAACTGATGGTTTCAATCCGTTCGGTAACATGAGTAACTCATACAACATGTGGCCAGTAGTTCTTATGTCATATAACTTGCCTCCTTGGAAATGTATTAAAGAGCAATATTTCATGATGTCTTTACTTAATGTCAGTCATAAATGGTATGAAAACAATTACTTTGTACTAGCGACCCAAGCGCAGCAAGTGTTCTACCTAAATGACACGAAATTAGGTAAAAATTGGCAAGTAGTATAGAAGGTGCAACGTAGGAGCGTATTTGATGTTCCAAAGGTGGAAGTTATTCCAAGAGATGACGA
Source organism: Ilex asprella (assembly GCA_023539305.1). NCBI lineage: Eukaryota > Viridiplantae > Streptophyta > Magnoliopsida > Aquifoliales > Aquifoliaceae > Ilex > Ilex asprella. The sequence goes on along the minus strand of CM042192.1, from coordinate 11,688,841 downwards.
CAAAGGGTTGATCAGTAATGATGAAGCATATCAACAAAATGAGTCCTGCATTGTTGATGGGATTGTCCAAGTAGAAGTACATGAATTAGGGCCATTGAATAGAGATGACGTTGATTCAAATCGTATTAATACAAGTGATGTGGATAACGAGGGAGTAGATGACGCAAATAGTGAAGAAAGTGATGGACAAGATGACACACTAGACCATTATTGTACTAATGAAGAAGATCATATGTGTGTCGATGGTGATGGTGATGGTGATGATAATTTTTAACTTCAAAAATATAAGGTAATCATTTAATATAGTTTCTACAAAATTAAGTATATAGTTTTCGTTTAAATGCTTGCAATAAAAATATGGACATCACATACACTAACTTCATTTGACTACTACAGCTGGACTCTTCATCCATATTGGGCTACTCAACCCGCTCAAGTCATTCTTCATGGATATTTTTTGCTAGTCATTCTATGAGCTGGATTATTGGAATTTCAAAACTTAGAGGATTATTCTTTCAGCTAGACTCTCTGTTCAGCTACCTCATCTGGAGTCTTCTTTGGACTGCTCCTGCTGTAATCCTGTTACAGTTGATGTCTCTGTTTTAGTTGGAGTTTTTTGCTACAACTAGAGCACACACCTTCAGCTAGATTCCCAAACACTAGTGCAGATGGTATTGGGTCAGACAAAAGGTTCCATGGAGATTGCACACTGTTTTGGAGAAGATTAGGTGTTTGTTTGGCACTTTGCAGGTGCAAATTAAACACATTTACAGAGAAACTAATGGGATTGCTGATTTTTTTTAGCATCCTTTGCTGGTCAGACTGAGAGGAATACTGACTTTTCAGTTAGTGGTGTTCTACCACTTGCTGGGAGGTTGCTTTTGTGGAAGGACCAGAGCTTGAGCAAGAATGAAGAAGGTTGCTAATAGAGGTATATTACCTCTTTAATGATATGTTCCTGGGCAGGCATATTTGGCTGTAAGCAGGTTCTGCTTTGCTACAACATCTGATGTGCTGCAGTTCTGCTATACTGTTGAGATGAGTTTAATGTTTATTTTTGTAACTTTGATTTTTAGGCAAAATTCAACATAGACATGGCGCAGGAACATATAAAGGATTGTTGTGAGCAACTAATGAAATGTCGATATAGGACTTATCGATATCATTTTCGCAATCATTTTAATAAATTTGACAATGTAGGCCTTGCAAGAGAGCATCCATATGATGGAGTACAAGAGGAGGATTGGAATTTTCTGTGCAACATATTCTCTAATGTTGATTACCTGGTGAAATTACCACACGCAATATTTTAATATAAAAAAGTTATCTAACTCATTAACATGTTTATTGTTTTAATGCAAAAACGATGTAAAGTCAACAAGGAAAACCAAGCCAAGTTGCAAGTTACCCATTGCATGGGTACAAAGTCATTTGTGGCGGCTCGATATGAAATGGTTTATAATATTGTATGATTTCAAGCTACTTAGTACAATATTATTGTTAAGTTTATATTCGTTAATTCTAATTATAAATCATACATCAAAATGAAGATACTAATGAGGAGCTTGATCGAATTTTGTTCTACAAAGACACTCATTATAATCTAGTGAAAAGGGTCGTCGTGCGATGAAGATGAGTTGAAATAAGATTGAGTAGTATATTATACTTCAATTTTTAGTTTTTATACAAATTTTTGAGTTGTTGCATTACACTTTTAAAATTGCAGAATCAGATGTTGGAGTTGTAATCCCAACTTATACTAGAGGGTGGCACCATGTTAAATCCAAATCAGAAATGCGACCTTGTACTTGGAACAAAGCCCCAAGCCCCACACATATGCCAAATCAAATCAAAGACATACTTTGGATGCACAAGAGGCTATAAGGAGGGCTGACAAGGCTGAAAGAGTTTAGCATGAGCTGCTTGAGCGAGTAGAGGTTCAAAATCAAAAGATGCAATCACAGATTCATATGATAAAGTCCAACATACTCAAATTGAAGAAATGAGGATTCGACAGACCCAATTTAAAAATATGTTTCAGGCCTATATGTCTTCTGCAGGGCATCTGGCTAACCCTCTTACGTCATGGTAAGATATATATATTACGCATTTTCTTTCTTGCATATTGGATAATTGTCATTATTATTGGGTGTAAATTTTGTGTGTTAAAACTTATATTATACAAAATGGTTCCTCAATTTATCTGTTGAGACTTTTATTATGAACATTGTGTAAAATTCGTTTGTTATGGGAAAATTGTAATATTTTTTTCCTTGTGACTTTTTTTTTAAGTGTGAAATAATTAGAGCTTATAAGCCTATCGAAAAAAAAAATCTTTTATGGTTGATTTTGATTAGTCATTTTGTTGGTAGACGTGTAGAAAAATTTTGTTATTGTCTTTTGAATTTACTTGAAGCAACAAAAACATGGGATAACTAACAAATGGTTTAGTGATGCGGATATCAAATACACTATCAGGTATACAACATAGTATCTCTCAAAGACAAATTGACTGTATAATTTGTGGATCTAGTTATGTTTGTTTGAGTTGATCCGAATTCACTTGGATTTGGATTTTCACATTTTTATTTAAAATTTTAGAGCACTTGTTTGTGTGTTGTCTTGATTCTTTTTCTTTGCTTTTATGTTATCTATACAAAAGAACTTTGTTTATGAGGCGTGTCTTACAAAAGTTAGACTTATCTTCAACTGTTTATGTATGTTGAAAATATACTGACATCATTTTTTTTGTTCTCATGTACAGATTAAATGCTGATGGTGCGAGTTGTTTACAACGGACAAAACCACACTTGTGCCTTTTTTATTTCTTTATTTTACGTACTTATATCTTTTATTCAGTGGGAAAACACTTGATTCATACATTTATTTTGTATTTGATTGGATGATGCTTTTATTTGAGAAAAAAATAATTTTAAGTTCTTTGGTTTTGAGTTATTATATTAATTGTCATATATCGTTTGGATGTGAATGATTGGATAATACATTATTGATTTTGTTACACGGCTCTAATCAGGTTATTTCAAGAGTCAATTGTTATGCAAATATATATATATATATATATATATATATATTGAAAGAGTTTGAGTGACAAAATTAGAATTTGTCTCTAATCCCAACTTCTACTAACAAACTTTTTTTTGTCACTGACAGTCATACATTTAACGGCTTTATATTTTGTGACAAGCTCAAATTGAAACTAAAGACCCACAGTTGGTGATGAACTTAAAATTCGTCCTAAAAATAGACCTCTAAAGACGACAATATATTGTTAGTATAACATAATTTACAGTGACAAAATATTTTTATCACTACATTGGTATTTTCAGTGACGTTATTACTCTTTTAATGACACATCTTTTAATTCTTTTTGTGACTATTCTATTTGTCATTAAATGTATTTTTTTAGTGATGAGAGAGTGTTGTCAGTATGAAGTATAGAATTAATGACGATTATTCTCACCACAACAAAAAGTGTTTTTTGCGACGTTTTTAAATTTGTCGCAACAAGTTCACCATTAGCTACGATTTTATAATTTCGTCGAAAATTTCAATTTTGGTAAATTTTTTAGCGACGTTTTTAAAAAAATGTCGCAAATAATCAGTTTCCTAAAATAATTATTTTAATAAAAAATCAATTTAATTAACTTTTAGCGATGTTTTTTAAAAACGTCGCAAATAAACTGCTTACTTAAATAAAAAATTTTAAAAAAATTAATTTAATTCACTTTTAGCGATGTTTATAAAAAAGGTCGCAAATAAAATTTTTGCTTAAATAAAAATGTTAAAAAATATCGATTTAATTAACTTTTAGCGACATTTTTAAAAAACGTCGCAAAAAATTAATTTACTCAAACAAAAACTTTAAAAACATATCAACTTAATTTACTTTTAGCGACATTTTTAAAAAATGTCGCAAAAAAACTATCTACTTAAATAATTTTTTTAAAAAAATAACAATTTAATTTACTTTTAGCGAAACGTCGCAAAAAAATTCTTTACTTAAATAAAACATTAAAGAAATCAACTTAATTCACTTTTAGCGACATTTTTTAAAAAACGTCGCAAATAATCTTTTTATTTAAATAAAAACTTTTAAAAAATAGCAATTTAATTTACTTTTTGCAACTTTTTTTAAAAACTTCACCAAAAAACTGTTTAGTTAAATAAAAACTTTTAAAAAACATCAATTTAATTCACTTTTAGCGACGTTTTTAAGAAACTTCGCAAATAAACTATTTTCTTAGATAAAAACTTTTAAAAAATAACAATTTAATTCTTTTTTTGCGACGTTTTTAAAAAACATCGCAAATAAATTTTTTACTTAAATAAAAAATATCAATTTAATTCACTTTTAGCGACGTTTTTAAAACG
>CM042192.1:11657817-11669449 GCA_023539305.1 Ilex asprella | reverse complement strand
GAAAGGTTATGATATTTTCATGAAAAATCATAATCTTTCAATAAGAGATGGAAATGGGATTTTGGTTGCTAAAGTGCCAATGACAAGAAATAGAATGTTTTGTTAAATATTCAAAGTGATGTGGCAAAATGCTTGAAAGCATGTGTTAAAGATTCTTCTTGGTTATGGCACTTGAGATTTGGACACTTGAATTTTGGAGGACTAACTTTGTTGTCTAGAAAGAAGATGGTGAAAGGATTGCCTTCTATCAACCACCCGGATCAACTTTGTGAGGGATGTCTAATTGGAAAGCAAGCTAGAAAGAGCTTTCCCAAAGAATCCATTTCAAGAGCAACCAAACCACTTCAACTTGTTCACTTGGATGTTTGCGGCCCTATAGACCCACCATCGTTTGGTAAGAACCGGTATTTTCTTCTCTTTATTGATGATTTTAGCCGAAAAACGTGGGTTTATTTTCTAAAACAAAAATCGGAGGTGTTTGGTATTTTCAAAAAGTTTAAGACTTTGATTGAAAAATAAAGTGGGTATGAAGTTAAGACAATTAGATCCGATAGAGGAGGTGAATTCACATCAAATGAATTCAAAAATTTTTTGTGAAGAAAATGGAATTCACCATCCTCTAACGGTTCTAAGATCACCACAACAAAATGGTGTTGCCGAAAGGAAGAACCGAACCATTCTTGACATGGCTCGGAGTATGTTGAAGAGTAAAAAAATGCCCAAGGAGTTTTGGGCGGAAGCTATTGATTGTGCCATCTACTTGTTAAATCGGTGTCCCACTAGAAGTGTTCAAGACAAAACACCGCAAGAAGCATGGGGAGGAATCAAACCAAATATTTCTTATTTGCAGGTCTTTGGAAGTGTATGCTATGCACATGTGCCGGATGAAAAACGGACCAAGCTAGACGACAAGAGTGAAAAGTTTATCTTCATTGGCTATGATTCAAGAAGCAAAGGTTACAAGCTTTACAACCCAAGTAATGGCAAGATAATCATTAGTAGAGATGTTGAGTTTGATGAAGTAGATGAATGGGATTGGAACACTCCACAAGAAGACTATGATTTTTTTTCCATTCCTTGAAGAAGAGGAGGAACCCAATGAGATCATAGAGCAGCCTATTTATTCTCCTCCACCATCACCCACCAATGTGCAAGCATCTCCATCATCATCCGAAGCAAGTTCAAGTGAAAGGCCACCTCGCATGAAAAGTCTTCGAGATATCTATGAAGAAATCGAAGAGGTAACTCAAAGATTTAGTGATCTAACATTATTTTGTCTATTTTCCGATTGTGATCCCATAGACTATTAGAAAGCGGCACAAGACAAGAAGTGGAGAAGTGCCATGAATGAAGAAATTGAACCTATTGAAAGAAATGGAACATGGGAACTTGCCACACTCCTTAGAGGACAAAAGGCCATTGGAGTGAAGTGGGTGTACAAGACAAAGAAAAATGCCAATGGTGAAGTGGAGAGGTACAAAGCAAGGTTAGTTGCAAAAAAGCTATAGTCAAAGACCGGGTATTGACTATGATGAGGTATTTGCACCCGTTGCTCGTTTGGAAACAATTAGATTGATTATTTCTTTAGCCGCTCTAAATGATTGGAAAATTCATCAAATGGATGTAAAGTCCGCTTTTTTGAATGATTTTCTTGATGAAGAGGTGTATGTTGAACAACCTTTGGGTTATGTTGTGAAAGGGCAAGGAGATAAAGTCTTAAAATTAAAAAAGGCTTTGTATGGTTTGAAGCAAGCACCAAGGGCTTGGAATAGTAGACTTGACAAGTATTTTCAAGCAAATCATTTCACCAAGTGTCCCCATGAACATGCTCTTTATGCAAAGGTGAATGATAATGGTGATATACTCTATGCTTGTTTGTATGTGGATGACTTGATCTTCACAGAAAATTGTCCAAGAATGTTTAAAGATTTCAAGAGAGCAATGGCTAAAGAATTTGAGATGACCGACATTGGGCTTATGTCATACTACCTTGGCATTGAAGTGAAGCAAATGAAGGAAGGTATTTTCATCTCTCAAGAAGGTTATGCTAAAGAAATTTTGACAAAATTCAAGATGCAAGATTGTAAGCCGGTATGCACACCCGTTGAATGTGGTATAAAATTGTCAAAATATGAAGATGGAGAGAATGTGGATTCCACCCATTTCAAGAGCCTAGTGGGAAGCTTGAGGTACTTAACATGCACAAGACCGAATATTCTTTTTGGTGTTGGTCTTGTAAGTCGTTATATGGAAGCTCCTAACATGACCCATTTGAAGGCGGCGAAAAGAATTCTTAGATACATCAAAGGTACACTTGATTATGGATTGTTTTATTCTTGTTTTAACAATTCCAAACTTGCGGGTTATTGTGATAGTGATTGGGCCGGAGATATGGATGATAGAAAAAGTACTACCGGGTATGTTTACTTCATGGGAGATACCGCATTTGCTTGGAGTTCAAAGAAGCAACCCATTGTGACTCTTTCGACTTGTGAAGCCGAGTATGTGGCGGCTGCATCATGTGTTTGTCAAGCCATTTGGCTTAGAAATTTGTTGAAGGAGCTTCATTTGCCTCAAGAAGAATCAACTTGTATGAAAAATATTTTTTCTTTGAGTGTTCAAATCCTCCTCTACTTCTTTCAATTTTATTTCCAGTCCTCTTGACTCCAACAAGGTGGTATCAGAGCAATTTTTCTTCTTGTAGTAATTCCAACAAATAAATTCAGTTTTTTCAATCCGATGGTGACGATGAATACTCTGACAACAAATTTCATGAATACTTGAATACACATAGAATTCACCACCAATCCTCTTGTCTAGGAACCCCATAGCAAAATGGCATGGCAGAGTGTAAACACAGAAATATTCCAAAACTTGGATTAACTATATATGATGTTTCATGCTAATATTCTAAAAAGATATTGGGTTGATTGCTTTGTAAGTGATGTTTACTCAATAAATAGGCTGCCTTCACCTGTACTCAATATGGACTCACCATCCCTTCTTCACCTATTTGGGAAACAACCAGAATATTATGTTCTTCGTATTCTTGATTGCAAATGTTTTCCTTTCCTCGACGTATATTTGTTTCACGACATGTGGTATTTGATGAGTCCATTTTTCCTTGTGTAGATCCGGCTTCACTTTATAAACCAACCAAGACAATGGGGGAGTAATCTACCTTTCAAGAATGGTTTTGGCAATCTGATGAAAATTCTATTGTTGGTCCAAAAGTTACTATTGAAACTTCTTGTGTCAATGAAGGGGAAACAAATTGTTTCCCTAACATATATGACTCATGTACCCTTCCACTTGCTGGAGTAGTTCATGCTGCACCAAAAAGAGTGGATGATGTGGCTAGAGTGGTTGACCCACCCTCTAATGGTTCTGGTCCTACTCAAACACAGCCCATCGATTCATCTCCACCAACAAGTATCATGCCTATTCTCACTAACAGTGAATCCAAGATTCTAATGGAGGAACCGCCTAATTCTGCCACTATCTTTGAAGCACAATCTCAGCCTATTATTTTATCTCCACATGTCACTTATGTGGAAAGAAGTGACAAACAAGCACCCATAATACGGTAACATCCTATGATCACGCGATCTATGTGAGGCATCACCACACCTAATTCCCGTTATGCTGGGGTTCATAATGCTTTGATACTAAAGGAACCAAAGTCAGTTAAATCTGTTCTTTGAGACCAAGGCTAGTTGACAGCCATGGAAGATTAAATTGCATCACTAAAAGCTAATCACACTTGGGAGCTTGTACCATGGACCTCCTCCATGAATGTCGTCGGGTGTAAATGGGTATTTAAGACCAAATTAAAACCTGATGAAAGCTTAGACCGTCTTAAGGCCCAATTAGTTACAAAAGGATTTAATTAGGCCGAAGGAGTAGATTTTTCTGAAACATTTTACCCAGTGGTCAAGCCCGGTAGTAGTCGTATTGTGCTTAGTATTGCAACTGTTAAAGGATGGGATATATGTCAATTAGATGTGAAGAATGTTTTTCTTCACGGATTTTTGGATGAACAAAATTTCATGGATCAAACCCCGGGGTTCAAAGACTCTGTTTATCCTACACGTGTTTGTCATTCGACAAAGGCACTTTATGGACTCAAACAAGCTCTGTGCGCTTGGTTTGATCGTTTGAGCACATTTTTACTTAATATGGGTTTCTTTTGTAGCCTCGCCAATCCTTCCTTATTTATTTGCCATTCTTCTCGTGATACACTTATTCTTCTGATCTATGTGGATGGCATGATTTTGACCAAAGATAACAAAGATAATTTAGATTGGTTTGTGGTGCATCTTGGAACAGAATTTGCTATTAAAGATCTTGGTTTTATCCTTTCTTTCCTGGTAATTGAGGTCCATCGTCTTCCAAACGGCTTGTCTCTTAGCCAAGCTAAATATGCACGTGACTTGCTCACTCGCTTCCAGATGCATAATTGCAAGTCTATTTTTACTCCAATGTTTGACAAGGCTAAAAAAAATTGCATCTGATGATGATCTTTTTCCGGACCCAGCAAAATATAGGAGTATCGTTAGAGCTCTTCAATATCTAACATTTAACATTTCTTATAGTGTCAATTTTGTGTGTCGATTTATGCATGCGCTTGCTATAGGTCACTACCCGATTGTTAAAAGCATACTTCGCTATATCAGTGGTACGGTGGATCTCATCAAGACAATCTCATGTCATAGTTCCTTTGAACTTTATGCCTTTGCTAATGCAAATTGGGATGGTTGCGCAATCACACACTGCTCGACGACTGGTTTCTGTATCTTCCTTGGTGGTAATTACATTTTATGGCGTTTAAAGAAGCAAAGTTTAGTCGCTATTTCAAGCACAGAAACTGAATATCGCGCTCTTTCTTCCTTCACGGCTGAGTATACATGGCTTTCATTTATCCTACGTGATGCAGGAGTTCCATTGTACAAACTTCCCGTTCTATTTTGTGATAATTTGAGTGCCATCTGCATGACTTGCAACCTAGTCTTTGATGGTCGCAGTAAACATATTGCGCTACATTTTCATTATGTCTGTGAGAATGTTGCTATGGGATCATTAGTCACTAGGTTTGTTCTTTTGATTCATCAACTAGCTGACATCGTTGCTAAGCCTCTTACACGAACACCATTTTTGTGATCTACGCATCAAATTGGGTCTTTGTCCTCAACCCAATTTGACGAGAAGTGAGAACGTAGATAATCGTGATGGTATTAGGACAACTAAACAAGTTGTTTTACATGAATTATCTACTTCAAGTCAAAAGAAGTTTGAGAAGTCAAGGGCATCCAGTGACCAGCTGCCCATGGTCGTTTAATACATTTTCTGATGCTTTTAGGATTGTGTCAATTTTATAATCTTTGTCCCTTCCTTTGAATTTTATATTTTAAAATTGTAAGGCAAGTGATAAGAATATGATGTCTATATATGTGAATAGTGATTAAGTTATCAGTAATGTTACATTGATCAAATTTGAAACTCAAATGACATAACAGTTGAGTTGGACTTCTTTATTTGGTGTTATGTCATTTGGGTCCCAATAAAAACATCAAATAATATGTTATTATGTCATTTAAACTATAAGTTTGGTCCCAAAATTTAGTCAGTGTAACATTACTCTTAACCTATTCACGAATGGCTTGTGAAACACATGGTTTACGGGCGTCCAATGAATAGCTGACAGCACAGGTAAAAAATATTAACCCAATTTTTTGGCTCTACCATTCTCTTTCTCACTCATACACGCTGCCCCCCTTCTTCCTCTTATGTCATCTTCACTCTTATGTTCTTTTCAAACACACGGGTCCCGCCACATAGCTCTACTTCCCCTTACCCACCTCCAACCCACTTTTTTTTATCTCTCTCTCTTTCTCTCTCACACACACACAACCAACACTGTAATTTCGTTGTTCATGGATTCTTAATAACACACAATAAAATCACCTTCATTTTAGCACAATACCTTTTCCTCCTTAGCATTCTACATACGCACCAAAGCTCCATTAATATTGATGATACCTAGAATAAATCTTAAATATGAGCTCATACTTAAAGGTCAGGTTAAGAGGTCGAACGAGATTTGTAGAGCTCAAAGGTCTAGAGCTAAAAGCCCCCCTTCCCCCGCGGCAAGGTAATAGTGAGAATGATAAGAGAACAACTGGATGACAGTAGTCACCTCCTGAGCGGTAAAAGATTGAAATTAAGGCATAAAACTCTCAACCAACCAAGATCTTCTCCTAAAATCAAGGAAGATTCTACGAGGAAAAGACAATGATCTCGGCTGGGATCCCACAGAATGAGCAATAGCCCTATAAATACAAAACAATGCCTCCAAGCCAGAGGAGAGAAAACCTAGATGCAAGAGAGATAGGGAAGAGAACTCTAATTTTCTCCACATTACACTGTAAAGCATCTCAATAATCAAGAAAGGAGCAGGAAGCAAGAGCCTCCATTAAATAGTGAATTAGCCAAGCTCTTTAACCGGTAAACCACTATATTTTCATCCTGTGCACCCCTTTTCCCTGAGTTCTCTGGGTATTTCTTAAACGTCCAATAAGAGCCTTGTAACTCCGATTCATATTGTCTTGCACCATCCACACCTTCTGCTTATCCACGTTAATTTACACAATCAAATATCATCTACACATCTCGAAATTCAAAACCCATGTCATGATAACAAATTCGTACAAAAAATGCTTTATTGCATATTTCAAGAAGTGAAATGGAGTAGATAATATTTGATTTGCTGAGTCTTAGTTGGGGCTTGTTAGGTGGTTGGTGAGGAGTCCAGGCAGTGAGTTGGGGGTGACAGATTTGTGTGTGAGAGAGGAGTTGGGCTGGAGTTCACCCTAAATAGAATTTCAGACTCCACTCCTAGACAACAAGGGGTTTTGTGTATACTTATACAGAGAGTAATATTTTTTGAGCCCTAGAAAATTGACTTAATTCATTAACTTAAGGATATATAAGGTTATATGACCCTAATAAAGAAGTACAAGAATTACAGTTATAATAAAGGTAAATTTTACCATTGATCCCTCAATTTTGTCATTTGAAGTCCTAGAGTTACATTCTAACTATTATAGATTAAAGTGTGCAGACTTGAGCAATCATTTTATCACAAGAACATCAAGAAGTAGGCCTATGATATTATTAGGAGATCATCCAAAAGCAACCTGACAGCTAAAACAAAGTAAAAAAAAAAAAAGGACTTGACTCTGAGCACACAAAAAAAAAAGGCTTGACTCTGAGCACAAACACCGCTCAACCGCACACAGATAGTCAGATCAAATCCTTTAATCTCTGCTCTATGATTCCATCTATCTGCTCCAACATCTCAGCCGTTAGAAAGTTCTTCCCATCTCCAATCTTGCCTTGCCTAAAAAATGTTTTGCTCTCTACCACGAAGCCCGAGACCAAAGGGACTGATCCGTTCTTATTCACCTCCAAGTTACTCAATTTCTCAAAACTACACAGCTCTAATAATTTGTGTATTACACCTTCATTTTCTTCCTTTAAGGAAAAAGGGTAGCCTATGAACGCACCCAATCTCTTTGCATGAAGTATTGGGTCATTCTTCATGTCCACATATTTTACGAACAACACTCTATCAGGCCATTCTATGCTTGCTTTCCAATACCCAAGAACGTGATCCCAAAATGGTCCAAATGGTGAAATTCCCCTGCAAAACTGCTCAAATGCCTCTTCTAGAACTAAGGGAGGTAGTTCCTTGGATCTCAACTTGCTGACAAAATGCCACATAGAAACAAACACGTCTTTTAGGTCTCGATACACATAAACAATGCGAGAACCCGAGACTAATATTGACTCCGGAAGAACGGTATAAGGCATGTGAGTGGAAAAGAGAGAAAGGTTGGGCCTCTTATTTGGGTTCTCACTCGCGAACAGCTCCAAAAAGGGCACATGGCTGTGGGGGTTAGCAGTGAGCAAAGGGTGGTCATGATAATCATAAAGGTTTCGATTCATTATGGTAAAGAGAAGGGCTTTAAACCAAGTAGTACCGGATTTTGGTATGGTGGCCAAGAAAACATCGGTGGGTCGAAACTCGAAACTTTGCTGGAGACTTATGACTCCTTGAAGGGCTGCTGGCGGAAACCAAAAGCCTTGGTAGTGATGGAGATGTTCACTTATCCATCCTTTGTCTTTGGGAAGGATAGAGATCACTTCTAGGAACTTTTCGTGGGTTTCTTGGTGCTCTTCTTCTTGCTTCTCATCTTTGAGGGTACAAGAGTTTTGGGTAGCCAAAAAATCTGCCATGAAATGAGACTTACAAACATAATCTGCAGACAGCAGAGTGGAAGAAAAACCATATCATGGGTATTATTATATAACAGGGGCGGCTCAAGGTCCAGTAGGGCTAGGCGAAAATTTTATATGAGATCCTATTAATATTTGAGTAATACTGTGTTGATCAAATTTTATGATCAAATTTAAAATCTAAATGACATGGTAGCTGAGTTTGACTTCTTTATTTGGTGTCATGTCATTTGGGTCCCAATAAAAACTTCAAATAATATGTTGTCATGTCATTTGGGCTCTAAATTTGGTCAGTGTAGCATTACTCTTAATATTTTGTTTAATTTTATTTTTTAATTTTTGAAATGCAAAATATTGATTAAGTTTTGACAATAAATATTTCTCAATAGATAGTACATTTAATAATAAAATATGTGAGTAGAAAATAATTTTAATATAACAAAGAATAATTCTTTATACATGAGCTATGTGCACGTATGAAATACAAACACGTCTAAAAGAGTTAGAAAAACTTAAATAAAAGCTCACAAAGAGTGAATAATTTTGGACATAACAAAATTAGATATTGAATTGGACTATTAAAATTTGGGCCTTAAAATTTGAATTATATCTAAAATACAATTATAACTTTAAAAAATAAGCCTATTATATTAAAGGGATAAATTTTATGGAGGCTTTCCAAAATTTGGGCTTAATTAAGCAGAGAGTAATTTTGGTTTTAATAAAATTAAATATTGATTTAAAGTTTTAAAATTTAGGCCTTAAAAATTTGGATCATATCTAAAAAAAAATAGGTCTATTATACTAAAGGAGTAAATTTTTTGGGGGCATCTAAAATTTAGGGTCCTAGGCAAGCAGCTAAGCCCTGCTATATAAAGGAGACGAGACGATCAAGTAGGCTAGTATAGTGGGGTATCGATCTTATTTCTTACCTTGAGGAGGAAAGCTAGTTGGGAGTTCCTATTGAGACTTGGTGGTTAGCCGATATGCTAGTCTTGTTAGGTTTGGCCCCAAGAGGTATTCTAGGCACAATCAGGGATCTTATAATTCCCCTAGTGATTGCTTATCGGGGTGGTTATTAGACGTTTTTTCTTACTCCACCCATTTTTTGACAATCAAATATAAAGGAGACGAGGGTCACCCAATAGTCATGAGGGTCACCTAATAGTCCTAAACATACCAAACTTTTTTTTTTCTAACCACTCCAATGACATTAACATTAATTTTATGGTAAATTACACTCACATCTTCTGATATTTGGCTTTATTACACGAACATCCCCTCACATTTCAACAATTACACTGAGACCCCTTGACATTTGAATACTCATGACAACCGCATCCCTTTTGTATGACAGACGATAACTATTTAATTGAAAAAGATTTTTTTACCCTTATAACATTGAAATTAACAATCTCTTAATCAAATTTGTCTTAAAAATTTAATAAAATTAAACCAATCTACTGATTAAGGTAATTTATCTCCAAAATTTCATTAATTTAAATTTAGCCCCCAAATTCAATTTTAATTTATACACAATTAATACCATTAACACCACCACCATGCACCACAAATTGCCGCCTCCACCTTTATAACATTGAGATTAACAATCTCTTAATCAAATTTGTCTTAAAAATTTAATTAAATCAAACCAATCTACTAATTAAGGTAATTTATCTCCAAAATTTCATTAATTCAAATTTAGCCCCCAAATTCAATTCTGATTTATACACAATTAATATCATTAACACCACCACCATGAACCACCAATTGCCGCCTCCACCACCAATGAAATTCACCACACAAACCCACCCAATTTGCCCCCAAATCCTCAACCCAAACCCAGCAAATCATCAATCTCCACCCCCATAACCCAACTTCTAGTGAAATCCACCAAACACTGCGAGTCTAACACCGCAATCCACCAAACACCGCGAGTTGACCGCCATAATCCACCACACAAACCCACCAAACACCGCAAGTCCACCACACAAACCCACCAAGCTCAAATTTGAAAATCGATCTAAAAAATTTGAAAACTTTCTCTACTCCATTTGGACCATGAAGATGTAACGCTCCAAATACCACCCTCGACGGGATTACATTCAATAACCATTCATATCATGAGAGCAACTAATAAATCCATAAATAACCGGGGGTCCTTAATTTAACAAAATTCGGGCAGAGTCTCCTTTGTTTGGAGAGCTCTACCCAAAACACAACATGTGCAATTCTACTGTAATGACTACACCGGGTCCATTTAACTACCATAAAATCAATCAATCAAATTTACATGTTATCCCAAAAGAATGGGTCAAGCTATGACATTTACATCCCCACAAAAGTACTATAATACACAGCGGAATTTACAAAATAAAATTAGGCTATACAATTCTCCCAAAAGATTGTCCAAGTATATAACAAAAGAAAGGGGGGTCGCTTTAAGCGTCCACCTCGAGATCCACGCTCCCTTCTGTCGGAGTCTCCCAATGTGTCGACTCCTCGACTCCCAGCTCCTCGTCAAAGGCAAAATCTGAAAGGTGGGGACGTAGGGGGTGAGCACAAGGCTCTGAAGGAGGATCCTTCCAAACCCATTCAAGGTTTTGAAATCAAGTAAAACAGGTAGGTCACATTTCGCACATACATATAAATAAATTTTGAAATAAAATAAAGACATTTTAAAGGAGATCTCAAGTTTGTACAATAATAAGGTATTGAAAGAGAATAAAACCACGTTTAATTGACAAATAATTTTCAACATAATCCACTCCACCATACACCATTTCCACAAGTTATCGCGGCATCCCATACTACCCAAAACTCTTGGAGAAATAATATTTAGTACAATGAACAATAATTTCTATTTGGTACCACTCAAGTAGGTTGTCGCTTCTCATGAATCCACTCGACGATTCTACCTCGTTCACCCATTTGTAATAACAATCACAGGCCAATTTAGGAATGGCGTGTACCGTCTCATACGACATTGACGAAATTCTTCCAAGGTATCTAGTATACTAACCCTTTTCTCCGGTATTCGTGAACAATAGTGGTCACTGTCACAACAATGATCCGCTACGAGCATTAGGCAACCATCTCACCCCCACTGGGATAGACTGACCTCTGACACTCTACGATAGCTCTCGAAGGTAATTCAAGCCCCTCACAACACCATACACAAGAGTGACATACCAACAATATGCTCAGACCTCATATACAAGCAAATTTCATGATTTTCTCCCATTTTCACAAGCAATATACATAATAGAACAATTTAAGAAACATACTCATTTCGTAAATCATGTTACAAGAGACAAGTTTAAAAGAAATAAGC
>CM042192.1:11633633-11652817 GCA_023539305.1 Ilex asprella | reverse complement strand
CACGTAGGGAGGATGGTAGACTGGCCACCAAGGCCTTAACCAACCAATTTTGTGCATAATGAATACAAAAATACAGTGGATGAGAAATAATAAAGTGATTCATTCCACCGACCTAATGATACCAAAAGAATAAACTAATCATCACTCAACATCATTATTAAACTAAGTAAAACTATAATCAAACTTTAAGATTCACTACTCTAAACATAAGTAACATTATTCTTAAAATAATTAAATATTTGTCTCAAAACTATGAAAATATTTATTCCTGATAACCTACAATAAAATAAATTTTCAATTCCTCTAATCTCTTGTCTATCTGTGGACTTACTCCTCGCCATGATCCTCACCTGAAAAATGTTAAATGTTTGTATGAGCACAACAACCCGCGAATAGCAACTACCTTTAATGAGATATGAAAATAAGTCTCACAGCTTATATACAAAAAATTTTTTTGATATATATATAAGTACAACAAAGTGTACCACAACCCCTTCTCACATAATCATTTAAACAAAATAATCTTATGATTACAAATAACTTTATAAATTAAAAAATATTTATAACCCAAAACACTCACACACACACATTCAGTCATTAATATATTTCTTAAATCATTTTTGTTACCACTAGCTTGGTAACTAACTCCATCCCTTGTCATCACTAGCCTGATGACTAGCCCTTATGTGCACATCCCTATATCGATCACATCGGTATACCTTTAATCCCGTTACCATTTAGAGTTATAGTTTAATTTATTAGGATTTCTTTTCTCTTTTTACTCTCATTATGACTTTTATGTTTTGCCTAGACTAAAAGGGTATTCAAGTCACTTTACACTATTGTTTAGCTATATATACAAGACTCTACTCTTAGTTTGAGTATCTCTTTCACTCATAGATACTCCAAGTATTCTATTTGCTTGTTCACCCAATTTACAAACGAGCTTCCCAATGAAATATGATATTTAATGAGTATATATTTATACATCTTGCAATGAAATATGATATTTTAATCTACCACTTACTTCGTAAGTAACTTGGTTGTATCTGCATGAAAGTTGTACTTAACGTCTCCATCATTATGAATAAGACATTACAACAATATCCTCTAAAGTAATTCCCTTTTTTATTTTTTAACTTACCTCTTAAATAACTAGAGTGGATCCTTCATTTATTTATGAGTTTTCAGTGATATCACGGGATTGTATTCAATGGGTCCTTCAAAATGTTATCATTGATGATAAATTGATGACACATTCGGATGCGCCCGGTGTGTCAATTCTTGGATCACATACTTTTCATGTGTTAAAATTTACATATGTTGGATGTATATAGTAGACATTATAATATTCAAAGTGACTCAACCTTGTACATGTATTTTATAAGTTGTGTAGCATTGGCGTTACAGTGACCAAATCATACATAATGATTTGTGTATGCAGTATGCTATTGGCGTTACAGTGACCAAAGCATCATTTTCAATAAATTTTAACGATATTGATGATTTGTTTTTCATAGTGAAACCTTCAATAATAATAAATTTTTTTAACACCCAAGAATGATATTTGTGATAAATATTTGTGTACCGTTTAAATTTCAAAATTTTATTCTCAAATCGTGAAAATTTTTGACACCAATGGTGAAAACATGCGAATAGTTACTGTCTCTTTCCATTCTTTCCGCCCGTTTCTTTAGATAGGTAGAAAATTTTTCAAATTGAAAAAGGGGGTACTGTGAATTTTAGTGGATGAATTTTTTTTTTTTATAAATATTTTTGAAAAATATATTTTTTCACTAATAATTTTAATTTTGTGTATCGACCCCCTTATTTAAAAAATATTTTTCTGTCCATCTAATCTTACATTTGTATACTATTCTTGTCAAGTGTGGGTCCCATCAGGCATGCACCAACCCAATCAAATCACATCATTTTGACTTGAATTTACCATAATGTCCTTCACCAAAAAACAATCCAAGCCTATGAAATTTTTATTTTGGGGCCTATGGTAATTTCAATAATTATTCCTGTCAGCACGAAAGATCCCACCGACTTATCCCATATAGCACATGGGTAGGGATGACAGTTGACCAGAAAAAATGGGTATTCGTCCAAACTCGCTCCGTTTGGACCGGGAATGGACTATACGTATTAAACGGTGAACGTATACGAAAATATCTGTATAAACCCGTGCGGGGATGAAGGCGGTGATGGACTTACCCTAACTCCCGTCCCGTCCCCCTTACCCGCAAAAAAATAAAAATAAAAATAAATATATATTGAGATGATTTACCACTATTATGTTATTTGTAGACATTTGTTTGTGTTTTGTTTAAATATGTAGCATTTTGAAATAGTATTTTGGACATTTGTTGTTTGTGTTTTATTCTAATATGTTATGTTATATTATGTTGTGTTAGATTATTAAGAATGTTGTTAGATTATTTAAAATATTAGATTTAATTAGCTTGGGCTTGGACGGGTACGGGAGAAACGGGGACGGGGACGGGGACGGGGATTAAAAATTTACCCGTAGACAGGGATGAGGATGAAAATTATACCCGCTAACGGGGTGGACTGGGGATGGACAAATTTTTTTTAAGCGGATACGAGGATGGAGACTACACCCTCCGCCCCTGCTTCGGTCCATTGACATCCCTACACATGGGTTACAAGAATCCGGTTCAAAAGGTAAAACATGTACTACTTCACTACGGCCGATCAATTCAATAACAACTTGTATCCCATCAAAATTTTCAACCAAATAAGAGATAAATGGGTCCCAGGATATTTTTAGCCATTTCGACCCAGTAATTCCCCATTGTCCGGCGAAACAAACACCCCCTTGGGCTTAGGGGATTCAGGCGGGATGGGCTGGTCGAGAGTTAATATTACTCTAATTTTAGGTATAAAATCTTTAATTCTAACCTTAATTCAACCTCAATCTGAGATATTCAACTCAAGTATTGTCTAAATTAAATTCGGGCGGACTCAGGTTTAATTCGAGTTACCCAATTCGAACTTGCTTTCAGGTTTGAATTCGGGTTAGATTTGTTCAGGCCTGAAATTAACTTGTTCTAAATCTGATACATACTACATTATATTTCACCTAAAGTAACAACCAGTAACTTCAATTAAATGTTTAACATAAATACCATAGTATTTAAAGCATAAAAAAGCATATTGGACAAAATCAATTTACACTTTCTTAATATAAAAATATAATAGTCAAATTAACGTAATAGTCATAATAGCTAAATAAACAGAAAAAAAGCATACCTAACTCAATATCTAACATTTACTAAATCAGACATTTCTTATAGTGTCAATTTTGTGTGTCGATTTATTCATGCACTTGCTATATGAGTCACTACCCGATTGTTAAGCGCATACTTCACTATATCAGCGGTGCGATGGATCTCATCAAGACAATCTCATGCCATAGTTCCTTTGAACTTTATGCCTTAGCTAATGCAGATTGGGATGGTTGCACAATCACACGTTACTCGACAACTGATTTTTGTATCTTCCTTGGTGGTAATTACATTTCATGGCGTTCAAAGAAGCAAAGTTTAGTCGGTCTTTCAAGCGCAGAGACTGAATATCGCGCTCTTTCTTCCATCACGACTGAGTTAACATGACATCCATTTATCCTACGTGATGTAGGAGTTCCATTGTACAAACTTCTTGTTCTTTTTTGTGATAATTTGAGTGCCATCTGCATGACTTGCAACCTAGTCTTTGATGGTCGCAGTAAACATATTGCTCTACATTTTCATTATGTTTGTGAGAATGTTGCCCTGGGATCATTAGTCACTGGGTTTGTTCATTTGATTCATCAACTAGCTAACATCGTTGCTAAGCCTCTTGCACGAACACCATTTTGATATCTACTCATTAAATTGGGTCTTTGTCCTCAACCCAATTTGACGAGAAGTGATAACGTAGATAATCGTGATAGTATTAGGACAACTAAAGAAGTTGTTTTACAAGAATTATCTACTTCAAGTCAAAAGAAGTTTGAGAAGTCAAGGCCATCCAATGACCAGCTGCCCATGGCCACTTAATACATTTTCTGACGCTTTTAGGATTGTATCAATTTTATATTCTTATCCTTATCATGCATCACTTTATCTTCCTTTGAATTTTATATTTTAAAATTGTAATCAATCCCATAAGGAATAAGAATATGATGTGTATATCTATGAATTGGGATTGTTACTCACGGATGGCTTGTGAAACACATGGTTTACGCACACAGGTCTCGCCACATAGCTCGACTTCCCCTTACCCACCTCAAACCCACTTCTCTCTCTGTCTCTCTCTCACACACACACACACACACACACACAACCAACACTGTGGTTTCGTTGTTCATGGATTCTTAATAACACACAATAAAATCACCATCTTCCACCATCATCCCAGCACAATACCTTTTCGTTCTTAGCTTTCTAGATACGCAGCAAAGCTCCATTAATATCATTTACACATCTCGCAATTCAAAACCAATATCATAATAACTAATTCGCACAAAAATATACTCAAAAGAGGGTTATTTTTAAAGTATTTCTCAAAAGACATCACTTGAATTAATGTTTTTAAACAAAAATATCAAATTAATTGATATTTTTTGTTACAAGAGAAAAGATGCAGAACACCGCTAAAAACGTCAGTTCGACCGACATTTTTAATGGAGAGAGTGTGGTTGGGATGGTCTGATACATGAACAAGAAGCTGACCCAATGAGGCCTGACAACTGACAAGACCGTGGCTTCTGGCTTATACTTTTTGTTTTCTCTATTCTGCGTTTGCTTTATTTGGGATTCAAAAGTTGCAGTTGTAATAATGTTATCCCGGATAACATTATTACAATTGCAACTTTTGAATTTGTTCTTTTGATTAAGAGTAATGTTATTAGAATTTAAAATTTTGATCTAATTTATTAATCTAATAATGTGATGCCATTGTAACTATTAGATTATCATCAAGTTTTGATATTTAATGGGCTCACAATTAATTCAAAGACTATAATAAATTAGGACTTAATAATATTATTCTTCTAATAATATCATTTAACGTATTATTAGCTCAAACTATTATTACAAGTTTTTACATCCAATAAAAACATGTGTTGTGCATATATTTGGGGTTGTGTGACTAGAAATTAATCCCAAATAAAGCATATACAGAATAGAGAAAGCAAAGACTCCATAAGGCAAAAGCCACTGTCGTGGCCTTGTCAGTTGTCAGGCCTCATTGGGTCAGCTTCTTGTCCATGTATCAGACCACCCCCTTTTTATGTCCAACCACACCCCTTCCACTAAAAATGTCGGTCTATATCCAAATAAGGCAAATACAGAATAGAGAAAGCAAATACTATAAGCAAAAGCCACTGTCGTGGCCTTGTCAGTTGTCAGACCTCATTGGGTCAGCTTCTTGTCCATGTATCAGACCACCCCCTTTTTATGTCCAACCAAACCTCCTCCACTAAAAACGTCGGTCTAACTGACGTTTTTAGTGGTGTAATAGCCTTTTATCTTGCAATAAAAAATATGTTTAGTTTGATGTTTTTGCCTAAAAACATTATTCTAATTAACGTCTTTTAATTTAAAAAACATTATTACAAATGTCTTTTTTAAAAAAGTCTGAGTTTGGTAAATACTTTGAAAATAATCCTCTTTTGGTATGTTTTTGTACAACCCATGAATTAACGTAAAAGCTCCTAATAAAGAATTACAAGAATCACAGTTATAATAAAGGTAAATTGTACCATTGATCCCTCAAGTTTGTCATTTGAAGTCCAAGAGCTACACTCTAACCTGTATAGATTGAAGTGTGCAGACTTGAGCAATCATTTTATCACAAAAACAACAAGAAGCAGGTCTATGATATTATTCTGAGATCATCCAAAAGCAACCTGACAGCTAAAACAAGGTGAAAAAAAAAAAGACTCGACTCTGAGCACAAACAACTCTCAACCGCACACATATAGTCAGACCAAATCCTTTAATCTCTGCTCTGTGATTCCATCTATATGCTCCAACATCTCAGCCGTTAGAAAGTTCTTCCCGTCTCCAATCTGGCCTTGCCTAAAAAAAGTTTTGCTTTCTACCACGATGGCGGAGGCCAAGGGGACTGATCCGTTCTTATTCACCTCCAAGTTACTTAATTTCTCGAAACTACACAGCTCTAATACTTTGTGTATTACACCTTCATTTTCTTCCTTTAAGGAAAAAGGGTAGCCTATGAACTCACCTAATCTCTTTGCATGAAGTATTGGGTCATTCTTCATATCCACATATTTTACGAACAACACTCTATCAGGCCATTCTAAGCTTGCTTTCCAATACCCAAGAACGTGATCCCAAAATGGACCAAATGGTGAAATTCCCCTGCAAAATTGTTCAAATGCCTCTTCTAGAACTAGGGGTGGTAGTTCCTTGGATCTCAACTTGCTGGCAAAATGCCACAAAGAAACAAACACGTCTTTTGGGTCTCGATACACATAAACAATGCGAGAACCTGAGACTAATATGGACTCCGGAAGAACGGTATAAGGCATGTGAATGGAAAAGAGAGAAAGGTTGGGCCTCTTATTTGGGTTCTCACTCGCGTACAGCTCCAAAAAGGGCACATGGCTGTGGGGGTTAGCAGTGAGCAAAGGGTGGTCGTGATAGTCATAAAGGTTTCGATTCATTATGGTAAAGAGAAGGGCCTTAAACCAAGTAGTACCGGATTTTGGTATGGTGGCCAAGAAAACATCCGTGGGTCGAACCTCGAAACTTTGCTGGAGAGTTATGACTCCTTGAATCCATGATGGCGGAAACCAAAAGCCTTGGTAGTGATGGAGATGTTCAGTTCTCCATCCTTTGTCTTTGGGAAGGATAGAGACCACTTCTAGGAACTTTTTGTGGGTTTCTTGGTGCTCTTCTTCTTGCTTCTCATTTTCTTGCTTCTCATCCTTGAGGGTACAAGAGTTTTGGGTAGCCAAAAAATCTGCCATGAAAAGCGACTTCTACACACCTGAAAGAGAGATAATATGCAGACAGCAGAGTGGAAGAAAAACCATATCATAGGTATTACTATATAAAGGATGTGAGGTCACTAAACAGTCCTAAACACACCAAACCTTTTTTTTAACTAACCACTTCAAGGATATTAACATTAAATTTAAGAACAATGTTATTACTAATTTATTGATTTAATTTACCAAAATCAGTAGATTTCATCAAAGAACTTAGCAGTGATCTAATGGTTTCAATGAAATTATGTCATTTGTTTAAAAAATTGGGTCAAATTGTTATGTCTAAATAGCATTATTCTAAATTAATCTATTTGCTTGTACACCCAATTTACAAAACCAGCTTTCCAAAAACGGCATCCAAGATGCAATATATTTCAATGAGTTTATATCTATACATCTTGCAATGAAATATGATATTTTAATCTAACATCCACTTCATAAATAACTTGGCTATTGATGATACCCAAGAGGAAATCTGATTTAGTACGAGGTCAGGGTCTGAGCTCAGACCAGGAGGTTAAACAAGACCTGAGGAGCCCGGAGGAACAGAGCTAGAACTCACCCACGTACGAGATAAAAACTGGAGTGATAAGAGGACAACTGGGTGACAGTGGGCGCCCCCAAAGGAATAGGAAGCAAGAGTCCAGGCGTAAGACTCTCACCTAACCAAGATTCACTCTTAAAAACAAGGAGAATTCCACCATGAAAGCTAAGGATCTTGGCAGAGATCCCATTAAACAAGGAATAGTTCTATAAATACTGAAAAACACCCCCACTGTAAGAGGGAGAGAGCCCTAATTTCCTCTGCATTTCACTAAAAAACTTCTAAGAGATCAATAAAGAAAAAGGAGCGAGTGCCTTCATTACAAAGTGGACTAGCTGAGCTGCCAAGCGGGTGAACCACTATACATTACTGTGCAAATCTCTTAATCCCTTTCCTGGCACTTGAGCCATCCCCCAACTTACTACCATTCTCACGAGACTTGTAACTCAGTCCATTATTAACTAGCACCACACACGTCTTCAACTCACTCACAAGAGTACAACACCACTAGTTTGACGCCATCTGTTGGAACAATTGTTCCTGTTACAAATACGCTGATCTTTCAGTGACTGATAGTCTCAACTCGCAATATGAGTAGAAGTCTAACCAATCCACCCCGAGTGCAAGACCAACAGGAAACTACCAATGACAGACAACACAAGAATAACCCAAAGGCTAATCTACCCATAGGGAATCTCTCCACAAACAACGAATTAGAGGCCCTTCACCTAGTTAATCAGAGCCTAATACAGCAGAACGAAGAGCTAATGAAGCTTTTGCAATGCCCACATGAGGCACGACCAGCCCAAGAAGGCTAGAATAACCCACTCAACAGAGAACAGTCGTACCACGCCCCCTCAGGGAAGTTAATGAAAGGGGCGAAAACAACCAGACCATGGGGGAAGCTCCCCATATACCCCTTAGGAATGGCCTCGACGAAGAAGTACAAAGTGAGAACGATAGGATAGAAAGGGATGAATTCTTCCTTTATCAGCAGAAAAGAAGAGAGCAATACTGGGAGCAGCGCTTTAAGAATACCCAGCAAGAGCTCTAGCACATGAAAGAGGCGGTGAGGGGTAGAGCACCAGTCACAATGGACACCTTGGTACATCAAAATGACTCCCCATTCACCACCAGAGTGCTGCACTTTTCCCTTCCTTCAAAGTTTAGAATGCCACAAATTGAGGCTTTTGATGGGACGAAAAATTCCATAGATCACCTCAATACCTATAAAAACCAGATGGAACTGCATGGATACTAGAATCCTGTGCATTGCAGAGTTTTTGCCATCAAGTTGAAAGGATCTACCTTAGCGTGGTTTAATAGGCTTCCCCCAACAATAATCTCCTCCTTCAAAGAGTTACTAATATCCTTTGTTTCTCACTTCATAGGAGCTCGAATTTACAGAAAGCCGAGTTACCATTTGTTAAACGTGAAACAAGGGTCCCATGAAAACCTGAGGTCTTATGTCCAAAGATTCAACTCAGAATCATTGAAGGTGGATGTCCCAGATGAAAAATTTGCCATTACAACATTCATAGCTGGACTGGGAGTACAATCCAAAGACCTGATGTTCTCCATATCAAAGAACCCTCAGACAAACATGGCTGAGGTGCTGGCTAAGGTAGAGAAGTACATCAATGACGAGGAGGCTCTCCTCTCAAAGGTGGGGAGCTCTTCCTTACATAAGGAGAAGGGAAAAGAGGAGAAAAAAGGGACGGAAGTCCCAGAAAAAAAGAAGACGAGATAAGTCTCCAAGAAGAGACAAGGATCATTCCCCCTAAGAGAAGGGGAGACATAAGTGATCGTTTAGGTCCTCCCCAGCCAGAGTTGCAGCCAAGGTATGTACCTCGGCAGCTGCCTCCTCTCAATGCAGCGATATCACAGATTTTTTATGAAGTACAACACGAGAAATTCCTAAAGTGGCCACTCCAGATGAAAACAGATCCATCCAAAAGAGATCCCACCAAGTACTGTGAGTACCATAGGGATCATGTCCATCACACTGATGATTGCATTCAACTGAAGAAAGAGATTTGAGTTCCTGATCCACTGGCGCAATTGTGCTGCTATGTTGCTCTTGACAATCAGAATCCAGCTCTTCCACCTCTACCACCACTATAACAAGCCCCAGCATAACATCAACAACCTCTAGGGAAACTTAGACTGATATCTGGAGGATTTACAGGAGGTGGGGAGTCTAGCTCAGCCAGAAAGGCTCACTTGTGCAAAATCAGAGCTGGAGAAGCACTGGAGGTGCATACCGTATCCAAGGCACCTCGACTAAGCACAACCATTTCCTTCTCAGATTCAAACTTGGAAAGCTGCCAACATCCCCACGATGACCCGCTGGTGGTAAAGGCTGTCGTGGGACAATGGGAGCTTTTACTGATAATGGGAGCTCTGCAGATATCATTTTTGCCTCTGCCTTTGGCAGAATGGGCATAGACAGAGAAAAACTAGAGCCAATAAGCGTTCACTTATTGGGATTCTCAGGGGAAAGGGTGTTACCTTTGGGGTCAATCCAGCTTGTGCTCACTATGGGAGACCCTCAATGCCAAGCCACCACAACGGTGAAGTTTCAAGTGGTAGATGCCCCGTCTGCGTATAATATGCTGCTAGGAAGGCCTTCTCGCAATGCCATGAAGGTCATCCCACCTGCCTATCACCTGGTTATGAAATTTCCTATAGAAAATGGAGTTGGAGTGGTCTGAGGAGACCAGCGTATGATTAGAGAATGCTATACCGCCTCGATGAAGCAAAAAGAAGTGGAGAGCATCCAATTGGATGAGCTCAACATAAGAGACGAGTTGGACACCAGACCAATGCCGTCAGAAGAACTAAAACCTATTCAACTTAACGAGGAACCAAAGCACCTTGCTTACGTCGGATCTAAGTTGAGCATAGAAATTAAAGACCTCCTTATCCAGTTCCTGAAAAAGAATATGGAAGTGTTTGCTTGGAAGCAAGAAGACATTGAAGGGATTAACCCCTTCTGTTATCACACATAAACTGAGCGTGAATCCCACTTGCAAACCCATCAAGCAAAAGCGAAGAAGCTTCGCTCCAGAACGTCAGAAGGCAATCAATGCGGAGGTCAGCAAACTCCTCTAAGCCAAAGCCATCAGGGAGGTAGATTACCCTACTTGGTTAGCAAATGTGGTCCTTGTCAAGAAAACCAATGACAAGTGACGACTCTGCATTGATTTCACCGACCTCAATCGAGCATGCCTTAAACATAGTTTTCACTTACCTCGGATTGATTTAATAGTAGATGCTACAGCTGGGCATGAGCTCCTCAGCTTCATGGACGCCTTCTCAGGCTATAATCAAATTAGAATGTACCCTAGTGACTAGGAGAAAACCTCTTTTGTGACTGAACATGGAACATACTGCTATCAAGTTATGCATTTTGGGTTGAAGAATGTTAGAGCCACATACCAATGACTGGTTAATAAGATGTTCCAAAAAAAAATTAGGACGTCCATGGAGATTTATATTGATGATATGTTGGTACAGTCACTAAAGGCAGAGCTCCACATCTAACATCTAGGAGAATCGTTCCAGGTCCTTAAGGGATACAAGATGAAACTCAATCCTACGAAATACACCTTTGGAGTATCAGCAAAAAAATTCCTAGGCTTTATAGTCAACAGTAGAGAAATTGAAGCCAACCTAGAAAAAGTTAAAGTAGTACTCGATATGCAACCACCATCCAACATAAGAGAGAATCAACGTCTGACAGGGAGAATAATTGTCTTGAGTCATTTTGTGTCCAGATCAAGTGATAAATGTCAACCCTTCTTTCAAGTCCTAAAGTGGGCATTCTAGTGGGATACACGATGTAAAGAGGCGTTCAAAGCCTTGAAGGATTATCTGAGCTCGCTTCCTGTTCTGGTAAGTCCTTTAGAGGAAGAGTTGCTTACTCTCTACCTAGCCGTCTTAGACGTCTCAACCAGTGCGACACTAGTAAGAGAGCAAGATAGAGCTCAGCAACCAGTCTACTATTGTAGCAGAGCTCTCAGGGGGTAGATGAGAGGTATCCTAAGATAGAAAAGCTTGTTCTAGCTCTCGTTACAACTGCTAGGAGACTTAGGCCCTATTTCTAGGCTCATGCTATCGAGGTCCCAACAGACCAGCTGATGAAACAAGTGTTGCACAAGCCAAAGTCCTCCAGGAGGCTAGTTAAGTGGGCTATAGAACTCAGCAAGTTTGATATCAAGTATAAGCCAAGAACTGCCATCAAAGGGCAGATTTTATCGTAGAATTTGCGACAACAACCCCAATCAAGGTCACACAACTAGTACCTGACCTCCCCACTTAGAAACTGCCAGTAGATGGAGCTGCCAATGCCCAAGAAAGCAGGGCAGGCTTAATTTTAACCTATCTAGATGGAATAGATGTCGAGGCAGAATATAAAGTTGTCATCGCTGGGCTCAATCTTGCTCAATCAATGGAGGCAGGTTTGGGTTTAAGGCTTTAAACAAAGAGGCAGAATATAAAGTTGTCATCGTTGGGCTCAATCTTGCTCAATCAATGGAGGCAGAGCAGCTGAAAATCTGTAGTGACTCCCAGCTCGTAGTAAAGCAGGTAGAAGAATCCTATGAGGCTAAGGTTGAGAAAATGACCCTTAACTTCAGGAAGTTCGTACAAATCAAGATAAGGCACGTTTCCATATCTGAGAATTCACAAGCATATGCTTTGGCAAGGTTGGAAACTAATCCACAAGAGAACTTGGATAGGCTAATGGAACACCTAGCAAAGCCTCCACTGAGCATTGAAGAAGGAGAATTACTTCCAGTTTTAGCTCAACCAAGCTGGATGGACCCCATTATTGGATATCTACAGAATGGAGCCTTACCAGAAGATCCCAAAGAAGCTACAAATCTGAGAGTCAAGTCAGCTAGATTTTCTATTTTTCAGGAAAATCTGAACAAACGGTCTCAGCACCTCTCCATAAATGCGTGGGAGGCAAAGACATTAATTACGTGCTTAGAGAAGTTCACGAGGGAATTTGTGGTAATCACATCGGAGCTCAAGTTTTGGTAGAAAAACGTTGAGGCAAGGGTACTATTGGCCTACTATGCTGAAGGACACCAAAGACTTGGTTAAAAAATGCAAAGTTTGTCAAATACACGGCAACATCCCCCATTGCCTACCCAAACTATTGACCTCGAGAGTAAGTGTCACGCCCCGTCCCGGTCTCCCAAAGATGAGACGTGACTAGGTTTTTGATGCACCTGTTTACATTTATGTTTAATCTGGACAAATCAAACATTAAATAATCCCACAGGTGCAACATTACCACCCATCGCCTTAATCATTAAGCATGCTGAAAAACTTGTCTCATAACCTGTACCATATATAAACACCTATACAAATTGTTTATTTTTCCAGGTTATAGACATATACAAAAGTCCCACACCCACATAGCATACCAAAGTATACTTGTTGAGTCCATATACAAACATATACTAGTAACCTGTCATAATAATTCTTTATAAATAAACTATACAACCCAACAGAATAATTACGCAATAACCTGAGTAATAACACACGAACCTCGTTGAAACACTCTAAACTGAACTCAATACCACAAGACACAATTCAACTGACTGGACAGTGGATAGATCCGAAATTTCCTCTACAGTACCTGAAAAAGAGAAGCTATAGGGGTGTGAGCTAAACTACACGCTCAGTGAGTATACATGCTGTTTATGAAATGGAAGTGACAGTAATACACCGAAATAGGTATGTACTACATAAATACACGTGTCAAACAACAACATCAATCCAATTCCAAAGAATTCACAAGCCACATCACCTCCACATTACCCCTCATCGGGTAATCGATCCCATATGGATCCGTGTCTCCCGAACCTTCCGGAAACACCACAGTGCTAGCACATCACTGCACGCCCAGTGATCAGGCATCGACGCCCCTGTCTTATACAGTGCGCCACATTCCACATTCCACAATACACAGTGCAAAGCATCATCCAATTACATAAACACATAACACATAATTCTGGAGAATTACTATTAAATTCTTTCATTTAATATCATATTATAATAGCATTTTCAAAACATATAAAGATATATACCCACCTCAAATATACAGGCCTACGACCCTTCGATTTTATCGGTGGATTCTTCCGGTGTCACCGTATCTTTTCTAACCCCAACTGTCTCACCTGTTCCACCTATCACATTTGCAATTATAATATCAATATTTTATCACATATAATAATTAACCATGCACTAATGCATGCAAAATGATGCATCCCAAAGTGCCCCGGTAACTTTAATTACCGCACTATCCATTCACACACTAGCATTTTTATTATAGGGTTCACATTTCCTCCCAAAATCTTTATAATTACTCTCATTAGTTACAATTAGGATTTAGTAGGTCAAACACATTGACGGGGGGTCCATTTTTATATATTTCGACCCCCGAATCTTAAAAATCGCATTTTTGGCATTCCATATATTTTGTACCGGATATTATGTTCATTTGCATTCAAAATTCATATTATCACATCAAGCATTATTTAAAAATGCTGCTTGCAAAATTTCAAGTCATTTGGATTAAAATTTATACATGTGATAATAACATTTAGAATTTAGGATTTCGGCATTACCGACACCCATTTCCAATTCCTGTCGTACATTTCTTTTAAAACAATTTTACCTAACTTCATACATTCAATAAAACATAAAAATCAGCCCCCTAATTTTACTCTTCAACTCTCCTCTTCATGCCCAAAATTTTTTGGTTCCATCCTAGCCCATGAAAACCTCTCATATACATCTTCACATTTTTCTTACCCCTAATTTAATACCTATTCTTTAACAGCCCCCTTAAGTATACCAATGCACTTAATTAAACTCAAAAAAAATATTTTTTGTTCCTAACATAACACAAAATAGTCCATTAATTAAAATTAAGCAAAACAGTCCACCACTAATTAAACTAAGCAAAACAATCCATTAATTAAACTTAAGCAAAATAGTCCATTAAAGTTAAAATAAATCAGCTCATACAATTAACTAAAACAGCCCACACACATATATATATGCATATCTCAAATTAATCACATACATGCTTAAAATTTTATTTCATATACCTTCTTCTTTTCTCTCTCGGCTTGGAATAGGAGTACCCACCAAACACTTGCTTTTTCCTCCCCCTTCCTTCCTTCTTGCTCTCGGTTCACACTCACATGAAATTTTTCCTTTTTCTTTCACTCTCCCTTACGTTCGGTTCCCAGTAGACCAGAACACACTCACACACACAGTGTTTATAAATTAAAAACACACACACTGTTTTACACCTTTTACTACACACACACACACACACACATATTTTACTTTTTAACACACACACACACGACACACATGCACAACCCCCTTTTTTTCTTTTAATTTGTTAGACTAACACCTGTAAAGGTGAGTCTAAGTAATGGGCTAATTACGTTTACCTCTCCCAAAGTTTTTAAGTGATTCTGAAATCGACCCACTAGTATTTTCACATATGAAATGTCCATGAATAGGGCTCACTAACACATTACCAACGGCTCCACAAACCCACTGTATGCTCACACATGTCATGTGTACGAAAGATTTAATTTAATTAATCTTTTAATAGTTTCACATAATTATAATTTAGTCCACATAATTATGCTAATATGCATGTCATGCATGATCGGGTCTCACAACTCTCCCCTACTAATAAAAATTTCGTCCTCGAAATTAC
Organism: Ilex asprella; assembly: GCA_023539305.1. NCBI lineage: Eukaryota > Viridiplantae > Streptophyta > Magnoliopsida > Aquifoliales > Aquifoliaceae > Ilex > Ilex asprella. The sequence continues at coordinate 11,637,487 of CM042192.1, read as the reverse complement.
TTACCTGCACTAAATAAATGTGGATATTGAGCCCGCATACTTTCCTCAGTCTCCCAAGTTGCTTCCTCCACTAAGTGATTACGCCACAAAATTTTTACTAATGGTATCGTCTTCGTGTGTAATACATTCTCTTTTCTACCCAAAATCTGAATCGACTGCTCTATATAAGTCAAATCCTCAGCTACCTCTATCGATTTTGGGGTCAACACGTGTGCTGGGTCAGGTAAGTATTTACGCAGCATAGACACATGGAACACATCATGCAACTTGGACTCAATCGGTATGCAACAGCTCCAATCCGCTCTACAATACTGTATGGACCAATATATCTAGGGGACAACTTCCCTTTCTTACCAAAACGAATGACCCCCTTCCAAGGTGATACTCGTAGAAATACTCGGTCACCCTTCTTGAATTCCAAGTCACGTCGGTGATAGTTTGCATAACTTTTTTGCCTGCTTTGTGCACTCCGTAATCTTTCCTGGATGACTTTAATTTGATCAGCAGTCATCTGCACAATCTCTGGACCCAATAATTTCCTTTCGCCCACTCCATTCCAGCACACTGGAGTTCTACATTTTCTCCCATACAAAGCTTCATATGGTGCCATTTCGATGGAACTCTGGTAACTGTTATTATAAGAAAATTCAATCAAAGGCAAATAAGTATCCTAGTTACCTTAAGGTCCATGACACAAGCTCTCAACATGTCCTCTAATGTCTGAATTGTACGCTCCGACTGTCCATCTATTTGTGGGTGAAATGTTATACTAAACTTCAAAGTAGTGCCTAGCGCAGTCTGTAAGCTAGGCCAAAACCTCGAAGTAAAACGTGGATCCCTGTCAGAAACAATAGATACAGGTACACCATGTAGTCTCACAATCTCATCAGTGTACAATCTAGCTAGCCTGTCAAGAGCATAGGACGTCTTAATGACTAGAAAATGAGAAGACTTTGTCAATCTATCAACTATCACCCAAATGGCTTCGTGTCCTTTCTGTGTACGGGGCAAATTACTCACAAAATTCATCGTAATATGCTCTCACTTCCATTCTGGAATCGATAGAGGCTGTAATAATCCGGCTGGTCTTTGATGCTCAGCTTTCACCTACTGACATACCAAACATCTAGCCACAAACTCAGCTATCTCTCGTTTCATTCCAGGCCACCAATAATGCTCTCTTAGGTCACGGTACAACTTTGTACTTCCTGGATGCATAGCATATGCTGAACTGTGTGCTTCCTCCAGAATCTCTCTTTTTAATCCTGCATCATTAGGTACACATAACCGAGAACCAAATAACAAAACATCAGCATTATCAATAATAAAATCAGTCTGCACCTCTTTCTTCAATTTTTCAACCTGGAGATCAAATTGTTGTGCCTCTCTATTCCTGTCCACCAACATTGATCTCAAGGTCAGTGTAGCAAGTCAAGCTACAGTCTCTCCTATCCCCAATTGCACACTCAAGGATTTCAAATCCACAAATAAACCCCTCTGAATCACTCGTAAACTAGCCAATCTTTCTGATGACTTCCGACTCAAAGCATCTGCTACAATGTTTGTTTTCCCTGGCTGGTAATGAATAGTGCAATCATAATCTTTGATAAGCTCAATCCAGCGTCGCTGCCTCAGGTTCAACTCTTTCTGGGTGAACAGATATTTCAAACTCTAGTGATCTGTATAAATCTCACACATAACCCCATATAAAAAATGTCTCCACAACTTCAGTGCAAACACAATAGCTGTAAGCTCTAAATCATGGGTAGGATAATTACACTCATGTGGTTTCAGCTATCTGGAGGCATAAGCTATCACTCTACCGTGCTGCATCAATACACAACCCAACCATGGATGTGAGGCATCCCTATAAATCACGAACCCATCACTACCTGACGGAATGGTCAATATTGGTGCAGTCGTCAATCTGGTATTTAGCTCCTAAAAGCTCTGCTCGCATCTACCAGACCACTCAAACTTCACACCCTTCCGAGTCAATCGGGTCAGAGGCCTAGCTATAATGGAGAAATTTTGTACAAACCTCCGGTAATAACCTGCCAATCCTAAAAAACTCCGAATCTCAGTTACTGTCCTCGGTCTCTCCCAGTTCACTACAATATTAATCTTAGCTGGGTCAGCACATACACCATCACCAGAGACTAGGTGCCCTAAATACACAACCTTATCCAACCAAAATTCGCATTTGCTAAATTTGGCGAATAGTTGCCTATCCCTCAATATTTGCAGGACCACCCTCAAATGCTGCATATGATCCTCTATACTACGAGAGTATATTAATATATCATCAATGAATACTATCACAAATGAATCAAGATTTGGCTGGAATATCCGATTCATCATATCCATATATACCACAAGAACATTAGTCACACCAAATGGCATTACTAGAAACTCATAGTGCTCATACCTGGTTCGAAAAGCAGTCTTCGATATATCACTATCCCTGACTTTCAACTGATGATATCCAGATCGAAGATCAATCTTTGAAAATACCCGGGCACCCTGTAACTGGTCCAACAAATCATCTATACGTGGCAATGAATATTTGTTCTTGATAGTCACCTTATTCAGCTGTCTGTAATCAATACATAACCTCATAGTGTCATCCTTCTTCTTCACAAATAATATTGGTGCACCCCAAAGAGATACACTAGGCCGTATAAATCCCCGATCTAACAAATCTTGCAGCTGCACTTTAAGTTCCTTCAATTCAGCTGGAGCCATCTGATATCGAGTAATGGATACGGGACCAGTTCCTCACACAAGCTTAATAGAAAAATCTACCTCTCGATCCATTGGTAATCCTAGTAACACCTCAGGAAACACATCCGCAAATTCATTAACTACAGAAATATTCTTCAATTCAGGAATACTTCTCTGAGTTTCTTTCACATACGCCAAGTACCCATAACATCCTTTCCTGAGTAATTTTCTAGCTTTAATTGCTGATATCAAATTCCTTGGTTGCGGGAGTCGCTCTCCAAAGAACCGAAACAAAGGAACATGTGAAATTCTAAATACTATTTCTTTACGAAAACAATCAATAGTAGCATGATATGCAGACAACCAATCCATTCCTAAAATCAAATCAAAATCTTGAAAATCAAGAGGTAACAGATCTGCAGGTAATTCTCTATTACCCACTACTAGGCACTCCCTATATACTACCCTGGCTGTCACACATTCACCCACTACAACAAAAAACATTTTTTGCGACGTTTTTTTTGCGACGATTTAAAATTCGTCGCAAAAAGTATACTATTAGCGACGATATTATAATGTTGTCGCAAATTCACAAATTTGATAATTTTTTAGCGACGTTTTTAAAAAACGTCGCAAATAAGCTTTTTTACAGAACTAAAAGATTTAAAAAATAACAAGGTAATTGATTTTTAGCGACGTTTTTTAAAAACGTCGCAAATAAGCTTTTCACTTTAAAAAAAGATTTAAAACATAACAATTTAATTGATTTTTAGCGACGTTTTTCAAAAAACGTCGCAAATAAGCTTTTTTAAGAAATAAAAGATTTAAAAAAATAACATGGTGGTAGACTTTTAGTGACGTTTTTTAAAAACGTCGCAAATAAGCTTTTCACTTTAAAAAAAATTAAAAAATAATAATTTAATTAATTTTTAGCGACGTTTTTAAAAAACGTCGCAAAAAAGATTTTTTTACAGAAATAAAAGATTTAAAAAAATAACATGGTGATTGACTTTTTAGCGACGTTTTTTAAAAACGTCGCAAAAAAGCTTTTCACTTAAAAAAAATTAAAAAATAACAGTTTAATTGATTTTTAGCGACGTTTTTAAAAAACGTCGCAAAAAAGTTTTTTT
>CM042192.1:11611163-11623633 GCA_023539305.1 Ilex asprella | reverse complement strand
ACACACACACACACACACACACACACATATTTTACTTTTTAACACACACACTCACACACAACACATGGCACACATCCACAACCCCCTTTTGTTCTTTTAATTTGTTAGACTAACACCTGTAAAGGTGAGTCTAAATAATGGGCTAATTACGTTTACCTCCCCTAAAGTTTTTAAGTGATTCCAAAATCGACCCACTAGTATTTTCACATATGAAATATCCATGAATAGGGCTCACTAACACATTACCAACGGGTCCACGTACCCAATGTATGCTCACACATGTCATGTGTACGAAAGATTTAATTTAATTAATCTTTTAATAGTTTCACATAATTATAATTTAGTTCACATAATTATGCTAATATGCATGTCATCCATGATCGGGTCTCGCAGTAAGCCCTTGACCATTCCAGCAATGGGGTTTAGATATACTTGGACACCTTCCCACCGGTGTGGGTCAATACAAGTTCGCCATTATAGGAGTGAATTACTTCACCAAATGGGCAAATGCATAACCCTTGGCAATGATCACCGAACAAAAGGTTCAAAAATTCGTTTGGAGATCGATAATCTGCAGGTTTGGAGTCCCCAAAGTTGTTGTATCTGACGATGGGAAGCAGTTTGACAACCCAAAGTTTAAGAAATTATGTGTCGAGCTAGGAATAAAGAACTATTTTTCAGCTCTGGCTCATCCTCAATCTAATGGACAAGCAAGGGTCACCACCAAGACAATAAAAGTTGCCCTAATAACCAAGTTGGAAAATCTAAAAGATAAATGGGTGGAGTACGTCCCAGAAGTGCTATGGGCCTACCGAACAACTATTAGGTCAGCAACTCAAGAAATATCGTTTGCTTTGGCTTTCGGAACTGAGGCTGTGGCATTTGTCGAAGAGGGACTCCCATTGCCCAGGACTGAGTATGTAGATGCCAAATGCAACGATGAATCACTCCTACTGAACCTAGATCTCCTAGATGAAAAGAGGGATAGAGCTTTACATAATATTAAGAATTACCAGAGGAAGACAACAAGGTACAACGATAGGAAGGTTAAACACAGGAGCTTTAAGGCGGGAGATCTGGTGCTTAAAAAGCTCTTACGAAAGGATCTCACTCGTGGGAAGCTAGGGCCTAACTGAGAGGGCCCCTACGTCAACTCAAGAATAATCAGACCTGAAAACTACAGGTTACAAACGGAGGAGGAAAAAATCCTACCTCATTATTGGAATGTAGAACTTCTTAAAAAGTGCTTCCAGTCAGTTTCCCTTGTAATAAAAATATCTTCAATAAAGCGGCGTGTTTCTGTTTGATCCCTATGCAACATAAAAAAATAGCTCTATAGCTCTCGATGAACTATTCAGTTCATAAAGAAGAGCTCAATAGCTCACGATGAACTATTCAGTTCATAAATTAAAGAAGAGCTCTATAGCTCGCGATGAACTATTCAGTTCATAAATTAAAGAAGAGCTCTATAGCTCACGATGAACTATTCAGTTCATAAAGAAGAGCTCTATAGCTCGCGATGAACTATTCAGTTCATAAATAAGAGCTCTATAGCTCACGATGAACTATTTAGTTCATAAATTAAAAAAGAGCTCTATAGCTCGCGATGAATCTTTTGGCTCTCGGGCTATAAGAGATTTGTGGTTCATGATGAGCTCTTTACTCCATAAATTGAAATTGAGCTCTATAGCTCACGATGAGTTCTTCAGCTCATAAAAAATGAGTCCTATAGCTCAGGACGAGCTCCACCACCCATAAAGATGCAAAGAAATCGGCAGCTAATGAGAGCCATGAAGGGCTCCTCAGCTTATAACGAACTAGTCAACCTATGACTCACAGAGCATACCTAAGGAACAAGCACTCAAACAAAAGAATGAATTAAGGTTTCTATTTATTTAAGATGACAGGAGAACCAAAAAGGAAAAAATTCCTAGCTATCTTCAAGTCGCTTTTTAGGCTAAGCGACCTCTTCCCTTAGGAGAGCATTCTTCTCTTGCAGCTCATCTATCTCTTTCTCCACCTCGAAAAGGGTGTTTAGAAGCCTGTTCCCAGCAAAGGAAAGAAACACCGCTCTAAACGAAGGATTAGGCGATGAAAAAGGAGAGTCATTCCTCCTGCGCTTACCAGAAGGTGTACGAGCATCCCCATAGGCCTCTGATTCACTTGGAACTGAGTAAGGAGAATAAGGGGCCCAAGCGAAATCAAAAGTGGCCGCTCCGGCACTAAACAAGAAGATGTTCTCGGGTGTCACTAGCTCAAAGAAGGACATAGATTCAGCTTCGACCACTCGGTCAATCCTTAGCATCACCACAAGATCCAAATCAGTTGTACCTGAAAAGAGGAAACAACGTGAAAACAAGATACTATAGGGCCAAACTAAGTAAACTTCCTAACGTACCTACCTCCACCAAGTGATCTCTTCGAGGAACAAGGAACCCTACTCCTCAAGTAACGCCCCTCTTGGGATCTCCATGAATCCCTAAAAATGAAAAAGAAGCGTTGATCCCACTCTTTAGGAAGGGAGGGAAGGTCAAACACCAAATGGCGCATGAGGATCCATCGAAAACAACTGAAGCAGGGTACCTCATCCTCTTCAAGATAATAGAAGTAAAGAAACTCAGCAATTGTGGGGATTTCATTGGTATGCAAGCCCCATAAAAGGAAGAAGCTAATTATGATAGCCCATCCCTTAGGAGACAAATGAGAGGGACACAGACCATGATGATCTAGAACCCTTCCTATGGTAGGATGAATAGTAAAATAAAGGCCCATCTCCAGGGTGCCCTCAAAGAAGCAAACTTCCCCTTGAGGAAGAAAGTTGCAGGGCTCATCAGAGGCTGGAGCTCGTAGAGATAAGTCCTTGGGAAGGCGGAATCAACTTCGAATTTATTCCAATCCTAGGGATGTAATGGTAGAAGGAGCAAAGTAACGAGACTTCCATTTAACATCAATCCCAGTGAAAGATCGTTGTTGGAATAGAGAGAGATGTGGGGAAGCCATTACAAGTGCAAAGAAGAGAAAATCGAAGGAGAAAGAAACTAGAAGATAAAAAAAAAAAAGAGAAGAATTGCAGTCTCAAGATCAAGAAAAGCCCCAAGGCTCAAGAAAAAAAGAATCCTGGAAACTATGGAAAGCCTAAGGAAACCGGGGTTTTAAAGAGCCAAGGAGCACAAGAAAAGAAAATTCGGTGACCTCTTAGAGTTTTCAAATTAGAATGGTAAAGAAAATTTTAGAAAGTAAAAGGTGGTGAGCAATAGAGGTCACCATCTACTGCACCAAAGGCACGATCACCAGTAGTCATTCGTATAAAGCCACGTACAAGGGAGCTCGTAAAGGTCTTCAAGCTTCGGTTGACCCAACAAAGAAAACTTCCTAAGTAGCCCATATATTTCATTGACACTCCTCATCCATCTCAAACATCTTCAACACTCAGTGTGCCAGGAATACCAAAATTCAAGATCAAATCAAGAAAAATCACAATGGAGCTCTGTCGATTCGGTTCAGCTAACTTGAAAGGACACGAGAATTCGGGGGAAAAGACCTCTACCAATCTTTGCCACCTTTAACCTTGGGTGCATGGACTTCTTGGTATCTTTCCTTAAAGAAACTTCCCAGATTTCTTTGGGCTGAGGTTAGCTCAGATAAACACATGGACCTCCTAACATATCTCAGCCAGAAAGGAGCTGATATTTTTTAGGCTCATCTTCCACCAAAGTTCTCACGTACAGTAGCATAGAGTACACAATAACAATGGGAGGAAGCCTCAGCTTCAAGTTGCTTACTCTCTCTGCCAAATCCAACAGACCTCTAGTCACTGACAAGTATACTTCAAGATGTGCCAGGTATTCCTTGCATCTCAGCACCCTCAAACTCAACAAATTTGCTTCAAAAAGAATGAAAGTACTTCTCGAAGCAGGGGACAAAGGGAATACAGAGCAGAGTAAAACAGAAGTCAAGTCAGAGTTACATCAACAAAGTAAAACATAAGTCAAGTCAAAGTTACGTCATGTTTCGAAAACAGAAGTTGCGCTCTAGAACATGGAATCAAAATATATTGAATACGAAATCAAAGTTACAAAAAAAAAAAGCCCTAGGCTTTTGAAGAAGGTGTAAGAGGCGGGTCCTGCAACCCAACAGATGTGCCTTCAACAATAGGAGGCTAAAGAGGAGAACATTCAAGAGTGCCAGTCTCTTGGACCCCTACTCCTATCGTCGGCGAATCTTGATTAAGGACCTCATTCACAAGATCAACAGAGAATGGTGCATTGACAGAAGCAGTAGTAGTTATAGCTAAAAGCTTGGGAATAACTAGAATAGAGCATGTCCCTGAAGAGAGAACTGCAGGGACCCCCACATGAGTGGTAAACTTCTCGAAACCTTCGAAAATAGAGGTAGGAAGAGCCAAGGTGTCATCCTCGCCTTCTGAGTCGCTCTCCTCCAACTCTTCCTCAGTTGGGATAGCAAAATCAAAGTCAAGGTCTGCATAGATCTTCTTAGCTTTACGTTGAAAAGCAAGCCACTCAGTCACCCACTTGGTGATGACATCATCTTTAAGCTCAACAATTACACCGTCCTTCTAAGCTTCTAAGCTTTTGGAAGTAGAAGATTGTCTCTCCATTTTTTCTTGAAGATCTTGCACTTGGGATCGAAGGTCGTCATTGTCAAAGGACAGTTCAACAATCTTAAGCTCGTACGCCTTTAGAGCCTTGGCAGAGCTCTCTGAAGATTGAGCCCTATCCATCAAGCTCTTCACATGGATAGCCAGTTGGGAAAAAGAAGAAAAACGAAGAAGAATTAGCATAAAAATACAGCGTAAGGGTGAATTTACATATAAAAATGAGAGGACTTACAACAGCTTCTCCTTGGAGAGCTCTCATGGACACCTCAAGAGGCATGGAAGAGGCCCATTGAACCTTAGAATTAGGGAGGACAGAGGAAATGACCCCAACAACAAGTTCAATGTTCTCAAAGAAGGAGTCTTGATGTTTTTATACTTTGGGAGGTTTCCCTTTCTCAATCCTGGGCCTCACCAGAGATGACTCGAGAGTCTTTCCGGAAGGACTATAAGAAATAGTATCAGGTTAAAGGGGGGAATCAACCCCAAAGCTTTCTCGACCTCAGACGAGGAAGGAGAAGATTGGCCTTGCTCACGAGCTCGCTGAGAAGAAGGCTGAATCCCTGGGGGAAAGAAGGTCACCATGACTTGCGAAGCACTTGATGGTGAGGCTGAGATTTTGGTAGCCGAAACCGGAGAGGAGAAGGGCACCCCCAACTTCTGTACCTTAGCTCGGGTAATGAGACTGCTTCCCGAGCTAACCTCAGTCTTTCGTTTGCTACCCTTTTTTAACTGATCGAGCTTAGCCTGGAACTCATCTGGAGTAAGCTTCATTGTGGAAGAACCTGAAAACTGAAAATAAGTAAATCGAAAGGAAAAAGAAAGGCTAAGGATGGGGGCCCGACGAAGAGAGTCTCACTTGGTACCTCTCCAGCACTTACAACAGAAAGAGGGATTGGGGCTTCCACTGTTACCTCAGGAAGGCTAAACTCTTCCCTTACAAGAACCCAAGGCCTAATGAGCTTAGAGTATTTTTCTAGATCACACTTCTCTAATCTCAACAACACTCGCTTGTCCTTAACACTGAGCTCGGGTTGAATACCTGGAAAACGACATAAGCAGAGCAAAGTTAACGAGATGAATCACCAAATTCGATCTAGTGAGCTCAGGTAAACACTCACCCAAGTTATCAGGGGCAGACTAGGCTTTAGGGATTAGAATAGTATCTGTTTTATCTGCTGAGTTGTACTCCCACTAAGGGCCCCCTACGAAGAAGAAGAAAATTTTCTCGCGTTTGTGGGAGCTCAGGAGATCAAAGATAATCAATTTGGTGTTAGGCCGTTTAGAAATGTACAAAAAACCTTCAGAAGAATTGTGCTTGATGTTAAAAAAATTCATGAGTAAGGAAATTATGGGGACCCCGAGCCCATGTTTCTTGAAGAAAACAAGGAGACCCACCAAAATACCCCAGAAGTTAGGAGAGAGCTGGGTGGGGACAAACATTGAAGTGTTGCAAAACACTCTTGATGAATGGATGAATAGGAAAGCGAAGGCAGTTCTCAAAGGTTGTTTAAAAAAAGTAGACCTTCTTATGAACATGAAAACGTACGAGGTAAATTCGTCAAGACAATTGGTCTTGACGCTAGGAGGAAAGTCATAACTAGCACTGAAGATCTTCATAAGAGAGGAAATGGCTTCACTAGCACCTACGAGTTCAACAATTCTGAAGACACCCCCTAATCCAGTAGCGCTAACAGAAACTCTCACACCACTCACTTTGCTTTTACCTTTGCTGGGCTTGGTGGGCACTAGAGAGGAGATTGAGGAGGCTCCTCAACATTTACCTCAGCATCGACAGAGTCCACACTTGGAAAATTATCAATTTCATCTCCCACCTCTCCTAAGTCGACATCCTCCTTGGCGGACCTAACTCCCAAGAGGGAAACAGAGGAAGGAGTGGCTCTAGAGGAGGTAGACATGATTGAACAAGAGAAAGGGAGATCGAAAGAATGGTAGAGAGGAGGAACACATATTAAACACTCCCTAATAACCTTAGGGTCCGAGCAGTAGCTTCAAACACCAAGAATTCGCATGATAGAGCCCCAGTCCACAAAGAAAGGAAGAGGAGACAAATAATAGTCTCGGTTCTAGAAATAAAAGAACCGAAAAGCCCAGAAATGCAGTAACCACCTCAAACTCGAGGGATCCAGAACGAGAAAGTAGGTAAAAAGGACAAGAGACGTACCTAAGTCTGAGATGAACGATGAACTGCAACTCGAAGAGAAATCAAAGAAAGGAGGCAATGAAAGTCTTCGAATCGAACCAAGGAAACTCAGCTCAGAGTAAGAAATCAAAAAACTTTAAGCAAGGAAACCAAGGGATCGAGAAGAGAAGAACAAAAAAGGGAAGTTGAACAGTGGAAGGAAGCGGTTTAGTAGCCGTTTGGACATTTATAACTTGAATGACATGTGCTAAAATACGCGCAAGAAACAAGGAAACTATGATTGCTAAAAACCGTCAAGGGACAACATGCACGTTCAAGTCAAGGTCAGTCATGTGCTAGTCCAACCCGTTTTTAAAACAATTCAGCCCTTGTTCAAGCCAACTTGAACCAAAGGTCGGGGGGCAACTGATGATACCTAAGAGGAAATCCGATTAAGCACGATGTTGAGGTCTAAGCTCAGACTAGGAGGCCAAAAAAGACCTGAAGAGCCCGAAGAAACAGAGCTAGAACTCACCCACATATGAGATAACAGCTGGAGTGATAAGAGGATAGCTGGGTGACAGTGGACACCCCCAAAGCAATAGCAAGCAAGAGTCCGAGCGTAAGACTCTCAACTAACCAAGATTCACTCCTAAAAACAAGGAGAACTCCACCATGAAAGCTAAGGATCGCAGCAGAGATCCCACTAAACAAGGAATAGTTCTATAAATACTAAAAAACGCCCCCACTATAAGAGGGAGAGAACCCTAATTTCCTCTGCATTTCATTGAAAATCATCCAAGCGATCAATAAAGAAAAAGGAGCGAGAGCCTCTTTTATAGAGTGGACTAGCCGAGCTGCCAAGCCGGTGAACCACTATACATTACTGTGCAAATCTCTTAGTCCCTTTCTTGGCACTTGAGCCATCCCCCAGCTTACTACCATCCTCATGAGCCTTGTAACTTAGTTCATTATTAACTAGCACCACACACGTCTTCAGCTCACTCGCAAGAGTTCAACACCATCAGTTATATTGCATGAAAGTTGCATTTGACGTCTCCATCATTATGAATAGAACATTACAAAAATATCCTCTAAAATAATTTTTTTTTGTTTTTTTTTTTTAACTTACCTCTTAAATAACTGGAGTAGATGTAGATCCTTCATTTATTTATGAGTTTTCACTGATATCATGGAATTGTATTCAGTGGGTCCTTCAACATGTTATCACTGATGATAAATTTTTAGAAAAATTTTAGGTTACTTTCATCAAACCAACAATTTTGGTTCAATTTCATCATTTAACTTGATATGGAGTGAACAAAAGTGATGACAAAAAGCTTATAACTGGAGACATTAACATGTTTGATTGGGGAAGTGTGGAAGACAAAGGCAAACAGAATGCCAAGGAAAAAGGGACATAGACAAGGCTATGGGAAGATACACCACAACTGATTCATGCTCCAAGTTCAAAAATTGGTGTTTCTTTTTTCTAACAGTTTTGTTGATAAACAACGCAAGTGGTCCTATTGGAAATAAAAACTTTATGTGCTTTGATCCTCTAAGAGAACTGATACAGCTTGGTGGAATCGTAACGTGTGAGAACTGATACGGCTTATGTCATTTCACATTTTGATGTCACTAGTGTGATATGGTCAAAACTATCATCATCTTCAACTTCTTTTATATATATTGTTCAATACCGTCTTACAATTCTACGACCGATGGTTTGTTAAATTGGAATTATGTGTCGAAATTAATTGAATTGTGTATGTTATTCCAGATGTGTCTTTTTCTTTAGTTACTGTTCAAATTAAAAGTATGTCAATTCGATCCGAACAAGTTCAACGAACAGTGGCCTCTTGTGTCTTTTTAGGCATTCCGAACATGCACTAATGGTCCATAAATACATTGCTTTCAAGTCATTTCAATTACGAAAAATAGACAAAAACTCGATGCATATTGTTGCACTCTCTCTCTACATTTGCATTTTTTTACGGTTCAAGTATAAAACACAAAGTTGTGTTCATTGGAATCTTGAAAGTTGAAGTGTTGCATCTTTAAGAACGAAATGCTTTTTATGTAGAGAGACAATTGCTTATCCACATTTAGCATTGAGAGAGCACAAATCTGTCTAAAAAAAACTATTATTATATAGGCCTCAAATTATTTATAGATTATTATTATTCTTCTTATTTTGTGTTACTATAAGTGCATTTCTATTTTGTTAAACATTCTATTTTATTTATTTTTATATAACAGTATACTTAATAATTATAGAGTTATTACAATAATTCTGATTATATTTTTTTTGGATAACATTGTTACCATTTAGCTTCCCTACAACGCCATCAAAAGCACGCAGTATCCCTCAGCTGCCACTTTATCGGATAAGTCACTGCACAGCGATTAGCAGCAGCTATCGTATCCCTCAGTTGGATGCAGCAGCTGGAACAGTCACTGTTCACGTGACTGCTCAGCTGTTGCCTTCAATTCAATCAAGACAACAGCTATTGGCCCTCTGGTTTGATCAGGAAATTATGCTTTCTAGAATAGTTTTTAGTATTTCTATGTAACATCATGCATTTGAATTTTTTAGTTCTTTTTGCGTTGTAATTAAAAAAAAAGCACGCAGTAGATATTCTATGAATATTACAATTCATCTTGCAATGAAATATGTATATCTTAATCTGATTTCAACATCATAATGAAGAGGATATTACACAATAATAGAATTATTGTTTAATTTATTATGTCTAAAAAATATTATTAGTACAACAACAGCCTCCTAAGTAAGTGGAATAGGTCACTACTCCTTTTGAGGAGCGGTGTAGTAGTTGTCATGTGTGTGTGTTTATCTTTGTCAAAACAAAAAAACAAAAGTAAGTGGAATAGGTACTCCATTTGAAGACAATTTTTTTTAATTGTACATAACCTATCAAAATTAAATTTCTTTCGCTATTTACAATAAAATCGAATAACCAATTCAAACTTACCAAAATACATGCAGAAAAACTCGGATCAATCTTCAGCAGTCAACAATTTCAACTGAATTTCACCATACAAATACTTGATATAGAGTGAATAAAAAGGATAACAAAAGATGCAACAAGTATTATAGTGTGTAACACTTAGTCTAATCTCTGGTAATCTATAAGTTCCAGGTTCAACACTTTTCATACCTTTTAAGAATCAGTCACTATTGCTCTTCAAGAAACATTTTCTAAACTCACTCAGACTACGGTGACAAGTATCTAAGTTTGAGGAAGTAGTCGACAAAACATTCTGTAACAAAAAAAGAAAGTATTATAGTGTGTGTACGTGTGTGTATTTGTGTGTGCGTGCATGCGTGTTGTGTGTGTGAGAGAGAGAGAAAGAATACGATAGATATAGTATGTAATGTTTTTGAAAATTTGAAAAAGGGACTTGACCCCTAGGCTTCAACATGGCTCTAGCAACGATGTCCATCTTTTTTTTTGTGGATTCGGAGTTTGTTCATGCTGTTGTCACAACATATTCATTAACGCATACAAACAAAGACAAAGCAATGAAAAGATACACCACTACTCACAACGTTGAAGTTCAAAATTTGGTGGTTTCTTAGAGTTGGTCATGCGAGGAAAAAGAATCAAGATCATGTGCTTAGATCCCTACGAGATTATATCATGGTTAAAAGTATAGGACGATAAACAATTGCATATACCATTTTCTTTTACATATCGTTCAATTAATACTATTCAGCAACACAATGGTAGGTTCTTCTCTGTGCAACTTGAATCGATGGCTAATACCGTGACTTTAAATCATTAGTTATGATAATTATGTTGCATTATGACAACAAAGTTGTATAATGTAATGAGTGATCAATGATTAATAGTTTGATTGGTTATAATAAAAAGAAAATATAGTACATTTTATGTAGTTAGACTCATTTGTTGTGAAGGGCTGTAAATAGCTTCTTTTATTTATTTTTTTTAATTAATTGGGATAAATTAATTTTTTTTAAATAAAGTGTTCACCTTAAATAGAATTTCTAGCTCAACTCTTGGACAAGAAGGGGTTCAGTGTAATCTTATGTAGAAAGTAATAATTTTTTAGCCCTTAAAAATTGATTTAATTAATTAACTTACAGAATGTATAAGGTGATATGACCCTAATAAAGAAGTATAATAATTACAGTTATATTAAAGGTAACTTGTACCATTGATACCTCAAGTTGGTCATTTGAAGTCCACGAGCTACATTTTAACTTGCGTAGATTGTTAGAATTTGACTCAAATTCTCTAATTGTTATGAAAAAGAGTTTTTTTTGGGTAATCAATATGAGAATCCTATATAGAATAAAATTATATTGGAAGAGTTTTAATATACTATGAATATGTATATTTGTTATGAAGAACAGTTTGTTGGGTAATCAATGTGAAAATCCTATATGAAATATGATTATATCGAAAGAATTTTAATAAACTATGAATACGTATATTAGACATGTGATAAGAAATATAAAATTAAGTTATATCTGAATAAATTTGAATTATAATATTTTATCCCTGTAAATAGGGTTGATTATTATGTAATCAGTTACCAAATAATCAGATTTCAGTAAATAATACATCGATGTAGATTCTTGGTCCGTGGATGTAGGTACGGTATACCAAGATGGGTATGCTGTATTGAACTACGTTATGTAATTGTGACATATTGTATTATTTTCCTATCTTCCAACAACTATTATTTATGTTAATTATCCATCGTGTAAACCAATAAGTGGTATCAGAGCCAGTTTGACGCTCTTGGTGCAACAATAAGAGTTAGATTGATGATCCTGATAAAACGATCAGAGTTAGATTGACGATCCTGGTGCAATAATCAAAACAAGTTGAAAATTCAATAATCAAGTTGTTGTTTATGTTGAAGAAGATTCTCTTGCTACGTATGTACAATTTATATTTTTGTTTAGATTCACAAGAAAAAAAAAATTAAAGTTGGTATAAAACTAAACGGAAGACTAAGTTGCTTCCTGTTTGTTTGGATTTCAAGAATTACTACACGTGCTATGTTGAAGATGTTTTTTCATATTTTGAGCTCTTAGAGTTGAAGTCGTGGTATTCTAATGGTTTGGGAGCTATTAGACTTACGTAAACCCAATAGTGATGATATGACATCTCATGGGATACAAGTCACTAGGTTTTTATCTTTGAATGGAGAAGCATTGACCATTAAGGCCTCCCAAGAGTAGGTAAGATGCAAGCATAGATGCAAATATGATACAGACCAATACATAGGCTCTTGAAAGACATAGATGATTGTGACGACTCAGAAGAGTAGGTTTGCACGGAGTGCAAAAAAATTGGTGGATCAGAATTAGTGGTGCTAAGCTCGAACTTGGGCATGACAAAATTTGAAGAGTTTTGTTTAAGGGAAACTGTTAGAATTTGACTTAAACTCTCTAATTATTTTGAAGAAGAGTTTGTTAGGTAATCATTGTGAGAATCATATATGAAATTGGATTATATTGAAAAAGTTTTAATATACCATGAATAAGTATGATGATGCAATTTCACCGCGGATGAGCAGGGGGTGTGTAAAACGTGATGATCGAGATGGATCTGAGCTATGTGGCTCTCGTGATTTGCAGTAGAGTATTCAGGGGAGTCTGGGGGAATGTGAACAGTAAGAAATATAGTGGTTCACCGGCTCTGGAGCTCGGCT
>CM042192.1:11553920-11589618 GCA_023539305.1 Ilex asprella | reverse complement strand
TATATTATATTATGTTATGTACTATATATTATAATAATATATAATATATATTATATTATATATAATATAATATATATATTTAAAATATTTTATAATATATAATATATTATATATAATATAATATATATTTAAAATATATTATAAAATATATAGATTATAATATTATATAAAAATATTATATTTTATATTATATATATAGAGAGAGAGAGAGGGAAAAAAAGGAATGAAGAAATTTGTTGTTAAGGAGACTCGAATGACAGACCTCATTAAAGTCCAAAATTGTTCTCTTTGTTTCCAAAATTTTCAAAGAAAACTCTGAAAACAAGCTAAACTTGTTTTCTGTTTCTTTGACTCAAATATCATTTTTTCCGAAAATTTTGAGAACAAAAATGCTAAACAAACAGGTTTTGGGTGTTTTTGAAATTTTGAGAACAAAAAACTGTTTTCGAAACACAAACCAAACATGGCCTTGGTCTTTGTGGGTGTTCTTAGTCCAAACCGAGAGAGAATAATAAGGTACGTGGGCTATTTTTTTTAGCATGTATATGATTAATTTAATATGTACATATTAATATATATATATATATATGTGTATATATATGTGGGCTGTTTTGTTAAGCATGTGTGGAATTAATTTAATATGCATATATATATATATATATATATATATGTGTGTGTGTGTGTGTGTGTGTGTGTGTGTGTGTGTGTGTGTGTGTGGGTTGTTTTAATTAATTTTATGAGCTGTGTTATTTTAAATGGCAAAATAGATTTTTGCTTTGAGAGTTTAATTAAGTACATTTAGTATACTTAAGGGGCTGTTAAAAATAAATAAATAAATAAATAGGTATTAAATTAAGTATGAAAAAAAAATGTGGAAGACATATATTAAGATGCTTGGAATATTTTTCATGGGCTAGGATGGAACCGAAAAACTATAGGCATGAAGAGGAGTGTTGAAGAATAAAGTTAGGGGGCTGATTTGTATGTTTTAGAGAATGTATGAGGTTAGGTAAAATTGTTTTAAAAGAAATGTACGATAGGAATTGGAAATAGGTACCGGTAATACTGAAACCCTACTTTCTAAGTGTTATTATCACATGTGTAAATTTTAATCCAAACGACTTGAAATTTTGCAGGCAGCATTTTTAAATAATGTTTGATGTGATAATATGAATTTTGAATGCAACCGAATATGATATCCTGTTCGAAATGTATGGAACGCCGAAAGTGTCATTTTTAGGATTCGGGGTTGAAATATGTAAAAATGGACCCCCGGTCAATGTGTTTGACCTACTAAATCCTAATTGTAACTAATGTGAGTAATTATAAAGATTTTGGAAGGAAATGTGATCCCTAGAATAAAAGTGCTAGTGTGTGAATGGATAATACGGTAATTAAAGTTACCGGGGCACTTTGGGATGCATCATTTAGCATGCATTAATTATTATATGTGATAAAATATTGATATTGTAATTAAAAATGTGATAGGTAGAACAAGTGAGACAATTGGAGTTAATGACTAAGATGATGAGCAGTGGGTGGTGTTATTGCACCTATGATATCACTTAATGCTTCATTTGTCCAGATTATAATATTTGAGAACAGGTGTATTGAAAACCTAGTCGTGTCTCATCCTTGGAAAACCGGGATGGGGCGTGACATTTAATCTCTCAAGAACTGTTCAGAAATTATCACAGGAATCATGGTGCTACAAGGTGCGCAATCAAGGTGGACTTGAGGAAAGCCTTTGATACTATCAACTGAGATTTCTTAATGGATACTCTTGATGTTATGGGGTTTCCCTTCTTAATTAAGAAATGGGTTTGGCAGTGCATCTCTACCCCCAAATATTTTGTTAATGTTAATAGAGAACTTGCTGGGTTCTTCCCTAGTATGAGAGGTTTAAGGCAGGGAGACCATATATCCCCTTACCTTTTTGTGATTGCAATGGAAGTTGTATCCCTTACTATTAAGCATCTTGTCTCTTCTAATGATACGTTCAAGTTTCATTAGAGATGCAAGAATGTTAAGCTCACCCACACATGTTTGCTGATGATATTTTGCTTTTTGCCATGGGGATCTATCTTCTACTAAGGTGTTCAAAGATTCCTTGGACCAGTTCCAAGCTATGTCTGGGCTGCAAATCAACCAGGCTAAAAGCAGTCTATTCATATGTGCTACTAGTAATGAGATTAAGGATCAAATCGTATATCTCTTTGGCTTCAATTTGGACCAGCTTCCTGTTAAGTACTTGGGCATTTCCTTGATTTTCACTAGATTGAAATCTCTGCATTGTAATGATCTCATCATTAAAATTGAGAAGAGAATTAACTCCTGGACAAATAGATTTTTGTCCTTTGCTGGTAGATTGACTCTGATTCAGAGTGTCATTCACAGCATGCATACCTATTGGTCTGCCCACATATTTCTGCCCCCACAGATTATTGAAAGAATTGAACAGCTTATGAGGAGATTTCTATGGAAGGGGTCTGAATTGAGAAGCACTAGTGCTAAAGTTTCATGGGTTGATGTCTGTAAACCTAAAGAGGAAGGTGGACTGGGTATTAAAAGGATCAACGAATGTAACACTGCTATGATGATGAGGTACATTTGGTTGCTTTTTATTGATAAAAAAAAATTATGGGTGAAATGGGTTCATATTTATCACTTAAGGGGCAGAAGTTTCTACAGAATCAAAGCTTCCCAGTCTTACTCTTGGAACTGGTTGTGCATGCTTAAATTAAGGTCCTTAACCAGGCCACTCATCAAACATGTGATTGGGCATGGTCAATCCACAAAGCAATGGTACGACAATTGGCATCCTTTAGGTCCCTTTGATCTATGTGTTGGTTCAAATGTAATTTAGGAGCTTCTGGTCAATTTGGAAGAACCTGTTAGCAATATTATTATCAATGACCAATGGCAATGGCCACTCTATCCCAATATCCCCCCATGATGTGGTTACTTCCATGCCTCCCTATTCCCCTAACCCTCCTCTTGAGAACTCTATCAAGTGGATTCCCAATGGCAGATTGGGATTTAACACCAATTCTGCTTGGGACCAAATCAGATTAAGGGACCCTCTGGTCCGCTGGTATAAGCTTGTTTGGTGTGGAAACTCTATCCCTAAAATGTGTTTCATCCTATGGATTGCTGTTAGAAACAGGCTTATCACCCTTGATTGTATGCAATCATTTGTTGCTCACTTGGGTGTGGAATGTATTCTGTGCAGGACTTCTCCTGAATCACATTCTCATATGTTTTTTGCTTTCTCTTACTCCTCTAGTGTATGGTCTGCTACCCTTTCATCTGCGGGGAAGTTATGGCAGCCTATGCCATGGAATGATTTTATTGATTGGGTTGCTCTTAATTGGAAGGGCAAGTCAATGAAGAAACTGATATATAGAATCTGCTTGGCTGCCACTGTTTATCACTTATGGATAGAGAGGAATAATAGAAGATTTAGAAACCAGTACAAGGACTCAATGTCTGTCACTCATCTTATCTTACAGACTGTGTGGAGTAGATTGGCTTCCCTCAAATTCAAGTCCTCCTATAGCAATCTCCATACTATTCAGAAATGGGGACTTCCAACTAGTTGTCTCACCTAATCCCTTGTTGTGTGTTCTTTACTTATACAGATGCGCTGCTTTTTGGGGGTTACATGTAATTCATGTTACTATTCATTGTTTACTCATGGCACATTGTGGTTGTTGTTATAGGAGATGATGGGGTTGGATCAAACACTTCAGAAAATAGTTTCTTTCATTCAATTTGGTTTCATACGTTCATTTCTTCATTTTTCTTCATATCTGTTTCTCTGTGGTGTTGGGACTGCTCTGTGGACTATGGTCCTGCATTTTGCTGGGATTCTCTGGATCCAGTGGTGGTCCTTCAAGGCAGAGTTGTTGTATCAGATACAACAGTTGCTTGGGAAGACTTGAGACTATTCTCCCCGGGCTATCTTCATTATCTCTCTTGGTGGCCTTTGGTTTTCGTTGATCACTTCTTCGTACTCCTATTTCTTCCCTCTTGCACCTCATGGTGGTTCTCTTTTGATCTCTGCTTGTGCATGATTTATTTTATAATGGGTGGTTGGCTCCTCTTTTCTTGGTTCCCTGTTTATGGCATTTGTTAGTGGGGATGTTTTGCTGGAGGGGATGTCCCGACATTTATTATTTACCGCTTCAGTTTTTGGGCCAGTGTTGTTTTTGTGGATTGCCCTGCTGTGAAGGATTCTCATGCTGGATTGTTCTGCTTGTTGGTTGGACTGGCTGGGTTGCGATGTTTGTGATGTTGATGCATTCTCTGCTTCTCTCTTCTTCTGTTGCTGGGATGTCTTGACTGGGGACTGCATTGTTGTGTTGGATTTGCTGCTGCATTGGCTTGCCTTCGGGCTGTATCTTCTGCTCACATGACTGTTCAGTTCCTGCTTGTTGTTCTTCATATGGTTCCTTGGCGCTGCTTTTTTGCAATTGCTAGTTACCAATGTATACTTTGTCAACAATTCTGTGGGAGATACTACCACTTTGAGCATATCTCTCAGATTTGTGTTTTGGAGCTTCAGCTCACTGGTTTTTTGATGTGAGTCTTTGTGGCCTAAGTGGCTTCACTGTACATATTGTGGGTTTTTCCCCTGTTTTTCTGATTCATATTAATACATTTTACTTTCCGGAAAAAAAAATCAGTTAACGGGTTCTAATCATTGTATGCGCATAGATTAGATTATGCTATTAATCTTATCATCAGCTATAAATATAACAGCTCATTATCCCACATTTAAATTAATGATAGTGATGTTGGGAATCAACAAATATTGTCAATATTTTTTTATTTAAATAGCATTACTCAACTTGTACAGATTAGACTCTGCAGACTTGAGAAATCAGTCTAACATAAGAACAACAATGGTAGGCCTATGATATTATTAGGAGATCATCCAAAAGCAGCCTGACAACTAAAACAAAGTAAAAAAAGAAAAGAAAAGAAAGGCTTCACTCTAGGTACAAACACCTCTTAACACAGAGATAGTCAGACCAAATCATTAAACTTCTGCTCTATCATTCCATCTATCTGCTCCATCATCTTAGCCGTTAGAAAGTTTTTCCAGTCTCCGATCTTACCTTGTCTAAAAAAAGTTTTGCTCTCTACCACCAAGCCAGATACCACGGGGACTGATCCGTTCTTATTCACCTCTAAATTACTCGATTTCTCAAAGCTACACAGCTATAATACTTTGAGTGTGTTTGTTTGGGGTATTACAGTAGTATAAGGGGATCAGATTGGGGAAAATAGTACATGGAGCTCACTAATACTTTGTTTGTTAATTATTTTTAGCAAAGTCCTAATTTTCGGATTTTAATACCGACCTAGTATGAAGAGTGGCACTAAACCTATCTATATGAGTATATCTAATACAACCTAAGAGGTGGTTTTAAAATGAGGTAGAAAATTAACAATGGTATTAGATTAATAAATTACGGTATTGACATTTCTAATGTCTAATGTTCAAATTTAAAATAAGGGTATTAAAGTCAATTTATATAAAATAAATTTTTTACTTTTGCTGTAGGAACTACAAAAAAAAATTATAATATTGGACTTTCAAGTGTTTATTAATCTTAACCAAACGGAGGGTATTTAAGTCAATTATCTATAATACTAATAAAAATACCTTAATATGAAAAAATTTTGATTCTCTATTTTAGCCTTATAAAAATTTATAAATACCACTATATCATTTCACAATTAACTATCTAAATTATCATTATAGTCTTACGTATTAAAATCTCCAAATTACCTCTTACTTCTCTTTTAATTTGTATATTCTATGTATAAATATTAGTTTTCTATAAAAAAAAATTATTGACTATGTTACCCCTTGCAAAACATGCATCATTGTATTTTCAATAAAATGCTCAAAAAACTTTCAAAAACTCCATAAATCTAATATTTCTCATCTCACATGCAAAGATAATATTATGCCCATATATGGATTTTTTTTTATCAAAAATTTTAACCTTTCATTTCTAAGATAAAAAATAATCATGTATATAGTTTTTAAAAATCAATTAATGATACATCAATATAATTCTCCAGTCACAATAAACTTTCTGCTCTATATTAAGATTTTATGCGAAATAAATAATAGTGCATTTTTAAGTAAAAATTAAATTTTTTAGATTTTGAATATGATTTATAATTTATATTATAGAGTAATGTATTAAATATTATTCCAATTATACCTAATTAATTCCTAATTACAATAAGGTTCTAATATGATTAGTATATTGCAAATTATTTTTATTTTATTCAATGAATTATAAATAAAATCCTAATCAAATGAATTTTAAAAAAATTTAATTTCTCAAACATCGCTAAAAAAATCACTCTCAATCACAAAATTATTATTATTATTTTTAAAAAAAGAGCTTTAACTATTTTTTTTTATTCTTTATGATAGTTAGACCAATTAATTTTGAAAACATACAAAGTTTTTATAATCATATAATTTAGAATATAAGCAATTAAAAATTAAGTTTGATAAATTTGAAATGATATTTAATTCAAATATAAATATACCTAATATATTTTATTACTTTTTGTGTATGTGCAGTACTAGTCAACTATCAAATGCAGATCATTACAAAAATTGCAAGCCAAACATGGTATCAGGGGCAGATTTAGTATGGGGGCAGTGGGGGCAGCTGCCCCCACTGAAATTTTAAAAAGTTTTGGGCTTTAGGTGTAATTTCAAAATTTTCAAAAATTTCTTAAACTTGCCCCCACTGAAATTTTCTCAAAGTATAGAGTATATTAATATAATTTTCAATAGCTCCTCCTCATTTTTCACGCTAGCAGTTGCCCCCACTGAAATTTTAAAAAAAATTTGGAACCTAGGTGTATTTTTAAAAATTTCAAGAATTTCTTAAATTTGTCCCACTGAAATTTTTTTAAAGTATAGGGTATATTAATATAATTTTTAACCCTTAAAATGTAACTTTTGACACGCATGCTTTTTTTTTTTCTTCATTTTCTTCGTCCAGACCTAAGTATTTTGAGATTTTCTTAAAGTATAGGGTATTTTGGAATATAAGTATATACATGAGTTGCGCCTCTAAATGATTTTTTTATGTAACTATACTTATAAATAATTTATCAATAGAACATATTTTGATAAAAATAATGTTGCAATTATATTTTAAAATTTAAAATTTCGGTTGCCCCCACTGGAACAAAATCCTGGCTTCGCCCCTGCATGGTATAGAATTAAAAAAAAGCATTTAATTACGTCTTCCATACATTGCATTGGAGAGAATAAAAAATAAACTCCTAATCTCATACATCCTTTTCCTTGAAACAAACACACCCTTCTGTGTGTTACACCTTCATTTCTTCCTTCAAGGAAAAAGGGTAGCCAATGAACTCAGCCAATCTCTTTGCATGAAGTATTGGGTCATTCTTCATGTCCTCAAATTTTACGAACATCACTCTATCCGGCCATTCTAGCTTGCTTTCCAATACACAAGAACATGATCCCAAAATGGTCCATATGATGGTTTTCCAATAACCACTACTACAATAGGAATATATAGCCTGAATTGTATAAATTAGGCTATATAGACTAGAAAAATCAGTTTGGTCCAGGAACAAAAGTAAAAAGAAGCTGAAACAAGATAACAGTTGCATGCATTGATAATTAGAAGAAATGAAGTTGTCATACACTTATTATTACGAGATGATACAAAAACACTCAATCTGATTAAGAAAAATATAAAGACTTAACTCTGAGCATAACCCATCTTGACAAACATAAATTAAAAGTTTTATGGCACATAGAGAGTCAGACCAAATCCTTCAACTTCTGCTTTACGATTCCATTTATCCGTTCCACCACCTCGGTCGTTAGAATGTTCTTCCAGTCTCTAATCTTACCTAGCCTGAAATATATTTTGTTCTCTATAACGGAGGCTGAGCTCGCCCTGACTTATCCATTCCTATTCACTTCCAAATTGCTCAAGTTTTCAAAACCACATAGCTCTATTACTTTGTGTATCACACCTTCATTCTCTTCCTCCAAGGAAAAAGGGTAGCCTATGAACTCAGCCAATCTCTTTGCGTGAAGTATTGGGTCATTTTTCATGTCCACATATTTTACGAACAACACTCTATCCGGCCGTTGTAATCTTGCTTTCCAATACCTAAGAACGTGATCCCAAAATGGTCCAAATGGCAAAACTGCTCAAATGCCTCTTCTAGAACTAGGGGTGGTAGTTCCTTGGATCTCCATTTGCTGACAAAATGCCATAGAGAAACAAACATGTCTTTTGGGTCTCAATACACATAAACAATACGAGAACCGGAGACTAATATTGATTCCGGAAGAGCAGTATAAGGCATGTGAGAGGAAAAGAGAGAAAGGTTGGGCCTCTGATTTGGGTTCTCACTCACGTACTGCTCCAAAAACGGCACATGGCTATGGGGGTTAGCAGTGAGCAAAGGGTGGTCGTGATAATCATAAAGGTTTCGATTCATTATGGTAAAGAGAAGGGCCTTAAACCAAGTAGTACCAGATTTTGGTATGGTGGCCAAGAAAACATCGGTGAGTCGTGCCTCGAAACTTTGTTGGAGAGTTATGAATCCTTGAAGCGATGATACCGGAAGCCAAAAGCCTTGGTAGTGATAGAGATGTTCACTTATCCATCCTTTTTTTTTTTTGGAAGGATAGAGACCACTTCTAAGAACTTTTTGTGGATTTCTTGGCGCTCTTCTTTTTGCTTCTCATCTTTGACTTTGAGGGTATAAGAGTATTTGGTAGCCAAAAAGTCTGCCATGAAGAGAGACTTCTACACTCCTGAAAGAGAGATAATATGCAGACAGCAGACTGGAAGAAAACCCATATCATAAATATTAGGGGTGTTCAAATTTTTGATTAGTCCTACTTTCCTATCCTATTCTATCCAACTTTACCCGACTTTATTGAATGACTGATCAAAAAATATGGTAAAAATGCGGAAGAGTTTTTAGTCTTCCGATTAAATCGGATAAGAATACGGAATAACCATTAATTTACATATTTCTACGCTACCCTACTCGCATTAATTTATATTTATATACATATAAACTAAAAACCCTAATTCCCTAACTATATGGTTTAAACTTAAAATAATTTTTATTGTATTTGTACAACAATTATGATGGATTGATGTTTATACTTTCTTGTGTTTTAGTGTAATTGTTATTGTAATTATTTTAGATTTTAGTATTATTGGTTTATTGTGTTATTAAATTGGTGCATGTTATTTAATTAAATTATTAAAATGATTAAAAAATTAATAACTACAAAAGTGTTTATCCGATTTCCTACCCGCCTTTCTATCCGATTAATTTGGCCAAAAATCGAGTATGAATACCACACTTGATCGGGTATGGTAGACCAAGAAAATTTTTTTTCCCAAAGTATCGGGTAAGAAAACGAAATACTATATTTTCTACCCGTAGGGTAAGGTGAACACCTCTAATAGGTTAGGTATTACTATATAAAGGATGTGAGGTCACCAAACAGTCCTAAACACACCAAACCTTTTTTTTTTCCTAACCACTACAAGGATATTAACATTAAATTTAAGAACAATGTTATTGCTAATTTATTGATCTATTTCACTATACTCTTTAGATTGATTGTAGTTCTTATCAAACAACTTAGTATTGATGCAATGGCTTCAATGAAATTACAGATTAAGAAATTAGGTCAAATTTTTATATCTAAATAACATTATTCTAAATTTAATCTATATGATTGCACACCCAATTTACAAAACATTTTTTTTTTGGGAACCTCGACGGTGCGAGAAAATTTTCTTAAATAAAAATAAAATTACACCTAATTAGGGGACGTATACCCCTCGATGCAATATAATAACAACGCAAAAGGTCTTGAAGTTCCAACTGAAAAGGAGCAGCTGCTCTCTCTTGAATAAGATGAGGGCAGTAGCTGAACAGTCACGTGAATAGTGACTTTATCAGCTACTGCAACTAGTTGATCAGAGGACCACCTAGAGACGGGTGTGGATCCTCTGCGGTTGGGCACCAACCGCACCATGTGCGGTTAAGTGAGACGGCGCCGTTTTGCGGCAGTTTTGCTATTTTTTTTTAATTCCCCCTTCCCAAAAACGACGTCGTTTTGGGAGTAAAAATTCACACCCACTTTCCCCCTCTTTCTTCTTCTCCCGCCTTCGTCTTCCTCCTCAACTCAGCTGAACAGTGTGGCAGAAAATGGAAAGTTGAAGGCCACAAACAAGCAGGTGACTTTCTCAAAGAGAAGAAACGGACTACTGAAGAAGGCGAAGGAGCTCGCCATTATTTGTGATGCACAAGTTGGACTGATCAGTTTTTCCCAGCAAGCTCTACGAATTTGCCAGCAAGTTTTTCCCAGTAAGTTTTTCCCATTCTTTCCCAGCACCAGCAAGCTCTACGAATTTGCAAACAGTAAGTTAGGGAGGAAGATGTATAACTATTCATCAGTTTGTTTGATCTTTGTATTCAACTTTGTCTCCATTAGATTATTCCTATGTGTAGAACATAGATATTGCAAGCACGGGATGAACCTCTTCTAGGTATACCTCTGTTGGATTGCCCTATTCTATATTTCCAACCTGCATATTTTGTTTGGGTTTACATTATTAATATAATAGAGTTTGCAAGACACTAACAGAGAGCAAAAGTTCTTGTTATTTATAAAATATTATATCCATATATACTTCTTTCTTTGAAGGGCAAAAGTGAATTAATTATATCCATAACAGAGAGCAAAAGTGAATTAATTATATCCATATATACTTCTTTCTTTGAAGGGCACAAATTTCTAAATAAAATATTGTCCATACTAAGTATAGTAGTAGCCAAAAATTTGTTTGTATTAGGTTGAGGTTTGTTTTTTATCAATCATTTTTCAACTGTTAAAAAGATATATTAGGAATAATAATACTAAGATTTTTGCACACTTGATTGTGAAATATCGTTTGCTTGTTAAAAATTAGTTGAGTTTAGAACAGACATGGAACGAGAAAAGTCATATGGGAGTTAATGTAAAAGAGAATATATCTTATTCAATTAAATTTCTTATTGTAGGATACTATGATGGATGATTTGGGAGTTAATGCAAA
This sequence comes from Ilex asprella, assembly GCA_023539305.1. Taxonomy (NCBI): domain Eukaryota; kingdom Viridiplantae; phylum Streptophyta; class Magnoliopsida; order Aquifoliales; family Aquifoliaceae; genus Ilex; species Ilex asprella. The sequence goes on along the minus strand of CM042192.1, from coordinate 11,578,453 downwards.
AGAGAATATACCTCATATTGGTATGCAATTTGATGCGGAGGAAGATGCTTATGCGTTTTATAATAGTTATGGAAGGTCTGTGGGATTTAGCGTGAGAAAGGATTTTCAGAATAAAAGTTTGAAAGATGACGTTGTCATTTACAGAAAATATGTTTGTTGTAAACAAGGTAAAAGGGGTCGTGATAAAAGAGAGTGTCAAATAAAGAACCCGCGAGCAGAGACAAGAACAAATTGCCAAGCTCATATGTGCATATCTCTTAATAGAGAAATTGGTAAATTTATTGTGCTAAAGTGGGACGACAACCACAACCATCTTTTGCACCTTGCAGAATGTGTGCATATGATGCCATCCCAACGGAAGGTTACTGCAGCACAAGGTATTAATATTGATATGGCAGCGGATTGTGGATTGTCACTTAAGGCTTCATATGATCTTTTCAGTACTCAGTCTGGAGGAAAGGAAAGTATTGGTTTTACTCGTCAAGACCAAAAGAATTACCTCCGTGAAAGGAGGCAACGAGACTTGAGGTATGGTGAGGCGGGTAGTTTGTTGAAGTATTTTCAAACGGAAGCAGTGAAAAATCCATCATTCTATTATGGAGTGCAATTGGATGCGGAGGAGCATATTACTAATATTTTTTGGGCCGACCCAGTGATGATTATTGACTATGGCAACTTTGGAGATGTTGTCTCATTTGACACTACTTTCAGAACGAACAAGGAGTACCGGCCCTTTGCTTGTTTTACTGGCTTCAATCATTTCAGGGAAACAGTCATATTTGGAGCTGCATTATTGTATGATGAAACGACAGCATTATTTCAGTGATTGTTTGAGACATTCCTACAAGCTATGTCTGGAAAATATCCTATTACCATCTTTACCGACCAAGATCAAGCGATGGCTAAGGCAATTTCTATAGTCATGCCAGAGACATACCATGGGTTATGTACTTGGCACCTTTGCCAAAATGCTTTGAAACATTTGGGGAACATATATAAGGATGGTTCACAATTTCCTGCTCGATTTAAAGAATGTGTGTATGGGTATGAGGAAGAGCATGAATTATTTGAGGCTTGGGAATCGTTGATTACGGAGTATAATTTGCATGATAATATGTGGATGAAAACGACTTGGGCATTGCGAGAGAAATGGGGGCATGTGTATATGAAGAGAACTTTCAATGCAGGAATGAGAAGCACCCAATTGAGTGAGAGCTTGAATGCAGCCTTACGGAAGTATTTAAAGCCAGACCATGACATTGTTCAGTTTTTTGTACATTTTGACAGAATTGTGAATGATAAGCGGTATAAGGAGTCAGACTCAGAATACCAATCTAGGCAAAAATTACCTAGATTGAAGTTAAAAAGAGCTCCAATGTTGGTGCAAGCAGGGCAAGTGTACACTCCTACTATGTTTGACTTATTCCAAGAGGAGTATGATATCTTTCAGTGTGCTATGGCGACACCATGTGATATGTTGGATGGGTGGCATCAATTTGTGGTTCGATTATATGATGAACGCAGAGAGTATTTGGTCTTTGTTAAGGCTAATAAGGAGATAGTCAATTGCAGTTGTCGGAAGTTTGAAATGGAGGGAATATTATGTGGTCATGCACTTAAAGTCTTGGACATGATGAATATTAAGCAAATTCCCGAGCAATACATATGTAAGAGATGGAGACGAGATGCAAGAAAGAGTTCTAAGATAACCCCCATTTTTCAGTCAAATGAAAAGAATCCCAAGTTAATGGTGGCGTCACGGTACAGGCAAATTTGTCCTAGAATGGTACAACTAGCTGCACGATGCTCTGGTCTTCAACCTGCATATGAATTGGTGTCACGTGGTGTTGAGGAATTGTTCAAGGAAGTGGATAATATGTATGGATCAATTGGTGATGGTGGCTATGATGTTGACCCAATCCATGAAAATGTTGACCCAATTCATGACAATGTTGACCCAATCCATGAAAATATTGTCCAAGTTAAAGGTTTAAAAAGAAAAGAAGGTGGTTATAAGGGTTGGGGTCGACTGAAATCTTGGCATGAGAAAGCAACAAAGAGAAAGAAAGGAGCTTCCCAATCATCACATATGTCTACGGTATCGTATAAATTTAATTGTATATTTTCCTTGTAGTTCACTTCATATTTGTATTCACTTCATACTTTTATAAACATAATTTTAAGTATTTTTGTATTCCAGGTACAAGGTACATCAACATATGGTCATTCAATGTCTTCTCAAGCTTCAAATAGTGTACAAAGTATTATGGTAGATTTTCGTATTGTTAACCTTATTGTTTCATCGTACATGTATCAAGTTTTTTTGTTTGTCTAACTCATTCTCATTAATGTAGGGTACTCTGACTGATTCGACACATGTCCAGTCTTTAAATGATGCTGAATCATTATTTATTCATGGGAGATTCAACGTGTAAGGATGCTTGGAGGATCAATAGTTTTGAATGAATGCAATGATTCATCATTTTTGAATTTTTAATGAATGTAAGGATGAATGTGAATTTTTAATCAATGGATCATTGTATTGTAAGGATGCTTGTGATATTTTTGTAATGAATATGACCTTTTGTTGATGAATGTGATATTTTTAATGAATGTGATCTTCTTAATGAATGTGATGTCCATAATGAATATGATCTTCCAAGTCACAACAATATACAAAACTCACGATTTCATTAATATACAAACTGCACAAGTTCATTTACAACACAAGTTTTACACTACACCATTGGTCTTATAGCTCTACTTCACTAGAATCACAAATATAAACATAACCACTACTAAAGTGACTACAAACATATTTGACTTCATTGAACTTTCTTTAGCTTCAACACGTTGAACTACATTATACAGTTCTTCAATCTGCAACTTCAATGTCGTTACATCTTGTTCAATTCGTCGTACATTCTCTTCAAATCGTCGTACATTGTCTTCATTTCGTCGTGCATCCATCCTTTCATTTGTAACTTCCAAAGAGGAGAGACTAATAGGAGTCATCCACTTAAAAAAGTGACTGGAATCGTCTCGACATCTGCAGTATAGCCTCCCAGGATTTTTTTCAGATTCAGAAACTTTGATAATGGCTCTTTTGGTACAAATGGGGCAAGTGCTATTGCGATATCTTAAATATTCGTCGCTTGTTGCTGTGCTAGAAGATTCCATTCTTGAACCAGGTAGAATTGCTTGAACCAGCTATCAAGTAATGGATGAAAGCTGCACCTAAGCTCGTGTTAGAAGTAATGGATGTACAAGGTTTAATGATGTATCTGATAGTCAGACAGTATAAAACAAGTAGCAGATATTAAACCAATGTGAAATGATTTTCCACTTACAATGTTAATCATACTAGTTACAAGGAGGAGCATACTAGTCCAAGTGCATACTAGTTAATCATACTAGTTAGAATGTTAACCATCAAGTGTTAATAATGCATGAGCAGCCATGGAAGTGTCCATGGATTTATCTTCCATTTTGTTAATAAAGTTTTCAGATCAAACTAATAGGATAGGTGTGATGTTGGAACATTTTACACTTGATGTGAGAATGTTAATCATGCATAAACATTTTACACTTGATGTTAATCATGTTAATCATCAAGTGTAAAATGCATAAACAATTGTTGCAACCAGAGCAAAACCTCTTACAACCAGAGCAAAACCTCTTACAACAATTGAGAATTTTACACTTTTATATTTGTCCAATAGAATTCATGCAAAACCTCTTGCAACCAGAGGAAAGAGAGTGTAAAATTCATGTCTGAATTTTACACTTTTATATTTTACACTTTTACAATTCATCTTCGATTTCACATGAAAAATGATTTTCTACCATGACCATCACATCCTCACACACCACAACACAATGCCATAACTGAACAGAAAAATCAGACATGCAAGACAGTACTACCATTCCTTATAAAAAAAATTGCTTAGCAATCAAAGCATGGATGCCTTTACAACAAGTGCCAATAATTGGCACACTATAAATCCAGCCAGAGTGCTCCACTCCATGCCCAATGTTTTGGCCACTTCAAAACCTTGGTATGCTGCACTCAGTGACCAAAGCAGATAGGTTATTAGCCATGGGTCTAGGCACTTGAAACAAGTGCCAATGATTGGCCAAGCTAAATGCTATACAGTCCTCCACTCTATACCCAAGCATTATCCATCGTGGTAGTCACAATAGAATTCAGATGCCAACATAACGTAGTAGTCACAAATTCAGTCCTCCACAATAGAATTCTATACAGTCTTCCACAATAGAATTCAGATGCTATACAGTCCATAAAGATGTGTAAATGTTATACAGTCCATAAAGATAGCTAAATCCTATACAGTCCTCCACAATAGAATTCAGATGCTATACAGTCCATAAAGATGTGTAAATGCTATACAGTCCATAAAGATAGCTAAATGCTATACAGTCCTCCACAATAGAATTCAGATGCCAACATAACGTAGTAGTCACAAATTCAACAAGGATATAGCACAGGCATCAGACACCAGACACATGGCAAAATACATTCATAACTCTGCATGTACAATAGGTCGAATTCAGTCCACAAAATCCAAAATAGGTCGAATTCAGTCCATAAAGATGTGTAAGCATATACATACATTAGGTCGAATTCAGTCCACAAAATCCAAAATAGCAGAAACTAAATCTCATATTGCATTCAGTCCACAAAATCTAAAATTAGGTCGAATTCGCAAAATCAATAATCCAAAATAGCAGCACAAACCTGCGTACTCCTCAGTGATTAGCGAGAGAGGGAATGTGTGGCAGGAGCCTATATGTTGCCGGAAGTAGGAGGAGAGATAGGAGCAGCTGACGTTGGAGAAGAAGGATGGCAGATCTGGAAACGAAGAAGAAGAGGGATTGCAGATCTAAAAACGAGTTCCAAAACGACGTCGTTTTAGGAATGGGAGAATTAAAAAAAATAACAAAAAAGCCGTAAAACGGCGTCGTCTCACTTAACCGCACATGGTGCAGTTGGTGTCCAACCGCAGAGGAGCCGAACCCCCTAGAGACTATCTGGAAATTTTGAAATACGCATAGAACTCCTCCTTAGCACAAGGTAGAAGATGAAGATCCATCAAGTGATCAGAGATCGAGAAGCCATCATGGAAAGGGTCGGAGAAAAACCAGAAAGAGCAGAAATTCCAACAATCTGAACCAAAAATCACCAAGTTCTCTGCACAGATGGAAGAGTTGTATGACATAGATCTAATGAGAGATGAAAGACTAGTGAGCCATTGTGTTGCAACATCCAAGGAATACAATGAACCCCATGATAACAAAGACAAATATGAGATTGAAGAGATTCCAGTTATCGAAGCAGAGAAAACAGAGAAGGTAGAATCCAGATCAGGGCTTGTTTAAGATATAAATATGCTGCCCCAAGAATACCAGAAGCCTTGAAGTGAATCCTACAAGAGAGAAGCTCTACAAATCCAACGATTGAAGGAGATGAAGAGCCTGAATATTGAAAAACAGCCATATTAAGAGCCATTCAAAGAGAAAGAACCCTGAGAAAATTTGTAGAAGATGAATATCCAGCTCGTGCAATGGAAGAAATACGAAATGCAACGCCATGTAGATAAGCTTTGGAGACTGAATGAGATTCCAGCAAACAATGCCATGATGATCTGAAGCTTGAGCCTGAGAACAGAGGAGCAGAACAGAGCTCCCACATTCTAAAGACAAAAAGCGAGAGGGATGCCAACAGTCAGAAATTCCTCCAGGTACCTGTACAGTTCGCCCCTCCTTGAATGCCTATGCTTATGAATGTCTGTATCTGATCCATGACTATGTTTTTGAATGTATGTATATGGTCCATAGATGATGATAAATACTGCTATATTCGTAGTAAAAAATGCAAAAAATCTCTATTTATGAAAAGATCTCAATCCCCTAAACGAAAATGAGTAAATCATATGCATATCATAAAATCATTACACGCTTCCTTAGAACCCGTATTTGTCTAGAATCCTGCAATATAAGATGCTTGATTGTCATTGGGAGATCATCTGCAGCAGTATAGGTTAGAGAACAACCCTCCATCACCCCTTTGTTGGCCAATGAATATGCTATTGCACCTCCTGTGCAATTAATTGAATTCCAAATTTTGTTGAGATGCCCCCCCCCCCCCACACTGCCTGTGCATACTTGCATTGGACTAAGATTTGGGAAGGCGATTCACAACCCTTATAACAAAAGACACATCTACTAGCTAGTGAGTCTCCTATTGTTTGAAATAGAGAGTCCACAGGCAATGATTTCTGCATTAACTTCCAACCAATCAACTGTGCACTTGGAGGCACCTTCTGTTTCCAAATTGTAGCAGCTTGATTATTAAAATGTACTTCTGATCTGATACTATTCCAGGCTGACTTAAGAGTAAACTTTCCATCTGAAGAATGTTGCCAAATAATTGTATCTGCCGTTGTTGATAATTCCAACTGCACATTTATAATCTCCTGCAATAATTGATCATCCATCAATTGATAAACCTCTCCCAATTCCCAATGATTTTCTGCAAAAAACTGAGAAAGTTTTGGAAAGACAGTAGGCATCACAGAATTCCTAAGAATTAGTGGACCCTCTCCAGCCCAATTATCACACCAAAAATCCACTGAAGAACCAGAACCCACCAAAACCAATGAATTACAAGAGACTAGATCAAACAAAGAAGCCAGTTCCCTATAACTCTTGTGATGGTTATGTGCTGAGCTAGTTAGCATATGCTGGTTTTTCAAATATTTAGCAGAGATATGTTTGGACCAGATTGTCTTACCATTAAGCAAACTCCATACATGTTTCATTTTGAATGCTTGTTGCACATCCTCAAATTTCCTTATTCCCAATCTTCCTTCCTCTTTAGGCATAGTAATAACTTTCCAAGAACACCAGTGTCTTTTGTTGATATTTGCTTTACCAGACCAAAGGAATGAGGCCATAGCAAAGTTCAACTTAGAGATAATTCCTTTAGGCAAATTTAGGGAAGCAAGTAAATGAATAGGAATAGAGCTCAAGATCGATTGTATTAATACTATTCTACCCATATTAGACAACATCTTTGTATACCACCCTTCAAGTTTCAACTGGAATTTTCTCAACAACTCCTCAAAATAAATAAGTTTAACTCTTCATCTGATAATGGGGCAACCTAAGTATGTGAAAAGGCAATTCTTCAAGGGGATGTGAGCTGCATTGGAGAGTAAGTGTTTCCTTGCTAAGGACATCCTAGCATAACAATATAGAGAGCTTTTAGACTGATTCACCTGCTGCCCTGAAGAAACTTCATATCTTTTCACAAACTTCAATAGATTAGCCATAGATTTCTTATTACCTTTCATAAGTATTAGGGTATCATCGGCAAAAAGCAAATGAGTCAATTTCAGTGATCCTCTGCCAGTATGGTAATAATGAACCAGTCCCTGCTCATATATAAACTTTAGTCCTCTGCTCAATACCTCTTCTGTAAGTATAAATAGACTGGGAGACAAAGGATCTCCCTGTCTAAGCCCTCTTGACTTGGGGAAGAAACCATACCTTATACCATTAATAGCTATAGTCACACATTGATTATGAAGACAATTGGAGATAATACCCAGAAATATGCCAGAAAATCCAAAACTTCTCAATGTTTGAATCAAAAAATCCCATTCCAATCTATCAAAAGCTTTCATCATGTCCAATTTTACAATTACATTTCCAGCCTCCACCTTCTTGTCAAGGTCATTCACCATAGATTGAGCTAGTGCTATATTCTCTGAAATGCTCCTCTCCTTTACAAAGCCTTGTTGTTCCGCTGAAATGAGCTTAGGCAACAAAGTACTCAACCTCGAAGTTAAAATCTTTGTAAAAATCTTATATAGAAAGTTGCATAGGCTTATTGGTCTAAACTCTGCAAAGGTCTCTGGATTCTCCTTCTTTGGTATAAGTGACAACAAAGTGGCATTAACTGACTTAGGCACTTCCCCACATTTAAAGAAAAAATTGGTGGCATCAAGTAAGTCAACATTAATAATATGCCAAGCAGACTGAAAAAACTGACCTAAATACCCATCTGGACTAGGAGCACTGTAGGTAGACATAGAGAAAACAGTCTTCTTCAATGGTGACAGGAGAGGTGAGTGTACAATTGTCTTCATCATTGACCAGTTTAGGTAAGAAAGAAAACAACTTTCCATCCAAGTTATGTATTTCAGAAGTGTAAAGATTAGTGTAAAATTCTACTGCACAATCTTCAATTCTTTGTTCATCTTCCAACTATTGCCCTCCTGCATTCTTTATTCTTGAAATTTTATTCCTAGTAACTTTACTTTTGGCTAAAGCATGGAATAATTTAGTGTTTCTCTACCCTTGCACTGTCCACCTTACATTTGCCCTTTACCTCCAAAACATTTCTTCAATCTTTAAAGCAATATCCAGTTCAGCCCTAACATTCATAATATCCTAACCATTTGAACCATCTCTATCAAAATTCTCTTCAACTTGAGCCAACTGTTTTTCTAGTCTTTTAATGTTTTCAAAGACATTTCCAAAAGTTTCCTTATTCCACTTCCTCAACTGCACCTTTAAATCCTTGAGTTTCAAAAAGAAATTCTCAATGGGGTTTGGAGAGTATTGACCAGCCCAGCCTCTCTCCACTAGTTACAGAAAACCAGAGTGTTCAGTCCACATATTCTGGAATTTAAAGTAGGAGATCCTTGAAATTGATGCATTTTCAGTAAACTTAACAATAAGTGGACAATGATCAGACTGACCTCTCCTTGCATGCTCAACAATAGTACTCATAAACCTTTCTCCCCATTTCACATTATTCAAAGCTCTATCAAGCCTCTGCCACATCCTTGTCCCACCCTGGTGCTTGTTACACCAAGTGCATGGTGAACCAATAAAGCCACAGTCTTGCAGGGCCAAAGAGTTGATAACTGTTACAAACTCATTCATAATGGTCAAGCTTGGAGTAGCCCCACCCTTCCTCTCTGTGGAACAAACTATTGTATTAAAATCTCCAACAATCATCCATGGATTCGAAGATACTGGAACCCCAACTAGATAACTCCATAGATCCCTTCTCTGCTCATGTTCACATTTAGCATAGACAAACGTAAGGATGAAAGTGGGAGATCCCAAGAAGGAGGCTTCCACAGTCAGTGCTTGTTCATGAGCAGATAAAATGTTAATCTTCAATCTTGTATCCCACAGTATCCAAATATACTTTTCAGCTAATGGGTTAGCTAAATAGGAAGAGAATCCCAGATGTGCACATATGCCAGGCAACCTTGAAGGACCAAGTTTTGGTTCCAAAATAGTAACTAAACAAACATCATGTAACTTAATTAACTCATTCATTCTCAGCCTAGAGGCTTCTTGGTTTGCGCCTCAAACTTTCCATATGATTGTATTAATCATCTAAGAATAGTGAGAAGTGGGCTTACTAGACCTGGATCTAGTTACAATACCAGAAAATGGAATTGTATTACTGTTTTATATTGCATCAGGGTCCTGTTCATCATCCCACATATTAGTTGAACTGACTAATAACTCCCCATTTGAATGAAACCCTTTATCTGGTGGCTCTCTAACACTCTGAAATCCCTTATCATCTTCTAGAAATTCTCTAGAACCTTATAGGCAAATATATAGGTGATCAATTAAAAAAGTAGAATCCATATGACTTAATGTCTGCTTATGCAATTGAATTTGGCCATCAACAACCTATTCCTGGGCAATAAGAATAGCTCCGTTATTTTGTTCCGCAAGTTCTCCTAAATTCGAATTATTGCATGCCTCATCATCTTACCTAGATTAGTCACCTATTGCAAAAGTTTGAGTGGTAATTGGAGGATTGTCTGTTGTTACAGGGATAATCAAATCTACATTTCCCTTATCTTGAACCACTCTATTCTGTTCATAATTAATCGTACCATCCTATTTCTCATGTGAATTACGTTCTGTGTGCTCAGCATATTCAATCTCCAATTCCTTTTCACCTTCCTCCCCAAGTATGTCAATAATTTCCTTTTCAATATTCTGTCCATTTGATATATCATTATCTTTACCAGAATGACCCGTATTATCAAACGAACTATTATACCAAACTTTGTTTGGCATATCTTCTTTCTCCGTCTCCAAAGATCTTCCCTCATTAATTTGAATATTATTGCCACCAATTTTGGTTGTAGAATCTTTCTCTTTTCCTCCCTTATTCTGCTGAATCCAAATCCCCTTATTTTTTGCAGCCAAATTGGATTGCCTCAAATTATCCATATCTTTTCTAAACCCAGTCCCCCTTTCCTTATCTTGCATTATGGGGTTTCTAACCTGCCCACCTTATTTCCTTTTCCCTTTCTCCCTAAGTACCTTTTCTGTCTACGTGTCATTCAACATGGGATTCTTTCCTTTCACATCACCTTCCAAATCTGGAAATTTCTTTGACAGTCATCTTCTCCATGGCCCTGTTTCCTGCAAGACTTACAATACTTTTTACTCTTTTCATATATAATATTCTGTCATCTTGTCCCTTCTTCTCCCATATCCAACCAAATCCTGGATGGATTATTTGCCAATAGATTAACCTCCACACAAACTCGAGCAACCCCTGGTCTGGCCAAAGGTAATGTTGTCTGGTCGTAAGCCAACACCTTGCCTATAGGCTTCATCATTAATTCCAGAAACTGCTTCTTGAAAAATTAAGAGGTAAACCTGGTAGAGACACCCACATAGGGACTACTGAAGGTTCAACTCCAGGAACAAAAGCTATAAACCATTTAAAGAATCTAAATAAATAGTCCTCAATCAATGTAGCATCTTTCAACCAAACCTTGACATAATCTTCTTGTGACTGAAATCTTACAAGAACATGCCTCTGATCAATAATTCCAACTTCAAATCCACCATTCAAACTCCATTTAGATTGAATAACCTCTTTAATAACTCCTATAGAAGGCCTACCATAAGCGCACTTACCAATGAGATCATATTGTAATGACAAACTTGAGGCCTGAATCTCTTCCTTTGTAAAGTAAAAAGCAGGTTCTCATTCATAGAAAACAACTGGCTTGTCGATCTTTGGTTCTAAATCCACATGTTCATGATAAGAAGATTTCTTAAAAAGTGAAGCATATGTTTGTTGGTTCTTTGAATGTGTATCCGGTAAGTTGGATGATATTGGCTCAAGGGGTTTTTGGTGACTAAATGGTAATATAGGTTGTGATTCTAGTAGGTAATTTTGTGTTTTGGGATTAGGATCTAGAGGTCTTGGTGGGATTTGGTTAAGGTTAGATGAAGAACTCATTGAAGGAAGAAAATTCTAGGGAGATGTTTGTTTCTAGACCACGGCAAAAATTTACAAAACTAGCTTCCCAAAAATGCCATCCAAGATGCAATATATTTCCAAGAGTATATATCTATACATCTTCTAATGAAATATGATATTTTAATCTAACATCAACTGCATAAATAACTTGGTTATATTGCATAAAAGTTGCATTTAACGTCTCCATCATTATGAATAGGACATTAGAACAATATCCTCTAAAATATTTTTTTTTTTGTTTTTTTTTTAACTTACCTCTTAAATAACTTGAGTAGATGTAGATCCTTCATTTATTTCTGGGTTTTCAGTGATATCATGGGATTGTATTCAGTGGGTCCTTCAACATGTTATCACTGATGAAAAATGTTTAGGAAAATTTCAGGTCGCTTTCATCAAACCAACAATTTCGGTGCAATTTCATCATTTTAACTTGATATGGAGTGAACAAAAGTGATGTCAAAATCTTATAATAGGAGATATTTACATGTTTGCTTGGGGAAGTGTGGAAGACAAAGGCAAACAGAATGCCAAGGAAAAGGGGGCATAGACAAAGCTATGGGAAGATACACCACAACTGATTGATGCTACAAGTTCAAAAAATTGTGGTTTTTTTTTTAACGATTTTGTTGATAAACAATGGAAGTGGTTTTGTGGGAAATAAAAACGATATGTGCTTTTATCCCCTAAGAGAACTGATACGGCTCTGTGAAATCGTAACGTGTGATATTTTCTATTATGATGTCATTCCACATTTTGATGTCACCAAATTGTCCATTGTTGTATGTGATATGGTCAAAATTCTCATCATGTTTAACTTCTTTTATATATATTTTCCAATACCATCCTAGAGCTCTACAGCCGATGGTCCGTTAAATTTGAATTAGGCGTCAAAACTAATTGAATTGTGTTTGTTTATTCCAAATGTGTTTTTTCCTTTAGTTACTATTCAGATTAAAAGTGTGTCAATTTGATCCGAACAAGCTCAATGAACAATGGTATCCTGTGTCTTTTCAGGCATTCCGAATAGACAGTAATGGTCTGTAATTACACTACCTTCAAGTCATTTCAATTACAAAAAATAGACAAAAACTTTGTGCATATTGTTGCATCCTCTCTCTCTCTCTCTCTTTCTGCATTGCTTTCTTTACGGTTCAAGTATAAAACACAAAATTGTATTTGTTGGAGTCTTGAAGATTGAAGTGTTGCATCTTCAAGAATGAAATACTTTCTATTTTGAGAGACAGTTACTTATCAACATTCAACACCGATAGAGCAAATCTGTCTTAAGGGAATTGTGATTATATAGGACTCGAATTATTTCTGAATTTCTAGATTATTATTATTATTATTATTATTATTATTCTTGTTTTGCGTCACTGTAAGTCAATTCTATTTCGTTAAACATTCTATTTTATTTAGTTTGTATATAACAATATACTTAGTGATTATAGAGTTATTACAGTAATTGTTATTGTATATATTTTGGATAACATTGTTACCATTCAACTTCCCTACTAGGAGTGTCCATGGGCCGGATTGCCAATAGGTCCTGTTACCCACTTTGAAAAAAATAAACTTGAAATCTGATAGGCCTGATAGTTGACCCGTCCGATCCCAAGCCCAATATCCTTTAAGAGATGACTTGGGCCTACCCCTGAACCAAGTATCTAGCCCGAAACCCGACCCAATAGCCCGTCTGTAAAAAAAGCCCATTAAAACCTTACCCAAGAACCCGTCCGCCCGCCCACCAAGCTCAGTCAAACACATGGAAATAAGTCATCTAATGCCGAAATTTGAAGTTTTAGAAATTTGGATATTATAAATAATGTATTATTTTTCTTTCATATATTTACTATGATGCATTTCCTCCCTTATTTATGAATAAAATTGTTCATTATTTACTTTTTGTCCATTTTGACTCTATTTTTAATTCAAATTTATATTTGTAAAAATATTAAGTTACAAAAATATTCATTATTTCTAAACAAAGTTGTATATAAAAAGCCGGTCCAGTAGGCCAGCCTGTAGGGCCGCAAAATAAGCCTACCCAGTGAGTGTCGGGTTGGGCTGCGTGTAGCCTACCCCTACCTAAAGTCCGACATTGCCCGTGCCGTTCGATGACTCACTCGAGTAAAAACTTGTGTCTACCCTACCCAGGCCCGACCATGGACATGAGACATCCCCATTCCCTACAATCCGAAGCATGCAGTACTCGCTTACAGATGCATAATTGCAAGTCTATTTTTACTCCAATGGTTGACAAGGCTCGAAAAATGCATCTGATGATGATCTTTTTCCGGACCCAACAAAATATAGGAGTATCATTAGAGCTCTTCAATATCTAACATTTACTAGATCAGACATTTCTTATAGTGTCAATTTTGTGTGTCAATTTATGCATGCACTTGCTATAGGTCACAACCCGATTGTTAAGTGCATACTTCGCTATATCAGTGGTACGGTGGATCTCATCAAAACAATCTCATGTCATAGTTCCTTTGAACTTTATGCCTTTTCTAATGCAAATTGGGATGGTTGCGCCATCACACGCTGCTCGACCACTGGTTTTTGTATCTTCCTTGGTGGTAATTACATTTCATGGCGTTCAAAGAAGCAAAGTTTAGTCGCTCTTTCAAGCGCAGAGATTGAATATTGCGCTCTTTCTTCCATCACGGCTGAGTTAACATGGCTTTCATTTATCCTACGTGATGTAGCAGTTCCATTGTACAAACTTCCTGTTCTTTTTTGTGATAATTTGAGTGTCATATGCATGACTTGCAACCCAGTGTTTGATGGTCGCAGTAAACATATTGCTCTACATTTCCATTATGTCTGTGAGAATGTTGCTTTGGGATCAATTTTTTTTTTTTTGGGTCAGAAAACAAACATAAATTAAAACAAAAAGGTTCTAGCTACAACCAAACACAACTTAGCCTACCCCATCTCTTTCCTTATTACAAATTACAGACCTTATACATCCTGGAATAGCAATAAGCCAATGGGGAGGGAGTTTGCCCCCTCCAGCTAATGATGCAACTATGTGGACAAGCACATTCTGGCTCCTCCTTACTGCCTGGAAGATAACCTGGGGTAACTGTCTTGTATAAACCCATATATCTTGCACAATTGCAGCAATATCCCATAATACATCATTATTACCTTTGCCCAACGTGTCCTTAAGAGCCTTAGAATCAGACTATATACTAACTTGTTGGTAACCAAGTTCTAACGCCAAGCTGCAGGCTCTCTTTACTGCAAATGCTTCAGCAACAAGAGAAGATTTAGCCGCAAAGGACCAAGCATCCCCAGTAATAAACGAGCCCTTATCATCTCTGACAGCAACCCCATATGCCGCTTACTCTGTCTTCTCCAGCCAAGCTCCTGTTGAATGTGTAGTGGTGTATTTCTGCTGAAAACCACCCCAGATTTATTCAGATTTACCAATTGCCCTGAAGCGTAGCAATATCTATTCAAGACATCCATTAATATCTGACACTGGGGCTTGCTTTCTGTAGAGAAAAAGATAGAGTCATCAGCAAATAGCAAATGAGTGATGTTAGAAACAGACCTACTGACCTTAATACCTTGTAATCTTCCATTCTGCATTTCTCTGCTCATCATGTTGGATAAAAATTCAGTTATCAAAATGAATAAATAGAGAGAGATAGATCCAAGGCCAAACACAGCTCTTCTTACTTCTTTCATTGTTGGAGCCCTCATCAAATCTTGGTTCGTCTCCTGTGTAACAGTTTGAGGAATTCCTGACAGGATTTGTTCATAACATCTTTGACCCTCTAATTTAAAAGGCCTCTCATAGTACTCCTGTATAATCTATCTGATTTTTCGTGTGTCCATCTCCCATTGTTCCTCCTGCCCCTTGATCATAATAATTTTATTTCTCTGCCTCCTATGAACTGTAGTGGTATGGAAGAATTTAGTATTCCTGTCCCCCATCTTAAGCCAACTCACCCTTGATCTTTGTCCCCAATACTTTTCCTCCCTCTACGTTAGCTTTTCGATCTTTGCTTTAATATTAACCATTTCTATCTGAGAATATTCACTTCCTGAGCAATTCTGAATGTTGACAAGTTGGGCCTTTAAAGCTTCAATCTGTTTCCTACTATTCTTAAAATGGGTTGCACTCCATCCTTTTAATTCCCTTTCACAATTTTTAATTCTTTACTTGAGCCTCAAACCGAAAAGGCTTCTTAACTCTCTCTGTCTTTGGTTCTGTATCCAACTTTAGGGGGGAATGATTAGATTCAATAGCAGGGATTGCAATCACCGCTACATTAGGGAACGCCATCCTCCAACTTGCAGAAGCCACAGCCCTATCCAATCTATCTTTAACATTGTTTGATCCCTGCCTATGGTTGTCCCAGGTAAATCTGCAACCTTTTGTTTCAAGGTCCATCAGATTACTATTGTCTATAAAACCCCTAAAACTTCTCATCTTTCTTTCTGCTCTATCTCTGAGGCCTTCCTTCACCCCTCTAGATACTATATCATTAAAGTCACCAATACACAACCAAGGGAGTTCAATGCTCCTCCCATACGCCGCTAGGTAGTCCAATTACAGGATTCTATTCTCATAGTTTGGATCCCCATACACAAAAGTAAGATGCCAAGGACCTTCAGACCGTCCTACATTCACTGTAGCATGAATATAGTTCTTATCAATTTCTTCAACTTCCAAAATACCACTTTTATTCCAAAAGATACATAATCCTCCTGACAACCCAACTGGATCCACAACAACTTTTTTGGAAAACCCCAACTCTCTTCTAATTCTCTCAACTCCTTCTACTTTGATTTTTGTTTCACATAAGCATATCACCTGGGACCTATACTGGACACAAAGGTCCCTTATTGCCTGAACTGTCAAGGTAGGCCCTAACCCTTGACAGTTCCAAGAAATTAGCCTCATGGCAGAGTAGGGGGCATGTTAAGGCTCCCCTCCTCGACCATTTCAGAGATTTCTGCATTCCATTCCACACACACTTCATGAAGTTGGTTTTTACCTCTACTCCACGCACTCCTTGTAGACTTTATTCCTTTGAATCTGCGCACAGATTTTCTTCCTGCTAAGGACTCATATTCCTTCTTGTCAACTTTTATCTCTACATCATTCTGCATCACCCTTACATCTTCATTTTGCACAGTAATGCTTACACTTTCTTCCTGCAATCTTATACTATCGACATCTTCCCCTGCTACAAAGAATCCATCTTCCCTTCTCTGCACCTTGCAATTTTTATTCCTAGGCCAATGTTCTGGGAGGTGACGTTTAAGAGACAGCTTTTGGAAAACATGTGCCATACAGTGATCAACTATCAACTCTGGTTGGGAAGTCGGAATAAAGTGTATATAGTGTTCAAAAAACTAGCCAAAGCCTCTCTCTCTGAAGTCTTTGTATTCTCCTCTTGCTTACAAGGCTCCCCTTGAGCCATAGATTGAAACACAGTAGCATGAAGAATGCTGGGTGATGGGCTTTCTGGGTTACCAATTAAAGGTAAATGGGTTTTGGTGGGTGGGCTTTCTGAGTTACCACTTAACAGCGGTCGGGTCTTGGTGGGTGGGCTTTTTGGGTTTTCAATTGCAAATGATTGGTTATATGATTTTGATGAGATTTTTGGGTTAGCATAAAAAGGTTGGGTATCCAGGTTAGGGCTTGAGATTGTGATCAGATGGGTTAAGGAAGAGTCAAAGGGTATTTGTGGAAATTCATTCTCTATGGGATAAACTTGTAAATGGGATATCATAGTTGTTTCCTTAGGGTTATCATCATCTAATCCAGTGCTACAGAGAGAAACACTATGATTATGGCCATCAGAAAGGGTAGACAATACCTTTCCATACTGATTTGTTGCACCCACATCCTCTAGTGTTTTCCCTCCACTTGTCATAACCACCTCATTGGTGTCAGATGAGTGCGCACATTTCTCTGTTGTTACCTGGTCCGAGGTCTGCTCATGATTGCCTACAACCTTCACCACCCTCCACACCCTAGTGGGGTCACCTCACGCGCCTGTAGGACTTCCTCTTCTTGATTCTTCTCCGATGTCTGACACCTTTCTGTCAACACACTTTGTTGAGCTCTCAAATGAGGCCCATAACTGACCAAACTATCATCCAGGGGAGGATTTTTACATTCAGCTTTAACATGTCCTACAATTCCACACTTTCTTTTTTTTTTTTTTTTTGAGAGAAAGGGTGGAAGGGGGCGACCATCGGCAGTTATCCCCTGGGCGTGACCATAGGAGCTTCCACCCGCCACGGAATGTTCGGTTTGAGCCATAGCTACAATTCCACACTTACAACAAAAGAAACACAACCTCTCATACCTCAGCTCAGTCTTCATGTTTGGAGAGTTCCTCCAAGGTAACCAAAAGAAAGGCATGAGAGGTTTTTTAAGATCAACCACCACTCTAGTTCTGAGATAAATTTTCTAAATGGACCTCGAGTCAACGTACTATGTTCCTCAGAAAGCTTAGAACTAGAGTGGGGGTTGATCAATCCCCTGGGCCACTCTAATAGCATCCTCCTCAGTGACCAATTTCAGTGGAAGATCGTGAGCTTGAACCTAGAAAGGGGATAAACTAAAATCAATCTCGAGAAAGGGGATAAACTAAAATCAATCTCGAAAATTAGTGATTCTGGATTCCACTGTTTTATCACTATGATTTGCCCTTTCACTGATCATGGTCTCTGTTTCAACACTTTTTTCCTAAGCCCTTCATCTTCAAATATAAAGATATATGTATCCAAGTCTCCATCCTTAATCTCCAGAAGTCTCTTTGCCCTCCAAACTCTGGTCAAAATCGAATTCACCACATTTTGGTTTGGGGATTTTAGGGTAAGGAATTTACCAATAAGACAGGAGTTTCACAAAACCTGTTGTATTTTCATCGGACTGTAGCTAGATAACCGGGGTTTTTTATGGGTTATTTGCTTCGTTGTTGCAGAAGGGTTTACGTCTATATCAAGAGGTGGCAAGACCTCGTTCATTTGTCCTAGCTTCCCTAAAAACCTTAGATTCAGAACCAAGAAAGAAAACCCAGTGTACTCAACATGGGTACTGGGATGGAGAAGATGGGTTAACAACTAAAGGTACTCAGCAATTTTTAGTTGAAGACAAGCTCAAGAAAGAAAAACCAACCTAGACACATGAGAGGATTAGGAGGGAAATGGGATGGAGAAGAAGAGATAACGTCAAAAGCCTAGAGTATAGGTTCTAAGAATCCATATCATCAGAGAATCGCCAGTGAGAGGGCTAAAGAATGAGAACCTTCGAGAAAAGGAAATCACACCATAGGGGAGGAGTAGAGCAGCTTTACAAGCAGAGAGCAATTAAGGACAACAGACCATGACTAAGTAGAAGTGATTTTGTCCTTTCTTTGCTCAGGGATCATTAGTCACTGGGTTTGTTCCTTTGATTCATCAAGTAGTTGACATCGTTGTTAAGCCTCTAGCACAGACACCATTTTGTGATCTACGCATCAAATTGGGTCTTTGTCCTCAACCCAATTTGACGAGAAGTGATAACGTAGATAATCCTGATGGTATTAGGACAACTAAAGAAGTTGTTTTACATGTATTATCTAGTTCAAGTCAAAAGGAGTTTGAGAAGTCAAGGCCATCCAATGACCAGTTGCCCATGGTCACTTAATACATTTTCTTATGCTTTTAGCTGTCTATTATGAATAAATGTCATAAATCATGTCATGTCGTGAGATGAGACTCACGCAAGCAACACTAACACTGAGCCCCATCCCGAACTCCAACAACACATACAATGTCATGTGTATGTATTCGGGCATTTTAAGCCCCCTATCATTGGTGTTATGTATACTCAATGACTAATTAATTCATTTTCTTATGTCTTTGTGGGTAGATGATTTATGGTATTACACCAATGGAACACCACACTATCAACTGATCTTCAGGACATCCCACATGCTGCTCTGTTTACACCGTTACACTTTTCTAGCATTACACCGCCGGAAAATGTATAAACCAAGTAAGCGGATCTTGCACCCGAGGGAGAATCTAACCCTTCTTGCTATCCCCAACACATTTATCCATTTAATTTCTCGTGCGACTCAGCCGAACCTTGGTGCGACTTTTCCGAGCCCACGATCAACCACCTATATGGTGATTGATTTCATACCATGCACATACTCCCAACCAAGTCAATGCCCATGAATGTAGTGCAACCCATGCATAATGCAATATAATGTGCAATTGCATTTGATACCATTTATAATGTTCATTACATAATGAATGCAATAGAATGACATTTTCAACACAACCTCAAGCATGTTCTGTAAGATAATCAACTTAACTAACATACTTGTATTTACCTAGGCATTTAAACAACCACCTAGAGGGCACAATCAATTCACACAAATAACATGTTTATTACTTCCAACATGGCAACATGTTTATTGATTCTATAAGCATAAGCACAAGTCCACCACAATAATCATATGCTAAATAATCATTTAACATACCTATTATTTCATAATCACATAACAAGTTAATAATTTTATTAGACTTGATATGCCATAAAAATATCTAAGTCATGCTAATGTACAATTAACATACTTTAAACCACTAACATTAACATACACCAAGTTAATCATAATAGGATTTTACTAATTACAAAATTAATTATAAATCTTATATTTGACCCACTAGTTACACTAGTAAAGACCTAACATGTGATATACATTCTTAGCCTACCCATTTCATATGCCGTATTTTAGTTCAAATTACATCTAAATAGGAAAAACTCTACCTCTTATAGTGTAAGCCCACGTAATAGACTCCAAAGAAAGCCCAAATTTAATTTCTCAAGTCTTATGTCTAAATTTTCGTACTTGATATTTTTGGAGAAAAACATGATATTTGGTGTCGTTGCGTAGCTCTCGCTGAGTAGAGCAATTTTAATTCTTAGCCCGAAGCGATTAAACGGTTAAATATCCGTAGATATGAGAAGGAAGGTCAAAAATCTAACTTTTACTTTTTCTTTTCTTTTTCTCTCTTTTTTTTTTCTCTCTTTTCTAATTATCTATATATTCTAAACTTATTTTTGAAAAAATTACGTTTTTGATCCGTACTTTAACAATTAATTATTCTTTTACCCTATTAATTAGGATTTTTAATAATAACAATTTTATTTTTCGGGTTTTACAGTATTGATCCAATAGTTTCAATAAAATTACATCTTTATGCTAGAAAATTAGGTCAAATTTTTAAGTCTAAATAACATTATTCTTGTTAGAATTATAGTCTAGTTTATTAGAGTTTTGTTCACTTTTTTACCCATACTATAACTTTTATATTTTGCATAAACCAGAGGGATATTCATGTCACTTTATACTATTGTTTGGTTATATATACGAGGTTCAATTCTTAGTTTGGGTATCCCTTTCACTCATAGATACTTCAAGTTGGTATCAGAGCTAAAACCCTACCTCTAACTCTAAACCCTAACTCTAACCTTAACCCTAACCCTAATCTTCTCCTCCGACAGCATCCCAACACTAGCAACTTAGCTATTACCACACCCCCACCCCGGATCACGTAGGGTGGACGGCGGACCGGCCACCAAGGCCTTAACCAACCAATTTTGTGTATAATGAATGCAATATACAGTGGAAGATAAATAATAAAATGATTCATTCCACCGACCTAATGAATACCAGAAGAATAAACTAATCTTCACTCAACATAATTATTAAACTAAGTAAAGCTGTAATCAAACTTTAAGATTCAGTACTCTAAACATAAGTAACATAATTCTTAAAATAATTAAATATTTGTCTCAAAACTATGAAAATATTTATTCTTGATGATCTACAATAAAATAAATTTTTAATTCCTCTAATTCCTTGTCTATCTGTGGACTTACTCCTCACCCTGATCCTCACCTGAAAAATGTTAAATGTTTGTATGAGCACAACAACTCGTGAATAGCAACCACCTCTAATGAAGTATAAAAATAAGTCTCACAGTTTATATACAAAAATAAATTTTGATACATATATAAGTATAACAAATTGAACCCCAATCCCCTCTCACATAATCATTTAAACAAAATAATCTCATGTTTACAAATAATTTTATAAATTAAAAGACATTTATAACTCAAATTACTCACACACACATTCAGTCACTAATACATTTCTCAAATTATGTTTGTTACCACTAGCCTGGTAACTGGTCCTATCTCTTGTCATCACTAGCCTGATGACTAGCTCCTATGTGCACATCCCTATACCGATCACATCAATATACCTTCAATCCCATTACCATTTGGAGTTATAGTTTAATTTATTAGG
The DNA here is from genome assembly GCA_023539305.1 of Ilex asprella. Classification (NCBI taxonomy): domain Eukaryota; kingdom Viridiplantae; phylum Streptophyta; class Magnoliopsida; order Aquifoliales; family Aquifoliaceae; genus Ilex; species Ilex asprella. The sequence continues at coordinate 11,556,760 of CM042192.1, read as the reverse complement.
ATTTCTTTTCTCTTTTTAATCTTACTATGACTTTTATATTTTGTCTAGACTAGAAGGGTATTCAAGTCACTTTATACTATTGTTTAATTATATATATGAAACTCTACTCTTAGTTTGAATATCTCTTTCAGCCATAGATACTCCAAGTATTCTATTTGCTTGTTCACCCAATTTACAAACCAGCTTCCCAAAAACGTCATCCAAGATGCAATATATTTTAATGAGTATATATTTATACACCTTGCAATGAAATATGATATTTTAATCTAACACTCAACACATAAATAACTTGGCTGTATTTGCATGAAAGTTGCACTTAACGTCTCCATCATTATGAATAAGACATTACAACAATATCCTCTAAAGTAATTCTCTCTTTTTTTTTAACTTACCTCTTAAATAACTGGAGTCAATCCTTCATTTATTTCTGAGTTTTCAGTGATATCGCGGGATTGTATTCAGTGGGTCCTTCAACATGTTATCATTGATGATAAATTGACGACACATTCAGATGCGCCCGATGTGTCAATTCTTGGATCACATACTTTTCATGTGTTAAAATTTAAATATGTTGGATGTATATAGTAGACATTATAATATTCAAAGTGGCTCAACCTTGTATAAGTATTTTACAAGTTGTGTAGCATTGGCGTTACAGTGACCAAATCGTACATAATGATTTGTTTATGCAGTGCGATATTGGCGTCACAGTGACCAAAACTTCATTTTTAATAAATTTCAATGATATTGATGATGTATTTTTCATAGTGAAACCTTCAATAATAATAAATTTTTTAACACCCAAGAATTATATTTGTGATAAATATTTGTGCACCGTTTGAATTTCAAATTTTTATCCTCAAATCGTAAAAAGTTTTGGCACCAATGGTGAAAACATGCGAGTAGTTACTATCTGATGATGCACAAAATCGTATGGTGCGAGATCAACAGTCACAAGGGTGATTAATGAGCAATCAATGGCAATTAGTGGCAAAACCGTAAATAAGAGTCAACACAGGAGATTTATAGTGGTTCGGTCTCGGACGACCTACGTCCACTCTTTGAACGGCGACGGTGGCCTGGGGTATTTTATTGATCAACGGTGGTACTCCGGAGAGTTTACAATGAGTCTGGAGAGAGAGTGTGCAGAGAGCTTAGAGAGCTTGTTGAGTGCAACTAGTGTAGTATGCGTCTCAAGAGTCATTCTCGTGCCCTTTATACAATGAGGGCTTACCCATGGAGCTGGGTTCACTCGTCAAACAGAGGTGAATAGTGAATCGGAGGTGAATAGTAAAAAGAGTCCAAGGAGATCAAGTGGCCAACGCCCAGGCACCCTTGGACGCCGGCTTGGGCTGGCTCTCCTTCGGGCGTCTCTCCTCTTCATTCCTCCGGCCTCCTCACTCAAGTCCAAGACAACCAAGCCCACTCTAAAGCAAGTCCGAGCTCAAGACTCAAGTCCAAGACTAAACATGAGCACACTCCACACCAGCATGACATCCGAACAAATAGGAGCACGTGGAGGAAGACTCAGGATACTGAGATCTCCTACCGAAATTCTACCTTCCAAAGAAGTCTATTCCCACCATAACTCTACTTACCAAAGAGGCTCTCTCTTACCATGTTTGTACTTACCAAATTGACGGGAGACTTCTCCCTCACGTCACCGCCTCACCGCCTTGATGAGTCTATATAATATAAGCCCTCATTGTATAAAGGGCACGAGAATGACTCTTGAGACGCATACTACACTAGTTGCACTCAACAAGCTCTCTAAGCTCTCTGCACACTCTCTCTCCAGACTCATTGTAAACTCTCTGGAGTACCACCGTTGATCAATAAAACACCCCAGGCCACCGTCGCCGTTCGAAGAGTGGACGTAGGTCGTCCGAGACCGAACCACTATAAATCTCCTGTGTTGACTCTTATTTACGGTTTTACCACTAATTGCCATTGATTGCTCATTAATCACCCTTGTGACTGTTGATCTCGCACCATACGATTTTGTACATCATCAGTTTGGCGCCGTCTGTGGGAACCGACGTAGTCTTCCTACCTTTCTCTCAATCCATGGCAATCACCATTAGATCGCGGTCTCATCAACCCGAAGACAACAACCCCGTGCACCGGGAGGAGGCTCCGCCTCCCCTCGCACCCGAAGGACCCTCTATTATGGCGACTTCCGCCGTTGGGTCACAACAACAACTCCTGCAGGCCATGCAGCTGCCGGTGAACCAAAACTAGCAGATCATCCAGTTGATGCTCACCCAAGGAGGGGTCACCCTTCAACCTGTCGCCCTTATGCGAGGAGCCCCACTCCCTCCAACAAGAGAGGAGTCACAACCCATCTTTTTTGGGCATCAGGCAGCCCCTCACCATAGGAGTCCTCACCAGAATGCCCCAAGACCACACCAGGGAGCACCTCGTCCGACATTCCCTCCTCAACGCCCAAGAGGCCCACATGCTCACCCGTCGCATGTGCCTCCGTAAGAGGACGATGGAGAAAGTCCATATGGTGACTATGAAAACCAGAACCACAACCCAACTCAGGATGTCCTCACCAAATAGGATGAGAAAATCAGAGAGGTACAAAACCAGCTCGGTGATGCCTTCAACGCCATCAAGGCACAGACGCCTACAACTGTGGACTACCTGCTTACGACCTAACAACAACAAGGTAAACAAAGACGCCTAGACAAGGGGTCTCGCCCTCTCCAACTCGGGCGCCCCCATGATTCAGACGAGGGGTCTCGACCTCTCCACCAGAGGCGCCCAATGACGGCCTCGCCCTCTCCAACTCGGGCGCCCCCATGATTCAGACGAGGGGTCTCGCCCTCTCCACC
>CM042192.1:11530449-11545737 GCA_023539305.1 Ilex asprella | reverse complement strand
CACCACCACCGCCGCTGCCACCACCGCCACCACCACCACCACCACTACCTTTTCCACCACCACCGCAACCACCATTATTGTCGCCGCTATCGCTATCGCTATCGCTATCGCTATCGCTACTGCCACCGCCCTTACCATCACCACTGTCGTTACCACCACCATTACCACTGCCACCGTCACCTCCACTGCCATCATCGTCGCTCTCGCCGCCACCATGGTCATGGCCACCCACCACAATCATCAACGTCTGCTACCAACACCATTGCCGCCTACCACCTTTCACCCCTACTACAAATTGATGTTTAAATTCTTTTATCTCTTCTTTATGTTTGTGATTTAATTTTGGATATGAATAAATATTTTTATTGTTTACTATTTTTTATTACACTGTGTCTGAACATGCAATAACTAGTATATATTACAGATTCCAAATGTAAATGGTGACATTTAGAGACCCTAGAAAATGATCTAAAAACCTTCAAATTTGTAATCAAAATATTACCCTTCTCAAGACTAAGAATCATTCATTCTTTATGGAAAAAAATAAAAAGATTTGAATAAAATAATTTACTTATCAACAAAACTTATAGTGGTCACCCTGATTTTTTCTGAGTGACATCTTTTAAATGTTGAATCCAAATTTAATCTAATAACTCGATAATAAAATAATTGGAGAATTCACTTGTACATATTGGCTTATTAGAATTAATGGAAAGTGAAATCAAGTTGAGTGATTTTATCATTGAGTTACCATATTGAATCTAAATTCAACTATGAGTATCGTGCATAACAACTCTTTCATTTTTTTAGCTGAACTTTTGAACCTCACAATATTGAACTTCATAAATTTCAAGAAGTTTAGCTGTCTCCGTTGAATTCATCATAACCTCCAATTGGTGGGTTTCTGTAGATTCCACAGAATCAACAAGATCCTATAAATTACACAATATTACGAAAAAGAAAAAAAAGGAAGTAGAAGATTCCAATGAATTATAAATGATAATTTGTCTGTATAGAGCAATAATTCAAATGTTAAGCAGATTCACTCAAAAGCTGATATTGGTCGCACTCTGGCACATGTTCTTTCGTGTCGTGGCCCTCTCCTTTTATTACATTTCCCCAATTGCCTCCTATCATGTGAACAAACGACTAACAGTGACATTTCCCTCCCCACTAAAGCTGTGATGCCCATGTGTGTGAGCTCTTTCTCTTCGCATTCAGAATCATCCATCTAAAGTCGATATAAGTCTATTGCACATTCAATTCCCAAATGAGATATGACCAGATGAAGTTGAGACCTGTTACTTCTAGGAAGGTTGATGATGGGGGCCTTTTTTGTTCCCTACTTTCATGTTCAAATCTGAGTGATGGGTCGGTTCGAATTTGTTGATTTGGTGGTCAGAGACGTTATTTCCATCTTCAGTGCTTGCTTGATCCAATCTGAATGATGGGTCGTTTTGAATTCTTGGTTTGTCGGTGAATACTGGAAGGAATCGGCAAAAGATGCGGCGGCGGGCGGCCGATTACCGGCGCCCGGTTCGAAGGAGGTCTTTATGTTGGATCTGGGCTGTCCTTGGGATATTCTCTATTGCAGGATTTGTTTTGTTTTTTGTTCATCATCACCATCAGCATGAATATCGGGTTGAACAGCCATTAATGGTAAGACGATAGCAAACGCAGATAATACTTTTAGTTTTGTTGCTTCTGTTGTTGCATGTATAGCAGGACACATCTGGCTGGAATCTGAATTTATGAGAAAAATTTTCTTCTTCCTTGTACTTATGTGATTTGTGAAGGAGTAGAGAGTTTGATTTTGGAACTCATATGTTGGCTTGTAAGCCCCAATATGAATAGAAAAGTAAAATGTTTTAATTGTGTTTCGCCGTGGAGTGATGTTTGTGTAGTGATCCTTACATATTTTCTTTCTTGAATTTCTGAGTTGTAGCTAGACAGAGACTTGCTCAAGGATTCAAAGTCATTTCTTAGAAGTTTGTTTTAGACAGACTGTAACAAGAATCAAATAGAAGTTTGGTTTGGGTATAGACGCGTCATTGATTATTAGTTGTTTGTCCCACTTTCTAGTATGCTTAGGTTTGCTGGATGAACTTTCTTTCCTTGTGGATCAATTTATAAATTTATGTCAGAGGCATTCATGTATTCTTGATGAGGAGGCATCAACTAGTGTTTGGATGTTTTTCAATAATGTTCAAGATACTTGGTGCCACCTTTTTGCCTTGGATCATGACACTAAGATGTCATATGGATTGGGCGTAACTGTATACAAAATTGTATTATTCTCTGTTTTTATAGTTTCAAATGGAAAACAGTAAGTTTATGTGACTGGAGACATCTTGGAACCGAGAGCTGACAAGACAACCAAAAAAAAAAAAACAAAATCAAGCCTCAACTATGAGCTTGCCATTTGTATGATGTACTGCTATACATGCAAGGTGCTTAAGTGTACCAATGGTAGCTCTACTGATCCAGTGTAGTGGAGTTCCATTGTCAACATCCTAGTGCAGTTTGAGAATAGGTGTTTTTTTTATTGGTCTCCTCATTAGATAATATCAGCCATCAAAGGGAGCTTTCTAGATTTTAGCTGGGAAGAAATCTGTCACTCTGACTTGCCCTTAATACCTATTGCAAATAATTTTTATTCTATTATGTGAAACGGTTTTATTTTGGTCTTTCAAGAAGTTTGGATCTGTTGCCAATCCATTCTCCATTTGCAAGCAATTGGTGATATGTTAAGAAGGGAAAAGGAAAATTGCACTAGTGGTGGACATAGAGAAAAGGTAGATAGCTGCGCAGAACACACATAATATGTGGCCATCTCTTGGAGATATGGAAGCACAATGTGTGGCTTATATGAGATCCATTTACTACCTTCATTTTAGAATTCTATACATGTCTATCTTGCTTGGAGTGCTTTAGTTGCAAAGTCCATATTTTGCTGCTAATGAGGTGTTTTCCCTTGCTACAAAATTTGCAGCAAGTTTGCTAAATTGAAAATATATTTGTGTGGGATTGTGACTAACAAATGGAATGTATGGCAATTTATAAGCCTTTTATGATATATATATATACTAGAAATAACCCGTGCCTGAAGGCACGGTGCAACTAAAAAAAATTGAACATTAAATTTGAACTCGAAATAATCAAGCACTGAACTCGGATACGTACTAAACTGAAAGCCTGAAGACATTGTAAATAGTTCTTAAACACAAAATAATCACAAAATGAATATAACATGCATTAAGCTGAAAATCGTTTGGTCATTTTTAATGTCATGACTTTAGTGAAATAAAAAGGGTCAAAATGTGGATTCTCTGTAACAAACTTTCAATTTTTCGGCAAAAATATCCTCTAAAAATATGATACCACAAACATAAACTGTGCTTAAGCATGCCATATGCACACTGTCAACAAAACTTTGCTCGGTGCAACTCATGCCATAAGAATTAGCAAAAGGAACCCCAGCTCCAAACCAGCAAGTACCTTGGCCATTTCCATACATGCCAACAGATCACCATAAGGTGCGTTCAGGACCTAATGCAGCCAAATTTGTTTAGGTATTTATTAACTCATGTTTTGGCTACTGAAGTCTACAGAAATGAAAGGTAATTTAAGACACATAAACCAACAGAGATGACTTAATGGATCAAACTAATCTCATCATCTAATCTATATCAGTAACCAATGGTGATACCAATAGCTACAGTTTACGCACACTATGTTGTTTTAAAACCAAACATCCAATAGTAATAATACTACTCTGGCTGTTATTTCAACATTAATAGGTCCAAAACCACCTGAAAGAATAAAGTGAGACGTATCTCCAAGCCTTCACAAAATCATCCATAACTTTGATCCAAGCATTAATCACTAAATCAGTAGTTATTTCTCAAGATTCATCAATCCCCATTATCAAAAAATGAAATCGATCTTCAAATGAAAGGTACATGAATTGAATAACATCTTTATGAATACCAAACATAGAGAAACAATGGCAGCTTAACCACTATTTTTTAAACCAATAAATTAATCCATATTATTTTCACCAGAGAAGTCCAACTTCCTCAAAGTTTCAAGAAAGATACAGAATGTTAGTGATACAGATAAAGACTAATAAAGCCTACCGTAGTTCTCAGCTTGTACTCGGAAGCATTGAATATATATGTACCAAAGCACTGAAGATCTATTATGAAAAAGACATACAAAGAACTACAACTCGGTTTTATGAACATACAAATGCAAAATTCGTCATGGAAATTAAAAAAAAAACCCAAAAACTACAAACCAAGAATGTAAATTTCCTCTAGAGAAGCACAACTCAGCTTGATGAACATACAAATGCAAAATTCGTCATGGAAATAAAAAAAAATAAAAAAAAAACCCAAAAACTACAAACCAAGAATATAAATTTCCTCCAAAAAATAAGAAAAATTAAAGAAAATATTGTTACCTTTGGGGATGATGGTCGACTTCCTGTGACCGGTAGTATCATCAATAAACAAAATAAAAAATTTGTCATGGAAATTAAAAAAAAAAACAAAAAATGTAATGAGTTGTGGCCTGCTATCAGTTATCCAAACAAACTGACAAATAAGAAAATCATAAAATGGAAAGCAAATATGAGCGATCACAATTTCATTTCGATGCATAGTTTCGGTCAACTCAAAACATTTTAGAAATATTTTGGAAAGAAAATAGAAACCAGAAAAATAAAAATTTATTTTTAAAATATTCTAAAACATTAATCAAAATATACTGAAACACCTCAAACCATAAGAAACTCAGTATTCAATCAGTAATTTGTCTTAGAATAAATAAAAATGGAAACAAAATTTTCATCCTCCATTATGGGCAATATTCATGTGCAGTAATGAAAGGCAATTAAGCGGAAAACATCACTAAATTGTGAGTGGCAAGAGCAAAGTAATAAAAAAGAGAAAGAAGTAGATGGTAGACTTACTCCAGTGATAATGCAGACTGGCATTCTGTTACCGATGGTGGTCGGAGTTGTTGTTTTTCGTGGGGGGATTGGGTTTTGGGTGAAAAGGCTTTGGGCAAACAACTGCAAATAGATATAAATCATTATGCATCAACATCGCTGCACTGGTCCAACAATTCCTTTGAAAGCCCAAAAGCAAAAAAGCAATCTTGGATGGCTACAAACTTGAAGGGAAAAGTAAATACAACACTTGAGATGTATTTCTGCATCAAACTTAGTGGCTTATGGTGAATGCTCAAATTAGACTCAGTAGGCAAATCGATGGTGGTCTAACAACAATGAGTGGCAGAAAATCACAAACTCATATATTACCGGATTGGTCTCTTAAAATGGAGAAAATAGAAGTTTGGCAGAGTACACAACCAATGTAGTGAGTTATTTAAGTGATCTGTTTCTCTATGGCATTTCAACAAACATCTGGAGAGCTTGAGAAAATAGCTCAAGAAGCTAGAGAATTCCATGAATAGATTCATCAAAAGAGAAAGGGGGCCAAAGGGAGAGAAAAATACCTGGATCCTCAAGAAGCTTCAAGTACAAAAATCCAATCCACCATGAATAGATTCCAAAGTCCAACCTATATGAGCAAATCCCAAAAAACCTAGAAACCAGGTGACTGATGCACGCGAGAGAGAGAGAGGAGGTGGTGAGGGGACAACCGACAGAACCATCTGCTCAGCCTTCAGCTTCGGGACATGAGCCTTGCCAGTGAAATGAAGACGTGAGAGATTGGGAGAGTGAGAGGCGTGAGAGAGAGGGAGAGGCAGAAGTGAGAGACAGAGCCGTGAGAGAGAGAGATGCGTGAGAGATAGGTTTTTTCATGGGCGGGAAAATAAAATTCGGCAATCACGGTAAACCGTTAGATCAAAATTTTTTAGATGATCTAAACCGTTTTTTATGTTGGGACGATCTGGACCACTCTTTGTCTTTTTTAAAAATGATCTGGACCACTCTTTGTCTCAGATTCAAACTTCGTTCTACTTTATTATATAGATATAGACACACACGTATATATATACACCTACATGCCACATTTCTAACCTGCTCTATTGCCTGTTTAGATTAGCATACAGTTTTAATCTACTAAGCAAATGAATATGCATATACACTTTGTCATGCTACTAAACTTTTGGTTTCACAGAAAGTCCGAAAATTTGTTAGCTTTCTCTAATCTCTCTCTTTCACTCACAACAATGCATGCCAACGGCATTTAAAATACCTTCTGGTTTTTAGAAAAAACACAGAGTCAATTCTTTGTTTGAAAATCAAATGTTTCCATATAGGTTCCATAATAATGTACTGTGCCAAATTTTCAGCTCATTGCTGTCCAAGGAGTGGAATTACTCTTGAACCAATATGTTCTTTTGCATCCATATGAAAGAGAATGATCAACCAATGTACACTGTATATAGTCCAGGAAAATACCAATACAAACAAGATCTCCTAAACATGACACCAAAAACAAGGATACACTCAATTTTAAAACCATTGCATAACTGAATTTCCACTCCTTCCAAATGCAACACCAGGTGCACAAAGGCACCAGTAGCCACACACTTCTAATTTTATTGCGGAACTTGTCTGCCTTCCAGCTTGTCAAATCCCTCACTGAATCCATTACCTGTTCCTTTACTGCACGTATCTTCACAACCATTTTCCTAGCAGTGCTAGGTTGAGGAGTCAAAGATTTCTATGTTTTATTTTGTTCTTCATGGGTGAAAAACTGGTTCTGAATGAAACAAAATGGTACTTACCCAAAACTCCCTGTAAAAAGTACCTCTGATGCTTTTCTTCCCTTTTTCAGCTGAAGCTGTAGTAGAAAGTTGGGTATGCAGTATGCTAAAAGGTAGATGGAATGTTTTTAATGAGAGCAACTACCAGCTGTCAATGAATATTACCAATTCCATTAGCATGCAATCGAATACTACAGTAACCTATCTTTCCATGCTGATACCAGTGAAAGGACTAGGTATGTCATGGAAAGAAATCCAGCCTTACATCCTGAAACACTCAACAGGTTTTTTCTCTTCATAATCCACCTTCAGATTGGATACCACTTGAAAGCAAGGAAGAGGACGACTCAAGTGCCTCAATTACACTCCCTTGGTCCACATAAAGCAGTGGTTTCCTTTTGCAATTGTAGATGGGGAACTAAAATGGATTCTCCCCCAGCTGTACAACCTCAGTTTCTTCTGTAACATCTTGATAGAAGCCTCCATCACCTGAATGAATTAAGGAGGGGACCAGTTCCTTCACAGTCTAAGTCCCCTCTTGAGTCCATTATTTATTCATTATAGTCCTGATGGAAGGAAATTAAAATTAAGTATTCTTAATTTACTCCCTGGGTAAACTAGTAATCCAGTGTTTGAAATTCGTTTATTTGTTTTCTCACAGTAATTTAATGCTCACATATAGGAAAATTATTTTGTGATGTCCTTCAAAGGGAGGGATTGATTCAAGAGGGTCTGTTACTAAGTGCAATGTTAAACCTTATGTTATGTAGAGCTGGGTGCATGTGTTTGGTCTGGCTACATGGCTAGGAGCTGAACTCCTTCAACCCCATACTGATGTATATGGGACAGGATCAAATATTCAAATGCTCGTGTTGTTCATTTCTCTCTTGGGGCAAAATGTTGTTTTTTAACATAGTGGGGACACTGAACTCATTTCAAAAAAACCATATGACAAAGGCGTATTGCAAGAGAATGCTTTGAATCCCTAGACATGCTTGTTAGCTGCATATCCACTGCAACATGTTGGATGTATATTCTGTGCCCTTGTCTAGTTGTCAATTATTAAATTAAGTACCTTGCACATCTACAATTGTCACCATGTAATATAGGTAAAATTTCAAGCTGTTAAGGGTGAGAATGTAAGTTTGAGCAAGGAGCAGTCACTTGCTGCAAAAATCCATTGCTTTGCAACATCATCTTCTAATAAATGAGATTTTTAACTTGTAGAGATTGTTTTGGTTAAAATACGAGAAAAATTATCAAGATTGGGGAAAAAGAATTCCAGTAACATTGAACAATGAATCTTGTCTACAAGCATGCATACTTCAGTATTTGGCATTTTGAGAACTAACGATTCAACCATGCAATTTTTTCTGATGCATCATTGCTCAATTTAGGATGTTTGCGGTATTCTAACCCCCTCATAAAAAGTAGATAAGAGAATTGATATCTTTTGTTTTTGTTGCATAAGAGGATACACAGCACCAAATTACAAAAGGACAACAAATCTTGATAGTATGAGATACATAGGTCATCTTGGGGCTTTTTGTACTTAGAAACATCTTTCAAATAGAATTTCTGCATGCCCTTTCCTATGGCACTAGATGTTAGTTGCTTCATATGAATAATTTTACTTTTGACCTAATAAGTTTTGATGATATGCTACTGCTTTTTTCAGTTAATTTTTTGAGAACTTATCTGGTGCGTGTTTTTGTCCCTTTTCCCAGGAGAGAGATGCCAGACATAAACAGGTCAAGCATGAGCATTTCAATTTAACTGAAGACATATTAAGTGCTAGTTCATATGCTAGGCAATTAGCGGAACAAATGACACTTGCCAAAGCCTATGTCATTATTGCAAAAGAGCATAATAACCTCCATCTTGCTTGGGAGCTCAGTTCAAAGATAAGAACTTGCCAATTTTTACTTTCAAAAGCTGCCATGAGGGAGGAGCCCATCACACTAGATGAAGCAGAGCCAGTCATAAAAAGCCTATCATTTCTGATTTTCAAGGCACAAGATGCTCATTATGATATAGCAACCACAATCATGACGATGAAATCTCACATTCAAGCCCTTGAACAGCGTGCGAGTACAGCAACTGTCCAAAGTACCGTATTTGGACAATTGGCTGCAGAAGCACTGCCCAAGAATCTACACTGCATAACCATTAAACTAATGGCTTACTGGCTCAAGAAGAAGTCAATACAAGAGCTTGCAGATGAGCAGAGGACCTCACCCCGATTAGTGGATAACAATCTCTACCACTTTTGCATATTTTCAGATAATCTGCTGGCTGTTTCCGTTGTTGTTAACTCGACTATCTCAAATGCTGAGCATCCAAAGCAGCTTGTTTTCCACATTGTTACAAATGGTGTGAACTATGGGGCAATGCAGGCTTGGTTTCTTAGTAATGACTTCAAAGGGTCTATGATAGAAGTGCAGAACATTGAGAACTTTGGTTGGTTAAATGCTTCTTACTCTCCTGTTGTTAGACAGCTACTAGACGCAAATTCACAGGCTCACTACTTTGAAGGTTCACAGGATGTGAATATTGACCCAAAGTTTCGGAATCCAAAGTATTTGTCTTTGTTGAATCATCTTCGCTTTTACATGGCAGAGATCTATCCTCAATTGGAGAAGGTGGTTTTTCTTGACGACGATGTCGTTGTGCAGAAGGATCTGATCCCTCTGTTTTCAGTGGATTTGCATGGAAATGTAAATGGAGCAGTGGAAACCTGTCTTGAAGCATTTCATCGTTATTACAAGTATCTTAATTTCTCAAATCCAATCATTAGCTCCAAGTTTGATCCTCAGACTTGTGGGTGGGCATTTGGTATGAATGTTTTTGATTTGATTGCATGGAGAAAAGCAAATGTGACTGCAAAGTATCATTACTGGCAGGAGCAGAATACTGATAGGACACTCTGGAAGCTGGGCACCCTTCCTCTGGGCTTATTAGCTTTTTATGGATTGACAGAGCCACTTGATAGGAGATGGCATGTCTTGGGATTGGGTTACGACCTGAATATTGACAACCGCCTGATAGAGAGCGCAGCTGTAATTCACTTCAATGGGAACATGAAACCATGGCTGAAGTTGGGAATTGGCAGGTATAGGCCTCTATGGGAACGGTATGTGAATCAGACTCACCCATATTTTCAAGGTTGTGTAACAAGTTGATTTGTACAACTTCTCATTGCACCCTAATTTAATGGCACCCTTGAAGAGTCGAAAGTAGAAATTTTTGGCCTTGTCACAAGTTTTTCTTGGTATACTTTTCCTCTTTTGGTTTTTGAGTTTTTGATAGGGAAAATTGATTCTTATACACCAGAAAGTTAGCATGTATCGGGTGAAGAGGCACGGGAGATTCATTTTTTATTTGAGCTTTCCTTTGCCATCTGCAGACTGTGGAATGATTGTTCTAGGCGATTCTTGTAATAAACTCGCAGCTCCTTTGAATACAATGTAGTCGAACCTGAAGATTTGTTTCTTTTTCTCGTTCTTATTGCTTAGAACTCCAACCGGATAATCTGGTAGTCGTGGTAATATAATTTTTGTAGATTATTTCTTTTTACCCCCTTTTTTAGGGCTCTATTCTTGCCAATATCTTCAATAGAACAAATTCTTTGAATGTCCATTGGTTTCAACAAATTTTGGAGATACATTTCTTAGTTCGTATATTCAAACCTCTGGCACTACGGTCCTTGTAACCCGAGGGGTTAGTATGACATGGCACTTAGACAATTTTAGACACCATCTGTGAACCCGACACAAAATTAGCACAAAACTCGCGGAGGGTTAGATTGAGTTTTAGTGAGTTCGAATGGTAAACGAGACCGTTAAACTTGGAAAAGCTATTTGTTGGAACGTCCATTGTGGTTTAAGATCATAATATCAGTCACCAACTTAAAGGACTGAATCGCATCGGTCTTAAAGTAGCTGGATAGCATTGAGCAATATATACAAAAAGAAGTCGAACATGATGAGAGTTTCGATCATACCGCAGAGTCATGGAGCAATAGGCTATTTGGTGACAGCAAAATGTGGAATGATGGTATGATTCCACAGAGCTTTATCGGTTTTCTTAGGGGGTGTATGGGTGTAACTTGGAAAGCCAATCCAAATTCAACTCATTTTTTTTTAATACTTGGATTAGGCATGAGTAGAAAAATATCAACACGAATTGAATTTGGGTAATACCCGGGTTGAAGTCTCAGATTATCGAGTTCAATCGGAATATTAAATCGGGCTCAACCAGAATATTATGGTTAAATATTGAGTTAGGTATGCTTTTTTTATGTTAATTTAGCTATTATGGCTATTATGTTAATTTGAATATTATATCTTTATATTAAGAATGTGTAAATTGATTTTGTCCAATATGCTTTTTTATGCTTTAAATACAGTGGTATTTATGTTAAACATTTAATTGAAGTTACTGGTTGTTACTTTAGGTGAAATATAATGTAGTATGTATCAGATTTAGAACAAGAAGTTGATTTCAGGCTTGAACAAATCTAACCCGAATTTAAACCTGAAAATAAGTTTGAATTGGGTAACCCAAATTAAACTCGAACCCGCCCGAATTCAACTTAGACAATATTTGAGTTGAATATCTCAAATTGAGGTCGAATTAAAGTTAGAATTAAAAATTTTATACCAAAATTAGAGTAATATTAACCTCTCGACCAGCCCATCCCGCTTGAACCCCCTAAGCCCCAAGGGGTGTTTGTTTCGCCGGACAATGGGGGATTACTAGGTCGAAATATCCTGGGACCCATTTATCTCTTATTTGGTTGAAATTTTGATGGGATACAAGTTATGATTGAATTGATCGGCCGTAGTGAAGTAGTACATGTTTTCCCTTCTAAACCTAATTCTCGTAACCCATGAGCTATAGGCCTGTCCATGGGCCGGGCCGAGCCTGCCCCGCCATTTTTTTTTTGGCCGGACTTGGGTAGTGCAGGCCTAAACCCGTACTTGGGCAAGTGCGGGCCGGGCTCGAGCCGGGCTTCGGTTAGGGGTAGCTGCCCGCAGCCCAGCCCATCACCTACTGGGTGGGCTTTTGCGGCGCTGGCTTGTGGGCAGGCTTTGCGAGCGGGCCTTATGGGCGGGCTTTTGTTGGGCCTATTGGGCGGGCTTCTTGGGCCCTATTAAAAAAATATACAATTTCATTTAATTTTTTTGTAAATTATATTTTAATTGGATTAAAAGTATAGTCAAAATTAAAAGGGACAAAAATTAAATAATGACATTGATGAATTGAATGTTTATTTGGTTTTAATTTGATAAATTAAATTTTAATTGGATAAAATTACATGTTAATTTGATATTGATTTGATGTATTACATGTTAATTTAGTGAATTAAATGTTTATTAGAAAAAATTGAATGTTAATTATATGAAATTAAGTGTTAATTTGATAAATTGAATGTTTATTTGGTTTTAATTTGTTAAATTAAATTTTAATTGGATAAAATTACATGTTAATTTGATGTTGTTTTGGTGAAATTACATTTTCATTTGATGAAATTGAATGTCAATTTGATAAATTTGAATGTTAAAAATGGATAAAAATTAAATAATGAATAATTTTATTTATGAATAGAATAGAAATTGAATCACTATAAAATGAGTACATCACAACTAGGTTGGCACCTACCTACCTATCTATCATTTGCACAATTCTATCAATTAAAGATTTTTGTACATGAAAAGCTAGAATATTTAACACACGAAAAAAATACATCAATCTTAATATCTAAATTTCTAAAACTTCAAATTCTGGCATTGGGGGATTTATTTCCATATTTTGATCTCTCGCTTCAGCAGCATACCAATCTTGAAGACACATAAGGACTTTCACTGTCTTTCCATCCAAGCAACTTCTATGCTCATCAATGACACGTCCACCTATACTAAAAGCAGATTCGGATGCTACAGTCGACATAGGAACTGTTAGTATATCACGAGCCATGGTGGAAAGAATTGGAAACCTACTTTCATATCCTTTCCACCAGACCAAAATATCAAAATCAGAATTTTCAACACTTACCATTGGAGCATTGTAATATTGTTGAAGTTCAGTTATCCCCCTAGATGTTGACATACGTCCTCTATTCAAAATTGATGCTAGCATAGATGCTGGGGCGGGATTAAGTGTACCACTATTCCCAAATGTTACACTATATTCATTAAATTTTTTTTTTAAATAATATTTTTTTTTATTCATATGGTTCATGTGGTCATCATTTAAGATACCACATAAAGACATAAAAACACTTATAAGACCAAATTCTTTAAATCGTGGGTCAATTAACATACAAAAATCAATAAGTAAAGGAAGTGGTGAAAAATATTTATTAAATTTAGATTGCATATTATGTAAAATAGTAGAAAATTCGGGTTCATTTCTATATAGTTCAAAAATATCACTGATACTAACTATATGCACATAGGCAAGTGTAATAGTTGGATAATAATTACCAGATAAAACCATAGTTGACTCATAAAAAACTTTTAAAAAATCTTTCATTTTATCACTGACATCCCATTCTTCTTCGGTGGGACGCAATAATGAACCAGTGGTATCTATACTAACATAGTCATTTAAAACAGCTTTATATTTAACTGCCACATCTAGCATTTTATAGGTGGAGTTCCACCTATGTTGTACATCATATGGTATTTTTTTGTATTTTAAATTATTCTTTTTAGACATAGTTTCAAATGTCGTAAGTTTATTTTTAGAACCTATTATATGATAAATAATATGTCTAATTTTATCAATTATAAATCTAATATCATGGAGACCACTTTGTACTATGAGATTTATGATATGACACATACATCTCATATGAAAAAAACTACCTTCACATGGTAAAGTTAAATAACATTTTAAATGACTTACAGCCCCACTATTATTTGTTGCATTATCTAAAGTAATAGTAAAAGTATTTTTTTGAATACGATAAATTTGTAACTGATTATAAATAACTTCAAAAATAACTTGTGCACTATGATTATCTTCAATCCTTGTAAAAGTAATAATTTTTTTTTGCATAACCCAATTATCATCAATAAAATGAGCAGTTATACATAAATATCCTAATTGTTGGCAAGAAGTCCAAATATCAGAAGTCAAACAAATTTTACTTTTAAGATTACCAAAATAAACAATTAAATTATTTTTTTCTTGTACATAATATTTAATAACATCTCTTTGACATGTTTGACGAGAAAACTTTCGAAATGAAGGATTAAAACCACTTTGTAACATTCTTTCAAATTCAGCATCGTCTACAAGAACAAATGGAAGATTTCTCATAACAATCCATCTAACAATTGTTTTTTTAGCAGAATCAGGTTCATAACTAAAAGTGCTTAGTGTACCGGTGCTAGCAGATTGTGATAACATTGTTTGTCTAATATCAGTTTGACCTCTTAATAAACATGAATGTAAATGTCTAGTTAAGTGACTAGTTCTATTTTTAGAGTCTCCATTAAACTCTTTTTTACAATAATTACATATACACTTTTCTGATGTAATGAACCCATTAGAATTTTTAATTTGAATTTTCTCAAAGTGATCCCAGACTTTGGACTTTTTTCTTTTATTAGATAGCACATTCCCAGTAGAATCTATCTCAGAAGTTGAAAATAAATCAGGGTCTTCACCCTCATTGATATTTTCATTATCATTAGACTCAAGAATTTCGTTATAAAAAATATTTTGTGAATGAGATAAAACCATTACGTAAATTAAACTATAAAAATAAAATAAATATTTAAATAATGTAAAAAAACTTTCTCACCAAATGAGACCACTTGACAATTGTCACTTGTGAGTTGAGAGCAAATGAGAGTTTCGGCTTTGAGACTTCAGAACACTTGATAATTCTGACTTGTGAGTTGAGAGCAATTGTTAGTTTCGTTCGGCTACTGAGTTTGAGAGTAAATAAGAGTTGTGAATTGTGATTTGTGAAGTTGAGAGCAAATATATTTATAAATTATAAATTAAAAAATGACCGTTTATTTATTACCATTTATTTGTGACCGTTTAAAAAATGAGAGTTCAGGCTCTTTACTGACTGACTGCCAATGCATAGACTGAACTGAAAGACAATGCATAGCTGCATAGGCTAAGGGCCTGAGGCTAAGTCTGACTCACTGTCTCACACTGGCCACACTGGCCGACTTTGCTTGACTTTTTCACTGCCTCACATTCAAAATTTTGAAACCAACACAGCAACAGATTCACTGCCTCACGTGACAAATTTTTTTAAAGTCACCAACCATTCTTTCTTTTAAGTCACCCACCAACCATTCTTTTAAAGTCCAAACAACCATTCTTTCATTTCAAGTGTCCAACTTTTTTTTTTCTCCACCTCTTATAAATATATGTTTGATAAAAAAAAAAAAAACTTATATGAGCGGATATGGGCTTCGGGCATGTGGTCGAGTATTGGGGCCAGGCTCAGGCTTCGGTCGGGTAATGAGTTTGGGGGTAAACCCAAGCCCTTTCTTAAAGGATATTGGGCTC
>CM042192.1:11473592-11487346 GCA_023539305.1 Ilex asprella | reverse complement strand
TTTCATTTGGATTTTTATCTTCACTATTCTTTCTCGCTTCATTCCTTCCATCGTCTATTTCTTCATTTTGGTCTTCCTCTTTGTTCTTGACTTCAGTAGGAATTTATCTAGTTGATGAGTGAATATTTTAAAGGAAATGAGAGTTTAAAAGATTCTATCAAAGTTGGTGATAAGAATCGGGTTATATTTCGTTATAGCTTTTCAAGGGCTTAATTATCATTTTGACTATTTATTTATTTATTTTAGGGTTTGTGCTCTCCTTATATAAATAGGGAATATGATATTTGTTTTAGCAGACTTATATTATTATTAAATATTCATATTGTTTTCTTCTCAATTTTTTTTTTCTTTTCTCATCTCTTATACTTGTCTTCCTAGTCTACATCAATTTAGTATCAGAGTTAATCCGATCTACATCAGTTGGCCTATCAGAGGTACCCATAAACTACATCTTGATATATTCGATTTTATATAAATTTTTGGTACAATAATTTAGGTTTTTATTATTCTTACCCCTTTAATTTTCTTTGCTAATAATAGATGATTGGGCTTTGATTATTGAATGTGAACTGAGCAGTAACAATAGGATCAATTGTATATCCATATTTTTGGTAATGGGAGGGTGAGGAAGACATGAGTTAGTTTATGTGAAATATGTCAGTCATTTGTTGGCACCTTCTATGCTATTTTAATATATTGAATAAAATGGACCTTGATTGCTTAAAATTTGTTATATTTAATTGGATTTTTAGTTTTGGAAGTTTCTTATTATGGATTAAACCTTGAATTAAATTATTTTGGTTTATGGGGTTTGAATAATTTGATTGTGTTAGATTAAATTGTTTCTATATTTAAGTTTGGTTTAATAGACTTGTGATATAATTAATTTTTTCTAAATTGTTTCTATTAAAATTTTGTATCTATTTATGTTTAATTTAATAAATTTTTTATAAATAATATTTTTGTGTATAATGAACAAATTAATTTTTAAATTACAATAGATAAATTTCTTAAAAGAAAATAAACATTAAAACAACCATATGCTACCAAACAAATGGTGATTGTGATGCGGATATATTCTTGTCGGGTGTCCCTTCTTATGCCTTATCATTAGGACCCAACTCAAATTAAAGGATATGTGCATGTGTACTTTGGAATTATGCTTTGAAAGTGTCTAGCACAAGCCATGAATAGAAGACCTTTGGTTTTCCAAGGAGCCTAGCTGGTTTTTACACTTTTTGAGTGGGAAAATTTGTAGAAAATATTGAGAGGAACAACGAAAATATTGAGAGGAACAACTTCTTTTGTGGGAAAAAATGGAAGATAGCAGCCCACTTCTTGCTCTTGTTTAAGGCTCATTTCTACTCTGATCGAGCTGAAATTTCAGGAACATATTCCTCTCTTCCACATCTGATTTCTACCGATTTGGGTCGTCAATCGGACTTTTCTACATGTGATTTTCAATGACACAAGTTCATCCATTTCGGTGAGATCTTTCTAGTTGCTTTGTGTTGAAATCCACCTAAGGGTGAAGTTTTTATGTTTGGGAGCCAAGGAACTATTTTTCTCTTGATGTTTGATATCTCTTGTTGTGACTAGAAGACTTATAATTCTACTTTCGTTGATAGTGGAAAGATTGAACCAAGTTTGGTTCTGTGGTTTTTCTCTTAGCCTTGAAGGGTTTTCACGCTAAAAATTCTTGTGTTTCTTTTTGTTGGTTTGATTTGCTTTTGTGCTTGTTTGTGGTTTTGGTTATTCTCTATTGATTTGCACATAGAGGAAAAATCACTAATTTTCCCAACAATTCTAAGCAGAGTTTTGGAGATCTTCCAGATGTTACATGCTTATGGATAGCTTTGTTGTGATTTTAGTTTTATTTGTTCTTTTGGACATCTCTAATCTATACGGATTACGCCCATAATTAGCAATTTTTTGAGTGACATTGTACTTAAAAGTACCATTGATTAGTTGTTTTGCGAAAGCAATGCAGATATTAGAGAATTTAAAGATATTTATAAATTGTATGTTGACCCTAGTGTGAGAGAAGTCTGGTAGTAATTTCATGGTAGGGATTGTCTCTTTGTCAACTTGTCCCTAGCGCTTGGAAGACCCTAAATGGTCTCATGGCACGACGGCATCTTAGTAGTCAGGATCGCTACTTCATTTCTTTGGAGGAGTTCGTGCACTGCTTTAAGGTAAAAGAGTGCAGCCATAAATGTGTTTTTTACCTTAGCACCCACAATTGGGTAAGACAAGAAAATTGTAGGCATGGTGGGGATGATGAGAGATGAGGATAAGGAAGGATTTCCTCACAGAAAACAAATTGAGCATGCTACACTTTTTGTCATACGTCTATTGGTTTTTTGTGTGTGTGTACATTTATATGCAAGTATCAAGAAATTTGATGACTAATCTAAAAGTAACATTGTCAATAGGTCATATCATGTTAAATCCATGTTTTGTTTAAATTTTATCATCTATAATTTATTGAACTCATACCCGACATATATTTATTCGCATATAGTCGAATACATGTCATGTATGACTCATGTACAATATACAAGTCATGTTTAACAAGTTCGTATCGTGGTTAGCCTATTTTAAGTTGACACATTTTTTTGACAAGTCTAATGGGTCCCACTCACCACCTGAACCCAATAATACTCCACCCAACCGGGCTAATTTTGTGTCAGTTTTCAGTTGGATTCGCAGGTTTTTTACAAAATTATTAGTTGGCCTGTCATAGTAACCCTTCGGGGTACAAGGACGGGAGTGCCAGAGGTTTGAAGCTACCAACTACGAAATGTGCCTCCAAAATTTATTGAAACCAATGATCAGGCAGAAACAATTTGTTTTACTCAAGATATTGGCAATAATAAGGCCTGAGAAGTATGCCATTTACAAAAATTACAATACATTTATGAGCAGATTATCTGGTTGAAGTTCTAAGAAACAAGAACCAGGAAAAGAAACACACATTCGGGTTTCGCTACATTGTATTCAAAGGAGCTGAGAGATTAAATATGAATTGTCAGGAACAATCATTCTACACTGCGTCTTTACCCCATCAAAAATAATCTCCAGTGCCTCTTTTCCCGATACATGCTTACTTTCTCTAGTGTATTAGAATCAATTTCCCCTATCAAAAACTCGAAAACCAAAAGAAGAAAAGTATAAAAAGAAAAACTTCTGACAAGGCCAAAATTTTCTACTTTCAACTCTACAACAGCGCCGATATGGTTTTGTCGAGCTTGAAACTATCCAAGATTTCAACAAATTAGGATGTGATGCAAAGTTTCACAAATCAACTCGTGATACAACCTTGGAGATATGGGTGGGTCTGATTCACATACCGTTCCCATAGAGGCCTATACCTGCCAATTCCCAACTTCAGCCATGGCTTCATGTTCCCATTGAAGTGAATTACAGCTGCGCTCTCTATCAGGCGATTGTCAATATTCAAGTCGTAACCCAATCCCAAGACATGCCATCTCCGATCAAGTGGCTCTGTCAATCCATAAAAAGCTAATAAGCCCGGAGGAAGGGTGCCCAGCTTCCAGAGTGTCCCATCAGTATTCTGCTCCTGCCAGTAATGATACTTTGCAGTCACATTTGCTTTTCTCCATGCAATCAAATCAAAAACATTCATACCAAATGCCCATCCACAAGTCTGAGGATCAAACTTGGAGCTAATGATTGGATTTGAGAAATTAAGATACTTGTAATAACGATGAAATGCTTCAAGACAGGTTTCCACTGCTCCATTTACATTTCCATGCAAATCCACTGAAAACAGAGGGATAAGATCCTTTTGGACAACGACATCGTCATCAAGAAAAATCACCTTTTCCAATTGAGGATAGATCTCTGGGATGTAAAAGCGAAGGTGATTCAACAAAGACAAATACTTTGGATTCCGAAACTTTGGCTCAATATTCACATCCTGTGAACCTTCAAAGTAGTGAGCCCGTGAATTTGCATCTAGTAGCTGTCTAACAACGGGAGTGTAAGAAGCATTCAGCCAACCAAAGTCCTCCATTTTCTGCACTTCTATCATAGATCCTTTGAAGTCATTACTGAGAAACCAAGCCTGCATTGCCCCATAGTTCACACCATTTGTAACAATGTGGAAAACAAGTTGCTTTGGATGCTCAGCATTTGAGATAGTCGAGTTGACAACAACGGAAACAGCCAGCAGATTATCTGAAAATATGCAAAAGTGGTAGAGATTGTTATCCACTAGTCGGGGTGATGTCCTCTGCTCATCTGCAAGCTTTTGTATTGACTTCTTCTTGAGCCAATCAACCATTAGTTTAATTGTTATGCAGTGTAGATTCTTGGGTAGTGCTTCTGCAGCCAATTGTCCAAACACGGTACTTTGGACAGTTGCTGTATTCACACGTTGTTCAAGGGCTTGAATGTGGGATTTCATTGTCATGATTGTGGTTGCTATATCATAATGGGCATCTTGTGCCTTGAAAATCAGAAATGATATGCTTTTTATGATTGGCTCTGCTTCGCCTAGTGTGATGGGCTCCTCCCTCATGGCAGCTTTTGAAAGTAAAAATTGGCAAGTTCTTATCTTTGAACTGAGCTCCCAAGCAAGGTGGAGGTTATTATGCTCTTTTGCAATAATGACATAGGCTTTGGCAAGTGTCATTTGTTCCGCTAATTGCCTAGCATATGAACTAGCACTTAACATTTCTTCAGTTAAATTTAAATACTCATGCTTGACCTGTTCATGTCTGGCATCTCTCTCCTGGCAAAAGGGACAAAAACATGCACCATATAAGTTCTCAGAAAATTAACTGAAAAAAGAAGCAACATATCAAAACTTATTAAGCCAAAAGTCAATTATTGAAATGCAGCAACTAACATCTAGTGTCATAGAAAAGGGAATGCAAAAATTATATTTGAAAGAAATTTCAAGTACACAGCCCCAAGATGACATATGTATCTCACAGTATGAAGATATGTCCTTTTTGAAAGTGGTGCTGTGTATCCTCTTGTGCAATGAAAACAAAAGCTATCAATCCCCTTATCGACATTGTATGGAGGGTTAGAATACCGTAAACATCCTAAATTGAGCAGTGTCGCAGCAGTAAAAATTGCATGGTTGAATCGTTAGTTCTCATAATGCCAAATAATGAAGGATGCAAGCCTGTAGACAATATTCATTGTTCAATGTTACTGTAACTCTTTTTTCCCTTTGTCTTGATAAATTTTCTTGCATTTTAACCGAAACAATCTCTACAATTTAAAAGTCTAATTTATTAGAAGATTATGTTGCAATCACGTAATGGATCTTTTGCAGCAAGTGACTGCTCCTTGCACAAACTTACATTCTCACCCTTAACGGCTAAAACTTTTACCTACATTACGTGTTGACACTTGTTAAACGCGTAAGGTACCTAATTTAACAATTGACAACTAGGCAAGGACACGGAATATACACTCAACATGTTGCAGTGGACATGCAGCTAACAAGCATGTCTAGGGAATTCAAGTTCACTCTGTTTTTACGTTGTCCTATTTCCCCACTGAACACACCATTTTAAAAAGCGACATTTTGCCCCATGAAAGAAATGAACAACACGAGCATTTGAATATTTGATCCTGTCCCATATACTTCAGTACGGGGTTGAAGGAGTTCAACACCTACCCATGTAGCCACACCAAACACTTGCACCCAACTCTACGTAACATAAGGTTAACATTGCACTTAGTAGCAGACCCTCTTTAATCAATCCCTCCCTTTGAAGGACATCACAAAATCGTTTTCCTATATGTAAGCATTAAATTACTATGAGAAAAGAAATAAATGAATTTCAAACACTGGATTACTTGTCTTTCACAATTATGGATACTTAATTTCGATCTCCTTTCATCAGGACTGTAATGAATAAATATTGGACACAAGAGGGGACTTGGACCGGAAAGAAATTGATCCCCTCCTTTATTCTTTCTAATGATGGAGACTTCTAACAAGATGTTAAAGAAGAAACAAATATTGTAATGCTGGAGGAGAATCCATCTCAGTTCCCCATCTACAATTGCAAAAGGAAACCTCTGCTTTATGTGGACCCAGGGGGAGTAATTGAGGCACTTGAGTCGTCCTCTTCTTTGCTTTGAAGTGGTACCCAATCTGAAGATGAATTATGAAGAGTAAAAACCTGTTGAGTTGATTTTGTAAAGATGGTATTAGGGTTTGTAAGAGAGAAGAAGAATGAGAGAGGTAAGAGAAAGAAAGACAAGGAATAATCTGTATATAGGCTTTGTTGCCCCATAACATCTTATTTATATTGAACACTATCTTGGGTAATTAAGATATTGCCCTACATAAATATAAAACATAAAAATAAGAACTCTAACACTCTCCCTCAACCTAGAGCATAAAAATAAAAAATACTCAACTTGGAATATAGATGATTGAAGGTAGCACGAGATAATGTTTTGGTAAAAATACCACCCAACTAATCACCAGACTTGATATATAGAGTGATAATCTTCTTTCGCATCAAGATATCCAGAATAAAATAACAATCCACCTCGATGTGTTTGTTACGCTCATAAAACACTAGATTACTGACAATGAAAATAGTTGTTTGATTATCACAATGCATCTGCATAGGAGAAGGTACATTAATCCCTATATCACAAAGTAGAGAAGGAACTCACAACATTTCACACGTTGTGTGAGCCATACCCCGATAGTTTGCCTCCGCACTAGAATGTATAACTACATTTTGTTTCCTGTTCTGCCAAATAACAAGATTACCTCTAACAAACCTACAATAACTAGAAGTAGATCACCTATCAATATGACTACCTGCCCAATCAACATCAAAAAAGCCCGTAACAATCATAGTAGTTAAGATAGACATAATAATTCTCTCCTGGGTGCTCCTTTAAGATACCGTAGTCGCCTCCTAATTAGGCCAACGAGGAGCATCAATCTCCGAATGCGTAACTATGAGATAGACCAATTTATCAACCAACATTCGATAACGCCCTATGTCATCAAAAATTTCCCCACTCTCAGCATCTAACTTGACTGTAGAATTCATTGGGGACGAACACCAAGTGTACCAATTTCAAATAGTAAATCCAATACATACTTTCGTTAGTATAAATTGGTACCTTTCTTTGATCGAGTAACCTCAATCCTAAGAAAGTACCAATGAAGACCCAAATCTTTAGTCTGAAACTACTTCCTCAAATGAAGCTTAAAACTAGCAATACTATCAAAACCATCACCACTAATGATAATGTCATCACCATATATAATGAGAATGATAACCCCTTGGATAAAATGACGAATAAACATTGAATGATCTAAAGTAGAGCTCTTAAAACCATTCTAAAGGACCACATTACTGAACTTATCAAACCAAGCAAGTAATAACTGTTTCAGACCATGTAGTATTTTCTTTAGGCAACATAATAATTGTTCCTTAATAGAGGTGACAAAACCTGGAGGTTGAACCATGTATACCTCCTTTTGTAAATCTCCATGTAAAAAGGTATTTTTTATGTCCAACTGGTACACGAGCCAATCATAACAAGCTACGACTGAAATAAGAACTCTAACAGAGTAAAGTCGAGCAATAAATCGGCACCGTATGGATGGTTGTATCTTTTGGCAATCAAACAAGCCTTTAAACGCTTGACATAGCAATCTGAAAGATATTTTATCGACTAAACCCAATGAGAACTAACAGGCTACTTTCCAGGAGAAAGTGAAGTGAGATCCCAAGTTTGATTCTCCTGAAGAGCTTTTATTTCCTCATTTATAGTTAGTTTCTTTCTAGGAGATGTCAAAACTTGTGTCAAGGAACTAGGAACAACCATAGATGACAAGGTACATGCAAAATAGAGGAAAGTCGATACAAGGAAACAAAATTAAATATGAAATGAAATGTCTGGTATAATTACAACTATCTTTCTTTATTGCAATAGGCAAGTCCAAAAAAGAGGGAGTAACAGAAGGCTCAAAAGTAAGGACCTCAGCTGAATCAAGTGATAGTTGTGGAGCATGAGATCAAGGCACAACCTGTGTGTTCTTGGTACACTAATAAATTTGCAATGGGGGGTTAGCAGATAAAGAAGAAGATATTGTCATTGAAGGTGTAAAGAGAACCGAAGCGAATCAGTCTCCTGAAGTACATGCAAGAGGTGGAGCGAGCGTTTTATCAAAGCAACGCAAATAGTATAAAAAAACAAATATTTTAGTTTAATTACTTTAAATATTCAAGTTCTAACTTTAAAAATACTAAATATTTAAATGCAACAAAAAACATAAATATTTAAATTCAAACAAACAATAATAATCTCAAATCTTAATGGCAACTGTAGCATAAAAATTAAATTAAAAAAAACACTAATAATAACTCAAATCCTAACATTTGAAAGTGTAAACCACACAATTCAACCAACTAAACATTTAGTCTAATGCTTTCACAAATCTCAAGGACTTATAAATCATCCTCATCACCAATCAAATAATCTTCTTTTTTTGTAGGTTCAGATCCCTCTGTATCTTCCTCCTCTATCTCATCTTCATTATCCTTAGATTCATATCCCTCTATATCATCCTGTCAAAATAGAGAAGATCAAGAGGTGTGGTTTGGTTATCTTCCCGAGCACTAACCATAAGAGGTGCGTAGAATGGAGGTGGGCCATGATTTAATTCAAAAATCGTTCTTTCTTGCCCAACCATCCAACATGCTATATAGCATAACCTTGGATCCTGGATCTACTGTTGATTGACCTCAAGGTCTCGACAGCAAATTCTAGGTTGATTACGATTTAGTTGTTAGGCATATATAGGTATAAGGGCAACCGACTGTAATGGGCATATCAAAATTTTATCCAATTAATCAATCTAACGGCTCATAATAGAAAAAGAAAGCTATTTAAAAATTTTCACTAAAGCACTTGCCCCGTCGCTTTGCGCTTAAGTGACAAAGCAATCACCTCGGTCTCTTTAATCTTGCCTCATTAAAGCTCGCTTTGCTTGGACTTTTCCAGACAACCTAGGCTCGCCTAGAGTCGTCTCTCACCTAGGTGCGACTTTCATAGCATTGGAAGAAGGTATACAAACTGGTATAATAGTTCTAAATAACTCATCCTGACGAGAAAAAACCAAATCAGGAAAAAATTATGTTTTGAAGTAGAGAAGAAAGGGGATGACTCAAAGAAGCTAATATCAATATTAACATGGTATCGGTCAATACATGATGATGTTTTCGTTCCGCAGTACCATTTTACTGGGATGTGTGAGGGAAAAAAGTTAAATGAATAATATCATGATCAAAACAAAAAGAATGCATAAATAATTGAACATACTTAAGAGCAGTGTCGGAACGAAATATTTTAATGCGCTTATCAAATTGCACGAAGATTTCATTATAAAAAATGACAACATTTTTTGGTAATTTAGAACGATCCTTCATAAGAAACAACCAAGTCATTTGAGAAGCTAAATCCAATATATGACGATGTTTTCATTCTGCAGAACTATTTTCCTAGGATGTGTGAGGGCAAAAATTTTAATGACTAATAGCATGGTCAACACAAAAGGAATACATAAATGATTGAACATACTCAAGAACAGTGTCACAATGAAATATTTGAATACGTTTATCAAATTGCACAAAGATTTCATTATAAAAAATGACACAATTTTCCAAATATTTAGAAAGATCCTTCATAAGAAACAGCCAAGTCATTTGAGAAAAATCGTCAGCAAAGATAACAAATATTGAAGTCCAAAAATACTCTTTATTCTTGCAAGACCTCAAATGTCTGAATTAATAAGGTTAAAATGACTAGAATCATGACTATTATTACAACTAGAGAAAGAACTAAGGTGATGCTTGCACGCTAACAAGCTTCACATTTTAACATAAAGGAAGGACTCAAACTAGGAAGAACTTAAAGAAGCTTCTACAAGGAAGAATAACCCAATCAGAAATTCCGCTGGAATGGAGAAACTATAGCACTCAAGACAGGTATTGATTCTCAAGAGCCCAAGTAATAGAGATCGTTCTGCTCATGTCCCAAACCAATCACTTTATTCGTCTAGAAGACTTAAAAAACACAAATTGGGGAAAATGTCACAAAACATTAGAAAGCATTAGTCAATTGACTAACAAATTGCAAGTCATATAAAACCCAAGAAAATTAAATAATTTAATTAAATGGGTAATACAGTAATTAAGCTAGTTAATCACGAGTTAAAAACCTAAATTTTTATATAATTCTAATGACGAAACGAACCTCACCGTTAGATTTGTTTCGCGAAATCAAGTTAACCGATCAATTTTCATTAAATTTTGAGACAGTCAAAATTTTCACATAAAATGAGACAAAATATGCGATCAGGTAATGCACGATTAAAATTCCAACGAACAAGTTTTAGTCCCGGAACCCATAATATAATTAAAAGATTAATCAACTAATCTTATCCAAGTGGACAAGTGTCGCACTGTGATTGGTTCTCTAGGTTTTTCAACCAATCAAAAGGTGACACGTGGCATACTGTGAGCCAAGTATGGGAAGAGTATTTAAAGGAAAAAAATCAGATTTTCTCCCATTCCTAGCTATTTTCGTTAGAGAGAGAGAAAAACCAAGTTCTTCATTTTTCCCACCTTCTTCCTTTCATAACTCAAGATCCAACTGTTGAAATTCAATCAAACAAGAACAAAAATCGTTCTTCTAGACGAGGGCTATGAGTCAACACTAATTTCAAGTCGTTTTCACAAATTCCAAAATTTAAGAGCTTGGGGTTAGGGCTTTGAGGAGCTTGTCTTGGGCATTCGTGAAGATTTTCTTCTTGTTTACACTTCAAAGGTGAGGGCTTCCTCATATTTCCTATTTAGAATTACTCTTAATTGTAAGAATATATATGGTATGGGTTAGGTTATGCAAATAATTTACATAGTTATCATGTAACTAGTGTGGCTAATGGGATGTTTGGGTGAATTGATTAGCATTATACTAATTTCTATTTGATTTTGGGTGTTGAACATGTTAAATGAGAGTTGTATGAACGGGCACGCTATGTGTTTACAGTTTATGCCTTATGGGTGTTTGATAAAATGTCAAAGTATGTTCAAGTGTGTTATTTGAATTGATATTGATTAAAACATGCTTAGTGATAATTATGGGATGTTCTTATATGCCACATGATATAATTAACATTTTGATGTTTATGAGATGTTGTCATATGCTTACATGGTATAATTACCATTATGATGGAATAGAATAACAATTGCATATTACATTACATGTGTACAAGTCGCACTTCGTTCGTGGGCATTGACATTAGTGTGAGTGTGCATGGATAAGGTCAAATCACCACATGCTGAGTTGATTGGTGAGCTCGGGAATATTGGATCAAGGTCGAATTGAGTCTCACAGAATATTGCATGAAGGGCGTATTGGGTATAATAAGAAGGTATATATTTTCCCTCATGTATAAAGTCCGATTACTTGGTTCACACATTTTCTGACAGTGAAATTGATTGGATCAAGATCCAATTGACTCTTGCGGGATATTGCATGAAAAGCGTGTCGGGTATAGCAAGAAGGAATAGATTCTCCCTCAGGTACAAGGCCCAGTTACTTGGTTCACACACTTTCCGGCAGTGAAATTTCAAAAAATTATGTCAGTGTATTCGAAACCAGAGTTGTGATGTCCTCAAATGTCGTGTCGATTTGGTAGCCTGTTAGTGTGATGTCCATAAATTACCTACCCAAGAAAGACACCATAATTGATAAATGGTCATTGAGCGTGTATAGCATCAATGACGGGGGGTTTGAAATGTCTAGTTCATGACATTGCATTGTATCATATGTCATGCATGGGAACCTAGGGGTGGGTTCGGAGTTGGACATTCATTCATAAAACATCATTCATAGTTGACAAGCTTAATATCATTTCTATGTTACTTATGATATATGTTTGGCTTGATGAAAGTGCATTCATATCATATGCATTATGATTGAGAGGTATTCTCTACAGGAAATACCCTATTGGGCTTCGGCTCACCCGTTGTGGGAACACTTTTTAGGTGCTAGCACTTCAATAGATGACCCTCCCATGGGTTTGGCTTGATGATGGAGCAGAAGCCTAGAATTTCATTTTGAATGTATACATGCTTAAGCCCCATTGTATCTATTTAAGCCTTGTATTTTGGCTATACAAATTTTTTATATTATTTTGAACAAATTGTATCATTGGGGACATTAAGTATTTATTCGTATGAGGAATGTATATTGTTATATTGAGACTTGTTGGTAAATGCGTAATTGCTTAAATATTGGTATTAGACCTGGGAATGGTCATTATGTTAATTAGAACACAGGTTGTGTGTTGAGTGGAGTTCCTCGTACAAAGAAGACTTTGCCCGGATTTCATTCAAAAAAGACCCCCGAATCTTGGTAGGTCACTAAGTTAAAAGGAAAATGGAGAACAAATAAACCAGAGATTAAGGACATTGATGTAGTGAGAGGAGATCGTCAGTTCCACGCACTAGGCAAAAGGAACCATCAGCCAAAATTATATGAGAGTCAAAAGGTTGGAGATTAAAAAACACGGAGGAAATACCAAACATGTGAGCACAATCTCCCGAAATAATAATCTAAGAAGGTGAGGCTAATTGGGTTGCCACATATCTTTAATTACCTGCATAAACCAAACAAACAACAGAAGTCCTGAGAAGATAGTAAGGATAAATGTTGGATGAGCTAACAAAGCTAAAAAATAAGATGGTCATGAGAATCTGACGTAGAGTTAGAAGGTATTGCAGTAGATGTCTAAGATACCGATGGATCCAAATCATCCAAAGCCTGATTAGCATAGGCTGATCTCCTATACATATCCCAACAATAATCCTCCGTATATCCAATGTCACCACAATAAGTACATTTCACCAGGAAACATGGAAATTTGCTGGAGTGGGACAGATTTTCTCGTGTCTCTACATGGTTGAAATATGTTCAGATTTTGATCCTACTGTTACGTTACGGTCCTATGTTGCTCCTCCTCTGGATCCATTTGATTTTTGTAGTAACGTATTAGTTTCTTGCCCACGAGGAAAAGAGAAGCTGAATTAAGACAAGCTCAAAACACAGCTTTTTTGGTAAGTACAATTAATGGTGTGAAGAATTGTTCGAACCTTATTTGTGATCGTTGGAGCCCCTAAGAAAATCATTTCTTCTCAGTATTTTTCTTACGTATCCTGGTTCTTTTCAATAATTTTCAGTATTCTACTTTTTCTTCTTCTTCTTCTTCTTCATATTGTTCCCTTCATCTTTTTCTTCGTAATAGTTTTCTTCTCAGCTTTTCTTTTTCTTTTTCTTTTTCTTAGTATTCTACTTCTTTTTTTCGGTATTTTTCTTTTTCTTCTTGTTCTTGTTTTTCTTTCTTTTGTTTTCTTCTTTTTCTTGGTCTTCTAAGTACTAATAATTTTTAGTTTGTTCTTCTTGTTCTTTCTGTTGTTTTTGTTTTTTGTAATATTCTTCTTCTAAGTATTATTTTTCTTCTCCTCAATTCTTATTATTCTTCTTTTTCTCAATATTGTTGTTCTTTTTCATCGCCTTCTTAATATTGTTTTTCTCAATATCCTTCTTCTTTGTACTCTTTGTCTTCTTCTCAGTACTCTTGTTCATCTTCTCAGTATTCCTTCCCTTTTTTGTGTTTTTATTCAGCTTTTTAGTGTTCTACTTCTTCTTCTTCTTCTTCTTCT
>CM042192.1:11456574-11473192 GCA_023539305.1 Ilex asprella | reverse complement strand
CCCCCCCCCCAAAAAAAAAAATTTCACATTTTTTTTCTGTCTTCTTTTTTTTGGTTCTCAAATTTTTTTCTTTAATTGTGCATTTCATGCTGCACTCTATCTTTTCTCTATGTCAGACCACTCATGCAGTTTTCATTTTTCCTTCTTAACATATCACCAATTTGTTTGCAAATGGAGAATGAATTGGTGATTGATCCAAACTTCTTGACAAACCAAAATAAAACCATTTTACATAATAGAATAAATTTTTCAATCCCTCATTTGCCTTAGGTATTAAGGCCAAGTCAGAGTAACAGATTTTTTCCCAGCTAAAATCTAGAAAGCTCCCCTTGATGGTTGATTTTATCTAGTGAGGAGACCAATTAAAAAAACACCTATTCTCAAGCTACACTAAGATGTTGACAATGGGACTCTACTACATTGGATCAATAGAGCTACCATTTTGTATACTAAACCACCTTGTATGTATTACAGTACATCATACGAATAGCAAGCTCATAATTGAGTCCTGATTTTTTTTTGTCAACCAACGTGTTATCAAGATGTCTCCAGTCACACAAGCTTACATCATTCCATTTGAAACCATGAAAATAAGGAACATACAATTTTGTATACAGTTACGTCCAATCCATATGACATCTTCTATAGTGTCATGATCCAAGGCAAAAAAGGTCCTAGTGGCACTAAATATCTTGAACATTATTGAAAAAGATTTCAAACACTAGTCGAGGCCTGCGCATCGAGGATACATGATCCACAAGGAAAGGAAGTTCATCCAGCAAACCTAAGCATACTAGAAGGAAGAGACAAAAAACTAATAATCGTTGGTACGACTATTCCCAAACCAAATTTCTACTTGCTTCTTGTTACAGAATCTAAAACAAACTTCTAAGAAATGAACATCACTTCAGTGCAAAACACAAATACAACATATTACTTTGCTATTCATATTGGGGCTTACATGCCTACATATGGGTTCCAAAATCAAAAATCAAACTCTCCAACTTCACAAATCACATATGTACAAGGAAGAAGAAAATTTTTGTTATAAACTCAAATTGCAGCAAGATGTGTCCCAAGATTAGATGATTTTGATGCAACAAATATTTCAACTTTATCAAATTGGAAGCATAGTCAACTGAAAATCCAAGCAACAAAACTAAAAGTATGATCTGGGTTTGATCTAGTCTTACCCTTATTGGCTGTTCAACCCGATCTGCATGGTGATGGTGATGATGAAAGAAAAACAAAACAACCCCAGCAATAGAGAATATCCCAAGGGCCGCCCAGATCCAACATGAAAACCCCCTTCGAACCGGGCGCCGGTAATCGGCCGCCCGCCGCCGCATCTTTTGTCGATTCCTTCCAGTATTCACCACCAAATCAAGAATTCAAGAAGACCCATCACTCAGATTGGATCAAGCAAGCATTGAAGTTGGAAATAATTGAGTATGTCACCACCAAATCAAGAATTCAAAATAACCCATCACTCAGATTGGATCAAACAAGCACTAAAGATGGAGATAATAGAGTATCTCACCACCAGGTCAGAAAATTCGAACCAACCTATCACACAGATTTGAACGGAAAAGCAATGGAACAACCGATGCCTCCCAGCATCAACCTTCTTAGGAGTTACAGGGCCTAATGTCATCAGGCAATACCTTATTTTGTAATTAGAAAATGGTAATATATGTGTACTGACTTTGGATGGATGATTTTAAATGTGAGGGGAGAGGTCACACATGCAAGTCACAACTTCAGTGGCGAGGGAAATGTGACTGTGTTGGTGTTATGTTCATATGAAAGGAGGCAATTGGGGAAATGTAATAAAAGGAGGGGAGGGCCAGCATGTAGATGAACATGTGCCGGTGTGTGCTACCAATATCAACTGTGAGTGAATCTTCTTCCCATTTGAATTATTACCGGATATAAAGACAAATTATCATTTACAATCCATTGGAATCTTGTTTATTCTTCTTCTTCATTTTAATTTTTATTTTTATTTTTTGGGTGTAAATTCTTATTTGATTGAAATTTAAATAATACATCATCCACTACTTCAATGATTAAACGAATTATAATTCTCTAAAAGTAAATTTTAGTCGAGATCAATCATGACTATTTAATTTTGTAGAATCTCACTAATTTAGTGGAACCAATCGATGCCTACTAATGTGAGTTTGAATGAATTCATGTGTAGACAACTAAACAGTGACACATGAAAAATATAGTCGAATTCAAATTTTTTTTAATTTAATTTTTTTTTAATTTTACTCAATGATAAATTACTCATCGCGTCAGGGTGGAAAATTCACTTATACATAACGGTTGTTTGGACTAATGGTAGGTGATCTACATTTGAGTAAATTTGAATAAAAATACAACGCTATGTCACTCAATATTACCATTCTAAGTTTTCTTAACAAACAGATTACTTTATTCAACTTTTTTATTTTTCCCCTAATAGAGAATGTTTCATAGCCTTGAGAAGGGTAATGTATGTATTATAAATTAGAAGGTTTCATAGATTATTTTCTAGGATTTTTAAATGTCACCATTTTAATTTTTGCAATAAATGCATAAACAAATCATGAAGAGCAATGCTATTGGGACCTAATTTGCTGACCTAATTCACTATGACCTTTGGATTGGCTATAGAGATCATCAAACATTGAAACTTTGTGTTGATCAAATGGTTCTACTGTAATCATATCATTATGTCAGTAAATTATATCAGTGTTTTAGGTACAAATAGTATTACTCAATCATGAAAGCTTCATATGGTACTTGGGATTTAGGTCAAGAAACCATGCATTTGTGCACTTTGTGTGCTTCTTCCTCACCAACCTCCACCACATTCAGTAATACCATTATGTCTGTTTATTTTGCCATTTATTTCAAATGTTATAATACTTATGGGACCCAGAGTACATGCATTTTGTATAAATCACTGGTTTATTGATTATTCCAGTCCATATCTTATCAATTTCCATAACTCTAGGGGAGATCCTTGTGTATAAACTATTGTTAATTTGTGTTGAAATTAGAACAAGTTAAAAGACATGGTTCGTGTCATTCTAAATCATGTAAATTGATGATGCACAAATTGGTTTGTATACCACAGTCAAGTTAATAATATAAAATACAGTAAAATAGGTAGAGGGAGAGAAGACAATGTTTATAGTAATTCAGTCAATCAAGACCTACGTCTACTTTCAATGGTTGAGTTCACCGGAAATTTTATTAATTCCGGTCCGGAGGGAGCACATAAGGTTACAAGCTTTTAGAGAAGATGAGAGAATGATGTCGGTCAGCCAAAAAGTATGTCGGTCAGCTGAAAATTTAAACGTAAACGAATGCCCTCCTTTCGAAGTTCCATTAGACACAGGGCATTGGGGGGCAAATGATGGGCCAAGCCCACGAGCCCAACTCATGTTACAAGTCCAAGAGGCCCAACTCCAAGAGATCCAATAAATTCAGCCTAATGTGGTCAACCCGGTCAAGCTCATCATACTCAAAGAGCTGCATTAGCAAAGAGCAGCTCATCAAGCTCAAGGAGTTACATCAAGAGGGGAACATGCAAGGCCATCCAAGAGCCTCCTCCTCTCCACCTTAGAGTCTAGGAGCTAGAGAGCCTCCTCTTCTACTACCTTGGAGTAAAGGTCATCCAATAGCCTTACTCTCGGAAAGGTCGCCAAGGAGAGGAAAGGTCGTCAAGCTATTTAATACTATTAAGTTGCCTCTAATCCATTATGACCATCAGACTGACTATACAATTACTACACAGACGACTATAAATTATAAGCTCCCCAAACACTTGGGGGCATCTCAAAAATCAAGATCATTCTCTCCTCTTCTCTAAAAGCTTGTAACCTTATGTGCTCCATCCGGACTGGAATTAATAAAATTCCCCGCGAACTCAACCATTGAAAGTGGTTTGAGTGGACGTAGGTCTTGATTAACTGAACCACTATAAACCTTGTTTTCTCTCCCTCTACCTATTTTACTGTATTTTATATTATTAACTTGACTGTGGTGTGCAAACCAATTTGTGCATCATCATAAATTATCGAGATTACTTAATCTATATCTAAAAGTTTATGGTTGTATATGCAAGGTTACTTTAGTCATTTGGTACTTGCACTCCATGTAATTTGTACTATAAAATACATCAATACATGTAAGCCTAGAGTGCACTAGGATTCTCATTTTACAAATCTGTTTATGTTATCAGAAGTTGTTTTAAGACAATATATATATACTAGTCATAACATGTGCCTAAAAGTATGATTGAATATAAAATTCGTACATTTAAAAAAATCATTCCACTATATTAAATAACAAATTTTCTTTTCTTTAGTTCTTTGATTACATCATTTAAAATTTATTTTTACCCATTATTTTCTTAAAAATATCGACAGAATTTTCTCAAAATATGTAGTTCGACAAATGGCGATGATGGTGGGCAACAATGAAAATGGTGGGTGTTGACGATAATAGTGGAATGATGGTGGTAGTAGTAATAAATATAAGAATAAGATGACGCTGATGGTGGGTGGTGGTGGAAGATGATTGTGGTTTTAATCGGTGGTGGATGGCGATGGTGATGGCAGTGGGGCAATAGGGGGGTGGTGGTGGTGTGACGACAACAACAATAGTGGTGGTGGTGGTGGGATGGTAATGGCGATGGTGGTAGTGGTAATGGTCGTGGGGGCGATGGTGGGACGGTGGGGGTGATGATGGTAGGGTGGCAACAACAATGGTAATGGTGGTGGGCCAGAAGGGTGGTGGCAGCTGCGGTTGTGGTGGTGGTGGTGGTTTGTTATGGTAGAGATGGTGGTGGTATGGTGACGATAGCGTTAGTGGTGGTGGTGGTAGGGAGATAGAGTGGTGGTTATGGTAGTGGGGTGGTGGCAGTGGTGGCAGAGGCAGTTGTAGTGACAAAGGTGATGGTGGAATGACGATGATGACGATGGTGGTGATAGTGGTGATGGTGGTGGGCATGGGGCGATGGATAGTTATGGTGGTGGGGGTGGCGATAGTAGTGATGGTGGGACGGTTCCAAACATTTTTTTTATATATATAAAATACTTATGAGAAGTTAAAAGTTCTAAAAGCGCTTTTAAAAATCACACAAACACTCCC
The DNA here is from genome assembly GCA_023539305.1 of Ilex asprella. Classification (NCBI taxonomy): domain Eukaryota; kingdom Viridiplantae; phylum Streptophyta; class Magnoliopsida; order Aquifoliales; family Aquifoliaceae; genus Ilex; species Ilex asprella. The sequence goes on along the minus strand of CM042192.1, from coordinate 11,468,044 downwards.
TTAGAGGCTTATTTCCCTATTAAATTGGAGGTGTTAATATTAGCCATCGGATTAACTTTAAAGTAAAATTTAAAGAGATTTCAACCGTAGAAAATAAAAGTCATTTTGTATATCCTTTGAGATTTAAATTGTATTATTGTAACGCCCCAAAATTCACTCTGGAAGGCATTACTATCTATAACCAATCATACCATGAAAGCACTAAATACGTCCATTAATAAAAGAGACGTCATTCATCATCCATAAAATATTTACAACATTATCTAAAAGAGTATGCCCAATTATGACATTTACATTCCAAAAATTTCACTATTATAATGCAGCGGAAAACAAAAGAAAGCTAGACTTCACAATATCTCCAAAACGAATTTCCTAGCTTAGAACAAAAGATAATATCGCTCTAAGCATCCGTCTCGAAATCCCCATGCCCATCTATGAGAGTCTCCCAATGTGCTCGTTCATCTACTCTGAGCTCCTTTCTTAGACCATAATCTGAAAATGTTTGTATGTAGGGGTGAGCACTAAGCTCTGTAAGAAAATCCTCTCAAACTCCAATAAGGTTTAGAAAACAATAAAACGGTTAGTCTCATTTTTCAACATATCATATATAACTTTTTGAAGAAAAACAGTGACATTGTAAACAGATCTCAAGTTTAAGCAACAACAGTAATTTTATGAATAAATGAACATAATATACAATTAATAGTACATTTCACTATAAATCGTTTCTCACAAGTTCTTGCAGAATCTCATACTTCCCAAAACTCTTGTAAAAACCATTTTTAGTAGAATAAACGATACACCACTGTATTCGTATCTCAGGTATGAAGTAAGATCCCGCATGGTCACCATTGAAAATATCATGTCCCACACAAGCACATACACAATGTTACCCCGTGAGCGATAGTGGTTTAGTCTTACTAAAGCACTAACCCCACTAAGAGTGGTAGGAAAAGTTCTGCCCCGCACGGGGTAAGAAGACGTCTACCCACTCTATGATACCCCGGTCAATAGTAGCACATGTTCATATCGTGCAACCACACAAGGAATACAATACCAACCATTTTCTCAATTAATACGCAAGTTTCACAATAAAACAAATATCCTCAATTTCACATCCCAATCCACATACATTTTTCCAATGGAGCAATTTAAGAAAAATACATGAGATCATCAAAATACCATTTTTTTTATTCAATATAAGGCACTAAAGTTTTGAAATCAAGAACAAATAAATGATCAAGCTTGGAAATTAAGAACAATGGAACAATCAAGTCTTGAAACCAATCACAAATGAATATCAAGGTTTGGAATCAAGAACAAAGAAGAAATCAAGAGAAAATCAATTCCCTTGAAAATTAGGATTTCGAAGACATACAAAAAGATTTATTAGTTACCCAAATATAACATAATGTAAAACAAGTAATATTTAAGGTTGGCAAACAAGAGCAAGGGAGAAATCAAGAGAAAACACATTCCCCTTGAAAGCTAGGGTTTCAAAGGCATACAAGAGATTTAGTGGTTACCCCACCCATATAGTATAAGACTAAGTAATGATTACAAGAATTGCAAGGAATGATGATTTTATAGCAAATAGCTAGGATTTAGAGTCAAGATAATACATATATAATAACCCTAACCTCAATGTAAGAGAATGGAAGAAAACTCTTATCTTGAATCAAGATCTCCAAGTAAAGTCCAAGCTCTAGAGATCTTCTTCCTCCCCTTTCTTTCTCCCTTAATCTTTTCCTAGGGTTTTAAGAGTTGTGGGGTGAGAATGGAATGGAATAATGGGGAAAATGAGGCTTATAGAGGTGCTTTAAAACACCAAAATCCAGTTTTTTTTTACTGTTCGTCAAGCCTCAGAAAAATCGTACCGGTACGGTTTAGCTACTGGAGTTCGGCATACCGGTACGGTTTGACTGACAGATTTTTACTTCAACTTCCAGTGTAGTTTTGACCCATTTAGAGGTCGAATTGGAAAATTTTCATGAAATACACTTTTGTATCCCTAGATGTCTATTATCCACTGTCCAAATTTTAGATCAAGTAGACATTAGAATGAAAAGTTATGCCCAACATACTAAGAAGTGTCCAAGATCCTTTCTACTCAAATTTTCGTTAAAGTTTGCTTTCGCTTCGGAATACTTCCTAACTTCAAATATACCCCATATTACCTCTCCCAATGTTTTTCGACCTTTCGGATTCAATGGAGCCCTTAGTTTGACCTAAAAATATTTAGTTTTATAATCAATCCTAATATCCAAGTAAATGTTTACCAAAATTTTAAAATACGAGGGTTAAGTATATCTTTACTTGATTGGTCTATTCGAGGTCCAACATACCATAATTGGTACTCTATTATTTTTCATTTTATAACAATTGAATGATAAAATGCCTAGCCCAAAATCTTGACAAACGAGTGTTAAAATTTCAGGTTTTCACAAAGTGTGTCGGTACGTGTGCCGGTACGACATACCTATTGGACCTCGGCGTACCGGTACGGGTTGTTCAATTTTGCATGTTTGGCCTATTTTTCATTTATAATACATTCTAAAACCTTTCAAGGTCAACCCCAAACTTATATAACATACATTTGTACATCAATTATAGTTAGAACAAGTTCTATTATATGCGGGGGTTTACAATTATACTTTATTATATATATAATATAAAAGTAACGCTCACATAAGTGGTCGTGCATGTGAGTAGTCAGGCACGGGATAAGGATAGCCAATAGGTGAGCACGTGAGTTAGTAGATCTAGAAGATCTACTCGCTTATATCACACAATACTACCTCAAACCAGTTCTAAACATTCTGGGACAGAAGTTCCACTTTCCTTGTCGCTCTATTCAAAAGGTAGCTAAAGAGCTACAACAGTAACAAGAGCTCAGCCTATAAAGGAAATGAACGAGCTACGAGCCAAGTAAGTATTCTCACCCAACTGAATTCCAGTTAGACCTCTTTATCTTTACTGACATAATCATCGAATGGTCGACCACCAGAGTCCCTTTGGTCTTCAACTTCTTTACAAGAGTTCATTGATGATTATCAAGTCATCATCCATCCTATTGGTGTAATTTTTGGGATCAACAATTGACGCTCTCTATGGGAATCAACTTGATTTCCAATAACAAATTCTAAATCAAATAGTGATAACCAAAGCATCTAAAGAACCTGCAACTGACTAAACGTATGAACGCCACAGTACCCACCCAATGGGACGAAGGGCTATGCCCCCACCAGAAAAGGAGTCCACGAAAGTTAAGAGGTTGAAAAAAGAAATTGAGGAATTGAAGAAGCAGAATCAACAAATCCTCCAGCTCTTAGAATGAGACCAGTCTCAAACTAGGGAGCATGTGAGGGATAACCAAGAGGTCGATTAGAGTTAGAACGAATTTTTTTGTCCTCAGATTAGCAACCAATGGGAGCGAAAATTCTAAGAAGTAAACGAAAAATTGGGGAATGTTACAAATATTGTTAAAGCTCAGGTCCCAGAAGTCATTGAGACTCTGGTCTAGAACACTGAGTCAACATTCACCCAAGACGTATCAAACTATCCCTTGCTAGAGAAATTTAAAATGCTAATGATTGAGGCATTTGATGGAACAAAGGACCTATTGGACCACCTAGAAGCTTACAGGTCATTAATGATGCTCCACAGTGTTCTAGACCAAAATAATGTGTCGAGCTTTTGCCACCACACTTAAGGGAACCGCGAGGTATTGGTTCAACAAGTTGAAGCTGACCACCATCAGCACGTTTGGAGAACTAAGTTCTTTTTTCATCTCATATTTCGTTGGGGGTCGAGCTCATTCGCAAACCCCAATCTACCTCCTCAGTGCCAAGCAAGTCAGGGGAAAAACATTGCAAGAATATGTCAATCGTTTTACTAAGGACTCCTTGTTTGACTACCTTCATTGGCGTGTTATAGTCTTCTCAGTTTCTTTTTTCCTTCTCCAAAGAACTATCTTCATCTATGGGTGAGTTCTTGAAAAATTCCTAGAGCTACATGAACGCAAAAGATACCCTCCTAGCTTGTAGAAATCAGGAGGCCAGGTGGGAAGATCGATGGTAAGACAAGAGGATGCGAGATCCACCGAACATGAAGGAAATGGCAGTTTCCCTAAAGAAGAATCGTTCTGTGAAGGTTAGTGCAAGGGATTGTTTCGAACCTCACACTCCCAATGACCCCACCCAGAAATATACTCCACTAAACACTTCCGTTGAGTAGATCCTCTTTCTAGATTCAGGATAAAAGGATCCTCAAATGGCCTAGGAAGATGAAGTCTCATCCTAGCAAGAGGTCCAAGGACAAATACTGTAGTTTTCATAGAACGACTATAATACATAAGATTGCCAAGTCCTAAGGACCAAATAGAAGATCTGATCCAAAAAGGCCATCTTGGGAGATATATAGCACACCGATGATAGAAGAGGAACTACATTCAACCTTACCAAGAGAAGGCCCTGCATCAACAACCAGTTGGAGAAGTGACTATGATATCTGAAGGTTTTGTAGGAGGTGAAGAAAGTAGCTCTGCTAGGCAGGCCCATGTTTAGAGAATAAAGTTCGAGCTGGAGATAGGCTCGGTAAATCTAGGGAAGAGACCCCGAGTGGATCTCCCAATTACCTTTTTAGATGAGGATTTGAGTGGTGTTCAACATCCGCATGATGATCTATTAGTGGTCAGCTTAATAAATGAAAATTACTATGTGAAAAGAGTGTTGATAGACAGTGGGAGATCGACAAACATCATATTTGCTCCAACCTTCGATTAGCTTAATATTGGTAGATAAAGATTTACTTCGATAACTATTCCACTCATCGGATTCTCAGGGAAAAAAATTCTCCATAGGATCCATCGTTATACCAGTCATAGTTGGGCTAGCATCGTGACAGACCACCATAATGATGAATTTCCTAGTCCTACATAGTCCAACATCATACAATGTTATACAAGGAGAGCTTGAGGAGTTAATTGATAGAGTTCCTTAACTCTTACTTGGAGGCAATCTGATATGAGTGGGATTGACCTTGCTGTAATTGTGCACAAACTCAATGTTAGTTCGAGCTTTAAACCAATCTGTCATAAATGATAGAGCTTCTCCCTAGAGCGAAAATTGTGCGATAAAGGAGGAATTAACTAAGCTCTTGTGTGGACTTTACCGATCTAAACAAGGCATTCCCAAAAGATTGTTTTCAATTTCTGATGCCCTACATTTTGGTTGATGCCATTGTAGGGTACGAGTTGCTCTCTTTCATAGACGCATTCTGAAGGTAGAACCAAATCATAATACATGAACCAGATCAGGAAAAATCCTCTTTCATAACAGAGGAGGGGACCTACTATTATAAAGTCATGCCATTTGATCTGAAGAATGTAGGGCCCACTTACAAGAGATTGGTAAATCACATGTTCAAGGATCTCATTGGCTACTAAATGGAGGTATATGTCGATGATATGCTCACAAAAAGCCTCCAGGCTATGGAGCATATCAAGCATTTAAAAAAGACCTTGGACACCCTCAGAAGGTACAACATGAAGCCGAATCTAGCTAAGCATGTCTTTGACTTGATCTTAATCATACACTCAAATATAAGTGGTCAAGTTCTAATGTTACTCAATTAAGTTCGAGGTCGAATCCACAGAGAGTTATCTTTTGGAACTCAAAATAGAAAATGTAAGATTGTCATGTGCATAGTGTGCAGTCCAATAGCTTGTGATGTGAACTTAGAACTGATTATAAAATACTTAAACTAAACTTTTGATTACAACAATTGAAAAATGGCTACTTTTTAGTTTGGGGATCCAACACGCATCTTATTGTTTGATTATAAAAAAGTCACCTTACAACAATTAACTCTTGTGTCGATAGAAAGTTAACCGGTAGGTTTAATACGTAGGTTGAACCATATAACAACAATTATTAAGTTAGCTGGAAAATCTATGCACCTTACAAAAATCAAATAACTCTAGTAAATCTGAAGGTGAACCATTCCAAAGGTTTACTATAGCTATTTGATTAGCAGGTCTATAATTCAATGAAGATGGAGTTTCAGTTTATGCATTGACTCAAAATCATTTGCTATGGCAAGACTTAACCTACCTATAACCAATCTCCCGACTATTACATTAATTTCAACTATGTGCATCATTACATCATGCATAAAGTACATAATAATGCATAGATGAAAGAATATATAACAATAAGTTTAGCTCGAGACTCATAACCATGAGCATATAGTAATACGATATAAAATAGAAATGAAAATCATCCATAATTTAAGGGAGGTATAATCACTAAAGTATAGGTAGAACATCGGCATTTTCATAATACAAACAACATTACACATGTCTTCACCATTTATTAAAGAGTATAGGTAGACTACTCACACTTCATTGCTATAGATAAGTAAGAAGGGTAAAACAATTCCATTACAATACAACACAAATGCAAAACAAAAGCAAATAATCATTTATTGAGGAATAGATGAAACACCCTTACTCTTATTACCTATTAGGGCGAAAAAGTGAGAGAGGTTCAACCCTCCAAGTAAAAAAGACATAAAAGAAATGTAGAAAAGAATTTTTGGCTAGAAGTGTTTAGGGTAAAGTATTTTTTCTCTCAGACTCTAGCTTGCCAAAGGTGGAAGATCTCCCTCTAAAATGACTATAAACATACCTATTTATAGGCTTTGATGAAGGGTTAAGGCGGTAGACACCCAAGGCAGCCAATTAGGGCTTTTGGTACATCAATGGTCCAATAGGAGAAAAACAGGATGTGAGGTGGTTAAGGCCACCATCTGGATGCCACCACCATTGTCCGGACGCTGCTCATCCTCTGGATTTTGCATTGCAGCCTCTTTTATTGTCTTCTTTGACTTTGGCCATTATTGAGATGATGGTCGGATGGTGATTGTGTGCTGATTTTCCTTTTGCCTCCCTCCTTTTGTTCCTCTTTCGTGCTTTAATCCTCCAAGTTTTCATAATTATGTATGAAACCCTACCAAATATATAATTCAAACATTAATCATAAATTCCAATAAAAAACATCAATAATAAATTAATCTCAATTATGCAATTTAAATCAATTAATGCACATAATTAACCCTAAATCCTAATTCATTTACGCATTTTTTAGGGTTAATCACACTCCTCAATAAATATTACTAGTCTCTAGTAATACAAATAAATATATACAATCGCTTTCGTAGGTTTTACAATTGCATTTAACCTATACAACAAGTCGTTAAACCCCTAGGTAATTCCTAGTGGACAAGTTTTGTTTCGTGAAGGTTTCTAGTGAAAATACCTAAAAACTTTAACAGTTAAGATAAAATAATTCATATTTTTCACTTATAAAAAATTAAATCATCATTCCATATTTATGTCAAAATACTCTCTCTCCTTATCACTGTAATAGTAACACACAACAATTGTAACACTATTTAGTATATTTGTAGAAAAACTCGTGTGTGTGTGTGAATTTCTTTATCTCAAAAATACTTAAGAAATATCACAACCCTTTTCTACATTGTATGAAAATTAGTTTCAACGTTAATCTCTTTCTGAAAATCACTCAACTAAGAACACACTCAAGTTTTAGTGAATTTCACTCAAAAATTACATGTGATAGGAATATTGAAATCAAAGCAAAGTAATGACACGTGTAATATTTTAAAAGAATGTTATTTGAATAAAACTGAAAATTGACATAATCTCATGAAAGAATGTTAACACTACATCAAATAACATTGTCAACACTCCCTCTCATAATGAATGGTTGAAAATGATACATATGCATGATTTCTGGAATAAGAAATGACTTTCTTAGAGTTATAACATGGACAAGGGTGTTGGGTTTAAGAAACGACGTCAAAGGGATTCAAAAACTCTCATTTTCAATTTGGTAGCACACATCTCTCTTTAACTTTCCAAGCTTTTACAAAAACAACATCATATTTTTCATTCTCCATTTTCAATCCCAGGCTTGTAATTTCTTGGCCATTCTTTTTGTTGCAACACTTGCTTTCCCCTTTTTCCATTTTCTTCCCACACATTCTCTCCTTTTTTTTTCTTTCTTTTCAACCATATTTCTCCACTTTACTTTTTTTAAAATTTTCTATTTGGGGTGCAATTTGGACAGACCAACACAAACCCAGCCCAAAGAAAAACAACTTTGGATTGAACTTAGGCTAAAAATCCTCAACCCGTGATGGTCGTACACGGGTTGAGGTTTCGGATTCATAGGAACAACCCTAGCCTAGACGAATTTTTTTAAAATTAGTTTCAACCCGAGTTATGTATTTAATTTATTTATGGGTTAATTCTAATTTGCATCTTGAAACCAATTTGTATCCTGAAAGTTAAACTTCCCCATATTGCACCCTCAATCGTGTGAAATTATTTCAATATGGTCCATGGCTAGACGTCCGTTGATATCTCTATCTGTTTTAAGCTCACGTGACAAGTGCATGCAAACTTGAGGGGTTAATAGGTAAAATGCCAAACAAGTTTTGGCAAGAAAATGGTGTGCCCAAAATACTCCTCTTCATATTCAGATCCAAACGAAAAATAGGAAGAAGGAAGAGAAAAGCAAAAACAGGGTGGAAGGGGAAAATGGAGGGGTATTGCTATTGTGGTAGAAGAGCTCAAATGAAGACGTCGTGAACAATTTTTTGCTTTGTTTTGAATGAATAATGTCCAAAAATTTTGGGCAAATCTTGCTCAATTACAAGCAATTAGTTGTGCATTAGTTATTTTAAAATAATTAGAGAAGACAAACACTAATTAACAAAGTCATTTGTGTATTAGTTGTTGTAAACCCAGTTACAGATTTTATAGAATTTTATTACACATTAACCCCTCAAGACTGCGTGTGCTTGTCATGCGAGTTTAAAACAAACAGAAACATCAATGGACGTCTAGTTGTGGTCACATTGAAACAATTTCACACGATTGAGTGTGCAATGTGGAAAAGTTTAACTTTCAGGGTGCAAATTGAAAATTTTAGTATCTTTCATGGTGTAAAGTGGAATTAACCCTTTATTTATATACGCGTTAAAAGAATATTTTGTTAAAATACACACTAATAAAAACTCACATACATCAATAACCTTATATAGGAATAGATAGTTCAAGCTCTCTTGTTTAATCGATATGGATGTTGGAAAAAGAGCAAAAGATGTCTAAATTAGAATCCCACATCAGTTGGAAACAAAAAATGTATCACCCTCCTCTTTTATATAAAGAAGGCAACCTATGGAACACTAATGTCTATAATGGACTTAAAAAAAGCCAAGGTAGAAATATGTAGTAAATCGATTTAACAACTAAGTGTAACCCAAACCAACGTGGGAAGTACTCGGATTGAGAAGTTTCATGTCTAAGCCAGGTTAGACTTGGACTAAGAGTTTTATAACTTGGGTTTGACTTAGGCTGACCTCTCAACCTGCTAATAAACCCAAATTGCACCCCTAATTTTAAAGATTGCCATGCAAGCTAAGTTGCAACAAGAACTACCTGTGAAGGAGGAAGAAGGCAAAAATGACAAAGCAAATGATTATCTTGACCGATTAACTTACTTCAATGCATCTTTTTTTTACATAACAATCCAAGGGTCATTTTAGTTGCTCCAAGTTCCTTCACATTTAAGTCATTAACTTATATAAATTAACTATAAGCACGCTCGGTAGCCCAAGTCGCAAAATAGTTACAACTCCCCCACATCTCACACTTTGCAGAAACCTCGTACACTGAGTGTCTCCTTTTTTCTCTTGGCAGTTATATCAGAACCTTAAATGCCGTTAGATAAGAACTATAGGTCCTGTCACCCGTATATTAATCTTCATACATATAGACAATAGTCTCGAGAAAATTGCATAGTAATTAGAATGTGTAAATATATTCTATTCATTAAGGTGGCGAAGCATCCAAGGGGGCATGACTGTGTTAGTTTGATGATGCCGCAGAGGAACGTCTTCTACTTCTCCACTGCCTCCTGCCTGGTGTGCATCACTGCAGTGCATATGCTTCTACATTGTTAGTTGACACAAAAGGAGAACTTCAGAATACACACACAAAGGGGGTTGGAAGAGAGAGAGAGAGAGAGAGAGTCACCTAATGTCCATGGGATGTGGCAGAACCAATGAGGATGTGTTCAAGTCATGATTCTGCTGCTCCCACTGAACCTGTTGGGCCAGCTCCTTCTCCTTTTCCTTGACCTATATCAGCTCTAGTATTAGATATATATATTACACACACACATTCACATATGGAATTTCTTTTGTGGTCATTAAGTGGCCAATTGTTTAGCGAAACATGTGTTGTTATGTACTGAGTCATGTTTGTGGAGAGCGGAATGTCCTCCTTTTATGTTATCCATTCTCCAAAATGATGTATTACTTTTTGATTGAATGAAATTTATTGTTTCTTATCAAAAAAAAAAGTGGTAGATGAACTGATATTCAGAAAAAGCAGCAAAAAAGTGGTAGATGAACAGATATTCAGAAAAAGCAGCACGGATAGAGTATTTATGTAAACTTAATGAATCACCTTCTTTGAAAGCAAGCTATTTTGATCCTGCAATGCTTTGTCCTGTCAAAGGAAACGTAAAATGATCTTGGAACGGAGAGAAGGAGCAATAGATTCACAAAATTTCAAAGCAAGAGGGCCAAATCAAGAAGTATTACTCTTATTATTAAGGTGGTAAGAATTTTAATTTTTGAGACATAGAAGGAAGTCATGGGCTTCATGGCCCAACTCCGGCCCCTAGGCCCCAATATGGCTCCCATTGGATGTAGTTGCCCTCATCTATATAATAAAACAGTGCGGGGACTTCAACATCCAAAAGTCTCAAATCAATCTAGGCTTTAACATCTAACGGTCTCAAGTCAATCTACGCTTCAACATCCAACGGTCTCAAGTCAATCTAAGCTTCAACATCCAACGACCTTCATTCATCAAAGGCTTCAACAAATCGATCATACGGTCTCAAATTCATTCATCCAACGGTCAAAAATTTATAATTTTTTTCTTTAATATTTACCCTTAAAAAAAGTCAACAATTGCGACTAAACTTCTAACACATCCTATGGTCTCAAATTCATTCATCCAACGGCCAAGAAATTATATTTTTTTTCTTTAATATTTTTCCTTCCAAAAAGTCAACGATTATGATTTTCTCTAATATAATAATTAAATTGATCAAATTTGTCATTAATATCATCTATGTAGTGTAACATTTTGAATTTGTATAAGACACAATGAGATTAAAAAAAACTCATCAATTTAAGATGAAAAAATAATAAGAGTCCTGCTTTACACATTTATATTGAATATAATTAATTTTAATTTTATTTATAAAGTCAACAATTGCGACTGAACTTCTAACACATCTTATGATCTCAAATTCATTTATCCAACGACCAAGAAATTATATTTTTTTCCTTAATATTTTTCCTT
>CM042192.1:11401141-11440652 GCA_023539305.1 Ilex asprella | reverse complement strand
CATTATATATATATATATATATATATATATATATATATTATCGAATTTATTATGTTTTCTTTAGTGTTATTGGTTAATTGTATTAGTTAATTAGTGTAGGATACTTAATTAAATTGTTAAAATAATTCAAAAATTAATAACTAAAAAATACGTGTTCACCTGATTTCCTACCCTATTGTTTTAGATGGAATTCAAGTAAAAATAATACACTTGATTGGGTAGAGTAGAGTAAGTTAAGAAAAAATTCTTCTACAAAATATTGGATAGGAATATGGAATAATCATAATTTCTACCCGTAGGTAGGGTGAACACCCCTACATCAAAGGTACACTAATTACGAATTGTTATATTATTTTTCTAACAATTCTAAACTTGTAGGTTATTGTGATAGTGATTGAGCAGGAGATATGAATAATATAAAAAGTACTATATCGAGTATGTGGCGGCTACATCATGTGCTTGTTAAGTCATTTGACTTAGAAAATCTTCGCTTGCCTCAAGAAGAATCAACTTATATCTTCATTGACAACAAATTGACAATAGCATTAGCAAAGAACTCGGTGTTTTATGATCATAGTAAGCATATTGACAAAATGTTCCATTTTATTAGAGAGTATGTGACCAAAAAAGAAGTGAAGATCTAGTTTGTATAGTCACAAAACTAAATTGTCGATATTTTCACTAAGCCTCTCAAAGTGGATGTCTTTTACAAATTGAGAAGTTTGCTCAGAGTTGAGAAGAAAAACCATGTTTAAGGGGGGGTGTTGAGAAAAAATAACAAACATGAACTATAGTTTCTTGTATTAGTGAGTTATCAATTTACTAATAATAGGGGACAAAATAATTGTGGTATTTTAATTCTTCAAGTAATGGAGGAATGAAGTCATTTTCATTGTCTTGGGACACTCGTGTCAAACTCCTCGGGTTGAGAAAAAAACTCGTCCTCGAGTTTGGTTTTGATAATTTAGTTCCAGATTGAATTTAGGCTTTCGACCAATAAACTATTTTAGTCGTTTAAGTCTTACGTTCAAAGCAACTTGAAACTTAGGATCTTCAAACATGAGTAAAAGAACTCAATCGAACAAAATCATTTGTTCAGCTAATCCGTTGACATCTATAGTCTTCCTTCTACAAGTCGGTTCAATCCTAATTATCCCAAGTAATAGCTTCCTTTCTTGTTAGAAAAATTGCTGGTGTGAGATAGTCAACGGTTCCTATCAAATCGGTAGATAGTCCATGATCATATAGTACATAAAGCTCCAGATCTCTAACTTGCTCATTTGGATCATTGTGAGACAGAATGTGATTAGTTTTCACTACTCTAGGTAGAACAACTAGTTCCCACTCATCTTTCAAATAAAACAAACTAGAAACTATTGCACATTGGTGAAGCCAATTAAGATTTGGTTTTTTATTTTTGAGAATGAATATGTCCAGCTTTTCGTTTCGCATATAGTCATAAACTAGGAATGACTCATCAAAGATTGGTAAAGTTTCCCAACGCTGTGAATCGGGAAGAGATCCTTCCATGATTACCAAAGAAAATGAATCTTTGTCAAAGAATATTTCCTCTCCTTCATAAAATATTTCATGTTGTAAAATCATAACCAGATTCATCGTGATATAAAGCTTGGCCGCGTTCAAGAAACTGCTGGATTTATTGGACTTGTCTCATTAAATCTTCCACATCAACTTCTTTTGGGTCTCTTGATCGTCCATACATGTCTATCATTGTTTTGTTATGCACCACATGAAACAAAATAGGATTGAACTTGCTCTGATACCAATTTGACACAGAAAATGAATAGAAATAAGGGATAACACATGGAACAATTCAAGGGTAGCAGATAAACATGTCACCCAATGAAATCCACTAAAGAGATAGAGTAGAAGCTCCCCAAATCCACCGAAAGAATAAGAGTTGAACTAGAAGTAAACCTTATTCAAAGAGTAATACTATTTTTTGGTTGCTGTAATAGAAATGAATGAATTAGATATAATAATCTAGTCTAATACAATACGGAAGGACAAAAGACAAGATTAAATAAAGTATTAGAATAATACATAATTTTATCAAGTGTTTCGTAATACACAATATAAGCGTTGGATATTAGTTATTTAATCCAATCGGTTGTTTGGTTAAAGAATTATTTCATCGTATTAATGATGAATTAACAAAAATATCCTCAATCAGTGTTTGTTACATTGATGACAACTTGATTTTATCAGTTAAGGGATTATAATAGTAAATGTGTAGAATAATACGTTTGAGTTAGATTATAATACTACCTCTCTGAGTGGTATTTAAAAACCTTCATAATACAGAGTAATCGTATAAAAAATATACGATAAGTATACGATCAATATACGTTTTTAAAATTAATACGGTATTAAATTTACTTACCAAACAAAGTATTAACCCGGATTAAATAAAAAATAGTACAATCTAATATTTAATCCCCTCTTAATATGTCTACTAAACAAGTCCTTTGTACCTAAAATTTGACCTAATTTACTGACATAATGATGTGGTTTTATAGGAATCATTGGATTAACACCAAATTCCAATGTTTAATAGCGTTTACAGCGAATCCAAAGGTCATACTGAATTAGATCAACAAATTATATTAGTAAATTAGGTTTCAATAACATTGCTCTTATTCAAATAAACCAAAAGGTATAATTTCATTGACTTACCAAAAGGAACACCCCTTCAAGTATAGGTACCGGCAACTTATATTTGCAAGATAAATATTTAATGGAAACCAAAGACATTTAACCAAATAAAACTAGAAGGTAAAAAAATATTTAGTACCTATAAAAGACTCTCGAAAACATAAGAAACCAGTAAAAATAAGACTAAACAAAATTAAAACACTCATTTTTGGATTGACTTAGACAGATTGGACAGCCTGTAATAAAATTGTCATAATTCCCCATAAAAAAATTCCAAATGATGCACCATTTTTTGTGCTGGAAAGTAGATTCGTAGAACTTTATAATATTATAGATAGATTGACGGCAATAAAATGTTAATTGACTGGATTATGTACATGCTGACAGACTTTTTTCACTACATAGGACAAATCAGGGACTCCGATGTTCAAATACTAGAGATCACCAACAAAGCATCGATAGTGTTGCAAATCATGAAGCTCAACGTCATCAGTAAGGCCAGTGGACAATCTTGCAGAAGCCGGTTATGAATTAGGTTTACATTTGGTCATGGAAGCATGCTCAAGAAGAGCCAAGGCACATTTGTGCTGAGAGAGAATAATGTTAGAAGATGTTCTTTTTACCTCGAGGCCCAAAAAATGATCAATTGAAAGGTTAAAATTTTGGATAGTCAATTTTCAACTTTACCTCAAGACGTATTTGGTATTTTATTTGAATTTGGTCAATTTCGTTCAATTAGGGAATTCTAGAATATTTTATTTTATTTTTAAATTTAATTGGGAAACTATTTTATTTTATTTTCTAATTTAATTATGATTTTATTTTATTTGATTTCCTAATTTAATTAAAATTCTAATTTCCTAGTTGGTTTAGGGTTTCTATTATTTTACAAACTCCAATAAGCCTTAGGGTAAAACAGCTTTTAGTAAATTAACAAAACACTCGTTAACCTGTGGATGAGGTAGATGAGCTAAAGTTTTCAGGTTCCAACACTCTTCAGTACTGGCTGAGATACTCCCTTGCACCTCTTGCTATTTCAGGCAACACTTGTTTGGTATCTTGGTGGATGGCGTCATTTCTGTTTCTCCATATCAACCAGCAATAAGTCAGAAATAATGGGAAGCCATCATGGGTTAGCTTTTGATGCACTTCTTGTATCCATTGATCTAGTGGAAGATCCTGGGAGTGCCAAACTAATTGAGTGCTAAGCTTCCATGGCTCTATTGCATAGGGAAGATCTTTAAGAATAGGCAAATATGTTCCTACAGCTTCACTACATAAGCTGCACCAATTATCTTCCCTAATCTTTCATCTTGGAGATTCACCTTCGTTGTCCCTTCAGAATACTAGCCCCCTAGGAGTGCTAGCTAGCAAATCCAATGTGACCGGCATTATAGGGCAAGGTCTAATTTTTTCTTTATTTCTCGATGTAATATGATACAAATTTTTGGGCACCTAAATTATTTTTAAGTTGGTCTGTTAGGATGTGGATCAAGAAGATTCTTAATTTACATAGATCAATATGTGTCGATTTTTTTCTTGGTTGGGAGAAATGAGAATTCTGTTTTGTAGCAGGTTTCGATAAAAGGTTGATGGTGTTAAAGATGTTTTTAACCTACCTGATGGTTTTTACATCTTCTAAACCAAGGATAAGAATGCTCTCAATAGAATACTTTAAAGGTGGGCAATATTTTTGTGGTGGTCTTCTTATATTGAAGAGATGGGACCCAAAAATTAAATTGACACATGCTCACTTCTCAGGGTACCAATTTGGGTGAACCTCTTTAATGTTCCATTACAACTTTGGCATGAAGATGGCCTTAGTTACTCTAGAAGTGTACTAGGAACACTGTTGTATCTTGATGCCTCTACTCAATCAAGGAGTAGACTTGGTTTTGTTGGGATGCGCATTGAGATTGAAGCAACCAAGGACCTACCCAAGTCCTTCAAAATTAAACTTGAAGGTGATATACTTCATGAAATTAATGTAGTTGCTCCATGGAAACCTTAGAAATGCAAACATTGCAAACTATTTGGTCATTCCTCTTCAGGATGTACTTTATCTCCAAAACCCCTTCTCCCAAGTGGGAGAGGAAAAAGGAGGACAAAGGGCATGAATGAATGCAAACGGAAGAAGAACGAGCTTTGATAGAAAAGGGGAAAGAAGTTTGTGAAGCTCCCCTTGCAGATATGGAAAGAAAAAAACAAGGAAAGGATGTCTCGTCATCTTCTTCTCTCAATGTAAATCATGAGGGGAATACTAAGGAAGGAATTGATGAGACAAGGGCTGATATTTCCAACAACTTAAGGGTTGGTGAATCTTCATCTAGGGATGAGAATAGAAGAAGGCTTCAAGCGAGAATAAAACATAAGAAAGATTCACGAGCAAAAAGAGGGACTTCTAGCTCTTTCAAGCAAGTGGTGTATAGCCCTCCTTCAACTAAGCAAAAGAGCAAGCCAAAATTTATGAGAACAAACTTCTTAGTGATTATACTTACTCCCTTGTGTTATGAAGGAATTTTGTGCATTGCCTTGGATTACAATGAAATTTGTTTGAATAGGCAAGTTCCTATCTAGTTCCTCTTTTTTAATTCTAGACTAGGTTTGTAGTTTGTGTGGAATAGATTCTTCTGCGTACTAATCTGTGTGTCCTTGTAAACATGTTTTGAGCTTTATTGTACATCTTATATTTTCAGATCAATAAACTATTTATCTTCCAAAAAAATAAATAAAAGGATTACACACACAAATTAACCAAAAAAAAAAAAAGGACGCAACACCAATAAAAACTGCATAACTCAAATCTCTCAAGATCCAAAAATAACATGATAGGACTCCACTATCTCCCCACTTGCCAGACCATGAATTTCAACTTCATTCATAACTACTGTTGACGAGACTAATAATGTTTGTTTTACTGTCAGTTGCAATGTGTATGCCTTAACTGTCTCTTTATGTGCATGCGAAACAGCGAGAGCCTTCAAGTCCTCGAGTGATGAACATAGTAAGTATATGAGACTAATTGCAAGTACTCTCAGTACTTCGTTTCCAATAAAATAAATCAGGCCTATCTCTATTAGGAATGATAATCAAGTCCGGTTATGTTGTCTTCGGTCGTGTTATTTGTGACTTATTTGTCTCTGGATCAACTTGTGTAACCCCATGCATCATAAATCAAGAATCAAGAATCAGGACCTCTTTCTCTCTCAAAACGTATGATAAGTGCCACTTCAATGGTCCAAATGCTTGCAAAAGCAAAGAAAAATCATCTAAGTCTATAAGGAGTCATATAATACTATATCAAGAAGTTAAAATTTTGAAAGAGATTAAAATTTTTCTTCATTTTATACCCAGCTAAATAGGTTTATTATATAATGAACTATTCATACTTGAAACTAATACACCATATTTACTACTTATATTAACAAGTTGATCGAGAATAAGTCAATCCTAATTCAATGATTCCATGTCCTTGTTCAATTACTGTAACTAAGTTTTTCTTTTCTAAAAACTGCATAGCACTAACTAGCCAGTGACTTAGCTAACTTTACTATGTAGAACCTGAAATGACTTCATAGCTTATACTATGTACTGTTGGGGAACTTGACTATACCTAAAATATCAGTACTACATTGTTCAGAACTTGACAAAAGTTGCAATATTTGAGAAAAATGCTATCGGACTCAAATTTGAATCACAAACGACATTTCAAATGATTAGAATTATTGAATGAGTGAGTCTTATCAATTATTTTTAAAAAAAACTCATTAATACAATAGTCCTTATTGATTTGAGATGTCATTGAGCTACAATGTAATAAGTCTAAAAGATTCCCCCCCCTCTCTCTCTCTCCATTTTGCTTGGCTTTCTCTCTTTGTCTTCTGGACGTGACTAAAGGGCAACTAGAGAAACGAACATATGATTGCACATTGACAAACTGAAATCTAAAATACCATTTCAAAACAAGTACTCGTTTGATCAGGACGAAACACTCAACAGCTCAAAAATAGATTAACACATTACACTCCATTACATGTTTGACATAGCTAGGTGTGGTGTATACATAATTTATATATCTGGGTTGTGCTTGTGGGTGTAGGAACAAAGAAAGTTCGGCTAGTTTCTGCATGCCATATAAAAATGCAGCTACAAGCAAAAAAAAAAAAAAATTGCATACATTTACATATACATATAAATTAGGACAGCCTTCAATAGCTTATTTTACTGTTTAAATAGACTCGTCCGATCACTACTAACATCACTTTTAAATTTTTACTGTGATTTCAGACACGAATTATCCCTAGTGTATATATATTTGAAGAATTCCTAGAGTTTTCACCGGATAAAATCTAAAGGAAAAACAAAAAGATAAACACATATGCACATGCATCAGAAAAACAGGAACTATTGCGCTTAGGATTCGAGTAGATAACTCAATTAAACTCAACAAAATCCTCAACTTTACTATTTAGAGTAGACTACATAAAATTTAATTCCTCCACCGACGTGCTCGTACTCTGGCAAGGATCACATGTACTTTTTATTTGGTTCGAAATCGTAAGCGATTATTTTGATGTCAAAGACCAGAAAGTACTCAAAAGTTCTCATTGGATCTCGGTTGTTCTTAATTGCTTTTCATGTAAGCCTTCGGGTAGGCACCATATACCAGAAAAAAATTGTACATTAAGTACATAAAATCAGTGAATTTAAGGTGGCAACTGGTAAGATCAAATCAAAAAAGAGGCAATGAAGATAAAAACTGTAAATAAAATATGAAAGAAGATTGAAAAATCGTACCAAGAATCCGTAGCATACTCAAATAGCTTTCCTTTGGTAGAGAAAACAATTAACGCAACCTCTGCGTCGCACAGGACAGAGATCTCATGAGCTTTCTTGAGCAACCCAGATCGGCGTTTAGAGAAAGTCACTTGCCTATTGATCTTGTTCTCAATTCTCTTCAGCTGAACCCTTCCCCTCCCCATTTTCTCTCCCCTCTCTTGGACCTTCAGACACAGGAACGAAGACTTGTCTGCGCATGGATTTTAGAGAGAAAAACTAGAGAGAGACAGCTGAGATCATGTTTCTCTCTCTACCTCTATCCCTCTATATTTGGTTATCTTTCTTGCTCAGGATTTGGTGGGAAGCTATCTGTCTTTCAGTGTGTGATGTAAGATAAATATAGTTCTCCTGTTGTTTATGTGTCGACTTGGGGGTATATTGTACACAGGGAGGGTTAAAAAGTTTCACATTTGCGTATGTGTGGTTTTGCAAAGCCAGGGTGGTTTCGTCAAGTACGTTGTCGAATTTTGATTGGCAGATGAGCTGTAGAGTGGCTTAGGCCATAATTTGAAGACCTGTTACGTACACGTGAATGCTGTGGGTGTGTACGGAAGGGAACTTTTTTGATAATCGACGAGGTCTTGCTGCCCCCACAAGACCCCCCAACGGTGGCCAACCTGACTTGATGGGTCCAAGTCCAACTACTCTATGGAACTTTTATTTTCCATCAAACAAAAATAATATGTGAAATTTTTAAAAAATTATAATTTTTTTATTTTTTAGAACAACGTTATAAATAAAAAATATGATAACGGTTCCATAATCTAATTCCATCTATTTATTTGGAATTATATATTTTAAATCAGAAATGCTAATGTTACAAATGAAATAAATTATATATATTGACCTTATTGATTGAAATAAACAATGATGGTTCAGTATTGAATTTTTTTTTTGTAAGAGGATCTTTTAGAATTGATTATGTTTTCAAAAAAAAAAATGCTAGAATAGATTATTGGTGCAAAAAGAGTACTGCTACCAAGTTTGGGATGCTTGATGGATCGAAGATTTGGAAATGAATCTATGAAGGTTGCCTGCTCAAAAATAATGCAATGAAATCCTATCCAAAAATAATGAGTAGGTTGAGTTTGTGTGTTCTCTTAGGGTGTGTTTGGTATGTTTTTTGGGAGGGGTTTGGATTGAATTGTCCAAACCTGGGTTTAACCCAAAGGTAGGATTCAAAGATGAGATTCAATATTCAATGCTATCCATACCCATGTTTGGTATGCGCAGGAATATATGATTATTATGGTAATATATTTGTATATAAATGACTATTTTGCCCTTTACCCAATTTGTATATATGAGGTATATAAGATATATAGGGATATAAATGTCATTTATATGTTAAACCCCCAAACCCACATATGAAATCCACCCCCCCTTGGGTTTCATGAAACCCACGAATGAGGATTTTATGACCGGACCGGGTTTAGAAACTTATCCCTACTTTACACATACCAAACATGGGTTTAAGGGAGTTTACTCCCTAATCCATGTTCCTAAACCCCCATGCCAAACACACCCTTAGGGTCTTGATTCTTTGGCCTCGGCCTCCTCATTTGGTTGTTTGAACTCGTTCTGTAGCGGGTTGACGGATGTTATAAAGGAAATTTAGGACTGTCTGTAACAGGGGTGCTATTCGAGACCACCAGGGTCGGGTTCTCAAGACTTTTGACTTGTTTCTGGAACATCAATCTATTCTATATGCGGAGCTGCAGACTATTTGGGCACTTGAGAGGCGGTAGTGAAGTCAGATTCAATTACAGTGGTTTCTTGGGTTGCTTCTCAAGATACTGGGTGTTGAGTTTATGCTTACCTGTTTGCTCGGATTCAACGTATATGTGCTTCTCTCTCGGCTTGCGTTTGTCATGTCTTGTAGGAGGCGAATCAGACTACAGATTTCATGGTTAATTGGGCTTGCTCTCAACAACTCAATCAGGGATTTTTTGATTCATCATCCCTTCCTTCTAGGATTGATGACATCATCGCCTTGGATGCTCGACAGACTCCTCACGTTTATCGATGAGTTTTATTATTATGTTTTTCAGTTATTTTACTCTGTGGGGAGTCCCACTTTCTATTTATTTATTTTTCATGTTTTTTTGTGGTGAGTCACTACCTTACTTTTGCTTAGACCTTCTTCCCACTTTGTACTTCTGGAGGCTTGACTCTATGTCCTTCTCTCTTGTACTCTACTCTTTTTAGTTATATATACAGGTAAGGGTCCTGCTAAACTCCCCCCACACACTGAGTGGTTTAAAAAAAAAACCCTATCCATTATATGTTTTTTTGGTTTTATACAATTGTAGATCATGCATTATAAATTTAAGTGAACCCACACAATTAATAAGTGATGCATTCATATACTACAGGATGATCTAACATTGAGTCAAAGTGTGCAAAGAACATTTAGATCCCAAAATAATCTGGATGAAACACTTAAATGAGATGTTGGGTTATGTCTGACTTTGTGCATGACTGAGCAAAACACCCAGGGAGATGAATGTTGTGTATTTTAATCTAACCACAAACATACACCTGGATAAAGTTCTATGTTGTTGTAGAAATGTCAATGCTTAAAACAATGTTATTTCACATATAAAACAAAGTCATTTTGGAGAACGGCACGCTTGGTGTGTCCCTGCCCGTACACATTGAGATTGGAGAAAACTCATTTAGGTGACGAGGTAGGCAAACATGAAGGAAGAAGATAAAATCAACGAGATGTTGGTTTAGTGAGTAAGAATTCAGATTGTCTCATTCAATATTTGAGTTTAAGTCTTCCTAACTATCACAGTTCGTTGGGATTAAACATACTCTTTAGCATCCAAAGCATGTGGTGGGGCTTTAGCTTCGATCTCGACGTAGGTACGATTGGGTTCTCTGCATATAGTTGTGTGATGTTGAAGGACAATATTTCCTAACAGATATATGTAGTGATTTCTGTATATCCATTTTATGTAAAAAAAAGAAGAAGGAAGAAGATAAATATTAATCCTTTAATTAATTTTAAATTATTATCAAATATTTTGGGTTTAAGCTCAATTAATTCTAGTTATTTTCAAGGCTCCAAACAAAATTTTTAGATCAATGTTTAGTTCAGGCTGATTTTCTCTTAAGGACCCCCCCCCCAAAAAAGAAGTAATTTTAGTTAAGCACAATTTTTTTCTTAAGACTCCCAAAAAAATAACTTTCAACCGATATTCAATTTTATATTTTTTTTCATGTCCCAAAAAAAAAAATTGTGCCAACATTTAATTAACTCTAATTTTGGTTTTGGATACCAAATAAAATTTGTTTTTACATATTCTAAAAAAATGATAGAAAAACTTTTAGACTCAAGTTCAATGAAGTTAAATATTTTTACAATTTTTATACTAATATGAGATCCATTGTATTAGTCACGATTTTTTTTAAACCACCCAATGTGGGTGGGGGGGTTTGGCGGGATCACTACCTGTATATATAACTAAAAGAAAAATATACAAGGGAGAAGGACATAGAGTCAATCCTTCAGAAGTGGAAGAAAATCAAAGCAAAATCAAGGTGGTGACTCACCACCAAAAGCATGAAAAATAAATAAATAGAAAAGCAAAGTGGGAAATCACCACAAAACAAAATAACAGAAAACATTACTTAAAATAAAAACTCAACGACGAACGTGAGGAGTCTGTCGAGCGTCCAAGGCGAGGATGTCAGCAATCCCAGAATAAAGGGATGATGAATCAGGGAATCGCTGATTAAGCCGCTGAGAGTAAGCCCAATTAGCCATGTAGTATGCAGCCTGATTCGCCCCCAGTAGGACATGGCAGACACGAGCCGAGAGAGAAGCACACAGAAGCCGAATCTGAGCAAGCAGGTAAGCATAAACCCAGCACCCAGTACCCTGAGCAGAAACCCAAGAAACCACTGTAGCTAAATCTGACTCCACTACCAACTCTGAAGCTCCCAAATTTGCTGTCAACTCCAACTCAACACAAACAACCTGCAACTCCGCATACAGAATAAGCTGATGCCCCAGAAACAAGCCAAAAGCCCTGAGTACCCGACCCTTGTGGTCCCGAATAACACCTCATGCCGCAAACTGCCCCAGATTGCCTTTAGAACAGCCGTTAACGCTGATCTTCAGGCAACCCACTACAGGACGAGTCCAAGCAACCAATCGAGGAGGTCGAGGCCATGGGACCAAGACCCTAAGAGAACCCACTAACTCAATTGACTCATCCCGACGCAACTGACTTGGAGCAAATTCAAAAACAAGCCCAACCAATTACATATTGTTCATAACCCTCTGAATCACAACGGGTACCTAAAAGGTCTAGCCATCGAACCTATATGCATTACGCACCTTTCATAAGTGCCACAAAATGAAGTACGATAATAGTACTCGCACGTGACCTACAGAAGGAGCACAACGCCGTCAATGAAGCGTTAAAGCATAAGGAGACTGAAACGGCCGACATCTAATCCCAAACATCCGATAAAAGTGACCCCACATCTGAACTGCAAGCGGACAATCTAAAAAAAGATGTCTAAGAGTCTCAACAGCCCCACTACATACACACGGGGATACTACATGAAAACCCCGTCTCTCTAAACCATCATCTGTGACCAGAAAACCATGAAACAACCTCCATATAAAGAAGGAGATCTGAGTTGGAATATGCCTCTGCCAGACATAAGAGAACCCAGCCCGAACTGGAGCCACACCCCGAATATCAACCCAAGCAGTCCACAATGAAAAATCCTCATCCAAAGACAACCTCCACCTCATCTGATCAACCCCTGTTCCGGAATCGAAATCTGCATAATCTTTTCAACAACTAAAGAAGGCAAAATCGCCAACAATCGGCCTCTGTCCTATTGCCAACTCGCCCAGTAAGCAGAAACAGAAACCCCAAAAACTGCCCCCGGATACACTAAAGTCAATGGGTAATCTCTCAACCAACAATCATACCAGAAACTGACCTTACCAGACCGTACTAACCATCTGATCCTCGGCTCAGCCACGGATCGAATCCCACACAACCGCCTTCAAATAGGTGAAGCTGGATAATGAAACTCAATCAGCCCAAGATGGGTGGACCTACAATACTTGGCCCTCATAAAAGTGGACCAAAGTGACTGTTGAGCACGAAAACTCCACCAGAGCTTCACCTCACAAGCCTTAATTACGTTAGAAAAAGAACGCACCCCTAAGTCGCCCTCTTCTACAGGGAAACATACCTTAGCCCAGTGACACCAGTGAATCCTCCGATGAATAATTGTATCACCTCATAAGAAACGAGTGAACAATCTCTTTAACTGGTGAAAAACATCCGCAGGAGGCCTCAGTACGTGAAACAAGTGAATAGGCATGGACGCAAGCACATGACGAATCAGAGTGAGCTTACCTCCAAAGGATAGCAAGCGATTCGCCCATCCAAAAATTCGTTCGTGCACCTTCTGAATCATCTCATCAAAGTACGAGATCCGAAGATGACCCAAGTAGATAGGGCACCCCAGATAAATAAACAGAAGGTGACGCCTCTAAAAACCAGTGGTCTGCCATGCAATCAGCTCTCTAAAATGCGAGGCACGCGAACTGATATAGAAACTGCTCTTAGCCTAACTAACTAACTAACTAGAGACAGTCTCATAGTGATGAAGAAAATCCATAACTCGCTGCAAGCTCAATCGGCATCCATTAGCAAAAATAATAATGTCATCAGCAAAAGTCAAATGAAAAACTGGAACCCCAACTCCAGTACTATAAGACACCCCTAGAAATCGAGCATACAAAGAGTCCAAGCCTCGAAACAGATACTTTGCAGCAATAATGAACAAACAAGGAGAAAGAGGGTCACCCTGCCGCAGCCCCCTACGACTGAAAAAAGCCCTGACTGACCCCATTCACCATCACAGACAACCATGACCCCCAGATAGCCCGCTGAACTAAAAAAATTCAGCCCTTAGAGAACCCAAAAGTCCGTAACATCTAGAGAATGAATGTCTAAGACATTCTGTCATATGCCTTAGTCATATCTAGCTTCAACACGAGATTTCCACCCCGGGAGCCTCTTTCCAAATCATGAACCAACTCCTGAGCCAAAAGTACATTGTCCTGAAACACTCGACCCGGCACAAATCCACTCTGCGTCGGTGATATGATACGCAGCAACAAGGACGATAGACGAGAAACGACGATTTTCGTCAACACCTTGTTGTTCACGTTACATAAACTGATCGGTCGAAAATCTGCCCAAGTAGAAGGTAACTCCTTCTTTGGTAAAAGAACTACCAACGTACTCATGAATCCTCGAGGTATAGGAGAGCTCCGAAAGTAATCCTGAATTACAACTAGCAAATCTGCTCCCACAATGTCCCAAAAAAAATGATAAAAGAAACTGCAAAACCCATCCGACCCTCCCGCACAATCTGAATCAATAGAGAACACGACCTGTCTCACCTCCTCCAAAGTCAGCATAGCACACAACCCAACATCATCTGCATTAGTCACAATAGCTAGAATAGCAGAAAAGTCTGCAACCTCAACTTGACTAGCCCCCACAAAGAACAATCCCTGAAAAAATGAAACTGTCAAAGCACCAATAGCACCAGGGCTCAGTAATCCACTCTGCACTATCACCCCGGATCCGATGGACTGAAAGAACATGTTCATTTTTTCCTCACTGAAGCATGAAGGGAAACCCTATCTGAAGGAGACCTTGACTGATCATGTGCCACCTCTCTCCTACTAACCTCGGTCTCGGCCTTCGCCTCCTGAACTTGCTGAAACACATTACCAAACACTTCCTTGTTCCAGACCTTCAGGGTTTGTTTCAACCGAATAAGCTTCGATTGAAACACATACATCCCCGAAGCGAACACATGATGGGTCCAGCTCTGTCGCACAACCTACAAAAAATCTCTGTGCCTGGTCCAAGTGTGAAGAAACTTGAACTGGCTCGGCCCCTGCTCTGACATTGATCTTCATAAATCGGTAGTCGTGAATGATCTAAACAAGTCCGGTTCAGGCGAACCACCTGGAATACAGAAAAATAGGAACTCCACTGAGCATTCACCATCACTCTATCCAATCTCCTCCAAGTACGTCCATTCGTTCATGTGAACGGAGTACCCTCAAACCCAACATCCTCCAAACCACTAGACATCAAAGCTAAGGAGAATGCATCAATAGCAGACTAAGACTGTGTATGACCCCCTAGATCTCAGAATAGGACTCAACAATATTGAAATCCCCACCAGCCATCCACGAACCATCATGAATGCTTTCAAACTGTGTCAAGGAATCCCATAAACCTTTTCGAACAAAAGCTACGTAACTGACATACACAAAAGAAACAAAAATTGGATCTGATAAGGAAGAATGACGCACCTGGCAATGAATTACCTAACCATCGTCCTAAAGAACCTCCAATCGAAAAGGGAAAGACCAAAAGATTCAAATCTTTTCCGAAATAGAACAAAAACTATGCTCCATGTGCAAACGAATCCGAAAAGACTCCAACCGATCCCGATCAACAAATGGCTCCAAAATACAAAACATCGATAAGTGGTGTGAGCGGATCAGCTTCCTGAGCCTCCTAATCGAAGAGGCCTGACTGATCCCTCTAATGTTCTATATGAGCCTACTAATCATCAGAAATGGGTGGAAGAACTACACTAAACGTCCCTCGGCCAGGCCTACCTCCTCTGCCTGCTCGACCTCCCCTATCAATACGCTGAGATCTATGCAACGGGACCTGCCAATCGGACTGTGAAGCATCATAAGACACTAAAGCTCCTCCAGGCTAAGAAAAGCCTTCCTGTGGGTCAGAAAAAGATCCAACATCACCACCCAAGGACTCATCAGATGATATATCTCCAATAGAGTGGCTCTCAACCCCAACATACAATCTAGGGTTGAGAGAAATTTCAGTCGAGGTGGTACAATTAGTGGCCAATCTAACACCCTTATCTCTGCACCTCAATCTAGTATCCTAAAAAACTGACACAACTGGGGGCCTCTGAACTCCTCGAAGCTCACGAATAGTCGGATGGACGGCTGGGATAGTCACAGGTCCATCATGGACTAGCTCAAAAACTGTGACAACTGAATCATCGGGGCACAAACTCTGCTCCTACACAACACTAGCAGAGATAGTATCCGAACTGACCACCACCGCAGGCTCACTCACAGTACGTGGCTCACTAACAGAAGCTACTAAAGCAGACTCCACAGCGGTAGCAACTCCAGCCGTAGGGGAAGGAACATCAGTAATAACATATGTCATTCCCCAAGAAGATACTCTAACCTGCTCGGTACTCCTGGGAGGAACAGTAGGGGATGGGGTACTCTGACTGGGTGCTCCCTCCTGTGGTCTAGTCCTCTGTTGGCCATCACCTAGACCACGTTGTGGCCTGTCTCCACTGACTTTCTCCCGGTGTTAGGAGTGGGTGATGCAGGTCTCCACTGAATGGCCTAAGTGTCGACACCCAGAACAATATTACAGTACATCCTCGTAAAGCACATCCTGCCAGAATCCAGTCTCATGTCTGCCTATCCTAATCCTCAGCACCCACCGCCATATGACATCATATTCAACCAGCACCCTAGCAATTGAAGGTCGGCTCAAACTCATTGTGGTCTGATCAACCCGTAAAGGCATCCTAATCATCGAAGCTATCGAGAATAATGTATCCTAGGAGGGCACAAAGTGGACTGGTAAATATGGGAATGAAACCCATAAAGGAACTATGGGCGACTCCTCGGTACAACAAAACTGTGGAGTCCACTTGAACATGTGCATCTCTCTACCATAAACCGACCAAGCCTGCTTCACCTAGAGACGAGTGTAATCCTCCTCAAGGTCGCACATCAGGAGCACGTGTCAGCTATCTAACAAAGAGACATTAACCTACCCCCTCAATCTAATCAACTGTAGGAATCTCCTGATCATTTTCATCGGAGGACGGCCTCGAGTAAACTTGCCCACCAAGGCCAACCTGAAAGGAGCTGCGAGATTCTCAATCTCCTAGTCCTAAAAGTCAACCGCCAGAGCACCCCTGTACTGTGTGACGAGGGGGAACTCGAAGAGTGGGGGAGTCGGAGCTAGGGGTGGCGGATCCCCTCAAAACATCTATGAATGACTTGTGTGGTCGATTCGAGTCAGGGGCAGATCTGGGTGGTCGAGTCCAAGTATTATGAGTGGTGGGTACGACTGGTTTGGGAGCACCAGGTTGTGTTGGGTTTCGGCCGGGTTGGTGTTTAGCTTGTGAAGGTTAGCGAATGGTATTAGTTGTGGGAAGTGGGCCGGATTTGATGATGGGATGGGCAGTGGCCGCCTGAGAGCCGCCCATAAACTTGGCAATGTGATGCTAGTCGCCGACAATGGGGTGGTGGATAACTCCACCGGCATAGGGGTGTGTTCCAAGAGGAGGAGAGTCAGGTGATGGGTTTAGGCCGACAGTTGGGTCATCACCGGCAGCTAGATTGGCCATGGGATTCGGTGGACTAGTGGTAGTGGGTTTGTTGGTGTGGCAGTGGAATAGGTTGTACAGTTGGTTTGTCGGTGGGATGGGTTTGTCGGGCAGTTAGTGGCTGCTAGGTTGAGCAGTGACTAAGCTGGGGCAGGTGGTTGTGACTTGGAGGAGGGGCTAGGGTTAGGATTAGGATTAGGATTAGGGTTAGGGTTAGGGTTAATTGCTTGAAATTTTCGGTGGAACCAGTGCAGTGATGGTTTGAGCGATGATGGGATTCAGTGGGTTCAGGCGGTGGGTAGTCAGTGGGCTTTAGTGGGTTCAGGCGGTTGGCTTGGTTCAAAGGGAAAGATAATCGATGATCTAGTCGATGGATTTGATGAATGGTCCAGTCGGTGGACAGTAGGTGGGTTTGTCAGGCGGTGGGTTTGATGAATGGTCCAGTCGTTGGCCATTGTATTAGTCACGATACTATGATTTTATGTTATAAATTTCTCGTCAATTTTTTCTCTCGTTCCTTTCCTTTTAACCACTTTGGTTAGTTTGAAAATTATTTATTGCTATTTTTTTACAGTTGAATGATATTTTGATAAGTTAAATCTTAAATTCAAATTAAATTTGTTAAAAACTTCTTTCTATTATCGTGACAACATAAACATCGCTTGAATGTCTAGTATTGGATTTTAAATTGGTACATGACCCAAAAACTCAGAACGCGCATAATTACTTACAAAATTACATGTATTGGGTGCTATATATATTGTTCTTTTAAGAAACTCAAATTTATGTGTATTAGAGACACGAAACTACACACGTCCATATTCACTCAAGTTCATCATAAATTGGTAGAGCATGTCAGATTAGTTATCAATATAATCAAATTTAAATCAACGAAATTAAATATAACGGATTAGATTTTAGATTAAAATTATTAATAAAAATATAAAATTCATATCCAATTAATTAGAATAAAATTCAGGTGGAATTCAAACTAAAAATCTGATTGAACGAAAGGCTACACAAACTAACCAAGGATATGCTTTCTCCATGTGGAGCAGCACCATTTATGGTTCTTGTTTTGATAAAAGAGCATCTCGCTCTAGGACAAACAACAAAAGAGGTACTACTATATTGAGTTGCACATAGTTGTTTCTTCTAGAATGGGAAACCTTGTAGTCTTGGTTGGTTGTAAGCAAAATCTCAATGGAGAAAGTGAAGCATAATTGGTAATTCAGGAGTGGTATTTTTTAGGGTATTTTATTATGGCAGTGGTACATTTGAGGGCATCTGCATCACGCTGGCCGTGGTCCCGCCCTAGTAGCATGAGAGGGTTGGGTATCTTTGTACTATGTTTTTGAGTCTTTGACAGGTTGATCAGTTAAATCAGGAGAGAGAGAGAGAGAGAGAGAGAATATAGGGTTGTCCAAACTCGGAAGGAATATGTTTTTCTTTACGTGATCCAATGTTTTCTCTTACCGTGATAAAAGTTTGGGGAAATTACAATGACATCCCAAATTGTTTCTGATATGTTCACTGCATCGTATATTTTTTAAAATTACACTGACATCCTTTATCAAATTATATCAAACAACAATAAGTGATGATGTAGAAACATAATGTTTCTCTTCTCTTAAACCGGGCATTTTTAAATTTTGGGGGCATATTTTTTAGTAAGATTTTTGAACACAGACTAGACACAGCCTCTTAAAAAGAGGAAGTGGCCAGTGAGATATTTAAATTAACACACACACCCAAAGCAATCCTGACGTGGGATTGCCCAGTCCCCGACACCCCAGTGGATTATCATAACCGCAGGGCCTTTGGTCCAAAGTGTGGGATTCCAGCCCAACACCGAAACGCCCATACATGCGCCCCAAAGAGTTTTTTTTTCTACTTTTTTGAACACACACTAGACACAACCTCTTAAAAAGAGGAAGTGGTCAGTGAGATATTTAAATTAACACACACACTCAAAATAATCCCGATGTGGGATTGCCCAGTAAGTTATATGCATAATTTTGATTAATTTATTGGGAGAATTTTCGGTTCATTTCACAACTTTAATGTCAAAAAGAAATTCTTACAAATATTTTTTGCAAAATTTGAAGCATGAACAAAGATTTCAAATTTGGGTAATAACAGATCAAACGATCTCATTTTTACCACCAAAGAAATTTTTTAACTATCCAACGCCTCAAATATTAGATTTTTGACTTTAGAAAAACATCACATCTACCTCGTTAATGCATCCTCACAATTTGGCAGTCAATTGATTGAGAGTCAAATTGTTGCAAATAATCACATCCCAAACAATTCAGTGCAATTTCCGAAAGAATAGGGGGTGCAATGAAAATATAAGAAACTAGAAGTGGGCTCTCATTGTAGCTATCCCTAAAAGTTTTCAAGCCTCCTTGCTCTTGCTCTTGCTCTGGCTCTTGCTCTGGTCTAATAATATCTTTCTTTTTTGGTAAAAAATGATTGCTGAAGGGAAGAGGATCATCGGTGCATGACCAGTAATTGCTGGATCAGATTTGACCCATATGAATTTTTTTCCGGTAATACCCCTCACTGATGGTCACATGAGAAAGAAAAAATAAGAGAAATAGGGAAGAGGAAAGAGGGAAGAGGGAGGAGAGAAGAGAAAAGAAAGAAGTTAATGTAAATTAGTGAAATTACCTGACTTAAGAAAGTGGAATGGTCAAGTTATCTAACAATTGGGAGCGTGCAATGGAAAAGATATTTTTGGGCAAAAAAATTTCTTGAAATAAAATTTGTACCGTTTTTATTGGGTTTTAAATTGATGATTTGCTTAAATACAAAAAAAAAAAAATTAAAAACTCAATTGACACAAGTGGAATCATAGAGACCAATTTGCATGAAACACATATTTTGGAGATAATTATTGTAGTTTTTTTGTTATATATATATATTAGTTATTGTTTGTGCCTGAAGACATAATGTAATAAAAAATGGTAAACAATAAATATATTTGTATTCATATCTAAAATCAAATCACAAATATAGAGTAAAGGTAAAGGAATTTAAGCATCGATTTATAGTGGATGCGAGAGATGGTGGACAACAATGACGGTGGTAGCAGACAGTGATAGTTGTGGTGGTTGGTAATAACCGTGGTGGTGGCAACGGTGGATGTGGTGGCGACGACGATGACGATGATAGTGGCGGTAGTGATGGTGACGGTGGTGATAGGGGTGGAGGGGGAGGTGGTGGTAGTGGTTGTGGTGGTGGTAATTGGGTGGCGCCGATGGCGGCAAGGAGTCGTGGTAGATGTAGTGGTAGGACAGTTTGAAATACTATTATTTGTTTTAAAATAATTATGACAAATAATTTCTATAAGTACTTTTAAAAAATTACTTCAAACAAACCGCTTAGGAGTCTATTTTTTTATTAAATTTAGGGTATTAATATTAACCGTTAGATTAACTTTAAAATAAAATTTAAAGTGAACTCAACCGCGAATAGCAAAAAATTATTTTATTTATCTTTTGATATTTGAATTGTAGGTTACTTTATTATTTATAAATATATATATATTTAATACAACTGTATTTCCTTTGGTTTCTTTTTTCATCCTTTCCACAAATAAGGCTATACAAAAAAAACAAACAAACTTACTTTATCCACTTATGGTATAAAATATCAATTTTGGATACCCTATTTATATTTTTGGTTCAATAAAATTTTGGCACTTGTAATTTTTTTTTGCTTTATTTTTTTTTATTTTCAATCAATAATTTCACATTATTCGAACCAAAATCAATAGTTGAAGATAAATTTCGGAATGATACCAATTCGCATTATCTATAAAACAAATTATTATGTGTCGGTGATGATATTTTCTTCTCATGGTGCTTAGTGACCACCTTATCTCTATCTCTCTATCTTAAGATTAATTTGCCAAAAATCAGGAGTACAACTGGGGCCCACTTGCATTAAGCAAGACAGCATTCATCCATATGTTGTTCCTTTTCCCTGCTAAATGTCTAAGCTGCAATTTTGTCTTGGTGATCATCTATTCAAAAACCTAATTATTGATAAAAAGGAAAAAGTTTGAGACTAGGGCAAGGCAATAATTATAGTTTAGGTTTGAATTGAATTGGTGAATAGTGAATATCTTTCATCTTTTGGGTTGTATTTGACAGGAGACTTTGTTTGAGGGTTGGAATCAATGGGTCTACAAGTAAAGGATAAAAGGTGAAGGGTTTTCCACAAATAGAAAAAACCACACTTCTAAGAAATTAAAGTGACACTCAATTCGTATGATTGTTTGGATGCCAAAGTTTCGATGGTTAATATCTTAAATTTGAATTTTGACAGAGACATATCAATTTTAAAAAATAAAAATAAAATAAAATATTTATCCTTTTATTATTTTTTTGTAAGTGATTGTGTATATTCCAAATTTAACTAACAATTACAAATCTAACAAGTGCACATGTGAATTTTAAGTTTTTGTTATATTTATCTAATAACTAGCAATACACGATGTGCGTTGCACGTAAATAAATTTAAATAATATTTTTTATAAAAAAATATAAATTATATGTGTAATAAAATTAAATAAGAAATTTGATGTCGAATAATTAATCTGCATTTTGATTATTATTAAATTTAATTATTCTGTAAGTCTTTGAGTATTTTTTTGAGTACTTAATTTGTCATTTGTTTTAGGCATTTGCACAACTAATTATATTATAGAATTATTAATTTTTATTTTGTTAAATAGATTGATTAGATTGTTTATAATAATATTATATAATTACATACTAAAAAATAAAATATAATATACATTTGACTGTAAAATTCAATTTGGTAACTACATGTGTATCATAATTTAACATGTACATGACTTTATTTATTCATATAAATATAAACGATTGTATATAACTATACTACTAATAAATGAGTTCAAAAAACTTTAAAAGTCTTCATAAAAGAGTTCAAAGCAAGTTGAAAGTCAAATAGGAGTAAAAAAATAAAAATTAGATGAAAATATATAAATAAGTATAATTGACTTTATTATAATAATTAAGGATACAAAAAAAATCAAATTTTTTTTGCAAATGTTTACATTTATAAATAATATAGATATAGATAATTCCATGGAATTCATCTTAAATGATGCATTGCATCTACATCCCAATGTTTTTAAAAGATAGACAAGGAGCAACGCATGTAGGTATGATTCAAAAAATTATGCAAAGGTTTCTATGTCCATTTTGATTCATCAGCATGGATAAAGAAACTAGTGACATGAGGGAGATTAATTTAGATAAAGAGTAAGTTAAATTCCATTTTTTTTGGAGTCATAAGTTGACTATACACGATTAAATTAGTCGAGTGTATGGTGTAAAATAATTAATAAAACAGTTAACAATAAGAGACAAAGATTAGGTGGTTGAATTTGAGTGACTTAACCACTGACAGTGGCAACGGTGTTCAGAGAACTCTATTAATGAGGGAGTACATAGAGTAGGAGAGTGAGATAGTAAGAATACGTTCAAGGTGAGGAATGTGTGTTCTGCCTTATGTGTATGAGGTTTGCAATTTATAGACGTAAAACCCTAACTGAGGCAGTGACGTGAGAGTCAAGATACTAGTTTATCGGGGAGACTTGCTACAGTTGAGATTGTGTACTATCTTGAAGTAATAACTATTTCCATGAGTACTCTCCCATATGCATTGATTGTCCCTATAGTCTTGAACTTTAGACTAGACTAAAGTTATGAGCTAAGTTTAACTTGTCTTTTGATGATTTGAGCTCAACTAATGAACTAAGTTTAAGCCTAGTCTAAATCTGGGTTCGTCAATTGAAATTCTTAAAATCTTTCATTTGCCAATTGAGTTCAACTATGTGCCAAAAAAAAATAATTTTTTTGCTCAATGCCTATATTTTGGTCTAATAAAAATATGACATGTGTAAAAATTTTTATTTTACTATTTAATCTCGCTCTATTAATTTTAAGATGAATGATCACAATTAAATTAAAAGAAGATCAAAGGCCAAAAACTATTTTTCAGTATAAATACCAAAAAATAAAATTTTGTACCGTAGCACTATCCTTACCGAAAACTACATGGACTTGGGCTTTGTCATAAGTGTCAGCAATATAAATTGGGCCACACTGGGCTGGCTGGTTAAGCTCAATCTGGCCGCTTAATTAACTTTGGACTCCCAACCCAACCCCACCACAACACCCAAAAGGTATCATCCACCTATTGTTTCAGTCTCGAGTGAGAGTCCTCCAAAATCATCATAGGCCCCACTTAGTTCACTATATTTTATTTTTTTTCAAAATCTTTCTCAATCAAGACATCAACAAAAAAAAAAAAAAAAACTTACCAAAAGGTAATGTTTGATTTCTCATCTCTCTCTTTAAGGTTTGTGTCATTCTTGAGTTTCTTTTCATCGAGTGTTTTCTCGTTAGTGTGTTCAAGGCTTTTCGTTATAATGTAACAAGTAATTAAATATGATGATATCATGAACCAGAGTTAAGCTTCATTTATCGCAGCTCAACATTGAAGAGCTTGACCATGAAGTCTAGAGCTGAAACGACCAATAAGCGACGTGAACTCCTTGCGGACATAATCAGAGTTCGACAAGTTCTAGTACAACTCGGCTACAAAGCTCGACTAGGCTGACCTCCTAGCTTTAATAGCACTTCAGGAGGCGAGCCTTTTTCGGACCCCCAAACGATACGTAATCAGCTCGGCCATTACCTCGGAAGCTTGGATGTGCATTTTTGAAGAAGAAGAAGGCCCCAACTAACCATTCCTACCTTGGGCTTGAAGATATCGTTTCGAAGATGACACCTCATCATTTCTAAAAAAAAATGTGGAATAGTGTTAGAAATCCTCTAACGAGAAAATATTCTCTGAGATGATTCTAACATACTAGGGAACCACACAATCTAGAATAAAGACTGATGATACTGGAAAAAATTTCAAGTACGAGCTTAACTAGACTAGGTGGTCAGCTCAGATCTCGAGATCCCCTCCTAGCTCATAGCCAAGGAAGTGAGAGACAAACAACTAGGTAATAGAAGGTATCCCCGAAACAAGGGCTAAGCTACATTCAAGGCACAAAACTCTTAACCAACCAAGATCTTCTCCTGAAATCAGGGAGGACTCCACACATGAAAGCCAATGATCTTTGCAAGAGATCCCAAAAAAGAAGTAATAGCTCTTTAAATAATGTATAATGCCTCCACTGTGGGGGCAGAACCCTAATTTTTCCCACATTACACTGTAAAGCAACCGGATGATCAATAAAGAGAAAGGTGACATGAGTTTCCATTGAATAATGGACTAGCCGAGCTCTCACGACGGTGAACCACTATATTTCTATTGTGTTTATCCTTTCTTCCCTGAATCCCCTAGACACTTCTTAACTATCAACATAAGTCTTGTAACTCAGATTCATATTGCCTCATGTCATCCACACCTTTTACTTATCCATGTTAATTTACACCATCTTGGCGTCGTCTGTGGGAACTATTATTCTTGTTACAAATACGTTGATCTTTCAGTGACTGATGGTCTCAATTCGCAACATGAGTAGGAGTCAAACTAACCCACCACGGGCACAAGACCCACAAGAAACTACCAACGGCAGACAACCGGAGAATGACCCAGAGACTAATCTACCCATAGGGAATCTCCCCACAAACAACGAGTTAGAAGCCCTTTGCCTAGTTAACCAACGCCTAATACAGCAGAACGAAGAGCTCCTGAGGCTTTTACAACGTCCACAAAAGATACGACCAGCTTAAGAGGACCAGAATGATCCCTTTGTTCCTCACAGAGAACATCCATACCTCGACCTTCTCAGAGAAGTTAATGAAGGAGGGGAGAATAGCCGGACCATGGGGCAGGTTCCCCACCCACTCCCTAGGAATGGCCACAATGAAGAAGCACAAAGTCAGGATGATGAGATGGAAATGAGTGATCTCTTCCCTCATCAGCAAGAGAGAAGAGATCAGTACTGGCAACAACGCTTCAAGGACATCAAGCAAGAGCTCAGCCATATGAAGGAGACAGTGAGAAGTAAAGCTCTAGTCACAATGGATACTTTGGTACAATAGATTGAATTCCCATTCACCACTGGCGTGCTTCACTCTCCCCTTCCCAGAAAATTTAGAATGTCGTAGATTGAGGTATTTGATGGGACAAAAGACCTTGTAGATCATCTTAATACTTACAAGAACCAAATTGAGCTACATAGATAGCAGGATCTAGTGCGTTGTTGTGCCTTTGCCATTACACTGAAGGGGTCAGCCTTAGCTTGGTTCAACAGGCTCCCACCAGCTTCATTCTCCTTATTCAAGGAACTTTTCGTATCCCTCGTGTCTCATTTCATAGGAGCTCGGACATACAGAAAGTCGAGCTATCACCTATTGAATATGAAGTAGGGACCCTAGAAAAATCTTAGGTCCTATATCCAAATGTTCAATTCAAAGTCTTTAAAGGTTGATGCCCCAGATGAAAAGTTTGCTGCCACGACCTTTGTAGCTGGTTTAGGAGTACAATCCAAGGATTTGATGCTCTCAATATCAAAGAATCCTCAAGCAAGCATGGCCGAGGTGTTGGCTAAGGCAGAAAAATACATCAACAACGAGGAAGCTCTTCTCTCAAAAGTAGGGAGCTCGTCCACACAAAAGGAAAAGGGGAAAGAAGAGAAAAAGAGGGACCGAAGTCCCAAAAGAGAAAGAAGCCAAGGTAAGTCTCCAAGGAGAGACAAAGACCACTCCCAAAAAAGAAGGGAAGACGTCAGAGATCAATTAGGCCCTCCATAACCAGAGTTGCAACCGAGGTACGCGCCTCGACAACTCTCCCCACTCTCCGTAGCAATATTACGCCCTTTGTTGTCTCTGGGTGCCTAGGTCTCCATCGTAAGTCTTTCCTCGTTTGAATCTTGTCCTTCACTTTAAAGCTATATCATCCTAAAGTGGTGTTAAATGGATGGTATTTTAATAAAAATGAGCACTTTATGGGAGAAACTCAATTTCACATTGACTAAATTACTAAAAGAACTTAAGTTTATATATTGTATTAGTTCTACTTGGTTATTGAGTTAAGTGATACCTTGAGACTCAAGTGTGCAAGAGTAGAAATAGTAGAAGAAATCCGAGTTTCTGAAGTCATTTTTTAATTTACTAAAATAAAGGCCAAAAATAAACACTCTTATTTGTATCATCTTCTCTCCAGATCAGAATAAAGTTGCAATTAATTAGGTTGAATTGTTGTATCTTGAGGACAATGTACACCATATATTACTTCTATAACGGGACACGATTCGTTTTGAGAGAGTGATCTGGTTTACACCTCACCCTACCGTTTATTTTTGGATTCAAATTTCCATCAGTCTCTTCATCTATGGCCAACACCTCCTTCAAAATATGTTACACACGCATTAATTTGCATGCGCGTTGCAATGCCACTAAATCTGGTATTTAGAACATCAAATCTGACAAGGGAAAAACATTTTGATAAAGAAAATTAAGTCACCCAACATTCTCACAATATCTAAAATGCTTAGTTTCACAATTATAGGCCATACATCTCAATGTAACCATAATAATTACAAGTTGCTGAATGAAAGATCACAGCTCTCCAAATAAGAGAAAAAGAAGGATAAAAGTGCTTAGAAACAGACACACATACACAATATGATATATTATCCAAGGGAAAATCTTGGTCTTCCCTTAAAGCATCCATCCAGGTATGAACCCATTGATAATATGGCTAGGGGCTGCAACATTTATCTCATGATCTGACCCCACATGGTTATATCTGAGACAGTGAGAGTTCAAAATTAGTTAAACCAGGGTAATTAAGGGTAAAATAAAATTCCACTAACATACCAAAATTGATCTGTATAGCTGTTGATCTTAATTTGGGGTATTTGTATTTATTGATAATTGAAATAATAAATAGTAGAAAATTCTAAAGTGGCATTTTGTGATTGGATTAAAAAAACGAGGAAGTAAGTACCCAAAAGTTGCTTTTGGTATTGAAGTCTAACCCTTGAACAAAATGTAACTCTAGATCATAATGGAGTGGATGGCAGAAAAGTACCCAGAATGCAGTGTGGAGTTCAATCCTAGAGGCTGAAAAAAGCCCTCTGACTGAGGGAGGAGGCTGTAAGGAATAGTGTGTCCCCCAGCTTCCCATGATATTCCATGAGCAATATCGGCAGCATTTGCTTCCAACTGAATTATTGAAACAGATAGAGCTTACTTTACTGAAGTACCACAAGATCATACCAATTCTTCTGCTAAGGTGAAGATAAAGTGATGGGCAATTAACAAACAACATCGACGAAAAGAAGGAATCATAAGAATTGCATTACTATAAAGAAAGCTCAAAAATATGCAAAATGAAAAATAACTGGCAATGAAATTGAAGACTCAGACTGTTACGATACATTTCCCATATTTATGAATAGTACTGCAAAAAGAAAATGCTTCAACAGAAAATGAACTATGAAGCAGAGTATAATATGTTAGAAGATCCCATGAGTGATGAGTCAACAATCAAATCATAAGATTGATCAATGCAAGATTTATTGACAAGTAAATCACAATATAATTCCATGATTTGCTCAATCATTTTTTTTCCTTGTTCAATTTTTTGCTTACCCTATGAATAAGATGATATTCATGTATACAATTATAAAAAATAAAAAAGATGTAGCTGTTTTCGGAGATTGTGTGTCGTCGACGTAGGTCTCAAGACCGAATCACGTTATATTTTTTTGTTTTTTTTGTCTTCCATTTTCTCTATTAACCCTCTTAATTTGTTTGAAATTTAACAGAACAGGCCTTGCAAAACTAATTACTTTGGTTAAGGCGTTTAGGAATCCTAGCGACACACAAATATTTAAGTTCATATAGTATTGCTCTATTAGAAAAGATTGTGGTTGGTTTGGTTGTGATAAGTAGACCTTTATTATGCATCGGAATACGTTTTTCCAGAAAAAATAAAATAAACTCTCGGTATTATGTGAAAAAAATTGTACCATCCTTCTCAAGGCGCTGTTAGATTCAGCTAGCATTTGCTCCTGCAACCAAACAACCAGTAAATATCAAATCCATGGAAAACGAAGTGCATTGATGTGAATATCAATACATACCCTCCTTTGAAGCTCAGCAAGCTGATCCAGCATGCCTTGAGTCTGTAAAGGCAAAGTAGAAAACATCAAATACTTCTTGGTAATAGTCACTGTCAACTCTATATATAAGCGACAATTTAATTACAAAAACCATCCTTCAGAAAACCTTCTAACATGTGTTTGCATCTACATCATGTAGTCTTCTACACATTTTCTCTTTAAACAACTCATAGATTAAGTTTTGTTGAAATATATGTTGAAAATGAAATTATAAGAAGCAAAGTAGACTAATAACCAGACACTCGGCATGTGAGGATTGTAGTTACCTAGTATTTTGGATTGATACTATTCTCTTCCCCGTTAGATTGTGTCATTGATAACTCAGAAAGCCTTTGGGCATGTGTTGACCTATATTATGTGTCTAAATACTCATTAATAGGACAAGTAAGTTGTCCATAACGAGCTCCACAATTGTAGCCACCATGTTAATTTAGATAAATTGAGTGAAGGAATCAATGTACAAGCAACCATACTCAAGAAGATGATTGATGTTATAATATCACTATCACAGCCCAGACAATGTTTATGCTTTAGACGGAGACTTGAGAATGCAGTGTAATTACAATACAAAGCACAAGAGTCTCGTCACGGCAGAGTTTAATGAGAATTAAATATATTCAGTCTTATCCTGCGTTCGAAGTGATTGTTTCTGTGCATAGAATTAAGAAAGTCTCTGGCTTACAAATCCAACATTACCATTAGATGGATAAGCTTTTGACACATTTACTCTAGATTACATTCAATTGATTTATTGATGGGTGGAAAAAGAAACCTTGAACAAAAAGTGGCAGATTGAGCAGGAGGTAAAAAGGTATACTTAGGAACTGACATTGAGAAACCAAGCCCACCAACTAAGAAAGCACCTAAGAACAGACATTGTTGTTTCTTGAGCCCACCAACTAAGAAAGCACCTAAGAACAGACATTGTTGTTTCTTGATGTTTCGGCACAGATGGGGCCACAGTATTATAATCTACGAACTTTTGCACCAACACAATGAATTGCTA
This sequence comes from Ilex asprella, assembly GCA_023539305.1. Lineage (NCBI taxonomy): Eukaryota > Viridiplantae > Streptophyta > Magnoliopsida > Aquifoliales > Aquifoliaceae > Ilex > Ilex asprella. The sequence goes on along the minus strand of CM042192.1, from coordinate 11,411,472 downwards.
AAAGCACAAACTGAAGCAAAAGAAACTTCAAAACCTACTGCTTGAAAATCCATCATGACGCTTAAATATCATACACTTCAAAGAAAACTTGTAATGAGACTTTCTTTACCTTAGTTGATCTAATTTGCTTCAATGACATCTCCAGCTGGTGTTCAAGCCGCTCAAGATCTTTCGTGTTTAATTGGCCTAAGTCTTCCCCAAGAAGGTTTCTGCAGCATTCAGGATTCAATATATTCAGTCAAATAATTTTCTTCATGAATCACCATGAGTTCTTTAGGGTATTGAGGTTAACGGTTGGTTTAATAGCCACCGCTCCCACTGTTGAACCTTAAGGTCATGGATAATTTGAACCTCGTCGTCTCTCTCCGTGTAATAGTTTCTAACCAAAAAATAAATAAATAAATTCAGGGTGCATTTGATATTAGCCATCTACCTTTGAGATTGTTGCAGAATATCAACTCTTGCCTTTAGCTTCAAATATTCGTGGTAGCTGTTCTGCTTAAGGTGAGCACAAGCATTCAATAGTGATACATCACTCAAGAGAAATTTTGAAGACAAGGTAAAAGGAAAAGAGAACTTTCTGATTGAGTTCCCATCTAAGGATCTATGGAAGAAAAAGGAAGGGTACTTCCAAGTCTATTTTCTCTCAAGCATATTCCTCCTTGCTCCCAAAAGAATTTGACATATTTTCTTTTTTGGTGTGAGCCAAGAGGAAAGAAGAATAAGAGAGACGTCAAGGTGCTTACAAATGGTAGATTTAAGAGAAAAGGTCATTAGTTTGACTAGTTCTTACATGCACGTACTTTCAAATTCTCCATCTGATGTGAAGATGAATAGACCAACCGAAATACATGAGATAGTAGCACGCAAGTAGAAATAAGGGTTTAATAAACAAAAAAAATAATAAAAATAAACCGTTAATTTGTGCACAATTATCAATTTATATTCCTACTTTAAGTATGTTGATTCATGAAAAATGTCAGTACTAAAGGCTTCTGTAAGTCTGTTTTTTGTTACAGAATACCAGGAAAATTAGAAATAAAAAAAAAAATTCTCTCAATTGTATTAATCAATCTAAAATTATTTTGTCCTAAGTCTTACAAGACTTTATATAATAGCAGAAACTGTAAACCAACTAGAAAACCAGAATCCTAATTAGATTAGAAAATCAAATAAAATAAATAGTTTCCTAATTAAATTAAGAAATACAATAAAATCTCTTAAATTTTCCTAATTAAAGGACATTGACCACATTCAAATAAAATACTAAAATTCTTACCATTTATTCTGCATATTGTACCTAACCTTTGGGTTGTATAGAAAGTTTAGTTGCAATAAAATCTCTTAAATTTTCCTAATTAAAGGACATTGACCACATTCAAATAAAATACTAAAATTCTGACCATTTATTCTGCATATTGTACCTAACCTTTGGGTTGTATAGAAAGTTTAGTTGCCTTGGTCTACATCATCACTTATAATTAAAGACAAATTTTATTCCTAATCTTTTGGGACGTGAGCTCTGTAGTTTACGTGGTATCTTGATTGTGAGTATTTTTTTTAGACTAATGTTATTCAGACCTAAAAATTTAATCTAATTTGTTGATCTCATGATGTGGCTTCATTGATACCATTTGATCAATATCAATTTTCAATGTTTGATGAGGTTCACAGTCAATCTAAAGGTCATGATGAATTAAGTCAGCAAATTTGTTCCCAATAACATTGCTCATTTGTTTATAGACTAAATAATTCAGTTTCCTTGAAATTACACTTTTTTTGGGTGTACCTTGGGAAACTTTGGGCATATCTTGAATTATATTTTTAGCAAAGTAGTTAAATAGAGTCAAACAAAATGCAAGCATATGCCTCATAAACATTGCATTAGGTGAAGATGAATGAAAGGGATCAGGTCATCACGTTTTCACTCAATAGTAGATCAATCTGTAGAATATTTGTACACTCATAGGCGAAGCTTAAAGAACGGATACTAAAATATGCTTTTGTTACCAGGGTCTCATTGACTGGCTGGCTGGATTCCTGTGAACCATAACTGCACCTTTGATACCTCTCAAGGGTTTTCCGCATGCTGAAATAGAAGGAAGAAACCGAAGTGAGAACTATTGGGATGTGAACAAAAAATGAGAGAACATTTGGAATGAGGGTGACATGGAGTCCTGACATCTCGTATTTGGATCATGTTAGTTCATATTTATGTTGAATACTAGTAAATCTTAACCCGTTTTGTTTGGTTGATCTTGTAAAATAATCTGACACTAATCTAACATTTTCGTCTTATGTTCGGATAGACACACATAACCCATTAATAAGAACTCACTAATTAGGTAAAAAGATTTCAATTCTACGAGAATTCATATAATACTAAATGAAAAATGGTAAAAGGCAAAAAAATCAGAAATTTGTTTCATACTACACCAGCTAAACTAGTTGTTGAAAAATAAGGCTTTTGAGTCGAGCATTAATCTGTACTATTTATCATTTGTGTTAATAAGTCGAATTATTTTAGGGTTCAAATCAATAACAAGTCAATTCTAACTCGTTAACTTCAACAATGTTTGTGTTGTGTCGAAAGTAGGAAGACAAATGTGAAACCTACTAAAATTTGTATCCATTATGTAAGAGGACATGTCTATTTTCATATGCAACACAAACAAATGCAGTGATGATCAGCATTAATGCTGTATGTGTCTTTCTTTGTATGAAAGATGACTTTAAATCCAGATATGATCTGTCAGTCAATTAGAACACAGAACTGATGTACCAACAACAAAATGTAAGTAGGTTTATTATGAGAAATAGCGACGAGCTCGTGCAAAATGCATGAGAATTACAACCTCTTCTCTTGTCCTTTCCTTCTCTCTCACCTCACCATTTTGGAAGAATCACGTGAAATTATAAGATAATACAATTTAATTTTTGAATTTTTTTTATTAAATAACTGGTAGGTGGCTAGAGGTGAAGTGGAGGAAAACAAATTGTAAAGGCCAGTTGGCGTAATATGATTGGATGAGACATGATATTTTAATTAAATAAATCACATTTTACAAATTAAAAATACTAGATATAAGTCTTATCAAGTAGTCTCTCCCCCAAAAAGAATTTTTTTATATGGAATTCGACGCATGGGTGATTTGCAAACTTGACAGAAGATCTAGGACATTACGAAAACGTCTAATCACTTAAAAACTCATAATTATTCTTAAATGTGTCGCATTCTCCACTATAAAGTTTTTGCACACAAATAAAATCTTTGTCAGTCACCAAAAAACACTTCACAGAATATCTATAGCTATCAGAATTCAGAACACTAGATGGTGCAGCCTCAACAGGTCTCAAAGATGATCTACCTAGTAAGCTGATGAAGAAATGAAAGTTGACTATATGATATATGGCTGCAATCCCATTTACACTAGAAATTCCAGGGACATATTTGGTATATTTTTTGGAATGAGTTTGAATTGACTTGATGAAACCTAGATTTGATTCAAAGATGAAATTCAAAAATAGGATTCAACTTCAATGCTGTTCATACTCATGTTTGGCATGCACAGAGACATATGATTATTATGATAATATATATTGTATGTAAATAACTGTTTTACCCCTTAACTAATTCGTATATATGGAATATATAAGATATATGAGGGTATAAATGTCATTTGTATGTTAAACTCCTTAACCCCCATATGAAACTCACCTCCCTCTTGGGTTTCATGAAATCCAACTATACGGGTTTCATGACTGGGTCATAACCGGACCAGGATTCAAATCCAATCTCTACTTCATGACTGTCAAACATGAATTTAAGGGAGTTTATACCCAAACCCATCTTCCCAAATTCTTCCAAACCCCATACCAAACAACCCCTAGAAGAATTGAGTTGCGAATCTTTTAACAAGTAAATGTCATCAACTATCCTTGGCTCAGCCACCAGATTTCCATTAGATAATACTCATAATACCAGGATAATTAGGTACTAAGCATAAGGAATAATGTAGCACTCAAAACCAGTCAAAACTATGGTATTGAAAGAAAAAAAATCGATACTATACTGAGAAATGATTAGTGGTCACTTAATTTGAGTGATTCAATTTTAACCATTGATCAGGAAAATAATTAAAAAAAACGTGAACAAATAAAATAAGATAATTGTACACATGTCACATTCTTATTAGTTGCAAAAGAAGTTTGCAGTACCATATTTGGATCTCAAATATAATAGAGTAATGTTATTTATACATAATATTTGTCACCCCATGAGTACAAAACTGAGTACGGTATCATTGTATATTTACACACACACTCACATGTTATGAAATTATGTGCCTCAAGTTATGCCATGAGTAATAAAGATACTCCTATGGTATTCAAATTTAATTTTTTATACCATATCCAAAACAATAACTCTCCACTGCAATATGTAGATCTTGATCTGAGTTATTTGTACACTTTGGCAGTGGAACTAATAAAAAAGCAAAACTTTCCGTACCCCACATTAAGATGTGATAAAGAAAGAGATACGGTATCCTTAGCGTAACCTAATATTAATTTAAAAAAATGCTAATGGTAATAAATAATAATAAAATAAATAAATAAATAATAATAGTAATACAAAGAACAGTTGTACAGTTTTTCATTGAATAGATCTGTGGCTTTGGAACCCTACAGAGTACAGGCAGCCTTTTCTTTGTCTCTCTTTAAACAATTCCTTTATTGAAACCCAAAGTGCAGCAGACTTGCACTGCAAACCATCACATCTCTGAAACTCAAATCTTAACAGTGATCAGGCTTAAATGGATTATTCTACTCCATGTTACAACAATTAAGCCGAAATTGCACCCTCTTTATCATAATTAACTTAACACCCCAAGAAGCATTTTATAACTTGAAAAGTAATTAAACTACTCCGATTTTCACTCATATGTGCACAGCCAAGTGGTATAATCTTAAAAATAAAACTCAGGAAAAATTCATGTACAATCAACCAGCCCCAAGAAATTTCATAAAAGGAGTTTTATAATAGCTATAACACTTGATGGGGAGAATAATTGTTTAGATCTTCAAAAGAAAACTTGCAAATAGCTTCATCTTAATTACATGAAAAATAACAGTTTAAGAATCATATTTTGGGGAACAGATCAGGTCATGATCTATGAAAATAAAGTATTTAGTAGACAAAAAGGACTAAAGGGGCTTATTGTTTTGCCTAAAACGAAAAAACAAAGATCCTGCAGGGCAAGAAGACCCAACCTAATCAAGTAAGGAAGATAGAGAGAGGCAAAAAGGCCATGTATGGGAACGTTTGTGTGTCGACATACATAGTGATTATTCTTAGTACATACCCACTGTGTTTGTGTGTGTGTGTGTGTGTGTGTGTGTGTGAGAGAGAGAGAGAGAGAGAGAGAGTTATACCAAGAGCTGCTACAGAACTCACAGAGCTTGCCACGGTTAGAGAAGATGATGACAGCAACCTCAGCATCACAAAGAACAGACAACTCGTAAGCCTTCTTGAGCAGCCCATTTCTTCTCTTAGCAAATGTCACCTGCCTGTTTATTTTGTTCTCTATCCTCTTCAGCTCAACTCTCCCTCTCCCCATCTCTCTCTAAAGTAAAGCAACCCTTTCTCTTTCTCTCTCTGTATTCCACTCTTGGCTAAGAGCTGAACAACTTTTAGAAGGGTATATATTTTGGGGTACCAAAAGAGATAAGAGAGAAGTGTGAAAAGAAAGAGAAAGGAACAAAGAAAATGGAAAGCCTTGGGTGGTCTATCTTTGGGTTACCTCCATCTACCGGGTCCTTTACTTTCTTCACTAGGTCTTCAACTGTATCCAATCAATCCCATACGGACGACACCTGAACATTTAAAATACAATAAAATATTCCCACAATGAAAATTCATCTCTTTTTATCTGAAGGCATAATTACTTATATTTTATTTAGCTAAATTCGAGTAGTTGAGGTTGAACTTATTTGATTTATTCAAATTCCACTCTTAATACAAGGCAATGGTATAAGTTATTTATGTTGGAACCCGTTTGTAAGAGGCCGGCAAAGCCGTCCCAAACTGACTGCGCAAAGAACGAAAAGAGGCTCAATATACTAAGTTAGAAACAAATCACTCTAAACTTAAGCTTAAACTTAATTATGTCTGAATTTTTTAGTCTAAATTCTAACAATTTACACTCGCTTACAAAGTGAGCCGGGCCCTTTGAATACCTAAGCTCATTTTTTATTTTTGTTATTTGTCCTCGTCCTCCTTGTGTGTGATGGATTTACCCATTTTCTTAACAAGCAACAACCTTGAAGGTAGTGGTAAACAAGAAAAACACAAATAAATCATCGTTTTTTTTATAAATAACACAAACACACATACATACGCTTCGAATCCAAAGAGAAAAGAAGAGTAATACTATGAAATACAATATTATTCACTTCATTGATTCGTAGTATAAGAACAATATATATATATATATATATATATATATATATGCTCAAAAGTCTAAACTTTCCCAAAAAAGAAACAAATTGCTAATTCAATGAAATTTGCTAGAAAGCATAAAAACATATCTTTTATGATTTAGGAAAATTGGCATTTTTTAAGTAATTGATTAATCTAAAATATTCTTAATTAACTTCTAAAAATAAACTCTTCGAAAACCCTAGCTAGCATGGTATTAAAAACTTCTTGAAAATATCTGATAAAGTAAACTTAGTATCCACCATATCCTAACTAGTTCCTAACTCAATAAGGTTGGAATAATCAATGCCTTTCTTTAAGACAACTGAATTAGAGTTGGACCTGTTGCAAAAAGATCATTTGTAAGTCCATCGACAGGGTCCTTATCATAAAGTCCAAGCTCTTCGAATGGTAATGATTCAGAGCCTCAGAGTCAACCAATGAATAAGTTCATAAACTTTTCCTGTAGCACATATTAGAGCATCTTGTTTCGGCTCAAAAGATTGTAAGATGTAAGCAATTTATATGATGATATTTGTGTATACCACTCTTCTCCATAACCAACTCTATAAATGTGTCTGGACTAGATGGTTGTGGGTAAAGGTCAGAACCATGAGTCAAACCAAGGTTGGTTTGTTGTGTCTCAATATTTTGTGTTGTTCAGTCAATCACATCTCTGTCAATTTTTGTCATGATCTTTGTTTCTTGTGTCTAGTGAGATTCAATAGGCTCTCCAACATCACAATTGGTCCACTTGCATTCTTTTTTCGTCTTCAATATCTTTTTATTTAAGCTTGGAGTTGATTGTTTAGATCCAAACTCCCTTTGTTGCCTCATAAATTGATATGCATCATATCCCTCAACATCATTAGAATTTGCAACAGGTGCCACTCAGAAAGACATGCCCTGAACATTTTGTCTCATGGAATGTATAACAAATGAGTTGAACATAAGTTCTATTTCTTTTGTGTACCATTTTTCAACTAGGATCCTAGATCAGACTCGCCCAACGTCAACTGGACAACTATGGTCTCCAGTTTTTGCAAAGTTTGCCAGATCTATTGGAATTGTTGTTGTTTAAAATCCTAGAAATCAACTATATATACAAAGAGCACATGAAGTGAAACCGTGGAGATAAAGCTCCTTGAACCCACGAACAAGTTAATTCAAAACCAAGAAAGCCGTAATCAAGTAGAAAAGGAAAAATCTCCAAGGCCCAATGAGAACTTGTCTCAAGAAACCTTGGTTCGAAACCCAAGACCCAATAAGAATCTGTCTCGAGAAACCTTGGTTGCAAAGAGGCGCCACAAATATTGCAAGCCTTTGATAAGCCGAGTGCTCACAAAAAAACAAGAGAAGAAAACTCTCAACTCATAAAACTTTTGCTCTCAAGAAAATTTTTCATACTTTATTCATTGCACTAAATGGCCTTTTATAGGCTACAAAACTCAATCTCTAAGGAAGACAAGAATAGTAATTTCAAATTTTTTTTTAAAAAAAAAAAAACATAATTAATGTAGATTATTCGAAAAGATAATTCTTCCAAGAATAGGAGTATTGGTCTTCAAATTCCTCCCATGCTTTTAAGTGATTAAAGAGGTAAGAATCTCCCAATCTTTGACCCTTCTCCAAGCTTGGTTAACACTTCCAAAAAGTGGCATGCCAAAGATGGAAAGATATCCTCAAGATCTTTCCATAATCATCACAAGATTAAGAGAATAATAGCACAAGATTTGAGAGAATAATTCTGGAATCTTTGGCAGCCCATAATGCCTGAGAGTTCTAGGCCATATTTGGGCCCAAATCCGGCCCCAGAGGTTTGTCCCAATTAGCCTCGTGATCCGGCCCATTAGGATAGGGTTCAACTTGAAGCTTATCTTCTTTTCTAGCTTGTAGCAAGTATATTTCACATGCTTCCACTTCTTTTAAGCCCATCTTTGATAAGGTGGAGTTACTTGAATCCTTGGAATATTCAACCATGCTTGCTTGAACAAACCCTTGTATTGTCACTTTGATCTTCTTGGTCCGAGCTTTAATAATTGGACCCTCTGGCACGTGCAAAGGATCTCTAGCTTCGGACTCATCAGCTCATCCCCCATTATTAACATCATGGGGAAATGTGTCACTACTTCGCTGAATGAAAACCATAACTTGTCAGTCAACTCATTGATATCAATTGATGCAAGGGTAAATGAGAAACACAAAGAAATCACTGCTTCTTCATAAAAATAGCATGCACACACACTCTAAATGAACAGATAAAAAGAGGAGGAATACTGTGAAATATGATATTATTTAATTTATTGATTTGTAGTAAATAGGGACAATATATATAACAATGCCGAAAAGTCTAAACGGTCTCAAAATGGAAACAAATCTCTAATTCTACAAAAGTTGCTAAAAAGAATAAAAACACACGTCTGTCAAAATTCGACACTACACAATTAACTGACCCGAATTGACATGAATTAAGCGGGTTTGGGTAAAATCTTAACGGGTTTGAGTGATAAACGGGTTGACCTGTCAGACACGTTTAATAAATAGGTCATGTTCAGGAGATACCTATCAAACCGTTTAACAAACGTTTATCCATTTAAATAAAATTAATATAATAATAAATTAATAATTATTTTAAAAAATTAGCCAAAAAAAAGAGTAAAGAAATCAATACAAAAGTAGTTCAAAGACAAAAGAAGAGAGATTGGAGCAGTTCATGACAAAGGCAAACCAACCCTTTTTGTTTTTGTCCCACATCCGCAAGTGAGGGGAGATGGGGAGGGTTGTCTTACCAATAAAAGGTAGTGGCCTCTTGCCTTTTTTTAGCATTCAAATCTAATTTTTATGTGAAATTTGGATAGAAATTCCTCTTTTTTTAGGTAAATACAATTGACAGTAAAAAAAGTGGTGTATTAAAATTTGTTGATATAATTTTTTTAAAAAAATTATACGGGTTAAACAAGTCATGTTATGTTACCCGTTTATTAAACGTGTCGTGTACATGTTTACATGTTTTTCACCCGTCACCCGTTTAACCCGACACGTTTGACACCCCAATGTGATTCCTAAAAGAATAGGTAACACAATGTCGCTGGCTACTACTAAATCACCACCCCCAAGTTAAATTGCTACTTGTTATTGCACTAGGAGCGGGTGTACTAGGTGTTAAAATACTCTACCTATTCAAATCAAAAAATTACAGTTGTTCAAATGATATGACTAAAAAACTCGTAAAATGGTGAATTGACAATTAGGGTTTTAGGAGAAAAGTAATTAGAGCTACAAGTCAAAAAGAAGAGATCATCAGAGGTGATGCCAAGCCATGAACAAGAGTCCCCCTTAGGTGAAGAGGTTTCTATGATTGATGGCACTGAAGAATAGAAAAATGGTCGAATTCCTTAAGAAATTATTTATTTGAGTTGTTGTAGAGAGCATGGATGGAGTACCTTGATCTGCAAGATTAATTTGGTTTTTAGAGATCTTAGGCAGTTTTTGTTGTTTATACTTTTCTCACTTTTTGGTTTCTTTTTTGATTGAATTCAACAAAAATAGATATCGCATTGAATGATTATTGGGTAAAATTGAGTTGAAATTGAATTTATAGTTGGATTTGATCTGATTTTTTGAATCTGATATCTTATTCTTAATGGATTCAAATTTAGATGATAAAAATAAAATCGGTCAGATGTATAGATTAGATTCGCCATTGGATTTTCTCACTGAATTAAAATTAAAATCGATCGAAACTCAATCAATTGAAAAGCCTAGTGACGATTTTGGGGCTGAGTGGCGTGGAGGCTTTTGCATTCTAGGGTGTTGCAGTTTTGGAGTGAAACTGTGGGAGTTTGGGAGGGGG
>CM042192.1:11383422-11401041 GCA_023539305.1 Ilex asprella | reverse complement strand
GGGGAGGGTTGGGAGTGGGGAGTAAATATTGGTATGGTGACAGGATTCATAATTAACCCATAATTAGAGAAGGTAGACCCCACTTGATAATTATTTTTCATGTATGAATAGGGTAATTACTAAACTAAGTTGGGCACATTTCCTATATATTGATTTGTTACTAGATGGTGACATTACGTGACAACTGTGATGTGATATCACCGTTACATTCAATATTTTTCTCGGAATTGGAGAGGTGAGAATGGATGGTTTCAAGTTTTTGTAACATTATTTTGTGGGGTCAATAATCGATTCCAACCCGAAATATTTAAACCCAACCTAAATTTAGTTTGAACTGCAGTTGAATATTACCCAAACCTAAAATTATGTACTTGGAATACATAATCGGGTTGAAATTTGAGTTGAGATGAGGTTGAATTCAGCTTTAAAACAAGAGTTATACAAATCGTGTTGAATTTGATTTCTTCTTCTTCGTTTTTTTCTTATGATTTTTTTTTTTTTTGGATAAATATGTTGAATTCGGTAATGAAACCCGTATTTGATTCTCAAGTAATAAAATATGGGTTAGAGTTCGGGTTCAAATTCGTTGACTCGAATTAACTAATTCGGGTTGCTTTTGAAAACTTGAAGCTCCAACACAGTATTTGTCTTAGTTAGTTTTACCGTTACATTTAATCTTAGTCGTAAGAATTTATGGAATGAGATTCCATGTATTAATTTTTTTTTTTTCTTTTGTTGATAAATTCACCTCCCTGTAATTCAAGTGGGACCCACTTTTTAGAAGTGGGCCCTCTACATATACAATGTGATACTTCACCAAAAGTGGGCCCTCTAAATAAAATTGATGAAAACAGATTTCAAAAAAATCTGGATTCAAGATTTATCATGAAAAATGCAAATTTTTATTCTTTATGAATATGAATCACTTATATTAATGAGCATGTTCATTAAATATGCTTTTGTTTTTCAATAATATTGTTATTAAAAATTAGACAGAAAGGAAATAAATGCAAATTTAATTTACCATTATACCCTCACTAATAAAAATATATTTTTTTTATTGCAAGTAGACTTTTCAAGATTTGAAAATACTAAAAATCCCTCCAATTTGTTATAAAAATTAATAAATATGTATTAAAGTAATACTAATATAAAAAAAATTATACTCGGCCCTTTTAATTATATGGAAATAAAGATAGATGGTAAAAAATAGTATTTCAATATTATGACTAGAACCATTAAAAAAAAAGGTCCAATTAATTTTTTCTTTGAGTATGTCAAATTTCCAAAATATTGTTGTGCTTCATGTGGCTTACATTATCACACACAAGAAAGAATAGAGTTAGTTATGAGCACAGTGAAGATGACCATTACGAGGGCAGAATAGTAATTTGACTTAACCCTATTCAGTGACGCCATCTTCTCTCTTATTTTCCACCCAAAAATTTAAGGAAAAAAATCGGTGGTCGCAAGTGATGTATTTTCCTTCCCATTTTCATTTTTCCTGTATTTTCTTTCCAAAATAAATGAGTTTAAAACTTTCTTTCTTCCCTATTTTTCACCCTTCATTTTTCATCGACTCTTCTTTTCATCATACCAAACACAAGGCCAAGTCAATTACCCACACCATTGAGTAGGATGGTCTAGTGATGGTACCGGTCTTATTCTTCACTTAGAGGTTGGGAGTTTGAGTCCTGGAATTTTCATTAGGGTTCGATAGTTTGCTGTTATGCTAGCCTAGTTAGGTCTAATCTCGAGAGGTCTTTCAGACGCAGTCAAGGACCTTATGATTCTACCAATAAGAGTCTAACGAGGTGATCGTTGAACGTTCTTTCTTGCCCCTGCCCCTTCTCTAACCAACAAAAAAAAAAAGTCAATTACCCACAATTTTTCTTCATTTTCATGTATGGTAGAGGTCATGTCAATTATTAAATGGCAAGCCTTTAGTTTTCTCCATCTTTTTCTGTATGCTAGGAGCGAACAGTACAAATGCACAACCACTCATTTATATTGGTGACGATAGATAAGGTTCGGCAAAGGCCATGCTCACTCTAGTCAATGTACAATGACGGGTCACAGGGGCTGGCAATTTGGACATCCGAGTCGAGTCGAGTCGCTGAGATGTTCTGTATCCATCGTTTATCCATAGGGTCAATCCTAATGAAAGTTGAGTGAGTTGTTGATCGGGCCGGTTTTACTAAATCTTAAATTATTTTAAAACCTTTTTTATGATGATTGCAATCTTCCTAGCAAAATAATGTGCTAGCCAAACAACTTTACGCAATTTTTTGGTAAGTTTAAATTTCTTGATCATTTAACTGCTTTGACGAATTAATATTAAGAATAAATCGCAAGAATTTAGATTATAGATATATGTATTTAGATGTATCGTGGGTATGCAGGGGCAGAGTTAGAAAATTGTTTCTGAGTGGGCATTCAACACTTCAAATTTCTCATCCATGTGTGTATGAAATTTTATCAATGAATCGGATTTTAATTGAATGTGGTTTATTTATTCGAATATAGTATAAAAATTTCGTCGAACTATTCAAATGCAACTCGAATCCAACTATCCAATAACTAGCTGAACCAGATATGGATAAAAGGCTATTCGAACTATCAATGATCTATTCGGATTCGTTTGGTGTATTTTGTAAGATCTACATACTATTTATATGCGTATATATAAGAATGCAAAGCAAAAAATAATAATTTTTGAATACAGAAGTATATGTTCTTAAACAATCAATTACTTATTGAATATTTAATATCAATGTTTCTTTTTCTTTTGCCATAAATTATTGTTTAATAAAGCACAATTCCTTGCCCATTGGATAGTAAAATTGCACTAACGACCGCTTGGTCCAGAATGTAAGAACTTGAATTTTTTCGCCCAATATCTGTGTTTGAGCCTTTACAACTACGACAGTTTAGTGGAATTAAATCTAAACTTTAGCGCTTAGAACATACGGTAAATCTTTAACTTCGGCTCTAAAATAAGTAAATTGGAATATCATATAAATCTATAATATAAAACAGGATAGACTTAATAAGTTCATTCAACGATTTTAAATAGATTCATTTAACAGTCATCAATATCTTTTTCGAAGCCATTCACTTTGAATTTTACCTTCATCTCCTCACTTTTCATTCTCTCTCTAAAATTTTTACTCATTATTTTTTAAAATTAATTAATTTATTTAAGTTACACCATATTTTTAAACACAATGTACCCATTATCTGATGGGTATGTATAGTGGTCACACATCCATTTCTCTAACCCCAAAAAAAAATTGCTTTTTAATTATCCATATAGGTGTAAACGCCCAAAAACAAAAACCTGCATTTAAAATGAGTGTAAGTCAAAACAGGAGTGTCACAGTAATCGTCAGACGTGTCTGTCTACCAGTCGCCATAACAGAATACTTTTTAAACAACCAGGCAACTTTAGCAGATTCCGTACGAATTTAAGGAGTCCAATTATACACTGTACTTTTAAGTAAACTACACTGGACACGTGTCGAGTTGAACTCACCTTATAATCCGACGGAAATTGCAGTTCCTTTATGTTCTTGTCCTGACACCTGTCAAAACAAAAGTACTGATGTAAAACGAATCTTTTTTTGATCCGATGTAAAACGAATCTTACTAGAATTAAATTTAGTAATACTTGCAGAAAATAAATTGTACCAAAAGCATATCTATATTAACTACGACTTATTAACCCGGGAGTAGCATTTTCCTAAACAATATTACTAGAATATAAAAGTTTTGAACTTATTTATTAAATTATGATAATTTTTAAAAACGTGGTCAATAAATTCTTTTTTACAATAAAAGTTGATGATGCATAAAATGTGTTTATGCACCACGTGTCAAGTATTAAATATAGTAATAAATTATGAGAGTCAACACAATCGAAATACAATTTAAGTGGTTCGATCATAATGATCTATTCCACTGTAAAGGGTTAGGCTATCATAAATGTTTTATTTCTCGAAGAGTGTAAAGTGCTCAAATGTGAGTGATATGTGATAGATGGCCCTTTATATAGGTGGTGCTTACAATTTATAGGTGTCTCTTAATAGATTATGACGTCTTTCTCGTATCATATAAGGTAGGTCGGTGGAGGTTGTGCCCTTCTCGTGACCAGCGAGACAATTCGTGGAAATGATAACGTGCGTGTCCCAAGGAGTTCTCCTCCTATGTCAATTGTGGACTGAGTCTCTCACTATGACGTGGTTGATTTGACTCTCTCAAGATGGCGCAACTGACATGTCCTAACTTTTTTCATCCTGTGTGGTAGGCTTGACTTATATGTTTGAGATAGGCCAAGTTTGCAATTCTGGACTGGGCCTCAAATTTGGGCCTAGTTTGGGCATGTCCCATCATTTGCCCCATGCTCCAAGCCCAATGGGATTTGGGGGAGAGGACATTAGTAAAAAATCTTGTTCTTGTCCTCTTTTAGCAACTGAGGCGGTTGAGGTGCTTTCCATGAGACTCGGTCAAAGGATGAGGTGAGAGTTGACTTCTTCCAAGGTGGCTTGGATGAGACTCTTGAGATGACCTTTACTCCAAGATGGCGAGGAAGAGGCTCTTGGATGACCCTCGCTACCTTGCATGCTCCCCTGATGTAGCTCCTCTTGATGAGCTTGACTGAGCGTGGACCATTTTGGACGTTGGATCTCTTGAAGTTGGGCCCCTGGCCTTGTAACATGAGTTGGGCCCTTGGGCTTGGTCCATTATTTGTCCCACAATGCTCTGTGTCCAATAAAACTTGGAGAGGAGGGCATTCGATTGAATTTAAATTTCGACAGAGAGCACAACTGCAAAAACTTTGGGAGGCCAAACCATTTGTTTTAAGCCTTTTTTGGACTTCTAACAATTTCAATTACAGCCTAAGGCTATAAGTCTAGTAGTTCTCACAGAGAGCTTCGATTTGATATACTATAAGTCTCATTTGGAGCAACGAAACAAAAATTACTGTCAAAATTTTGAGTAGAGAGCTGGGCAAGCGATTTGGGCGAGCAAGCAGCTTCGGGCGAGCAAGGCACTGTTCTGGGAGAGTTGATAGTTGAAAAGTGATTATTTTTTTTAAACTTCAGGAGGTCAAAATATCTGTTTATGGGCCTTTTTTGGACTTTTTATAGTGTTCTTCATTGCCAAAGGCAAAGAGCATTGTAGGGCTCGCCGAGAACTTCGATTTGATATATTATATGCTCCATTTGGAGTTTCAGATCAACAGTTACAGTCAAAATTTTGTACACACCTTTGTAAATCCAAATTTTCTTAAAACTCCTCTTGATCGGCGACCCTCTCCCTTCGAATATACTCCTTTTGCTTTTGGGACTCCATTGGCTGTATAAACTCCCTCATTTCTTTCCTTTTTTTCGATTCTTGAAGAGCTTTAGGTTGTACTTTGAAAACTCTCCTTCATTTTACCCATTTTATAAAGAGTTCTTTTTTGAGTAAGAGAGGTGGGGCTCATCTTGAATTCTTCCAAGAACACATAGGTGATATTTTTTGAGTTGAAATTCTTTGATCAATGTCGAATGGTTGGGAACATGTGCAAAACTCTACGAATCTTGGTGGAGAGCTTGAAGGAATCGATACTGCCATCGGAGGAGAGCTTGTGGGTCTTGGTGGAGAGTTAGTGCTCTCGAAGAGGAGGAGGCAGTCAGTGCCGGAGTAGAGGCGCTAGGTGCCGAGATGGGGGCGTCAATAGTGGGCGAGCCTACTGTTTTTGTTGGAGAGGCGAGATCTCCAGAGGCACCATTGGGCGCCAATGATACACACGAGACTGCTCGTCGCGCTGATGGGCGTGCAGAACCAGTTGGGGCATGCGTTGGAGATGGGTAGTTGGAGTGTGCAACGATTGGGCAGAGGCACTGCACAACATGGTCATCCAGGCTCTGGGCGCCGAGGCTACTATGGTCAGGGCTGAGGCATGGTCGGGACTGGGGTTCGAAATATCAAATAGCCAACAAAAAAATTCGATATACCCACCACAAAAACAAAAACAAAAACAAAAATAAAAATAAAAACAAAAACAAAAACCAACTACAAACTAGGGTTTAAATATTAAACGATTTTGGGTTCTTAACTAAAATCAAAAGTGTATCAGTACAATGACACAATATACTTTTTTTAATGCGATTCCATTGTTTCTATTAATTTTACATCCACAATCAAATTTTCAAAAAATTGATTTGCCCAAATCAAATAAAACAAAAAAAAAAACCAAATCAAAATCAACAGTTGCAAAATAATGTTCAATGATGTTAGAAGCATCACAAAGACAAGAAAAACGAAAAAAAAAAATCATTGTTTATCGATGAGATTGCAGACCCAAAATCTACGCTCATTAATTTTTTCCAGTTGAATACCAATGATCAGTGTACTATCATCCTCATCTCTGGCGATTAATCAACAATTCGAAGTGTGAGGTACTATTAAATCAAATCCATTTGAATCAGAACAACAAAAAAAAGTGGTGTTCACAGAGTGAGATGAAGCATTACTACATGAGTTGGATTGTTGTTTGAATTTCAAACCCCCGTTTTCAAAGGAAGAACGCTGGTTGAATCGTCTTCAGAGAGAGAAAGACGAACTATTTTTGCAGAGTGTATTCCGAAGATGAAAGGTCATGCTAGACATACAGACCGACGACTATAGAGATAATTTAATATGGGATATTTTTTCCAAAATATTTTTTAAGAAACTGATATACACAGTATTCAAGTCTTTCTATACATGAATCTTTACATATAATAATAATACTTGTACACATATATTTTCTGTCTCCATGAAGTTGCTCCAAGTGTAATCATCTCAAACTTGAAAACATTGCTTGCCAGAAAATCCTTGTATACTCTTTCAAGTTTGTACTTTTTGGTAGATGACTCAAAGCCAATTTCACCACAATGATCCATCATACACTATTTTAAAATATTCGAATAAGTGAAAAATATTTTTTTTAACTATACCTTCCAACAATGAAAGTATTATATTATTATCCTTCATTAATGTTTAATCTTTCTTTAATGATAATCTAAAATAAATTTAGCCGTCTAAATTATTAGACACAACAAATTCTGTTGTTGCTTTTCTCCAAGCCTATACCTTAAAAGCCCTCGTGCTCCTGTGTCTCTCTTTCAAGATACGCTCACCTCATCCTCTCCCCAAGAATGAAGACCATGGCAACCCAAAAATTGTCATCTTCAACTGATATGTGATACCCTGGGGGCCGAAATCTCGTGCTCTTTTGGCAGAGGTGGGAAAGGACTCGAGCAGGTGGAGGATGGTCTGAGTTCAGGTAGCGGCAAGAGCTTTGTGGCACAATAGAATGTCAGAGATGCCACCATTGTCGTGCTACATGTTGAAGCCGACGAACTGGTAGCAGGCCAGGCCAACTAGTGATCTCGGCGAGTATTGGGAGAGAAGTTGAGGAAGAACCCGTAGAGGGCCTCACCATTTTTTAGGCGGGGCTTGAGAGTTTGTGCGGCAGCCTAGTAATGGTTTATGTTGGCTTTGAAGGAGTTGAGTGGACTGAGGAATGAAGGGTATTTCAAAACATGATTCACTGCTATTTCATCTAGTTCGATATCAAAAGTGATTTATATAAATCTTTGCATATAAATAAAACACATACATGTGTGTGTGCCTGCATGCTCGTGCTATCACCAAAAAGAAAAAATGTAAAATAAACACAAATTAAAAAATACCTAAAAGGGGGAGAGGAGAAGAGAAAAAAATATTTAAAAAGATACTATCAAACAGTACCTAAAAATTCACATGCGAAAAAGATGATATCATTCTGTATCCCGTCACACAAGACCAAGCAACGCCCGTTTCGGGGAGATAAGACTGGGTTCAAAAGAAGAACTTGAATGCCAATTGTTTATCCCAGTTAAGTTCAGCTGCAAGTGTTTTTTCTTCTTGATGAAATACTTCAAAAGTCGTGTTCCCTCATAAAACCCACCTTGTAGCAAGTAACTATCATCGTTTCCCTTAGCAATTACTGAACTGTAAGATGACTTAACCGGGGAGTACAAATACACTGTGCGCTGGTAGTATATGTGAAGGCTTCCAACTTCGTTCCTCTTCAATTGCCACACATGCATTAACTGAAAATAACGAGGTCTTCTTTTCCTCTCTCGGATCTGAAATTCAAGTACCCTCAAGGATAAAATACCACCTAAACTCAGCAACTTACAATCCATCAGATGCGGTTCACATACAGGAACCTTCACATTGGGAGGCAAAGATACAGTCTGAAATGTTTCATCAACTATATCTAACATGAGTATGTGAATGCAGCCCCAGCCAGGAACATTATGATCGACTATAATCCAATAAAAGTAACCATTCACGAATAATGATCCCTCCGTACAAATTGAAATTACATCAAGAGGGGTACTTATCTGTCTCCATGAACTTTCCCCAAGTGTAATAATCTCAAACTTGAAACCACTGCTTCCCAAAAAATCATTGTATACTCTTAAAAGTTTGTATTTTTTGGTAGATGGATCAAAGCCAATATCAACATGATGATCCCTCACATGAAGTTTGGATCCAGCATTTGGCAAAAGAATGTATTCTCTTACAACTGGGTTCCATATGAGAACAGGGTCTAGCTCATTAACCATGGCAACACAGAGCATCCCATTATAGGATCCCATGATAGTAGGAAACCATTTTTCCATGACTTCTATTTCCCCGACTTTGCAACCCTCACTGTCCACCAGCAAGAGCTTGGTTCGAGATGTTTTGATAAGGACGAGTCGGGCTGGTAGTTGAATGGTTCTACTGAGCTGCAAATTGACAAAATGTGGATCTTGAATCAGATAGTACCAGGCCTTGCATACGCTCCTGCATCTCAAAATTGATTTCATTGGTAGCCAAGATAGGATGTTAGGTATTATGTCAGCCAGCAGAGACAACACTGCCCCACTAACTGAATGGGTGCAATTACCCGCATTTCCTCCTGTCAAGTCATCCATTATAATGGAACAGATATGTATGGGTGCTGCAGCAAATCAATTCTGACAGGTATATTTCCTCACTTAACCAACCTTCAAAATTGATTTCACATGAAAACATAAAATTAAAATTAGATTTCTAAGATTAAAATTTTAAGTAACCAGTGATTGTGGGTAGTATATAGTGGAACGGTGAAAAATAAAAATAAAATGGATTTCAATGAACAACTCAATGATAAAAGACACAGAGATGTCCCCAATATAGGATGCAAACACACCACAAAATGCAAAACATGAAAAATGAGGTGATCAAATTTGTTTAACATTCAATGAACCAATTATATTGTATGGTAATGCACCCAATAGTCAATAGGATTGCACGAATTCTTGTTTTGCACCATTAACTCAACTCAATTAACCTAAGCTTCGTCCCAAATTTATGGTATCGGATACATGAATCTTATTCCCTTATTATGCTCCATATAGGGTCATATTCTCTATTATTCAAAATTAATTTTGATCTACCTCAAATTCTTGCATTACCTTCGATACGTATCATATCACACTTCCTTATTAGTATATTAATAGGCCCTCTATAAACTTGTTCAAATCACCAAAAATTGATTCTATCTTAACTTATACCCTATCGGTGCAAGTTCCATCAATTACGAAGATTCTCATTCTTTATCTACCTTCGTTAGTTAATTCATACAATCTTAATATCCGTATTTCAGCCAAATTATTTCTAAGCAAAGGTTTTTTAGTCGTCCAATATTTTGTAACATAAAGCATTACTGGTCCAATAATGGTCATATAGAATTTATCTTTCAGCTTAAGAGGTATCTGCTGACCATATTACACACAAGATGCATTCCTCCGATTAATCCATCCCACTTTATTCTATGACCAACAACATCTTCAACCTCCCCATCCCTTTGGAAAATTGACTCACACTAGTATTCCGTTGTTAATTCCAACTTTAGAGTTTTATCAACCAATTCTATATCATCAGTAATTAATATTCATCATAGAATCTCATCCTTGGTGTGCCTACTTATTCATGCATAATCAAGACAAAAAGTTACGGACAAAGTAAAATCCAATTATGAGCCTACAGTGATTGGGAATTCGTTATTCTCCAATGGAGTTGTTCTCACCAAAGTTACTACGCATTCGTACATGAAGATAAATAAAGATCGTTTTATGGTATTTATAGAAGTAGAGAAAGTCTATGATAGCGCCCATAGTGCACTAAAGCATATAGCTTTTATTATTGGCCCGCCAACCAGAAAGCTAAACTGATTTTGAGATTCTATAGTTTTTAAGCTATGAAGTAAAGACATTTCATTAAGGTTAACGTATCCATCTCGGATATCGTATCAGCTATAATAATTGTCAAATATTCAAAAAATACATATCAGATACATGAAATACTTACCCGATAATAAATAAAATACAGTGATACTTTTGCGAGTACTTCAATACGCAAAGCGATATTATAATTTAATTTTTAATCTTTACCCCATCCTTTCAAATTCACATAAAACGTAATATATCATACAAAATCTATGACTTTGACGACACATGAGAGTTTTTTAAGTATTATCCACTATTACATACCAAAAGAGAATACATGAGTTAATTACAAGCAAATCAACTAGTTAAATGATGGCGCTTCTTCTATTAATTAGTCACGTTCACGATGTATATATACAATAAGGAGACGGTATATACCTTTTTAAAAGTAAAAATTACTAATTTTTCTTTTCATTATTAAAGAATAACTCAAAATTATATCTATCAAATTATTAGATAATAGTACAAACACATAATATATTTTTTATAGCCATATCTTAATCGTATCTGTATCCTATTTTTGAAGTTTTATCATATTTTTGTATTTGTGTCATATCGTGCTTGTATCCTAATCCATGATTCCTAGATTTTAAGCTTATCATTGTTCAATCACTCTCTTAAAAAGTTTCATTATATGATTCGTTAATTTAACACCTCATTAATTTCTACACCTCTGTATGCTCTCTTTATTTTTATACATAGATACTAAAATATTTTCTAAGTCATTATAGCCTTATTAAATAATTTAGGTAACAAAGATATACTGACATTTTGTAATTAATTCCAAACCTTGATTGGTATACCATCCAATCCTTAAGTTTTTTTAGTTTTTATTTCCTTTTTGACGCGATTTACTAGGACATTTAATTCTACGAAAAAAAAAAAGTATTTTTGCTAATCTCCTAATGCTCGGTATATTTTTCAACACCTAATATTATTTTCATTCAACAACTTCTCAAAGTAGTTACTTCATCTTTCCTTTCCTCATTTTGTATTAAAACCTTGAATCTTAGTGCTTAATACACTTAGTATGGTTATAATCTATAGTTTTTTCCTTAATTTGGCAAGTCTATACATAATTCTCTCTCAATTTTTTGTATCTAGTTTAGAATAAATACTATTATATGTTTTATACTTTCCTTCTCTTACCGCTTTTTTAAAACATTATTCACCTTCAAATTTTCCTCATGTTTTATAACAAGTTCTTTTTTTTACTAAAGTTTGGACCCATAATTCTACCACCAAGTTTCTTTTAGCTGATGAGTCAATATCTGAGGGCGTCTTTAAGCCTCTCCACCTAATTCTTGGACTTGTAATTTATTTTCTCAACTGCTAAAAATCTAATCAACTTTTCTTTAATCCACTTTTAAAGGTATTAAATGTCCATTTCTTTTTTTAAAAAAAAGTGTCTACTAGCATAAGACCTTCACTACAAAATTTAAGAGACTTTCCCACCATCATTTGTTGCTCTCCATGGACAATCTCACATCCTCCCTGGTCTTTTCCTATATGACCATTCAAAGTTTCCTATCTACATGTATTTTTTGCATATTCATCAATATGTTCTTAAAATTACATTTTAACATATTCATCAAATCTCTCGATGCGTAAGAACTAACAATATTAATTATATTTTCTCCTATTAGAAGCTTGATTAATATTATTTTATCGTGCTCCTAAGAACAGTCATTACTTCTTATTTAAGATTTCAAACTAAAATATTCCAGCTTCATTCTTTCTCCTGCTAGAGTTCCTATACTCCATGTTGCTAATTCAAACTGAGTATCTTGAACCAATATCTTTACCCACACTAGTCTAGAATGACACAAGAACCATCTTGCACATTTTTCACTGCATGTAGGTGACTAAAACGTAGCGCTCCTTGCCCATTTCTCCAAACATCAGGGTCCAAGTCCAACACATACCATTAGACAAGCCATGTCTAATGGCATACTGACCATTACCGCTAGAAATTGCATAAACACAAATCAAATTTAATCTGTCTTTAGCAAAGCTATAGCCAAAACCTTTTGTTGACAAGCATATTCTTGTATCTTCACAGACAATAAGCATCAAGATGCTTAAGAAAGTAGGACTAGGATATCCCAATATAACCTTCACAATATGACAATGGACATGTAAACTTTGGAAAAGACAAAACAATGTAAAAACACTCGTACATATAAACACCACCAACATCAACACCAATGAAATGGAAACCTACCTTTTATTCAACAAAAGTCCAACAACAAGGGAACTAATTAAAATGCTACACAAAATGATCAGAATAAGAAAATAAATAAGACTAACATTTACTCAAGATTATCAGCTTGGATTTTAGAGAAAATGGGGAAGTCAATGATTAGAGTGAATACGACAGTAAACGAGGTAAAAATATATATCGAGTGAATAGGAAAATAAAGAAAAATAAGAGATAGAGTACAAAAGATTCATTGTTAGATAGTTTTTTCTAATCTATCAAAATTTCTATCACAGCTAAGCACAGAGTGGGTGTTTAATCAGAAGTCAGGTTGGCTACAAGCTTTTATTAGGGTCTCTCTGCGTAATACTAGGTGTGTTGTTTGCGATAAAGTTACCCTGCTCTTTTTCTGTTAATATTAGTGAACTATACGACACAACAATAAAAATAGTGGCTGTGTGGCTATATTCAAGCAAACTGAAGACAGAATTGAGAAAGGTAAAACGGGTTTGTTTCTTTGGTGGCACCGCATTGTTACGTGTGGTGTGGTTTTAGTCTTTAAACTAGTTCCTTTATCTCGGTTAATTTTAGCTATTGTATTAGACGAAGGCTTCTCTCTCCAATTTTTCATGTTTGACGCCTTACAATTTTCCTTTCGTTATTTTTAGTGATGGTGATCGAATTCAAAATCAGGCATTGACTTCTAAGTAGTTCTGCTTTACCATTAAGTTGAGGCACCAATCGACACTTCACACTTTGGGGCCTGACATTTTCAACTATCGACATGTGGCAACAAATTTTGGCTGTAAGTGGACAAAACGAAGTGGCAAAATTACAAGAAAAAGAGATGGGAGTGAGGAAGTTGAGGACAAATCGTGCCGCAAAGTATGTGAATGTGACGCTCGCATAACATCACACTAAGCAAACTCCTTTTCCTTCAAAGACTAACACACGTATTCTTTTACATCTATTGTGATATAATAAGGAAGATAGGTATTTTTTTCACATTTGGTTTCCTGCTATCAATTATAAAAGTCTCTTCACATCTTTTCCTCCCCACCAAATTACCAAACCCTACTAGAGGTTCTCAGTTACTTACAAAAATGAAATAATAGAACTAGAAAACATAGTATTTTATCAATCTTATAGACAATTCTATTTTTTTTCCAATTCATAGTTTAGAAATCAATGCATATCTTAACATCTTAATCTATATGCATACCTCAGTTTCTATTATCCCATCCAAGGAAGCATAAATAGTGTAAAGATATTAAGAATACAAGGCTCCAAAATTACGTGTTCCTATGAAATGATTAAAAAGCTTCGAGCACAATAGTTTTGATCCTTCGTAAAAAAATTTAGTAAAGAAAAAAAAAAAGTTGTGTACTTAACCGCAACAACATCTATTTGTTCATTGAATTGAATGACAACAATGAATACCAATATTTGAATTGACAAGAAGAAAAAACTGACTTTGATAACCTAATTTATTTGTTGGAGATTATCTGATGTGACCCACAAACAACTTGGAGGTGGTGGCGCTTCAACTAAGTTGGTATTTTGGATTGATAGAGGTGTATGAGGAGGGCATGTTTTTGGGGGAGGGAGTGAGATGGGCGGTGATGAGATTAGGGCCGAGTTGGATTTTGATAGATAACCCAAACTCTGGAGAGAATATTTGCTAGCACTATAGGGGTGGAGTACATATTGAATTGGAATGTAACTCTTACATTACATTATGTATGTCCTGCTATTGTCCAATAAAAAATAATCAAATAAAAAATTTGCGCCACTGCTTCTAATGGGATAATTATTAAATTACATGGGGTAATCATTGAATTACATGGATGAGTGGTTAATAACTTTTTATGTTCTTTGGTATGGTATGTTTGGCATGATGGATGGAAAAATGGAAGGATGTATTTGAATGGAAAGTAAAAAAGAAAGATTTTTTTTTTTGTGTTTGGTAGGATGTAAAAGTGGAAGGGTAAGATACATATTTTACCATTATATTTATATACTAGTCTACACTCTATTGTGTAGTAATTTGAAGGAAGGGTATACATTTCTGCTACTTTGAACTTAAATTTGTGTGCTTCATGATGTGGGTACCTTATTAATGTACTAGCAATGGACCCATGTCTAAAGACACTATATAACACAAAACGATCATCAATTAGAAAGCTGAACCCAATCAATTACCAATTTCCTGCAATGTTTTCCGACTATATCACCCTACTCCAATCAGAACCAGTAATAGAGTTATCAAATTCAAGTGGTAAAACAAACTATGAAATAATAAAGAAAATAGCTCACCAGGTCATTCCATCCACTGACATTAAAAAGATCTACGTGTTCTTGAGTGCCCTAAAGTTTATTACTCTGATATAGACACATCAACAAATTCAATGGGCAATTGATACCTCAAACAATCTATTGTGCTACGGAATTCAATAGGCTACTCCCACCTTAAAGGCTCTCTTAATTTATCACACCCCCAATCCCGCCGGTAGGCATTCATAAAACTATGAATCGTAAAAAAAAAAAAAAAAATACCAACCCACTTGAAAACCAACAAACATAAATTATAGTTGAAATTTTCTATCATAGCAAACAACAAAAAACTGTCGAACATTAAAGTTAGCAAAATTTAACAAATCCACAAACAAAAGTATAAGACAAAACCCACAACAAACACCCGAAGAACAAAATATATTAGAGAGGAGGGAGGGAGAAGTAGAGTTAGAGAGGAGGAGGGAAACCTCATGTTGATTACTGTTGGGACAATCCTAACAGTAAATAACTTGTCTATATACCAGGAATAGAGAAACAGTAATAAACTTGTCTATGCACCAGGAATAGAGAAGAAACAGTAATAAACTTGTCTATGCACCAGGAATAGAGAATAAACAGTAATAAACTTGTCTATGCACCAGGAATAGAGAAGCAGAGTTAAAGAGGAGGAGGGAGGAGGGAGGAGAGAGAAGGGAAACCTGGCGATGGCTTGTTCTTCGCTGCCGGTGGCCTGGCGTTGAGACAGTGAGCGGTGTTTTTCAAGGGTCAGTTTTTCAAGGGTCGGTTCCAATAACATAAGGTTTTTTAGTTCCCGATGGAATCACAATTGTAGAAAGAGTTAATTACACAACTGCATTCGAAATTATGTTATTTGTGTGCATTAGGTTTTGGGTAAATATCCTTCACCCTGATTTTATTATACGAGCACCTTTTCATATTTCAAAAAGTACACTGGACCCCAATAGCTAAAGGGTTAACAATATTTGTAAAAATAATATTTTGCCCCCTATTTAACTAGTATTACTACCCTATTTAAATGAAAAATAAATATTTTTTTTTAACACAACACTTACACAACCCCTTAAAAGGAGAAGTGCAAGTGAGGATATTTATATAACACACTCAAAGCAATCCCGACGTGGGATTGCAATGAAAAATAAATACTTGAAATACCAACTTTGACTTTTGTATTCCTTGTTTAAATAAGGTAATCCTATTTATAACCACTAGCAATGCCATTGCATGCAAATATATTTAAATAACATTTTTTAATAAATTTAAATTGTATATATAATTAAATTGAATGATAAATTATGAGTAAAATAATTAATTCCTATTTATAACCTCTTCTTTGAGTATGTAATTTGTCATTTATTTAGGTATCTTCACGACCCATTAGACAATTTTATTTTTTGTTTAAATAAAATTTCATTATAAGATTATCATTATTGAGAATTTACACATCTAATTATATTACAGATTTATTACATTTATTGTCAAATAAATTTATTAAATTATAATACTATTGTTTACATTATAATAATATGATATTGTTGCCTACGAAAAAAATCAAATATGACATATATTTAATCATAGAATCCAATCCGACAACTACATGCATATAATAGAATATAATTGGACTTTATGTCTTCATATAAAAATAGATATAAATATAGAAAACCTTATGCAAGTGTACTCTTAATATATGGGTCCAACTTACGATTAATATTAAAGTCCAAAAGAATTTAGAAGTCAAATAAGTATAAAAAATAAAAATTAGATAAAATTAATAAAGAATTTAGAAAGTCAAATAAAGTTAGTAAAAAAGTTCAAAAGAACTTTGAAGTCAATAGGTAGAAGAAATAAAAATTGAAAGAAACTAATATGTGGGTATCATCGACTTTAGTAAAAGTTCTCTTTAAGGGACTTATAATGACTCATGTCCGTCAAGGAAATTTATTTATTTATGAGTCTGTTTTTTATCTTACTAATAAGTAATTAAGTCCAAATTTTTTTAAAAACTCCAAAATACCCTTCATATAATGTTTCAATATTATCAAACATTAATTTTATTTCAAAATTGGAAAACGCTTAGATTCTTTACCCCTTAATTCCACCCTGAATTCATGCTCATAAGTTATTTTTTCATAAAATTTGAAATTCAAATTCAAGAGCCTATTTTCTTGTTCTTACCAATAGAAAACCCTAGAAGGAATCTTCTTGCTCGTGCCACTAGCAACCTGTCATATTATTCAAATTCTTCATATCAAAATGTTATAGTCACAGCGATAATGCTCAAATCCGTTCGATGTAAGCAACAGAATCACTAGTGCCACATGACATGGGTTCATGGCTTGTAAAGAAAATCCAGTGGCCGAGTAGTCGAAGTTGGCATCATTCACCAAATTCTTGACGGCCTTTGTAACTTTCTTTGAGAAGACTGCATGGTGGAACCAACACACCATTTCCACCAGAATCATCTCCTTCCTCTCTCCCTATATATATATATATATTCAATGCTATTATTTTTTTTGTTTTTTAATATTATTATTTTTTATGTTTAAATGTTTCTACTTTTTGTGTTTAAATGTACTATTTTTTGTGTTTAAATTGTACTATTTTTTGTATTTAAATGTTATTATTTTTTTAATGTTATTTTATTTATGTATGTATGTGTGTGTGTGTGTGTGTGTAGATATATCTGTGTGTATGAGAGAGAAAAAAATAAATATTCCTATTCTGTGTATGGATATAAATAGATATGAGAGAGAGAAAGAATATTAATGT
>CM042192.1:11357838-11368422 GCA_023539305.1 Ilex asprella | reverse complement strand
CTCCTGCTCCTGCTCACAGCTTACAGCAACAATTTGCCATAATAGGAGAATTGCAGCCCCTTAACATCAGGCAGCAAAACACCAGCAACCAAGCAGAAGATCCTCAACAACCATCTTCAACAGCTCATTAACAATTGTCAACCAACTCCTTGCCTTTCTGAATCAAGTTCTAGGCAGAAGCTTAGGTGCAGCTTTCATCCATTATCTGATAGCTGGTTCAAGCAATTCTACCTGGTTCAAGAATGGCATTTTCAAGCACGGCAACAAGTGATGAATATTTAAAATATTACAATAGCACTTGCCCCATTTGTACCAAAAGAGCAATTATCAAAGTTTTCGAATCTGAAAAAAATCCTGAGAGACTATACTGCAGATGTCCAAACGATTCCAGTCACTTTTTTAAGTGGATGACTCCTATTACTTTCCCCTCTTTGGAAATTACAAATGAAAATATGGATGCACGACGAAATGAAGAGAATGTACGATGAATTGAACACGATGTAACGACATTGAAGTTGCAGATTGAAGAACTTTATAATGTAGTTCAACGTGTTGATGCTAAAGAAGGTTCAATGAAGTCAAATATATTTGTAATCATGTTACTAGTGGTCATTTTTATATTTGTGAGTCTAGTGAAGTAGAGCTGTAAAAGCAATGGGGTAGTGATGGATGAACTTGTGCGTTTCATTTGAATGAAATTGTGGGTTTTGTATATTGTTGTGCCTTTTTTTTTTTTTTGAAAAAGAGAAATTTATTTATTAAAACCAAAAATTACAAGAAGCAAAAAACAAGAACTATTAAACAAAAAAAGTCACTGTTTTTAACAAGCAAAACAGTACGCTATACAAAAATTAAAAAAACAGTACATGAATAGTGACACGAACAGTTCCAAAAAACCCCAAGTGCATTTTGTTGCATCTCTTTCATTATGCCAAAAAAAACCCCAACTACAGTAAATGAAAAACCAGCTGAAAACTAGCTCCAACTAACTCTGATGCATCCCTTCAGACAGCTGAACAGACCAGCTACACATCACAGCTCAACAGCATCTCATATAACCTCCAAGCAACCCCTCAACTACCATCCTTCAAAGCTGTATAAATTACCATTAGCTACACATCACAACTACCAGCATCTCATATAACCTCCAAGCTGGGAAAAATATGATATTCATCAGTATATTGTTGTGACTTGGAAGATCAAAAGCTAAAAAACTTCTCAGTATATTGTTGTGACTTGGAAGATCATATTCATAAAAAAATATCACATTCATTATAAATACAACAAGCATCATTATAATACAAAATGATCCAAATATGCATCCTTACAAGTTGAAAAATGATTTCGCATCATTTTTTTTTTGAACCTCGACAGTGCGAGGAAATCAGCTTCATTCAAAGAAAGCACATATGTTGAATCAGTAGGAGTACCCTACATTAATGAGAAGGAGTCAGACAAAGACATTTGATACATATGTGAAATAATAAAATTAACTATAAGGTAACATACCATAATACTTTGTACACTATTTGAAGCTTGAGAAGACATCGAATGACCATATGTTGATTTACAAGGGTGACTGAAACCATGTAACTGCAATACAAAAATATTTACAAATATGTTTATAAAAATATGAAGTGAATAAAAATATGAATTGAATTTATACGATACTATAGACATATGTGATGGTTGGAAAACTCCCTTTTTTCTTTTTGTTACTTTCTCATGCCAAGATTTTAGTCGACCCCAACCCCTGTAACCACCTTCTTTTCTTTTTAAACTTTTAAGTAGACAAAGGTTTGGGTCAACAGTTTCTATTCCACTTGGGTCAACATTTTCAATGATTGGATCAACATTTTTATGGATTGAATCATCGACACCATCACCAATTAATGCATACATACTATCACTTGTTTGAACAATTCCTCAACACCATGTGACACCAATTGATATACAGGTTGAAGACCAGAGCATCGAGCAACTAGTTGTATCATTCTGGGACAAATTTGCCTATAATGTGGCGCCACCATTAACTTAGGATTCTCTTCATTTGACCGAAAAATGGGGATTGTCCTAGAACTCTTTCTTGCATCTCGTCTTCATCTCTTACATATGTATTGCTCGGGAATTTGTTTAATATTCATCATGTCCAAAACTTTAAATGCATGACCACATAATATTCCCTCCATTTTAAACTTTCGACAACTGCAATTGACTATCTCCTCATTAGTCTTAACCAAGACCAAATACTCTCTGCGTTCATCATATAATAAAATCACAAATTGATGTCATTCATCCAACACATCACATGGTGTCGCCATAGCACACTGAAAGATATCATACTCCTCTTGGAACAGGTCAAACATAATAGGAGTGTACACTTGCCCTGCTTGCACTAACATTGGAGCTTTTTTAACTTCAATCTAGGTAATTTTTGCCTAGCTTGGTATTCTGAGTCTGACTCCTTATATCGCTTATCATTCACAACTCTTTCAAAATATACAAAGAACTGAAAAAATGTCATGGTCTAGCTTTAAGTACTTCCGTAAGGCTACATTCAAGCTCTCACTCAATTGAGTGCTTCTCATTCCTGTAGTGAAAGTCCTCTTCATATACACATGCCCCCATTTTCTCTTGTAATGCCCAAGTGGCTTTCATCCGCATATTATCATGCAAATTATACTCCACAAGAAATGATTCCCAAGCCTCAAATAATTCTTGTTCTTCCTCATATACATACACACACTCTTTAAATCGAGCAGAAAATTGTGAATCATCTTTATATATGTTCCCCAAATATTTCAAAGAATTTTGGCAAAGATGCCAAGTACATAACACATGGTATGTTTTTGGCATAACTATAGAAATAGTCTTAGCCATCGCTTGATCTTGGTCGGTGAAGATGGTAATAGGATATTTTTCAGACATAACTTGTAGGAATGTCTCAAACAACCACTAAAATGATACTGTCGTTTCATCATACAATAATATAAATCCAAATAAGTCTGTCTCCCTGAAATGATTGAAGCCAGTAAAACAAGCAAAGGGTCGATACTCCTTGTTCGTTCTGAAAGTAGTGTTAAATGAGACAACATCTTCAAAGTTGTCATAGTCAATAATCATCACTGGGTCAGGCCAAAAAATATTAGTAATATGTTCATCCGCATCCAATTGCACTCCATAATAGAATGATGGATTTTTCACTGCTTCCGTTTGAAAATACTTCAACAAACTACCCGTCTCACCATACCTCAAGTCTCGTTGTCTCCTTTCACGGAGGTAATTCTTTAGGTCTTGACGAGTAAAATCAAGACTTTCCTTTCCTACGGATAGAGTACTGAAAAATCATAGAAAGCCTTAAGTGACAATCCACAATCCGCTGTCATATCAATATTAATGTCTTGTGCTGCGATAACCTTCCATTGGGATGGTATCATATGCACACATTCTGTAAGGTGCAAAGGATGATTGTGGTTGTCGTCCCACTTCACCACAAGAAATTTATCAATTTCTCTATTAAGAGATATGCACATATGAGCTTGGCAATTTGTTCTTGTTTCTGCTCGAGGCTTCCTTATTTGGCACTCTCTTTTATCACGACCCCTTTGATCATGTTTACAACAAAAAAAATTATGTAAATGACAACGCCATCTTTTAAACTTTTATTCTGAAAATCTTTTCTCACGCTAAATCCCACAGACCCTCCATAACTATTGTAAAACGCATAAGCATCTTCCTCCACATCAAATTGCATACCAATATGAGGTATATTATCAGTCGCATTAACTCCTAAATTATCCATCATAATATCCTACAATTAAAAATTTAGTTGAAATGACATTAGATGGAACTTGCAGTCATAGATGGAAGTAGATGTCATGTACATAAGGTTACATAATTCTTAAGAAAATTAATCATTATTCCATTAACAAGCCAACAAGAAAAAAAAACATGTACAAAGAAATTGGCATGAAGTTTTATGGCTATGAAAAACATGTACAACTGTCATCTTTTTGAAAAACCAAATCAAATAGAGAAACCATGACAATAAAACATGCATATTACTGCCATCTTCTTCATCACATGGGCGATTCAAGTCAATTTGTCCATCATAGCACTTCTGTGTATGTGTGAGATCAGATCTTGGGTTGGCAACATTCTTAAACTCAAGAATGAGGAGGTGTTAAAAGATGGACTTACTGTCAAGCACGGATCACAAAGTTGGAGTTTCTTCAAGGGGAGAAAAAACGCAAAAAAAAAAGGTGAAAGTTAGAAATTCCACATAGGAAAGTCTACCTATCTACCAAATAATGAAAGGAACTGAAGGCTAAAGGATGATGTAGAATCATTTATTTCACCCACCCCACTAGATTTATAGAACTCCTAATTTTTTCATCATCACCACAATGTTATCTCCAAGGGTGAATCTCTTGGGTAAAGTCTACAACTCCAAATTCTTCTTCTGTTTGCTCTGGGACCATGCTTGGATACCACACGTTGTTCGTTGGTGGAAGCATCGTCACATTTCCATTAGAATATTGAGAAGGCGAGAGAACCATACACTGTGAAGAAGCCGGAAGAAGAAAAGGCAGATTGAAATTTCAGGGACCAAAACGATGTCATTTTGGTAAGGAGAAATTAAAAAAAATAATATCCAAAATGCATTAAAACGGTGTCGTTTCATTAAACCGCATGCTATGCGATTTTTTCCCAACCACAGAGGTGTCGGACCCCATAGATAGAGATCTGTGATCTTTCACCACCAAACATTGAATCACAAACAATGCCAAAAATGGAAGAAGCCATCGCCTCTACACAGATCTCCCACCACCAAACTCACTTGTAGCCATCATCTCTGCACAAATCTGCTGTGAAGCACGCTTTAGGGCAGAGACTTGTTGTGAGTCATGATGGGGTCATGAATGATCGATAATGATTTTAGTTTGGTTTCAAGCGTGGTGTTGGGCGGTGATTGGCGGTGTTGTGTTGCGGGTGGTGGTTTTGGCATGGGCGATGTGGTGGTGGTGGTGAGGGGGCAGTGCTGTGTTGCTGGATGATGTTTTTTGCATGGGCGATGCTGTGATGGTGGGGGACACTACTGTGTTGCTGTGCAGTGGTTTTGAAATGGGTGGTGCAGTGGTAGGGGGGACAGTGTTGTGTTGTTGAGCAATGGTTTCAAAATGGGTGATGTTATTTGTTAATGAAATTGTAAATTTTAAATAACATGACTATTAATTAAAATTTTAATGAATTTATTTACTAATTAATATATTAATTAAGCAGATTATAAATTTCAAAATTATTTAAGTTAATGATTAAATTCTTAATTTGTTTGATTAATTAAAAAATATAAATGTGGGGTTTGATAAATTTATTTTTTGAATATAATATCATTTGAACTCTTCAAATTCTTGACCAAAAAAAAAAAATCTTCAAATTAATTCAAGAGGGCATTCTTGGTATTATCTAAAAATGTTTTGATGCCATCAGCATTGACA
This sequence comes from Ilex asprella, assembly GCA_023539305.1. Taxonomy (NCBI): domain Eukaryota; kingdom Viridiplantae; phylum Streptophyta; class Magnoliopsida; order Aquifoliales; family Aquifoliaceae; genus Ilex; species Ilex asprella. The sequence goes on along the minus strand of CM042192.1, from coordinate 11,362,924 downwards.
ATTAGTTTTCTCAACGTTCGAAGGGAGTGTGACAGTTACAAGTTTCATGTGTCAAGGGGTTTTAATGTAATTTTTAAAATATAAAGGAATATCCGTGTAATAAAATTAAATGTTAGAAGATGTGACTGATATTTTTATCCTTTAGCTTTTGAACTAATTTAGTGTCAATTTAACCCCTCAATTATGTTATGCGACTCAACGTGGCCATTTCATCCAAATCCACTCTTTATTTGAACGAAACTCTTAAGTGCACATTATGTGAGTCAGAGATTAAGATAGTTAAGACCATACACGTGATGTGTCTGTGAGGCGATCCATTAAAGTTATCAACAAATTTCAACATATGGACGACATACTTACAACCTTAAATTGACACAAAAAATTAGTTCAAAGGGTTATTTGACACAAATAACATAATCCATGGGACATCTATGTAATTTAGTCTTTTGGATGAGAGTGAAAAAATAAATTAATCAACTTATTATTATAAAACACGAATAAATTTATTATTTATTACTAATACTATCAAAAAAATATATGATCTTATCTATTTGATTGGGTATTATACCAATTAATATAAATCTGAAAGACTTCTTAAAAAAATTTACTAGCATGAAGGCCAAATAGATTTTTTTTTTTTGGTGGGGTTTACAATAGTGTATTTAATTAAGAGATAAACATTCCCTTACACTTTGCCCTTAAGCCACAGAGGCCCTAAGGTTTTAAAATTTGACACTACCCTATAATTTTCATGTGAATAAGGATAACCTAGAAATTGATGGAAATTAAATTAGAGCATATTAACTAATTAGCAACTATCTCATTGCTGAAGATACTTGCAATACTAAGAATTAAGCATTGATCATGCAATATTTTATATTTTAAATAATTATTTATTTTTCTTTAATTACGTAATTTAAATTGAAGTGAACAAAAAGAAAATATGAGAGGTAAGAAAGAAAGAAGAGAGAGTTAGATGTGAATTACTAGAGTTGTCTGACATTAAGGAATATGTTGGTTGAATTATATGACATTGTTTATGCAGAGAAAATGATATTTTTTAGCGAGAAAATAAAATTGAGATAAGTTTTATATCATTGAATCAAAGTAGATAAAAATTTCATCAATCGTGACAGTTGTTATATAAGTTAAAATTTTTAACTTTCTAATCGTAATATTATATAGATATAGATAATAAGAATGGTAATATTCATGGAGATGTCACAATCATAAGTCAATCAATTTAACGAAAATGACCTTTCAAGTGGCAAAGTGAATAAATGGAGAATAAAGTGTCATTGGCTCGAAGAATTACATCACCATCTATTATACCAAATACATTTAAGATTAATTTTTTGGAATTCGAAGTGACAATTCCTTCAATAATTAAAGTTGAATAATCAAAGTCTCTTTCTAGTTCAATCAACAAAATCGTATATTTTTCAAATTAAAACTCTGTTAAGACGGACCTCTTTTCATATTAACTAAACCTCTATTTCACGTTCATAAAAATTGTGTTCATCTCTTTAGGTTACACAATCCTTTTTAAACATTCTATTTCATTATTGAAAAAAATAACCTCATCACTTTGGCCCTTTTAATGGACATTCTTAGCCTTCTCTGCGGGGTTGTCACCCCAAAGATCGAATCTTGAACTATTTGAGCGTTTTATTTTCACTTGATTGGGCAGAAGGATTGCATTACTATTCATTATCCGGAGTAATACATGAATTAATGCTTCCATTTTTCTTGCTTGAAAACAATTTCATTGAAACATATACAATATTCTGTACTAACGCGTCTGAAAACAAGTTAATTCTAGCCTCCAACCACAAATTTTATCACTGAAGTTAATTTTTTTTGGACTAAAGTCCTACCTAGATGGTTGAAACCCTCTATATAGAGTGACAAATTGATAGTCCGAGCCCCCCTCCCTTGTAGTGTAAAGATATTGTTGCTTATACAAAAAAAAAACTTATTTAATTAACTTCCCATTGATGTATTGTTTCCTTGAGATCCAAAAGATCCCCCCAAACCCCAACACTCATGTACCGTTGGTAACTTTTTCAATGCTACTAGATAAGCAATTAAACTTGGAGGAAGAGTAAGTCAGACAAATAAAAAAAAAAAAGTATACAAAACAAATATTACTTCAAAAAACATCAAAGCAAAAAACAAAAAACATTTAAGAAAGTGTTACCAAATCTTACTTAAATTTTCAAAATGAAGACCAACATCACACTTGTTTTTACACCTCATTTATCGCGCTTTTCATCTCTTCAAGTCTGTCAAACACACACATGGACTATATCCACGGGCGTTAGCAGCCAGATTACTATCACATGCAAGTCAGACAGGATAGTATTAACAACCATGTCAGATGCTAAATTAATAAATCAGTAAAACATAAATACATTTGTGGCTTTCTCTCACTTGTAAACCTGTTATTCACATACCTGTAGACAGAGAACATTCCTACCAATTCTTGTAGGCACAATCATCTTACATAAAACTCAAGTAGGCCATGAAGCAAGTAATAGATGCCACACAATGAATCCACTGTGTTGAATGACTTTGCAAAGAAGTTATCAAAGAATTTGGAAGTTTTCCCTCTGAAGGGCTGTGGCTGTGTGTAAAACAAATTGTTCAATAAAGTACATAACAGAAAAGAAATTATCCCGTCACTGACAAAGCATTAAACCTAGCTCCAACATAGTGCAGCTGCAAGAGGAGAAACAAAGCTAGGTTTGAACCAGAAAGTCTTGAAGCAGTGAGGAAGGTCGGGGATGTTCAGAGGCGAGTACATTTCAGTCCCTTCTGGTGCTTCAGGGGAAAAGTGAGTGAACAGATCCCTTACGGAATGGTTTCGAGTGGTCACCCATAATAAGTAACTTTCGTTGTTAAATTTACCAATCGTTTCATAGTGCAAGTTAGAAGTCCACTTAACGCTAGTATCATATCGCTGTTGGGGACTCAATGAAAAATCTCCAACCTTGTTTCCTGTTACTCTCCATATTTTCATCAGATGCCTATCATGTTCTGCTAAAGTCAGACTTCCCTCCAAATCCATCATATCCACATATGGTCGAGGGCGTGAAAAATTATCGGGGAAAGAGATGACTTGAAACTTCTCATCACTGACATCAATAGCAAGGACGTGGATACTCCAATAATTAGGAGAAATTCTGTTCAGCATTTGACAGTAAAACACCCCATTGCAGAATACCACACTGCTTGCCTGCCAATCAAGCATGGGGACATCTAATTCTCTCCATGAACTTTCTCCAAGGGAAATAATCTCAAACCTGCTGACTTCCTTACCTTTTCTGATTCCACGTTTCCGAACAACTTTATACTTTCCAGTTGAGGAATCAAAGCCCAAACTAACCATATAACTCGATGGCAGGCGTCTTGAACCTGACGGCAAAATCATCTGCTCTCCTGTTATAGGATTGTAGATGCACAGAGGATCTGGCCTGCCATTCCAAGCTTTAATGCAGAGCAAACCATTGCAAGAAGACAGGATTTGGAAGTCTTCCCAAGGCACTTTCTCGACTGGGATCTGCCTAGTTATGCATTCGTCAATATCAACCAGAGGTAGTTGACTTATATTAAAGATTGACCCTCCCCAACGTAGTGGTTCAAGGATAAGTCGATTTTTTGACCTACTGAGTTGCAACTTGATGAAACAGTCGTCTCGAGTCACGCAATACCAACTCTTGCAAACAATTCTGCATGTCAAGATCGATTCTAAAGGAAGCCTAGATAGAATATCTGAGATTATCCATAATGGAAGATCATTAACTCCCTTGATTACCTGACCTCTGTAGTTTTGAAATAATGCTACCCTCAACTCCACCATTGCAGTAGTAAGATTTTCTGCACCCACCTTAACAAGCTTTTCTGTTAGAATTTTTTTATGAATGAACTTCCCAGAACAAAACAAAAGCAAAGATTCTGTGGCATAAAGTAATATTAAAGGAAAGCAGTTGGGAGGCAGAAGCATCAAGCATTTACAAAATTCACACGGCTAGCATGTCATATAAAATATTTAACAGGTAACAACATAAATTTAGATCAAATTCAACATATTATCTTACGTGTACCGTGTTAGTACCACCAAAATAAAATAAGATAAATTTTACTAGCAATAAATATTCAAACAAAATATGTTTCAAACGGGAGAGGGGTGGGGACTATCGTGCATATGATTTGAAGTCATAACAAATACGACCGTATATATTGTTCAGTAACATTCACGGTGTAAAATTTATTCATCAGGTGACTTGCATAAGAACAGTTCTTTGTGTCATTGTTGCCATTTTTAGGGGGAGAAAACAAAAACTCCCCAGCAAGCATTGTTTCCAAAATAGACACACTAATAGAAGGGAAAAGAAGATGCCTGTATAGAAACCTACAAAAATACTAGAGAGAAGAAGAAGAAGAAGAAATAAAGCATTTTCTTCTGCAAGCCAATCAAGTCTGAAGCAAGTAAAACACTGTAACTAGAATAAAGTGCAGAAAAAAAATTCCCTCAGCTCCCCTCAGCTTCTCCTCCAAAAACATGTGAATCAACTGAACTAATATACTTGGGCAAATCACTTGCTGACAGATATGCTTCAAATTAGGAAATTTTTAGGGACAAGAAAATAAATTCACACATCTTTCCTATAATATATAGTTTTCAAGTAAGAACCTCTTGGTGTGTCGTTTCTGCCATATGGGATGCGAATATGAAGGTGATAGAAATTATAGACAAGCTGTAGAGTAAAATTCAATTCAAGCAAAAAAACTGAAATGAAGGTATGTTCTTATTGTGTTATTTATATGTCCTAACACTTAATGGATGATATTCAAAGGTCTCTAATCCTGATTACTAGTCGAAGTTTTTGGTTTGTGTCCAAATAAGAATCATTCATTCTTGAGAACCACAGAACTTCATAAGGGCAATGCTTAAAGCATTATGTAAGCCCACTGCAGCGACAGGATACGAATATGAGACTGATCCACCTGTCATGTACAGTCATACCACCAGAAAATTTGTGCAAAGTAAAAGCCACCTCCAACATCAGAAAACCTCATAAAT
>CM042192.1:11346728-11357828 GCA_023539305.1 Ilex asprella | reverse complement strand
AAGTGATACACAATAAATGTATTGTGTGTGTCATTTCATCAGCACAAAGATCATAGATAATATCAGCAATTATAGCACTTTACAAACACAGGGCCAACACTATTAGGTTTATTCATTATAGTTTCTCTTCTGTTATTTTTTGGAGGAGGAAAAAGGGAAAGGAAGGGAGAGAAAAATGGCATCAGTATAGTGAATGCGCCACACCGCCATTTAAGTGATGCCATTGGAAAATGCCACCACTGTCACTATTTGAGCCTGATAATTACAATCATTGCAACTGCCAACTATGTTTCCACCAGCTCTCCCAAGGCCAACTCAACCATTGCTACAACCATCAGCAATGAATGCTGTTGCTGCCACCATTCTGAGAGGGTTGGAGCAACCGTCTAAACCGAGATAGCTGCAGTCACTATCACGCAAGGCTTGAGAATCAAGAATCAACTCCTACACATAATCTGCAACCACAATTTGCATTTGAAGGTATCCCTTATTCATCACCACAATTACCACCACCAAAAATCAAATCGACGCCTTCTTCACCATCAGGATAAGCAGCTGCTACTAAAGCACCACCTCCACCACTGCAATTAGAAAACACCTTTCATCACAATGAGAATTGCCACCAACTACAACAGTAATACTTTCACCACCGTCTCCACCACCAAAAAAAAGCAACTTGTCGCTATGTCATCACCTCCACCACTGTAGTACCTTCTTACTGCACTAAAAGCACTTCAGTAATCCCATCACCTTAGCTTCGGTTCTCCTCAACGCCTCTATCAGGAAAGTCAACTTTTGATGCCGCCACCACCATAATTTTTCAGTTATTCTCCTCAGAACTAGAGCTCCATGAGAATCATTAAAAGTTCCCAAATGACATATAATTAACTTTTTGACATGTCATTGACTAAGTAGTACATTATCTTTAAGTTAACTCTACAAAATGCCATTTTTGGCTACTTCATTGTTTACCTGAATATATAAAATAATAAAAAAAATATCTGCTTGCCCAATGCTATTATTCCAATGCTTTAAAAATAAGGATTTACTCTAGCCACATCAAATTTCATAATCACCTACCATCCTTAAGATTCTCCCTCTTCCCCTAATTTCCTTCTAAAAAGTCAAGCCTGTATTTGGTCCTAACTGCAAGTGGTTATCATGAAAAAGTAACATCTTGGATTTGACATCAACCAGATATAGTTAAAAAGTTCTAATATCATTTACATGCTAGAAAGTTCGAATATCATTTACTTTCAAGAAAAAAGTTAGTTAAGATTGTAGAAGCGATATTAGGGTTAATGAGAAAAAAGAAGTAAGAGAGAAAAGAGAAAAATGAAGAGAAAATGATGTTGTACAGGCTATGTTGCTCTACACTCTCTGATTTATAATTGTTAAATTTAGAAAGTTAACACAATATTAGAGAAACAAAGAGTGATCAAACTTAACCTACCTCTCACTAACAACTTGTATTTATAATCATCACGTAAACATACAAAAGACGGATACACCCTGTAAGAGGTAATTACATAATAATAATACTCTCAACACTCCCCCTCAAGTTGGACTATATATATCATATAATCCAAGTTTGAAACAAATGGATGTAAGACGAGTACCACTCAATACTTTGGTAAACATGTTTGCAAATTGATCCTCAGATCTCACAAATGGAGTTGTAATATCTCCAGCTATTATCTTGTCTCGAATAAAGTGATAATCAACTTTGATATGTTTTGTGCTCTCATGAAATACTGGGTTAACAACAATATGAATAGCCGTTTGATTATTACAGAACAATTATAAAGGAGACTGAACTGGAAAGACAATTTCTCAATAAAAATGTAATAACCATGTCAAGTCACTAGTTGTATGTGCTCTTGCCCTATAGTCAGCCTCAACATTGGATCTTGCTACCACTTTTTGTTTCTTACTTTTTCATGTGACAACATTACCTCCCAAAGTACAATAATTAATGGTTGATGTCCAATCTGAGAACCAACCCAATTAGAATCCGAAAAACCTTTCACTCCAAGATGTTCATTGGCTCGATACAACAAGCTAAGACCAGGTGCACGTTTGAGGTATCGAAGGATGCGAGTAACTACCTCCCAATGTGGGACTCTAGGGCATCTCATAAACTGACTTACCACACTAACTACAAAGGCAATATCTAGTCATGTAATATGAGATAATTGAGTTTCCCAACCAATCTAAGGACCGACCCGGATTCTTAAATAGTGCACCATTATCCACCAATAATTTTTGGTTTGGATCCATAGGAACATCAATTGGTCTGCCACCCAACAAACTTATTTCTTCTAATATGTCATGTACATATCTCCTCTGAGATAAATAAATACCCTGCATAGATCTGGCAAAACCTCAATACCCAAAAAGCACCATCATCTATCAACAACTTCTAGTTCAGATCTATAGGAACATCAATTGGTTTGTCAACTAGCAAACCTGTTTCTTCTAACATGTCAAGTACATATTTACTCCGAGATAAACAAATACCCTACTTAGATCTAGCAAAGCCTCAATACCAAAGAAATACCTAAGTTTTCCTAGATCTTTAGTGTGAAATTGATTCTACAAGAATATCTTTAACTTGATAATATCTTCGGAATCATTACTAGTAATGATAATATCATACACATAAACAACCAATAGAATATACCCTACATCAGTTTGTCTGTGAAAGCCGAAGTGTTCTGTTTGACACCAAAAAAGACCAAACTTTAAAACTGAATCTGAAAACTTACCAAATAATACCCTCGATGACTGCTTCAAACCATACATAGATTTTTTTAACCAACACACAGTCTTATAGTACTCCCCCCGAGTAGTAAACTCAGGTGGTTGCTTCATGTAGGCCTCCTCAGCCAACTCACTGTGTAAGAAGACATTCTTGACATCTAACTGAAATAAAGATCAATCAAGATTAGTAACCAAAGAAATCAATACATGAACATAAGATATTTTGGTAATAGGAGAAAAAGTCTACTCATAATCAACACCATAGGTTTAAGTAAAGCTGTTAGTAACAAGATGGACTTTAAGACACTTAACAGAATCATCTAGATTAAATTTAACTGTATACATCCATTTACAACCAACAATCCATTTACCCGGCAGTGAGGGAAAAAAATTCCAAGTCTCATTATGATGTAAGACATCTATCTTCACTTCCATAGCTTTTCTCCAACACGGATCAATCAACGCACCTTGTGAGGTTTTGGGAAAAGAAACCGTAGACAATTGACAGATAAAACAAGAGAAGACAGGAGACAAGGCATCATAAAAAATAAAATTAGTGTTAATAGTATTAGGGTAGTTTATGTAAATTAGTAATAGTGTTAAGGTAGTATGTGTAATTCTTATTATTGTAATTTAACTATAAATACAATGATATATGAGCACTAGGTCAAGCTTTTGACCTCTCTTTGTTCTTCTCCAATATATTATGTTAATCCTCTATATTTAACATGGTATCAGAGCATGGTTACAATCCTAAATATATTTGTTGAATATATTTGTGGTCTGTTGTGGTGGCGTTATTGTTGCTCGTTGAAGCTCCGGTAGTGGTGTGGTTGTCGGAGTTACAGTGGTGGTGGTATAGTTGTTATGGTATCTTTGTGGTGTCGTCTCTGTTGATCATTTGTCGTCATTGGTTGTGGTGGTGTAGTGGGTGTAGCGATCGAGGTGCTCTGTGGTTTATTGTGGTGGTGGTTGCGTAGTCGATGACTGGTGGTGTCGATCGTTTGTTCATTGTGGTGGTTTAGTGGGTGTAGCGATCGTGGTGGTCCAGATCATTGTGGTAGTGGTTGCGCCGTCGAAGACTAGGGTGGTGGTGGTTGTGCAGTCGAAGACTAGGGTTACTGGAACCCTAGTCGACGAAGAAGAAAGAGTCCAGACCCGAAAAAGGTCTAGACCCGACTTCACGGGTTTGAATACAAGCCAAGGGATTTAATTTATTTTAAGCCTAGCCCAATCCAAATCGGGTCCAGCCCACTTCGATCCAACCCAGTTCCATCAACGAGTTTAAATTGATTTAAGCCCAGTCCAATCAGCATGGTTCAGCCCACACTTCAATCTAACCCGGACCAAACCTGATTCAAACCAGCCCAGAGGAGTAAAACGATCTGGTTCAGCAGTCCAGAAGACTAAACCGGTCCGATTCAGGTCTCTATTAGCCTCAGTAAGCCGGTTCAACAGCTGTCAGTGGTTTTTAAGGCTGGTTTAGCAGCCGTAAATGGTTTTCTAGGCCCGGTTAAGTGGTTTTCTAGGCCGGTTCAGCATTGCAACGCTCCCTGTTTGTTTTCTGCTGCATTGTTATGGATCCTAAACAAGTTACTGGATCCCTCACTCAAGCTCTACCACCTACATCCATTCCGACTATTATCAATGGCCTTATAACCTTCGTTAAACTCAATGGGACCAATTACGCTTTATGGTCCCTATCTGCTCAAGTCTTTCTTCGTAGCAAAGGATTTAAGAAGTATTTGGTGAATCCTAAACCCAAGGAGGATACTCCGGGTATGATCAGTGGGACCAAGAGGATGCTCAAATTATGTCTTTAATACTGAATAGCATCGAGCCTAGTATTAGTTCTACTCTGCTCTACCTCGACACTGAAAAGGAGATATGGGATCACTTGGCCACTATGTATTCTGGTATAGGTAATTTTACTCGAGCTTATGAGGTGTGCAAGGAGTACTTCCGGCTGGAACAGAATACTTTAAGTATTAAGGATTATTACTCTCACGTTCGGGGATTTTGTGAGGAGATAAAGACCTACCATCCGTTTACTACTAATGCAATAATTTGGTAGAAGCAATATGAAGACATGAGTGTTGTTCGATTTTTGGTAGGATTGAAACCTAAATACGAGGCTATTCGTTCTCAGATTTTAGGTGGTTCTAGTCTTTCCTCATTACTTAAGGTTTTCTCTCGTGTATAGCATGCTACTTTGTCTACTTCAGGCATCGATCATGGTGTCTCCACTGATCGCTCAACTCTTGTGGTTCCTAGTAGTCACAGTGATGGTCATCGAGGTAGTCGTGGTGGTCAAAGAGGTCGTACAGGTGGCCGTGGAGGTCATAGTGGACCTCGTTCCTGTACTCACTGTGGCCGTGGAGGGTACACTGTTGACTTTTGTTGGGATTTACATGAAAAACGTTCTAGTGTTGCGAATCAGGCTTCCTATCAGGATGATACCTCTGTTGTTGCTTCCATACCTCGGTCAGTTCCACCAGACACTGGATCGGTTACTCTTACCCGAGAAGAGTATGCTCAGTTCCTGTCCCAGCAACAGGCTGCCCCATCTCCCTCCACTGCTACTTTTGTCCAGTCAGGTATTGCTTCTACTTATTTACTGTCCTCCACTTACAGTCCCTGGATCATATACTTTGGCACTTTTAACCACATGACTAGTGCGTCTGGTATTTTTTCTACTTATCAGTCTGCTACTTTCACACATAATGTTACTCTTACTAATGATACTTGTTCTAAAATTTCAGGTCTTAGGACTACTCACTTGAGTCTTGATATGTACCTATCTTCCGTATTATTTGTTCCTCAATTTTCTTTTAGTTTACTCTCTATTAGTAAGATTACATGTTCTCTCAACTATTCTGTAACCTTTTATCCCTCTTATTGTGTCTTTCAGGATCTTAAGACGAAGAGGAAGATTGGTACGGGACATGAAGCTGGTGGTCTATATTACTTTGATTTTGATTCCCCTACTCGGGCCTACAGATCTCGTTGTCCCCTTTTGAATGACATTGTCGTCTTGTACATCCTTCCCTCCAGAATCTGAAGCGCCAAGTTCCAAGTCTAAGTTTTGTGTCGTCATTGTCTTGTGAAGCTTGTCAAGTTAGTAAGCATCACCGTGCGTCATTTCAATTTAGAGTCAACAATCGTGTGTCTAGTTCATTTGAGTTGATACACTCTGATATATAGGGTCCAATCAAGAATATTTCATCTAATAAATATCTTTATTTTGTGTCTTTTGTGGATGACTATTCTTGTGTGACTTGGTTGTTTTTTATGAGAGCTCGGTCTGATTTATTCTCCATATTTGTGACATTTCATAAGGAAATAAAAACTTAATATGGCTGTCGTATACGTATTTTATGTTCTGATAATACTCGAGAATATGAATTTGATCCTTTTTCAGCTTACCTTAGTAAAATTGACATTATCCATCAGACTTCCTGTGATTACACATCTCCACAGAACGGTGTCGCTGAACGCAAAAATCGTCATTTGTTGGAAGTTACTCGTCCCCTGTTATTCCATATGAATATTCCCCGATATTTTTGGAGTAATGTTGTTCTTACTGTTTGTCATCTTATTAATCGTACGCTATCCTCTGTGCTAAATGGACAAAGTCCATATTCTGTCCTTTTTCCTGGTAAACCCTTATTTTTCCTACCTCCTAAGGTTTTTGGATGTATTTTTTATGTTCACAATTTGGGTCCTGAGTTTAATAAACTTGTTCTTTGCGCTACCAAATGTATATTTCTGGGTTATTCTCGCACACAGAAAGGGTATCGCTGCTACAGTCCTTCTCTGCAACAATATTTTACTAGTGCTGATGTCACATTTGAGGAATCTGTTCCATATTTTTCAACACCTCCTCAGCCGTTAGATCTGGACTTTGGGTCATCTCTTGTATCACCCTCCCTTCCATCATCTTCAAGTATTCTGCTACCCACTATGTTACCATCTACTTTACCTCTTCGTGTGTACTCTCGTCGTCCTCGACCATCGACTGAGGTGCTCATACTGTCTTCTTCGCTGCCTTCTGATCCTAATCCATCAGGTAATTTAGACTCTTTACCTATTGCTCTTCGGAAAGGTAATCGTTCATGTGCTACTAATCATCCCATTACTCATTTTATTTCATATGATGTCTTGCCTCCTGTCTTCTCTTGTTTTACCTCTCAATTATCTTCTATATCTATTTCTAAGCATTTACAGAATGCATTATCTGATCCGGGTTAGAGAAAAGCTATGGAGGATGAGATGGATGTCATACATCATAATGGAACATAGGATCTCGTTCCTTTACCACCTAGTAAACAAACAGTTGGTTGTCGTTGGGTGTACACTGTTAAATTTCATCTGGATGGTTCTGTAGAGCGTCTCAAAGTCCGGCTTGTTACAAAGGGCTTTACTCAGACCTATGGTGTTGATTATGAGGAGACTTTCACCCTGTTGCAAAAATTTTCTCTGTTCGTATCTTGATTTCTTTGGCTGCTAATCTTAATTGGCCCTTGTTTCAGTTAGATGTCAAGAATGTCTTCCTACATGGTGACTTGGTTGAAGAGGTATACATGGAGCAGCCACCTGGGTTTACTGCTCAGGGGGAGTATGGTAAGAATGTATGTCGGTTAAAGAAATCTTTGTATGGTTTGAAACAGTCACCGAGGGCATAGTTTAGTAAGTTTTTAGATGTAATTTTAGAGTTTGGTCTGTTTCGATGCCAGACAGACCATTCTGTGTTTCACAGACAGACGACTGTTAGATAAGTCCTATTGATGGTCTATGTAGATGATATTGTGATTACTGGAAATGACTCTGAGGGGATTGCCAAGTTAAAAATCTTCTTGCAAGATCGATTTCATACTAAGGATTTGAAAAAATTCAGGTATTTCTTGGGAATTGAGGTGAATCGATCTAAACAGGGTATTTGTTTATTACAGAGGAAATATGTACTTGATATGCTAGAGGAAACAGGTTTGCTAGTTGACAGCCCGATTGATGTTCCTATGGATCCGAATCAGAAACTATTGATGGATGATGGTACACTATTTGAGAATCCGGGTCGGTATCACAGATTGGTTGAAAAACTCAAGTACCTCACTATTACTCGACCGGATATTTCTTAGACAGTCAGTATCGTAAGTCAGTTCATGGGGTGTCCTAAAGTACCACATTGGGAGGCCGTTACTCGTATTCTGCGATATGTCAAACGTGCTCCTGGACTTGGCCTGATATATCGAGCTAATGGACATCTTAAAGTGGAAGGTTTCTCAGATGCTAATTGGGCTGGCTCTCATTCTGATCGGAGATCAACCACTGGTTATTGTACTTTCTTAGGAGGTAACGTTGTCTCATGGAAAAGTAAGAAACAATCCGTGATAACAAGATCCAGTGCTGAGGCAGAGTATAGGGCAATAACGCATACGACGAGTAAGTTGACTTGGCTGCTACACTTCCTCCATAAAATTGGGTTTCCAGTTCAATCTCCTCTACAGTTATTCTGTGACAACCAAACAGCTATCCATATTGCTGTCAATCTAGTGTTTCACAAGAGAACCAAACATATTGATGTTAATTGTCACTTTATTCGGGACAAAATAGTAGCTGGGGTGATTACGACTTCATTTGTGAAATCTGAAGTTCAACTTGTAGATATGTTTACCAAAGCATTGAGCCGTACACGTCTTACGATGATTTATTCCAAGCTTGGATTATATGATATATATAGTCCAGCTTGAGGGGGAGTATTAATAGTATTAGGGTAGTTTATGTAAATTGGTAATAGTGTTAAGGTAGTATGTGTAATTCTTATTATTATAAGTTAACTATAAATACAATGATATATGAGAACTAGGTCAAGCTTTTGACCTCTCTTTGTTCCTTTCCAATATATTATGTTAATCCTCTATATTTAACAATTAGCAATAGGATGCTTAGTCACACACAATTAAGTACCTTCCGAAAAGCAATATGGAAAGAGTCAAAAGTACCTAGGGGACTAGGATCAAGAAATGACAAAGAAGATGGCAGGGGCACCTTAGTCTACGATCGCGGATGATGGCAGTATACACAAAACAGGAAAGTAGATGGTAGCACATTAGGCAACAAAATAGCCGACGGTAAGGGAAGGGGTGGTGGTGTAGTGGACATCCAAAAGTCAAGATCTAGAGGCTGATCAGGAGCTAAAAAAATGCTAAACAGTTTCATTAAATGTGACATCAGCACTAGTGAAGTACTGATGAAGAATGGGACTATAGAAATTGTGACGACCCATATATATATATTAATCATTAACACGTTGATTAGGTCTTCAATTATGATTCTATATAATTGAAGTTTATTTTTTAAAAAAATATATATATAAATATATATTTTTTTGTGAGCAAATGAACCTCAAATATGGACTCTTTACGTGAAAACGAGTCAAATGACAATAATTTAGGTCAAGTTTCTTAATAATATAATGAATAAATATATCTATAAATAAATATATATACAAATATAATTAATGAATATATATACATAGGTGTTAGAAGACAAGTACACTGGTGCAAATGAAAAACGTGTAAGAAAAAAAAAAGAATGGCAAAGCAATGAACAACTGTCCATATAAGGTAAGAAGTGGGCATCATACATGACGCATGGGGGCCAAGATTTTGGCTATAAATAGCCAAGTTCAGGCCGTTCAGAAACGCAGCAAAGAAAAGACAGAAAGAGAGGGGAAGGAAGAGAAAGGAAAAAGAGAAAAGGGATCAAATTTTGTTGATCTAAGAGTTCGCTGTTGCAATCAAAATTTTTAGTTAAGATTTTTTTAGTTATTATTTAGTAATTCGATAGGTTCAAGTCACTTAAAGTTGATTTTCATTAAATATTTTTGGATCAAATTCAAGTATCATTATTTTTTGTTAGTTATTTCAAAATTATTTTAGCTTAACTAAACCCTTATTACCTATTTTTATTCTAAAATATTATTTTGGTTGTTTTGTTATAGTACACGGTATCAAGATCACGTCAGAGATACAGTTTCTTTTATCTTTTACTATCATTGATGCATTTCATGCATGTTTGGGGGCTTCATATCAAACCTATTTTTGAAATATTATATCGTTTTAATCATGAGGTCGAAGTTGGATTTTTAAAATAAATTGTGATCATGCACATATTATATATATTTTTTATTTTATGAAACCAAGTTGCATATAAAATATTTTTTTATTTATTTGGTGTTTGATTTTCTACGTGTTGTTGGTTCTGAAAACGATATAACTCTATTTTATAATTTAGATAAAATTACTATAGATGAACATAATCGAGGGCAGAGGATTAGTTGACGTGTGGTCCTTGTGAAGATTCACAGGATTGCTACTAGTCATTAGGTTTACTGGTTAGTAATATTGATTGCCGTAGTAGCCTATATGACACTACAAAATTTTCGATATTGGTATTTTCAAAAAAGTAAGAAGGGTATTGGGTTCCCTATGGTGCAAGACCCCAAAGTTTTCTCCTTTGGCAGTTCATGCATAGATTAAAAAATTGACGGATTGATATGATCGATATGTACTGAAATTTATTTATTTATTTGATTCATTATTTTGTCCTATTCCTGCATTTACCTGTTGTTTAATTATATTATGTATTATTTTAAAACATTGATAGTCATTGACAAACGTTGTCCTACTGGGCTGGTGAGCTCATCCCTATCTAATATTTTTCAGAAATATGAAGTCAAACAGGAGGATAAGCTGAAAGGACGGTGGATAGAGATTGTTATTATTATTTCTCCTTATTTTGTATCAAGAACATTTTAACTGGTTGAGTGAGGATTATGAAATCGTACGTTGAATATAATAATACACGAAAGATTATTATAAGTTATGCGTGGTTTTATTCCTTAATCACACCTAAGTATTTTTTTAAAGGAAAAAAAATCGGGGCGTGACAAAAATGATACCCTTTCTATGTGCGAGAGTATCCAAGAAAGACATACTTGGTAGTACGAAAGTCAAGATTATCAAACTCGGGTCTCAAGTTATGAAAATAACAGACACACCCAAAGGCTTTAAGAGTTAAGGAAAATAAGAGAGTATTAGAAAAAATGACAGAATATGGACTTTGCCCATTCAGCACAGAAGATGGCATACGATTGATAAGGTGACAAGCAGTGAGAACAACATCACTCCATAATTAACGAGCAAGATTCATCTGGAATAATAGTACGTAACTTTTAATAGACAAACCCACAACTTGGTCTTCTCCACTACAAGGGTCTCAACATAAGCCTTAGATCCAACGCCACTACAACATTGCTAGAAACCACACCATGGT
>CM042192.1:11333708-11346328 GCA_023539305.1 Ilex asprella | reverse complement strand
AGCAAAGAAAAGACAGAAAGAGAGGGGAAGGAAGAGAAAGGAAAAAGAGAAAAGGGATCAAATTTTGTTGATCTAAGAGTTCGCTGTTGCGATCAAAATTTTTAGTTAAGATTTTTTTAGTTATTATTTAGTAATTCGATAGGTTCAAGTCACTTAAAGTTGATTTTCATTAAATATTTTTGGATCAAATTCAAGTATCATTATTTTTTGTTAGTTATTTCAAAATTATTTTAGCTTAACTAAACCCTTATTACCTATTTTTATTCTAAAATATTATTTTGGTTGTTTTGTTATAGTACACGGTATCAAGATCACGTCAGAGATATAGTTTCTTTTATCTTTTACTATCATTGATGCATTTCATGCATGTTTGGGGGCTTCATATCAAACCTATTTTTGAAATATTATATCGTTTTAATCATGAGGTCGAAGTTGGATTTTTAAAATAAATTGTGATCATGCACATATTATATATATTTTTTATTTTATGAAACCAAGTTGCATATAAAATATTTTTTTATTTATTTGGTGTTTGATTTTCTACGTGTTGTTGGTTCTGAAAACGATATAACTCTATTTTATAATTTAGATAAAATTACTATAGATGAACATAATCGAGGGCAGAGGATTAGTTGACGTGTGGTCCTTGTGAAGATTCACAGGATTGCTACTAGTCATTAGGTTTACTGGTTAGCAATATTGATTGCCGTAGTAGCCTATGTGACACTACAAAATTTTCAATATTGGTATTTTCAAAAGAGTAAGAAGGGTATTGGATTCCCTAGGGTGCAAGACCCCAAAGTTTTCTCCTTTGGCGGTTCACTCATGGATTAAAAAATTGACGGATTGATATGATCGATATGTGCTGAAATTTATTTATTTATTTGATTCATTATTTTGTCCTATTCCTGCATTTACCTGTTGTTTAATTATATTATGTATTATTTTAAAACATTGATAGTCATTGACAAACGTTGTCCTACTGGGCTGGTGAGCTCATCCCTATCTAATATTTTTCAGAAATATGAAGTCAAACAGGAGGATAAGCTGAAAGGACGGTGGATAGAGATTGTTATTATTATTTCTCCTTATTTTGTATCAAGAACATTTTAACTGGTTAAGTGAGGATTATGAAATCGTACATTGAATATAATAATACACGAAAGATTATTATAAGTTATGCGTGGTTTTATTCCTTAATCACACCTAAGTACTTTTTTAAAGGAAAAAAAATCGGGGCGTGACAAAAATGATACCCCTTCTGTGTGCGAGAGTATCCAAGAAAGACATACTTGGTAGTACGAAAGTCAAGATTATCAAACTCGGGTCTCAAGTTATGAAAATAACAGACACACCCAAAGGCTTTAAGAGTTAAGGAAAATAAGAGAGTATTAGGAAAAATGACAGAATATGGACTTTGCCCATTCAGCACAGAAGATGGCATACGATTGATAAGGTGACAAGCAGTGAGAACAACATCACTCCATAATTAACGAACAAGATTCATCTGGAATAATAGTACGTAACTTTTAATAGACAAACCCACAACTTTGTCTTCTCCACTACAAGGGTCTCAACAGAAACCTTAGATCCAACGCCACTACAACATTGCTAGAAACCACACCATGGTCCAATAGTAACACAGAGGAGACCCTTCATTGATCTTTGACGACTACAACACAACAACAACCACCAACAACACCACACCACACCACAATGATCACAGCAACACAAATGACACCTGTGATCCAACAAAGCCACTTAACGAGCAACCCAGCGAAGCCAAGCCACTCGATGAGCAGTCCGACGGTGTATTGCCTCACACCACCTTCGATGACCACCACACCACCAATGAGATGATTCTTGTCAACATATTAACACCAAACACAAATCACAAGCACCAAATCCAATCACACACAGCCACGAACTTCACAGATTACTCACGACACTATAACATGGTCGTAGGCCACATGAACAAACCGGCAGACGAAGAAGGGAAAAGAGAATGGAAGAGAAAAAAAGGTTGAGGTTATCAGTTCAAAATCTTCAATATCAAAGAAAAGTTAATTGCAGATTTTGGATCAATAAACTCACTTTGATACCATGTTAAGTTTAGAGAATTAACACAATATTAGAGAAATGGAAAGTAGTCAACCTTAACCTACATCTCACTAACAACTTGTATTCATAGTCATTTCATAAACATACAAAGGAAAAATATACCCTCTAAGAAGTAATTACATAATAATAATTCTCTCAACAATAATAAACCGACATTATAAATAATTATATTATTACCCTACACTTCTAATAATATAAAAAAAAACTCTAACACTCTCCCTCAAGCTGGAGCATATAGACCAAAGATGTACAATTTGGAACAAAGCTTAGTGGAGACAGATTGAGCCAATGATTTAGTAAGAATATCACCCAACTGATCACTAGACTTGATGTATGGTATGATAATCTCTTTTCGCGCATTATGAAATCTCGAATAAATGAAAATCGACTTCCATGTATTTAGTCCTCTCATGAAATATTGAATTATTGGCAATGAAAATAGTCGTCTAGTTGTAGGTTGTTGCAATGCAGTATGAGCCATGGCCTAGTAATCAGCATCTGCACTCAAACGTGCAACTTTCTTACTACGACACGTCACAAGATTGTCATAAATAAATGTACAACAACTGAAAATAGATCATCTGTCAACATGACTACTTGCCTAGTCAACATAAAAAAAGCCAATAATAGTCATGAATGATGAAGAACGATATAATAATTCTTTGTCCAATGCTCCTTTCATATACTAAAAAATATGAAAAATAGCCTTCCAATGAGACTTATGAGGAGCATGCATAAACTGACTAATCACACCAACCACATAGGTAATATTAGGACGTGTAACTGCAAGATAAATCAGTTTACCAACCAAACTTCGATAACACCCTACATCATAAAAAATTTCACCCCTCTCAACTTCTAACTTAACTATGGAATCCATAAGAGCATTAGCAGGATGTGCACCAAGACTAACAACTTCAGATAATAAATTCAATACATACTTCTATTGACACAAACGGATATCTTCCTTTGACTGAACAACTTCAATCCTAATAAAATACAGAAGAAAACCTAAGTCTTTGGTATGAAACTGTTTCCCCAAATAGATCTTGAAGTGGGCGGTACCATCTGAGTCATTACCATGAATGATGTCATCAACATACACAATAAGAATAACGTCGCCTGTGGAAGAACAATGAATAAAGACTGAATGGACTAAGGTAGAGAATTGAAAATTATATTGAAATTCACTAGTACTGAACTTATCAAATCAAACACGTGGTGATTGTTTCAAACTATGTAGTGTTTTTTTCTGGCAACACACTAATTATTCCTTTCTGGAGGTAGCATAACCTGGAGGTTGTACACTTGTGACTTGTACAATATATATTTCCTCCTATTGGTCTCCATGTAAAAAGGTATTGTTGATGTCTAGTTGATACAAAGGTCAATGATTACTAACTGCAACAACAATAAGAATTCGAACAGAGTTAAAACGAGCAATAGAAGAAAAAGTCTCACCATAATCCATGATGAGCCCAAATCTAACTGGGTCAGGCTCAATCAATCCAGCAAGCTCAAGTTAACTAACAGGCAAGTCAAGCCCAGTTCGTAAATTTGACCCAATTCAAAGTCCGAAGAGTCCAAGAAGAATTAGAGCACGTATGGAGGAATTATCGGGATACACACCCTAGAAGATCAAGGCTACCTTAATTGTACTTACCTTTATTAGCTATCCTCTCCGAACATCTAGTACCTTCACCCACACGTCACCGCCTCACCTAAGGGCTTCATGCTTATAAATTGTAAACTCTCTCCATTGAGAGGGACATCTCACAATACTTTGAGCTCTACCTCTACACCTCTCTACACACACATAACTTTTCTCTCTCCTAACTATTGTATTTCTCCCAGAGCTAACCATTCCTCACTCTCTTGTTCACTTGCTTGATCAATAAAGAGCTCCCAGCCACCGTTGTCATTTTCCAAAGTGGAGTAGGTCACCCGAACCGAACCATTATATATCTGTGTTGACTCAATATTCAGATTCCTACCATTGATCTCTTTATTTATTGTTCATTAATTACACCTTATCACACACTCGACTGTTGATCTTGTACGAGACTATTTTGTGTATCATCAGTCCACACTATATGTCTGTGTGAAGCCTCGGCAACCAAGCATATCTTCAAACGCTCAACTAAACCATTAGGATAATACTTCACTGTATAAACCCAACAACAACTAACTTAGTGCTCTCCAAAAGGAATAGTAGTAAAATCTCATGTCTAATTCTCATAAAGGACTCTCATTTCTTCATCCAGAGTCAATTTCCAACTAGGAGATGCCAAAGTTAGGAACAAATACAAAAGACAGAGTCAATGAAAAACAACTAAAAGATGATTAAAGCAGGTGCAAAGAAACAAAATTAAAAATGGGATGCTTGGTATAGGTACGAGTACCTTTTCTTAATGCAATGGCTAAAACCATAAGAGGATGAACTAGCTACTAGCTCAGAGGGTAAGACCTCAATAGAATCTGGTGATGACTATGGAGCTGGAACATATAGAACAACTTGTTTGTCCTTAGAATGATGACATACCTGCAATGGATGAGTAGTAATCCGGAAGGGAGAAAATACATAGTTTGATATGATAAGTAGCAATGGCTCCTCCTGACCGAAAAAGACTAAATCTGGTGAAAAGACTCAAAAAAGTTAATATCAACACTGACATAGTATCGGTGAGAGACAGGATCATAACATCGATAACCTTTCTGAGTACGAGAATATCCCAAAAAGACACTTAACTGAATGAGACGAAAGTTTATCTTCACTTCGGCCAAGAGGATGAATTAATGTAATGCAGCCAAAGATACAAGGAGTAAGTTCAAATGACGGTTTATCAAGATAAAACAATAAAAAAGGAGATTCGTTGTCCAAAATAGGAGAAGGCATGCGATTAATAAGATAACTGAAGTAAGAACAACATTAGCCCAATATGGTTTGGCATGTGCATGTTAAATATCAAGATGCGAGCAACATCCAACAAATGACGATTTTTATGTTCGATAACACCATTTTGTTGGGAGGTATGAAGATAGGTAGTTTAATGGATAATGCCACAGTTTGCACAAATTTTTTCGTAAATGATTGAATATACTCAAAGTCATTGTCAAACTGAAGAGCTTTTATATGGGTACCGAACTGAACGAGAATCTCATTATGAAAAGTGGTAAAAAATACGGGAGGGAAACGAATGGAAGTTAAAGAATAGGGATGACATATCAGATATATGAGCACTAGCACCAGAATCAATAATTCAAGATGAAGGTTTAGCAACCATAAATGCTTACTTCCATTAGCAAAATTGGTAGTACAAGCAGACAAATTTGAAGAAAGTGAAGATACCTTGTGAATAAGCTAAGTAAGCTAATAAAGGATCATCATTAGAGCAAGAACCAAATGCAACTGGGTCATCAGTAGAAGTCTGATGGACTAGTGAACCCTGAGTAGCATGTGCTAGTCTCATGTACTCATCCTAACAATAATATTCAGCATGTCATGTACCACCACACTAAGTACACTTCCACAAATAACGATAACCATTACCAGAATGACCACCACATCTACCACGGCCAGTATTTTGACCAACAAGACTGGAATTATAGGGTGACCACATCCACCACCACAATCGCCGCCACCATTACCATTCAAGTTTAACATTACGAAACCCGACTATTTACCTATAGGAACCAATAGACTACAAACAATCCTCAACCACACAAATAATCAAGAACATAGCCAAGAAAATGCCCACAATACCAAATCATTATCAATGTTGAAGCCACAACAACACACCAACACAAATCAATTCAACAAGTCTCAAAAGCATGCCACAAAGGCCAAAAGAACAAAATAAACAAACACAGAACATAAATATTCAAACACTGTTCAGGGAGGAACAATGTGTCAACACTAATATTTTCAAAAACCACCTCCGAAGCAACAAAGGCAGGCTGGGCAAGGCAGAATACTCAAAAACTAGCCAAACAGGTCTAAGAACAGTGCTGTCAGCACTAATTGCTCCATAAAACACCTCCATATCAACCAAACAGTGGCTGAATAGTGCCAAAAAACAAAAAAAAACTGCTCCAAGGAAGCAATTTTCAAAACAACTCCCACTAGAAGTCAACACACTAGCTGAAATCACACCACAAACAGTTCAAGAAGCTAAAAAACCAATCCCTGATAGAAGCCCAAGCCTGCAGAACCCCCTACAAACCAGCCGACAGCCTTTTAGGCACCAAAACCATAGTTCCAGGACGCAGTATTGGCTATCGACTCGAAGAGCCCTGAGACACATTGGTCAATGCGTCATATCACGGTATCAAACGTTATGACATAAAAGAAAATGTTGAATATGACGAGAGATTCAAGTCATATTGCAATGTCGCGGAACTATATCAGCCGATTCGGCGACGATAATTCGACGATTTGAGTTTGACTCGGATACAACTCGGACGAATCAGCTGAGTAATGCAAGATTTAGAGTTTATGCGTATCGTGTAACGATATCGTCTCGGCAGGTGTCGAGTCGTATCCGACGGGGCCGACTCGTTTCGATATCAGTCAATACATTGAACTATGATTCTCTACACCTCTCAAAACAACCAGGGCAACACAATGAAGCTGCCCCAAGTCCAAAACACACCTATTTGGTGTAGATCGAAGCAAAAAATTTCCAGATCTGTTCTGGATCAGTTGATCAACAATTTCGGCCCTATTTTTGTAAAAAAATTTCAAAAATAGCAAATCCTATTCAGATAATTTCACAAAAATAAATAAAAATTGCCACAATTATTACCATGGAAATTCAAGGCTGGAGAGGCTTTGGGTGTCCGTATGATGATGACATCATGTAGACAACAACATGATGTAATCGCTATCAACGAACTTAGAAAATACGAAAAAAAATCTACAATCCTCAACGATGTTTTATGGCAATATTTAGGTGTCGGATTAGTGCTCTGATACCAAGCAAAGATTGTTGAAGCAGTATTAGGGTTTGTGAAAAAGGAAAAAGTAAGAGAGAAAAGAGAGGAAGAGAATAAGCAATTGTGTAGGCTATATTGCCCCACACTCTCTTATTTATAATATACCGATATTATAAATAATTACGTTATTACTCTACACTTCTAATAATATAAAATAAGAACTCTAACAATGTTCTAACATCATTTACATTAGAAAAATAAATAGCCAAAAAATGCACCCTCAAAATTAATAAACCATACATGCTATTAACCTCAAGCAAACAACAAACCAACCATGATAGTAACCTCAAAATTGAAAGTTTTCTTCAAGAAAATATAACTTCTTGGTCCAGCTTCTGAACCTATTAAAAAAGTCTTCATGTACACCCAATTTCTGAATGTAGACCCCAAGAAGTGCATGCTTTATGCTAAGATTTTTGCATCATATTGAACAACAGAGATATTGAAGAACATGATTCAAGTCCATAAAGAGAACAAGAAAAGGCAAAAAAGACAAGGATTGAAGTGGTAAGGAGTAGGACAAAAATATAAGATGGCCATTAATACAGCTTAGGGACAAAAAATTATGTAGCCTATCCTAGGTAGTTGGCTTTCAAGGCTTGTCATTTTTAATTGAGTGGTGCACTTGGAAAGGGGGAAAAAGAAAACCAAAAAATGAATGTGTAGGAACATTATCACACCATTCAAACATGATTTACAACATAAAATGAAGGCATAATTCACCAAGTTGTACTAGCAATTTTATACCTTAATTTTGCAATAATATATGTTTTATGTCAAATAAAGGAATTTTCTTTCCAGAAACCAAAATCACATACCTTAATCGAATGGATAAGAAATAAGGGCTAGCCGTTAAACAATACACAAGTAGAAGCTAGATTTTCCACATTAAAATGGAATATGCATTTTACAGAACTCCACCAAAAAAAAAAATAGTTAATTGTCAGAATGCAAGAAGGGACACACCAACTGAATTTGCCAATACCATACCTATAAACATCAAACAATGGTACAATATACATGTGTAGTCAAATATGGCAGCTCCATTCATGGATCAAGACCTCAACTTAAAAAAAATCAGCGTGAAAATTAGCAGTGACGCCAGTGAATCATCAATTTATCATTTGCAATGAATTTACTATAAAAAAGATTGAATATGGTTGGGTGGAAATCAATCAATGTAGTTTACTGTGTGAATGTCAGGGAGTGTCATAAAATAATTTTTCATTAGGTATGTGGATAGAGTATAGACCTTGTTTTGTCAAATCATAAAAGTAGTTGTGGAATAAATAAATAAGAATCAAAATTGCAGAGTGAATTCATATTGAAATTAAAGTTGGGTCAACTTTAGAACCACTGGAAGCATCGTTGCTGGGCAAAACCCTATCTCCAAGACAGGATCATTTTAATGTCAACAGCTAGAAAACACGGAAACCATTAACCATTAGCAAATAAATAAACTATTCCATATGTTCACACTTACAAACGCGAGGTTTATTCATTTAGGGCAATAAACTAAATGATTGGGTGCATTAGGTGGTTTGTTTTAAAATCACAGACTAGAGACCATGATAAAAAGCATTGACCAATTGGGTACTTCAATCCCAAGAATCGTCTTCTATTGGACTATGCAATCTCTCAACATTTCTCATATTTTGAGACTGTTTTTCAAAACTGGAAACCCTAGAATTATCTGAAGTTTTCAATAAGTCACGCATAAGAGGATGAAGATTTTGGTGGGGCGAGGATCATACTCGTGTCTTTCTAGCAGTTCGCTTATCAAGCACTTTTAAAATCACTGGAATCCCTACTGATGAGCCTGAAAAAATAAAAGCTGCTTCTCATTTTAACCAGCACACAGGAAGTGTAAACTCTAAGTCTAATCCCACTTTCAATTTTCCTTAGGATGATGTGTACTTTAGTGTTAGTGCATACAACTAAATAGGTTTCATGTATGCCACTTTTGTAATCACTTTACCAGTTATACTAGATCTTCCTTAAACAGGGATTCTGTTTTACTTATTAGTTTGGAAATTAACCTATTCCTTTTTTGTTTCGTCCATTGTAAAATAAAATATGCATGTAGCTAATCTAGCATTTGATTAATCCAATATTACAAGTAGAAGACATAGCATAAAGGGTGGATCAACAGAGTAACTCACTTACTTAGATGGATCATTATTTTTTGTTCACCTAAAAACAAGCGGCGTCTGAACTTTAGTTTGGTTTTTTAATGAGGCGAGTAAAATTTACCTGAAACCTTCAGATCAATTAGGTGTAAGTATTAAATATGCTTCTCATCAATAGCTTGAGCTGGGCATGGAAACTAGTCTCTTCAAGCTTGTCCACACAGTCTAAACAAGCATGATCAATATATGGTGGCAGTCTAAGCACTCAACATGCCATGCATGTGTTGCGTACAGCTTAAGCATATGCTAGGGTCCAGTTAGGCAGCCACTGCCCAACTTTAAATGCAAATTCTTTGAAGGCACTTATGGGAAAGATATACTAGTAAGAGGAAAAGAGATTTGTTGAACTATTCTGTTTTGCTAAGTCTCAGTTTGTAAAGGTAGCTATGTTAGTTGTATATGGATGGTAACTTGCCTAGTAAATAAACATATAACGCATGCATCCAAGATCATGCCAAGGTCAAGCTGAGCCAAAGCTCAAGCATGAGAGAGCATTGCTGCCAGCCTGCGAAAAGAAGTAAATACAAGCAAATGGGTTTCAACCTATAAGGGATACACAAGACCACAGTTTTATTGTCCCAACATGGTAAATACTACAAAAAGAAAAAAAATTCAGGATGCTATGTATACATTGATAAGATAAAAAAGTCTATATTTTGATCAAGCCTAAAGATTTACCAAAAATGCCATTAATGATAAAGGATATTGGAAATATTAGTTGCCGCAATGCCAATTAATTGAAAAGCATTATTAAACCCAATCCTCTGATAGCGGTGGGAAACATGCATCTTAAGTAACCCCAAGAATAATACATGTACACCGACCAAAAAGATATT
Organism: Ilex asprella; assembly: GCA_023539305.1. Classification (NCBI taxonomy): domain Eukaryota; kingdom Viridiplantae; phylum Streptophyta; class Magnoliopsida; order Aquifoliales; family Aquifoliaceae; genus Ilex; species Ilex asprella. Next base: position 11,336,187 of record CM042192.1, on the reverse strand, counting down.
CTCACGCACTCTCACACAAAACATTCAAATACATATAAGAGTGCAGAGATCAAGAAATCAACCACCATTTATCAAAAAATACCCTCACGCATATTTAGCACAAAACATGAACAGATATGTATCAGATGATAATTATGAGAGTACACAGATCAAGAAATTAGCTATCATTTTTGTCAAAACAAAACTTATATGGTAAAAAAGAACCCGTGCATAACAAATAACACCAATTTCCCCAAAAAATTTACTCAGTGAGGAAACTTTTGATGAGATCAAGGATCATGGATGTGATACCCCATATAAAAATAATAATATTAATTAAACACCTAATGAAATCAAATGGAGAGAGTTTTAACTTTTTTCCTAAAATAGAGTGTCGGTTATGGTGTGGAACCCAGAATGTTTGAGGGTGGACTAATTATTTATATATAACTCCTTTAATTTTTATTTGATTGATCGATAATAAATAGATAATTGGAATGAGAAATTTTATGGTCAACCTATTTTATTGCACTAAATGAGGTTAATGATATATCATGTGGGTAAGTGCACGTGAGTATTACAAGTTTATATTATGATAGGAGTGTTTTGATAGCTTGTGAGTACTTGTGGTTTATATAGAATACAATTGCTACTGGAAAACCCTTTAGAAGTGACGGCTACAAAATAAGAGAGAGAGAGAGAGAGAGACGTGCCTTGGTAATATAAGGTGTGAATTATGAATCACATAAGGTAGAATCGTGAGAATATTAGACCCAACTGAAAGATAAAAGGCTAAATTCCGTTTGATGGTAGTAAAGTATTGGGACCCTTGTCTTCGTTGATATCGAATTAGGTAAGTAGTTTATCCCATAATATACATCCGTGTCTAAATCTCTTTGCAGAGAGTCCTTTTATTGTTATCGTCATAGTATTCTAATTCAGTGTTTAACTGTTGATTTGTGATGTTCATTTGAATTTTCGTTTGATGGGTCTTTGTATTTTCTTATGTGGAAAGTATTTTTTGTTAGTGAAGTGCTTGGGGACCTATTGGCAGATGCATTAGGCGCACACGACGGCATGGTTTGATATTGAGATGTAATTGTGGCCCAGAAGGGCATGTGATAGAATGAGATGTACCGAGTAGTACCTAGTATATAGCCAAGACGAATCGGGTGTGAAGCCATGGGTGAATTTGAAAATTTTGAATATGGAGTTTCGTATGCTTTTATTAATTGTGTTAAAGATATATATTATTTTATCTCATGCTTCTGCGGTTGATCGTTGAATTATCGTGTGATCTTGTAATTCCATATGTTATGTTGTAAATTATTTACTGGGCCTCCCAAACTCACCTCCATTTACCCCTCTCAGATGCAAGTTGAAAATTTATTCAAAGTCGATAGATGATTGGTTCGATTGATTCATGGATGAAATATCATAATTTTGAGAGTGGTTGAACCATTTTAATTATTTCTAAAGATTAAGAAATTCTATTTTTATTGATTGAGGATTTTAGTGCTTTGTATGAATTGAAATTGATGGTAATTAAGTTTGCGTACTGAATCCACGGGAATCAAGTTCGGGCCGTGACAATGGAACCAACCAAAAATCTGCTCAAACAACACTTGCAAAAAATAACGCAATCCAAATATTGAAAAAAATCCAATCAGACTCGGAATGGCACCTGAATTGGACCATATATTAGATCAATTGCACCATCATGCATGTAAATATATGTGCATAAAATCATTCATTCATGTAGATATATCAATGTATGTGTGCATCTACTCATATATCCATGAAGAAAGGAAGAAAACCTTATTTTTCAGATCGTTTTCCTCTTCTCTTGCAGGAAGTTAGAGAAAGTCGATCTCAAGGTAGTTCAAATAAAGAGCACCACTACAATCAATTAATGAATCTCACTGTTAATCTACTTTAGCTCATTGAAATCGGATTGGCCGTTAGTGGCTTCCTCACTAACTAAGTTTTTAAATCCTTCAAGGGACCTTGTTCTTCAAGATGGTTTCTCTTCTGCGAGAAGTCTACGACCAGAATTGTCACCAACAACAACACTAGTACTATGAAAGCCATCTCCACCACCAAAAAAAGAATCTTGCCGCTCTACCATCACCTCCACCACTGCAATCACCATCTTACTGCACTACAAACATTACAATAATTCATTCACCTTAGTTTTTCCTTCAATGCCTCTACCATGAAACACAATTGTTGATGCCTCCACCACCATAAATTTTCAGTCATTCTCCACAAAACTATAGCACCACAAGAATCATTACAAGTTCCCAAATGGCATATAACCAAGGATCGAAATATCGTTTCGAAGTACCGTTTTGGTCAGCTCAAAAACGTAAACGTTTCGGAAACACAATGAAAACGCAGAAAAAAAATGGAAACACGTGAAAACATGTAGAAATATAAATACAATCTATTTATTTATAAAGATAAGCTAAATAGTTGATTAATTTAACATATTTATTTG
>CM042192.1:11273480-11295991 GCA_023539305.1 Ilex asprella | reverse complement strand
ACATTGAAGTTAGCACAATTTAACAAATCCACAAACAAAAGTATAAGGCAAAAGCCACAACAAACACCCAAAGAAAAAAATATATTAGAGAGGAGGGAGGGAGGGAGAAGCAGAGTTAGAGAGGAGGAGGGAAACCTAATGTTTATTACTGTTACGACATTCCTAACAGTAATAAACTTGTCTATACACCAGGAATACAGAAGCAGAGTTAGAAAGAAGGAAGGGAGGAGAGAGGAGGAAAACCTGCCGATGAAGCGATGGCTCGTTCTTCGCTGCCGGTGGCCTGGCGTTGAGGCAGTTAGCAGTGTTGGCAGAAACGGAGAGAGATACTGAGCGTTAGATAGCCGACCAGGATTATTCTAGTTTAATTAAAATTTTAAGATCGAGTCTTCGCAATACTGTTGTGTTCGATCGAGAGTTTTTATTTTGCTTGTGATTCTGCCGGCTCTAATTCGAATTAATCGTATGGTGTGATTAAAAAAAAAAGGGGAGAGAGACGAATGGGTCAGTTTTTCATAGGTCAGTTCCAACTTCCAATAACATAAGGTATTTTAGTTCCCGAAGGAGTCATAATTGTAGAAAGTGTTAATTACACAATTGCATTCTAAATTATGTTATTTGTGTTCATTAGGTTTCGAGTAAATATTATTGGACATTTGATTTTATTATATAAACACCCTTTCATATTTCAAAAAGTATGCTGGGACCCCAATAACTAAACAGGGTTAACGATATTTGTAAAAATACCATTTTGCCCCCTATATAACTAACATTACTACCCTATTTAAATAAAAAATAAATATTTTGAAATACCAAGTTTGACTTTGTATTCCTTGTTTAAATAAGATAATCCTATTTGTAAACACAAACAATGTCAATGCACAACGTGCATTGCATGTGAATATATATTTAAATGATATTCTTTAATAAATTTAAATTGTATATATAATTAAATTGAATGATAAACTATGTGTAAAATAATTAATTCTTGTTTAATTATTACTAAACCTAATTTGTGATCTATTATACCTCTTCTTTGAGTATGTTCCCGACCCAATTAGTATATTCCCAACCCATTAGGCAATTTTATTTTTTGTTTAAATAAAATTTCATTATAAGATTATCATTATTGAGTATTTACACATCTAATTATATTACAGATTTATTACATTTATTTTCAAATAAATTGATTAAATTAAAATACTATTGTTTACATTATAATAATATGATATTGTTGCATATGAAAAAAAAATCAAATATGACATTTATTTAATCATAGAATCCAATCCGATAACTATATGCATATAATAATATAATATAATTGGACTTTATTTCTTCATATAAAAATAGATATAAATATAGAAAATATTATGCAAGTGTACTACTAATAAATGGGTCCACTATACGATTAATATTAAAGTTCAAAAGAATTTAGAAGTCAAATAGGTATAGAACATAAAAATTAAATTAAATTAATAAAAAATTTAGAAGTCAAACAAGGTTAATAAAAGAGTTCCAAAGAACTTAGAAGTCAATAGGTAGAAGAAATAAAAATTGAAAGAAACTAATATGTGAGTATTATTGACTTTAGTAAAAGTCCTCTTTAAAGGACTTATAATGACTTATGTCCGTGAATGAAACTTATTTGTTTATGAGTCCATTTTTTATCTTACTAATAAATATTTAAGTCCATTTTTTTAAAAAACTCCAAAATACCCTTCATATAATGTTTCAATAGTATTAAACATTAATTTTATTTCCTAATTGGAAAATGCTCAAATTCTTTACCCCTTAATTCTACTCTTAATTAAAGCTCATAAGTTATTTTCTCATAAAATTTGAAATTCAAATTCAAGAGCCCATTTTCTTGTTCTGTCCAATAGAAAACCTAAAAGGAATCTTCTTCCTTGTGCCACTAGCAACCTGCCATATTATTCAAATTCATCATATCGAAATGTTGCGGTCACATCAATAATGCTCAAATCCCTTCGACATGAAGAACAGAGTCATCGGTGCCACATGACACAAGTTCATGCATGTAAAGAAAATCCAATGGCTGAGCAGTCGAAGTTGGCATCATTCACCATTACAATCCCTATTACAATCCGGACCTTAGAGCATGTTGAATGATCACAACCTCAGATAACGAAGACAACCGAGTTACATCAGCCACTATCTGCATGCACCCAGTTAGGAAGGATCCGACACTTCACAAAATATATCTGACACCACACGTAGGCTTCTTCCAAGCTAACATAAGTCAATGGTGGAGACTCTTGCATGACGATAGCTTTACGCACACTTAACCATGAATGATTACACCTAATCATTACCCCTTAAGCTAAAAATACACTCAACACACACTATAAACACCCTTATAAATAACGGTTTCGACTAAGGAAAATATAGCCTAAGAGAAAACTCTATATCTCTTATTTGATAAACACTTTATCGATTTTCTTGAACTAACTTTGGTATTGGAGGTGGTTTGGTTGGGACCGTACCGATCTCCTGTTCTCAGTTTCTTTTAACAGGATCGAAGCCATATTATCGCCATTACCCGAGGACTGGTTTTTGAACTCCGGGCCTGTAAAATCCGAGAAAATTTGAACTTTCTTCCAAAAAATGGCAAAATGATAATTTATCACTATAATGTGAAAATTAAAATACGTATTCTCTAGACCTCGTATGACACAACGGACTTCGCTGATGGACTCGTATCGCAGAATATAGTCACCTTGTCGAAATTTCGTTGAATTCCGAGATAAGTTAGATTTTTTATATGTCGGTCGAGGCGACTAGGTGGCGGATGACCTCACTAAGGCCCCTAAAAATGAGAAACTTAAAATTTAATTATAATTGATTAAAATTTTAAATAATATTAATTTAAACTTAACCTATAAGGTAATAAATCGTTTCGGAAAAAAAAACGGACCCGAGAAAGAGGAGGCGTGTGGCGCGATTAGAGCCAAGTATTTAAAATTATAAATAAGAGCTAAAATCATATTTTTAGCAAAAATATCTTCATTTCATCCCTCTTTGCCCCGCCATAGGGAGAGAATAGAGAAAAGAGAGAAAACATTGGTTCTTCAAGCTTTCTCCGTCGATTCCCGGAGTTCCATCAGTTGGAATTCGTCGAACCAAGAGTTAAAATTCATCTCCTCGACGAGGGCTACGCGTACGTACTAAGAATAAGGAATTTCACTGAAGATGTAAAGTGAAAATTTTGGAAAAATCAAGTCTTGGTGGGTATTTTTCTTGAGCTCAAACGAAAAAGAACAAGAAGAAGTGATATTGTCAACCCTGGACAGTAGGTGAGTTTCTTATTCATTTCATAAGCTACAATTATTTAATAATTCTGGAACTTTAAGGTTATAATATAGACTGAAAAAGGGTTATTTTGGTTTTGGTTTCAAGTAAAATGGAGATAAACAATTTTTGGACTGATCTGAAAAATAGTGTTTTTGAAAATTTTTGAAAATTAGCCCCAGCCTATAGAAACTGATCTGAAAAATCTGGACAACATGTAGTTTCGCAATTGGTTTTATGAGTTATATTTGTTTATGAATCTTAAACTTTGAGGGTTTGAAATAGATTCATAAAGGGTTATTTTGAATTTGGTCTCATGCCAAAAGGATGAAAACTCGATTTTTGGTGAATTTCTAAAGATAATTATGACCTGTTGGAACCCGAAAATTCTGTAACTTACACTTAGTTTAGGAGTTACTTGGAACAGGTATTTAGTGTTCAAAAATAGTGTTTTTTGGTGAAAGCTAATTCCTATGAGTCTATGTTAATCTCCCACATATTTTGTTAGAATTGAATTTTAATAACTAGAGTTAGAATTATTTTAACTCATGAAGGTTACTTGCAGAATGTTCAAAGATGCTAAACACCTACGCTTAGTTGGAAAAGAACCCTACATGTGACATTAAAACTGAACAAGAGATGAAGGGTTCTTGAGGCTTTCTACACTCATCTTACACTTCTATTAAGGTAGGGTTTCTCCTACTTGAGTTTATTTCTTACCTAAGATGTATTATGGAATGGGTTTGAAATTTGGCCTAGACCAATTTCTAGTTTAAGTTTGGTATATGAAAGTTATCTATGTAATTTTCTTGAGACTTGGTATTATGTGGAAATGTTGACTAGAAATCACTTAATGTGATTTATTGGACTTTGTGGTGACTTGGAATGTGTTATGTGATTACATGACTTGAGTATCTTGAAGGTGTTTGATTAAATACCTAGGTGAAAATTAAGTATGTTTTGTATGGTCAATGTATATCCATACTTGTGTTATATTTTGCCTTTGTGATTAAGTGTGTTATTGACATAGATTATGTAATAAAATGCTTGTCAATTGTGTTGAATATAAATGTTAATACATGCTAGTTGATGTTTTGACATTGTGATGAAATTATGGAGATTTTATGCACATGATATAATTGTCTATGATACATGTTGATATGTTGTTTAAGTTGTCCATTTGACATTCATTGCATGTTGGGCATGACTTTAGTATTACATTCATGGGCATAAGTCATGAGTGTGGTGTGTGGTATGCATAGTTAATCAAACACCTTGTTTGGTGGTTGGTATGTGGGCTCGGGAAAAAGTGGATCGAATATCCCCTTTGAGTCACATGATTGCATTGGAAAACTTGTGTCGAGTATAGCAAGCAGGACTAGACTCTCCCTCGGGTGCAAAACCCAGTCATATGGTTCATGCACTTCCCGACGGTGAGATTCCAGAAAAGTGCTAGTGTTTACGGAACTGGTGGTTGAGATACCAAAATCCGTTGCCCAACAAGATACAAGATTTTGATTTATAAAAATACTCATTCAATGAGTATCATCCAATAATGATCTGATTTATAAAATGCATGATTTTTATTCAAAGCGATCATTGGATGTATTTTCGTCGAAGACGGGTCATTACAAATTGGCATTGCATTGTGCTGTGGAAGTCGGCGAGGACTTGGGTTTAAGTGCATGAGTGAGTATCATCTCATTTCATGACATGACATGATTGCATTCTAACATTGAATGCATATTATTGTATGGAAAGATTGTTAAATATTGTTTGTTGCATATACACATTGCATATGCATCTAGGGTGGGGAATAGCCCTTGTAGTATATACTCTACTGGGCGTTGGCTCACCCTATACGAGAAAATATTTCAGGTACGGGTTATTCACCGATGGACGGCACTCACTCGGGCACTTAAGGAAGAAAAGCCGACTTGTGGCTTTCAATCCATTTCTTTTATAAAATTAGACTTGTAACTAAATTTTGGCATGTAATGTGTAAAAGAATTGTAACAGAGTTTATATGGATTGTTTAAATATAACTGTGCATGTTTTATATGAGTATGAATAAATGGATCCGGTGTGATCTAAATTTACTCATAAATGGACCCAGTGTGGTCATAGTTGAATATTGGATCTCGGATGGGTCTTGTTATTATATGATGCACAAGTTGTGTTTTGGATAGAGCTTCTCGTACAAAGGAGACTCTGTTCGATTTTAGTTCAATTATGGACACCAATAAGAGGGGCATAATGGGCACGATGTCGAGTTACTTGGTATAAATTGGTATTTCGCTGGTTGATGAGTAATCAACAGACCCATGAATTTTGGGGTGTCACAGGGCCCATCTTACCAACCTTGTTTATTGATTGCTCCATCAGTTGGTGTCATCGTTTTTAAAACACTGATTTCTAACTCCTTTAAAGCTCTCAGCCATGACCTTTCCACTAGGCCCGAGTAAAAATATCCCAACTACAAAAAATATCATAGCTGATAGCCCTTCTAAAAACCTGTCTGATGACCGAGCCTCTGTTGAACGTATACAGGGTGAAGTTGTCGTTGTGAGCCAACAAGTAAAAGAAATTGCTGAAGCCCTCAAGGTGATCCTCCAAGAGTAGTAGAAACCACATGCTCTGCCACTTTTAGCCTTGCTAAACCCTCAAAACCTTCCAAGACAAGCTAATCTAGCAAGAAATAGCATCAACGACAATCTATCTCATCCTCAATAGAACAAGGATACTCAACCAGACCTAAACAATCCTCGTCAACCACAAAGAGTGTGGAAATAAGAAGAAGTAGCTAACAACTCCCTTGGTTTGGGAGACCAAATGAGAGACTTCCAAGCTCAATTGGGAGATTTGAAGTACACCATCGACAACAAAGTTGTTCTAGCCACAGAAGGGAGGAAACCTCATTGTCAACTATTGTGGTGATTTGTCTATTGCCCCATGGTTTCTGAATGTCCCAGATGGAGAGCTTCGAAGAGGGAAAAGACTCACTCGATCACCTTCAAAAATTCAGAGACTTAATGATGTTGCATGCCATCTCTGACGAGATCATGTGATGAGTCGATTTTATACCTACAAATTAAGTATTTTTGGTTTGATGAAATTACAAGTTTTCAAGTATTTTATGTTCCTTTTTATTTATTTTGTATGTTTTAATATTATTTTGTAGTGAGTATCATTTGGAAGGAAACAAGATCATTTTGAAGGAAACAAGGTCATTTTGAAGCCTACGTGTGGGATTTTTGAAGACTAAGCAAGAAGGGAAGCTCTAGGCTTAAAAGGGGATCAACGCCTAGGTGCTAGGACCAGTGCCTAAGCGCTTGAAGGAAAGAAATTCAGCGCCCCTGTGCTAATTTTAAGTGCCCAGGTGCTCGTTTTAATGTTGACACGAATTCTGACTTGTTTTTTGTCCGAAATTGAACTCTAATGCTACATATATGCTAGGGTTTGAGTTGAGATATAAATATACTAATTTTGGGGGCTGCTATTATGCTAAGGTTTGAGTTGAGATATAAATATACTAATTTTGGGGGCTGTTATTATGCTAAGGTTTGAGTTGAGATATAAATATACTAATTTTGGGGGCTGTTATTATAGAAAAAAGACATAATATTGATAAAAAATTGAAGACAAGAATCGAAGGAAGTGACGCGAAAAAGATTGAACGTGAAGGCTAGCGAGAGATTGAAGATTGCAACTAAGTTTTCATTCTTTTCTCTTACTTTTACTTCTTGATTTTCTGAAATGTTGTTTAATTTTAGAATGATGTTTTTCAATTGCATTATGAACTAAATTTTTATTAAGATTGCAACGGAACATGATGTTTAGTTAAAGTTGATCTACACTCATTTCTAGTTGTGATTGATCATATGAGTTGTTCATCATATTTTGTGCTTAATATATAATTGTTTGGTCATCAATTAATTTGATAACCTAGATGAAATTGGGAGATGAATTCTAAGTTTAGATCGGAATATGATGACATACGTCTAATTAATTCTTCTTAGGTTTGAATAGCTGAGTTTGTGTATAGGATATGAATATACCTATATGTCGTGTGTGACTTTTATGAGAGTTTGAACTAAATGAATCTATTTCAACTTATTTTGCATAGGAATATAGTAATATAATTGGGAGAGATATGTTTATCTTAAGATCATAAGAGGTTTGATAAATAATTTTGAAGTCTCAATTAATAACTTATTTTGATCAATTAACTGAAAAGAGAGTAGAAAGATTTATATGAAACATTAGCGAAAGTTGTAATCTTAAATTCTTTTATTTGGTAAATTCAATCATTGACTATTAAATTTAGATTTAATCCTAAATTAGTGAATTCATAGTTTAATTCCAATTGTTTAAATAAAATCGAATTGATATAAAGTTAGTACTTGAAAGTTATTAGCAATAATTCTTTGTGGGAATGATTCTCTGCTTATCACTTTATTACTTGTTGATCATGTATACTTGCACATAAATTGTCAATATCAAAATCGAAAAACATCACGTGTCGAGCATTCCCAACCACACTAATTGGGAATGCTCGCATATGGTTTAGCAAGCTACCACCAGGTTCTATTGCCACATTGTCCTAGTTAAGTCAATCTTTTGTGTCTCATTTTGCTGGAGGACAAAAACATTGGAAATTTGCCATCTACCTTTTGAACATTAAGTAGCAAAAAAATGAATCCGTAAAAAATTATGTCACTCGATTCATCAATGAAGCCTTACAAGTAGAGGACCTTGATGATCGAGCCTCACTTACTGCCTTCCTAGCAGGAGTTAACACTCTCACCTTTCTTTACTCCATGGTCAAAACACCTTCAAAAGACTATGGTTGATCTCCTTCACAAAGCTCAGAAGCACATGAATGCTGAAAATACCATTAGCACGCAACAAAGTCCTTCTCTGTCAGCCAACCTAAGAAGAGGAAAGTTGACTCAACTAAAATAGTCATCCAACTAGATTCCAAAATGAAGAAAACCACAAAAACTGAACAAGATAAAACTCCAACTGCCCACTTTGACAAGTACACACCTCTTAATACCCCCTTCTAGAATAGGTATTCCTTCAAATGGAGAATGATCAAATCGTTAAGTGCTCAGGGAAAATGAGGTCACTTCTATATAAGAAGTCTTAGGAGGAATATTATCGTTTCCATTGTGACTATGGCCACCACTTCGAGGAATGCAGAGATTTGAAAAAGTAGATCGAATCCTTAATTCGACAAGAAAGATTATTGTGGTTAATCTCAAATGATCGCCAAGACAAACAAATGATAGGCGAGGAAAGATAGCTGAACGACAACAATCGACGTCACCAAGACCCTACTGGCGAGTTCATGGTCATTGTAGGAGGGTTTGCTGGTAGTGGTGAGTCCTCATTAGCTCGAAAAAATTATGTTCAAAAGTTAGAACGTTAGTAGAGGTCTGCAACATCCAAACGGAGGATAGACCCCCGAAAAACCTAATTACCAAAGAGTCAATCTCATTCTCCGACCAGGATCTGGTGGGAGTCCTGGTCCTTCATGATGATCCCCTGGTAGTATCTTTTATTATCTCTAACTTTAAATTCTGAAGGGTCCTTGTTGATAGTGGTAGCTTGGATGACATCCTCTATCTTAACGTGTTTGAACTAGCTCAGTATTGGAAGGGAGAAATTGAGGGTAGTCAACTAACCCTTAATTGTTTTTTCTTCTAGTCACTGTTGGCAAGCCACTCCGACAATCCACTAACATGGTCAATTTTTTTATCATGGACTCACCCTTGTCTTATAATGTCATTATGGGATGACCATCTATTAATGCTATTCGAGTTGTTCCCTCAACTTATCATCTAATGCTATGCTTCCACACCCTAAATGAAGTAGGTCATATCATGGGTGACCAACTAACAGCCATAGAATGTTATATGACTTCGATGAAAGAAAAAGGCCCTAAGGAAACCCTTTAAATTGAGATTTTCGATTCTAGGAAAGATGATCGAAGGGGATCTTCGGCAAAGGATTTGGAAGAGATGCCTTGGATCCTGCAGAGCCCTTACAGACAGTCAAGCTAAGTACCCTGAGATTAGAGAATGAATCCTAAATTGTCTAAGTACAACCCAAGATACCTTCGCCTGGCACCATCCTGATATGACAGGCATAGGCCCAGAGGTCATCACCCATTAACTCAATGTTGATCCCCAGCACAAACTAGAATGATAGAAAAAATACACATTTGGCCCCCCCAAAAAGACATACGATCAACGAAGAAGTGTCAAAACTACTGAAAGTCGACCAGGTCAAAGAATTCAAATACCCTGAATGGTTAGCCAATGTTGTCTTGGTTAAAAAGACAAATGGAAAATGGAGGCTCTTTGTTGATTTCACCAACCTCACCAAAGTTTTCTCAAAGGAAAACTATCCTTTGTTGAGAATCGACATCCTTATAGATGCTACAGTCGAGCATGAGCTCCTCAATTTCCTAGATGTCTATTCAAGTTACAACCAAATCCTCATGGATCCCGCTGACAAGGAAAAGACGTCATTTATCACTAACTGAGATACATACTATTACCGAGTAATTCTTTTGGTCTAAAGAATGCAAGAGCAACCTACCAATGACTAACGGACTAGATGTTTGTGGCTAAAATAGGCAAAACTATGGAGGTTTATGTGGATGATATACTGGTCAAAATTCTCCAAGCCGAACTACATGTCCAGCACTTGGAGGAAACTTTTGAAATCCTCTAACAATACTAGATGAAACTTAATCTTGCTACGTGTGCTTTCGCTGTCACCTCGGGAAAATTCCTAGGTTTTATGGTCATGACCCAACGAATCGAAGCTAACTCGTAGAAAATTGTTGTCTTAACAAACATAAATTCACCAAAGAGGTATAACAGTTAGCATGCAGGGTGGCTTCCCTAAACATGTTCATTTCTTGAGCCACTGATAAGTGTCTCCCATTTTTTAAAATCCTCATGAAAATATTTGAGTGGACAAAAGTGCGAGAAAGCATTTTCACAGTTAAAACAATACATGGCTCACCTCCTCTCTTATTTGTTGCAATCTTGGTGGAGCATCTATATTTATATTTGGTTGTCTCACCCATGACTGTAAACTCAATTCTAGTAAGGGGTGAAGTAAATCTATTACACCAGTTGAGCGCTCCTGAGCGCACCAAGGAGTAGAGAAAAGCTACCCTATAACCGAAAATTTAGCCTTTTCCCTGATCATTGCCACTAGGAGGCTAAGGTCATACTTTCAAGCTCACAAAATTATTGTGTTAATTGACCACAATCTTTGACAAATATTTCACAAACCAGAGACATTAAGATAATTGATAAAGTGGGTCATAGAGCTCGGGGAGTTTGATATTCAGTTTCAACCTCTTTGAGCTATTAAAGGGCAAGTCGTGGCTGAGTTTGTTGCAGAGTTCACTCCCTTAGAAGAAGACAATTTCATCCTTCCTGTTACAATGCTTGACCCTACTATGACAGAATGGTCACTATTTATTTATGGTTCAACCAACAAGCTCAGAAGTAGGGTTGGACTAATCTTGATTTCACCAGAAAAACACAAACTGGAGTATGCTCTCAAACTCGGCTTCAAGACTTCAAACAATGAGGCCAAGCACAAGGCTCTCTTTGTCGGATTACGTTTTGCCATTAACCTCGGTGTATGTCATATTCGAGCTCAGAGCGATTCAAAGCTTATCGTCAATCAAGTCAATGGCCAGTATGAAGCTAAAGATGATAAAATGAAGGCATACCTAGCTAAGGCCCAATCTCTCATATTAATGCTTCAAACATTGTCCATTCAAAAGGTATCATGGACAGACAATAGCCATGCAAATTCCCTTGCCTAGCTAGCATCATCAATAGACGACCATGGAGCAGAAAGAAGAAATATCCCCTTGGAGTAGTTGCACAAGCCCAACATCAAGGAAGGAGAACTAATAGGATAAACACTCCAAGTAAAAGCATCACAATAGATGGACCAATATATGTCCTACCTAAAAAATGGCGACCTTTTGACGTAATGACTAGATGTTAAGAGATTTCTCCTAAAGGTGGCTAAGTATGTACTCATAAAAAATGTTCTCTACAAAAGAAACTTATCTCTCCCTTACCATCATTGTTTGGAGATAGAGGAAGCGAACTGTTCTAAAGGAGGTACACGAAGGAAATTGTGAAAATCACTCCGGATGATAGCCACTATCCTACAAGATGCTACGACAAGGATACTACTGGTTTACAATGGTTAAAGGTGCACTAGCATTTGTCAGAAATTGTGACAAGTGTCAAAGGTTCAGAAATATCTAGCATGCCCCCTCACAAAGATCTTAGTTCAGTTTCCAGTCCTTAGCTTTTCGCACAATTGGGTATTGATATTGTAGGTCCCTTGACTCTTGAAAATTCCACCCGTATTTTGGCTAAAGAATCTCATTGAATTCACCTGATATCAATCTTCTGCGATTGACCTTAGGATTATCCCACTCCTCTCCATCGAGTCGAGACTGCTTGTCATATAATGGTTGATGCTGGAAGCCAAAAGACGCTAGAGTGATAGGTGGATAATTATCATCTAGTCCCACCTGTAAAGTCCTATCCCCTTGAATTTGATTTCTTGGACATCAATAGAATCATTTCGCAGTGATAACCATTGATTATTTCACCAAATGGGCAGAAGCCAAAGTGCTAGCCACGATTTCTAAAAAGAAAATCATAGATTTCATCTGGAAAGCAATTGTATACCAATTTGGAGTCCGCAAGTCATTGTCATTAAAAACGAAAAATAGTTTGACTCAAATGGTTCCAAAGTTTTTGCTCCAGCCTCGAAATAAGAAATCACTTCTCCTCTCTTAGGCATCCCTAGTCCAAGAAATAAACAAAAGTTATCAAACGCACTCTGCTCCAAAATATCAAGATCAAGCTAGAAGAGAATCAAAGTCTACGGGTTGAGCTCCTTCATGAAGTTCTATGGGCATACTGAACAACCCCTAGACAAGCCATAATAGAGAGCCCCTTCATGTTGACATTTGGTACTAATGTATTCTTTCATGTAGAAATGGCATTCCTTCATTTATAACCAAACATCATGACCCCTGGGTCAATGAAGAGGAGCTATGCACAAACCTTGATGCTTTAGAAGAAACTAGAGATAAGGCTATTCTCTATATAGCTTCTTACCAACAACTGATTACATACTATAAAAACAAGAGGGTAAAAGAGAAGAAGCTAAGGGAGGGGGACCTCCTACTCCAAAAGGAGTTGACAGTGGAAAAAGGCAAATTATCTTCGATTTGGGTAAGACCATACATCATTGTCAAAGAAGTCTAACTAGGGACTTATCAATTCAAGACATCTCAAGGGAAAGTACTCCTTTATCAATGGAACACTGAGCATCTCAAAAAGTACTATGTATGATTGTGAACCTGCTATTCAGATTGTAATAAAAAAAATTGATCTTTTCTAGCACGTGTTCCCTTTTTATTAAAAACAATCGAGACAAAAGTCCAACAAAGAGAAAACACTCCAAGTAGCCAACTGAGGAGAAAGCTCACCGAGGTAAAAGCCAACTGAGCAAAAGCCTATCGAGGCGAAGGCCGACCAAGGTGAAAGCCCATCGAGGCAAAAGCCCACTAAGGCAAAAGCCAACAGAGGCAAAAGTCCTCTGAGGCGAATACCCACTGAGGTGAAAGCCCACCAAGGTGAAAGTCACTCAAAGGCGAATGCTCATTAAAACAAAGTTGTAAAGGATCCGAGGAAAGACTGGAAGACCAAATAGAATAAGTAAGTACACCTGACTCTAGACATGTCAAATTTCTATGCCTTACTTTTAAACATTACATTCTGGCTTAGAGGTCGATTGTTGGAGATCAAGCATCACTTCTAAAAAAGTGAACTCGGATCTTAGATAACGGTTATTATCCTTCACACTTGAACATGATTTCACGCTTAGAATTTTTGAACATTATGTTCTCACTTAGAGGTCGGTCATCATTCCAATTAACACTCGTCATCTCTAACACTTTCAAATTTCAACAAAGAATCCTTCCAAGGTAACAGGTATAAAAATAATAAAAAAAAACTTAGAATATTTTAAGAAGCTTAAAAAGGATCTCGAAAGACAAGTCGAAGCTTGCCTATCAAAGACCAACCTTAGTAATGACATAGTTTTTGAATAACAAAAATGTCAACTAATAAGCTCAAAGCTATATAATTAAAACAAAAATGGACGAAAACAACTCACAAAAACTTATAATCTCCACTAGATCTTCAAAAAAGTTGAGGAGTTACAAGATTTACTGAAAAAAATAAAAAAGAATAATACAAAAGTAAAAAGGGGGAGCTACCCTAATTTTCTTCTACGCCTTTTGCTCCTTTATCAGTCACCTCCGCCTCCTTAGCACCCTTGGCCGAATCGTCTCCATTGATCTCCACTTGGATAACATTTAAGTCAATCTCTAGAAATTGAGTAGAGGCCTGACCTTGGAAGACTTCATATCTGGTGGAGTAAAGTTGGCCCATATCAACGAGGAAATATTCCCCATCCTTGTACTTGGCCACTACTTTCTTCACTTTAGCTATCATCTCATTTTCCTTTTCACTAAGGGTGATAATATGATCAGAAATCTACTCTTCTAGCTCCTTTGATCGCTCCATCTCCTTCAACATGGCTTCCCTAGACCTTGAGGCCAAGGCAATAGCATCAGTCGCTTTCTTTGAAAAAACGTCCCTCTCTTTCACGACCTTTTCTAAAGCAGACTTAGCCTTGGCAAGGCAGACTTCAGAGAAGCTTCAAACTTGTGCAACTTAGAGACCAAAGCCATCGATGCCTGATCTCCCACGCTTAGCAAAGACAGAATCTTGGCCAACTATAAATTAGAAATGCTGAAGATATCGATAACAAATAAAGAATTAATACGATAAACAAAATAAATGCATACCTCACTTATCTTTCGGCAAGCCAAAGCATGGATTTTGGGAGGGCCTAACTCCTTCATCTTCTTAATAGTCTCTTTGGATGCCTAGCTCTAAACCTAGGCCGTGGGGTTATCCAAGGGGCTAGAAGAGAGGGTTACCCAGAGTTTGGAGGAGCTGTTCCAGTGCTCCCCAACCAAAGAAGCCACAAAACACCGCCCCTTTTATTTTTCCTGATAGATCTACTATTAGGGTCAGAGCCTTGATTCACGTGGTCACCACTGCACCAGAGGCAAAACCTCTGAAGTATCGCCAGACCCCCAAGCCCAGAGGATGGAATAAGCCTCTTTGGAAGCTTCATTTTCTTTGAAGGGGCCAATCTCCCTGACCCCTCAGAACAGACATAGCCTTCAATGCCATCGTAGATTTCTTGTCTAGAGTCTGCCCCATAAATTCTACATGAAGTTAAAAATAATAGCCCAAAAAAAAAAAAACCAGAAGAGAAGAAATAGAACTTACTCTCCTCCTTAGCCATCAAAATTTAAGTCTTAGCGTGAATATTTTGAAGTATGCTCAACCTGCTTCAAAAGCTCATTGCTTAGGTTTGTCCTTATCACTGGAAAATAAATAAATTGGGTTAAAAAAGACAGTGGATAAGAGGAAACTCACTAGAAGGGACTAATACGCCCCAAACTCCGGGTACTGAAGCGTGATCTTTGGACTATCCATCCTCTAGACCTAACTCCCAATTCCTAGACAAGTAAAAAGATTAGGGTTTCCCATTCTTGTTTGAGTCAGGGAGCCCCCTTACATTCTTAGGGATCTCTTGTTGCATGCTCAGATAAAAATACCCCTTCTACGTAAAATCTTTCACCTTATAATAATAGACAAACTCCTCTAAAATAATAAATTAACGCCACCCACCACTTAGTCTCCATAAATCCATCAGACCAGTAAGGGTCTTCTAGGCTTTATGTACTAGTTGACAGGGGGAAAAACCTAACCAAGAGAGGACTAACCTAATGAATGAAGGGACAGGGAACTAAAGACAGACATATGGAGGGCTGACTCAGGAAAACATACCTCTACATATGAAGGAGAACATACTCACTCATGTGCAAAGGCAACCGAACACTCACAAAATCGGGTAAATGGTACTTCGATTTCACGAACTCCAAAGTACTCGCATTATAGTGATACTCTATTTCATGGGCCTGCTAAGGCGAAAACCTATCGACAGAAAGAGAAAAGGAGCATTCAAAACCCTCTTCCCCCCTGAACCATAGACTTAGTCCGTTTTGAATCCGCCCCAGGGTTAGATGAACTCACTACCATATCCCAACTCGACATAGTAAAAGGGACATAAGAACCTACTAAGCCTCGACGATTAGCAATAGCCTCTACTATTTACCGGGGAGAACCCTCTAAGAGTAATTGTCTAAAATTAGGAATATCTAGAAAAAAACTTACCAAAAGAATCTAGGGGGTTATAAGTAGGGGTGTCAAACGTGTCGGTTAAACGGGTAACGGGTGAAAAATCTTAATAAGAACACGATACATTTAATAAACGAATAACATGACACGACCCGTTTAACCCGTTTAATATTAAAAAAATTATATTAACAAATTTTAATACTCCACTTTTTTTTACTACCAATTGTGCTTTACTAAAAAAAGAGAAATTTTTAGCCAAATCTCATAAAAATCAAACTTGAAGGCTTAAAAAAAAAAAGACAAGTGGTCATTGTCCTTTATAGGCAACTCAACTCTCCTCATCTCCCCTCATTTGTCAATGTGGGACAAAAATCAAAGGCATTGGTTTTCCTTTGTCTTTAAAGTGTTCCTCATCTCCCCTCCTTTGTCTTTGAACTACTACTTTATTTTTATTTTTGAATTGACTTTTTACTTCTTTTTTTTTGCTAATTTTTTAAAATAATTATTAATTTATTATTATATTAATTTTATTTAAATGGGTAAACGTGTGATAAACGGTTTGACAAGTCTCACTCGAACACGACCCGTTTATTAAATGTGTTTAGCGTGTCCATCCGTTTATCACCCAAACCCGTTAAGATCTCACCCAGACCCGCTTAACTTGTGTCGATTCGTGTTGGTTAATCGTGTCGTGTCAGATTTTGACAACTCCAGTTATAAGCACTCATAATGCTGTCTGGATCACTATTATTATACACCAGTATGGGTATGTTGCTTTGAAAGAGGAAAAAGATAAAAGAATGATAGAAAAAAGCTCTCATATGAAATCTAAAAGCAAGCACAAAAAACACAGACAAAAGGAAGAAGAAGAATAAGAGGTTAGAGAAGGGTATTTATACCCATCACTAGGGACCAGATTCGTTTAATCCTATGGAGGGGAACCTAAGGATTAGATCCATACCAGACGTTATGACACTTGGCGACGATTGGAAGACAAATATGTGTTGTTTGAAAGGACATTGTCTTAAATGCGCCCCTCAGAACTCAAAAAGGCACAAAAAATCATCATTTTAAAATTCAAGATTAATCATCACAATTGTCGAAAACAACCTTCAAGGATAACTGACCTGGTGAATAAAATTCGTAAGCAACTCAAGAGATCACAAGGAATCGAGGCTACTAATGGATATAATCCCTACTATAGCCCGGACCACGGAGCAATTTGAACGATCACAACCTTAGATAACAAAGAAAATTGAGCTATGTTAGCCACTATCTACATGTACCTAGTCAGGAAGGATCCAACACTTGACATAATATATTCGATACCACACGTGGGCTTTCACTAGGCTGACATAAACCAATGGTGGAAGCTCTTGCATGACGATAGCTTTATGCATTCTCAACTATAAATGATTAAACCTAATTATTATCCCTTATGCTAAAAATACACTCAACGCGCACTATGAAAACTCTCATAAATAATGGTTTCGACTAAGGAAAAATAACCCAAGAGAAAACTTTCTCTCTCTCTTATTTGATAAACACTTTATCAATTATGTTAAACTAACTTTGATATCGGAGGTGGTTCAACTGGAACTAAACTGATCTCCTACTCTCAATTTCTTTTGACAGGACCAAAGCCATATCATCGCCATTACCCGAGAACTAGTCTCTAAACTCTAGACCCATCTTATCGTCCTTATTTACTAATTGCTCCATCATTGTACATAACCTCTCTATTTCTCTCTCTCATAAACACACGGATAGAGATCTGTGATCTCTCACCACCAAACATTGAATCACAAACAATGCCAAAAATGGAAGAAGCCATCGCCTCTGCACAAATCTCCCACCACCAAACTAACTTGTAGCGATCATCTCTACACAAATCTGTCGTGAAGCACGCCTTGAGGTAGAGATTTATCGTGATTCATGGTGATGTCATGGATGATCGATAATGATTTTAGTTTGGTTTCAAGTATGGTGTTGGGCGGTGCTGTGACGGTGGTGGGCGGTGTTGTGTTGTGGGTGGTGGTTTTGGCATGGGCGATGCCGTGGTGGTGGGGGCAGTTTTGTGTTGCTGGGAGATGTTTTTGGCCTGGGCGGTGCTGTGGTGGTGGGGTTTGATGCTGTGCAGTGGTTTTGAAATGGGTGGTGCTGTTGTAGTGGGGGGCGGCGTTGTGTTGTTGGGCAATGGTTTCAAAATGGGTGTTGTTATTTGCTAATGAAATTATAAATTTTAAATAATGCGACTATTAATTAGCATTTTAATCAATATGATTACTAATTAACATATCAATTAAGCAGACTATAAATTTCATAATTATTTAAGTAAATGATTAACTTCACATTAGTTGAAAAGGTGTAACAATTACAAGTTTCATATGTTAAGTATAATTTTTGAAATGTGAGGGATGTTCGTGTAATGAGAGTTCTGAGTGATATTTACCTTAGGCTTTTGAACTAATTTGGTGTCAATTTAGCCCCTCAATTATGTTAGAAAAATGCTATTTGGACCTAAAAATCTGACATAATTTGCTAACCTAATCACATGACTTCATTAGAACCATTGAATTAAACAAAGTTCTAATGTTTGAAGGAGCCCACAGTCAATCCAAATGTCATAGTGAATTAGGTCAGTAAATTATGTTAGTAAATTAGGTCCCAATAACATTGTTCATTATGTTATTTGACTCAACGTGACCCTTTCATCCAAATCTACTCTTTATTTTAACAAAACTCTCAAGTGCACATCACGTGAATCAGAGATTAAGATTGCTAAAACCAAACATGTGATGTGTATGTAAGACCATCCATTAAAGTTAGCAACAAATTTCAACAGATGGATGATATTGAGTTACATAATATACTTAAAAAGTTAAATTAACACAAAAATTAGTTCAAAAGTTTATTTGACACAAATAACATAATCCATGGGACATCTATGTAATTTAGTCTTTTGGATGTGAGTGAAAAAAATAAATTAATCAACTTATTATAAAGCACGAATAAATTTATTATTTATTACTAATACTATCACAAAAATATATGATCTTACCTGATGATGCAAAAAATTGTCTTGTGCAAAATCAACAGTCAAGTACGTGAATGAGTGTGATTAATGAGCAATTAACAAACAATCAATGTCAATCAAGAATAAAACAGTGAATAATGGGTCAACACTAGGATTTATAGTGGTTCGGTCCGGATGACCTACGTCCACTCTCGAGAACGGCAGTGGTGGCCGGAGATCTTTATTAATGAATAATGATCATCGAAAGATTACACCGGAGAGTTATAGTGCTTTGGAGAGAAAGAGAGAGCAGTGTGTAGAGGTCTTGGAGGTGTGCCCTCAATGTTGAGAGGACTTACATTATATAGCTAGGGTAAGACGATGAGGCGGTGACGTGAGGAGAAAACTTCTACTATTTTGGTAAGTGTGGTTATGGTAGGAGATCTCTGTGCCAATGTCGATATTTTCTCCCTCATGCTCCTATTCCTTCTGAGGAGGACTCTCAGCTGGATTGGACTTGATCCTCGTCTTGAGCTCGGACTTGTCTTGAGTTGGTGTGACTTGGACTTTGACTTGCATTGGCATGAAAGGAAGAGGAGGCAAGTAAGGAGAGCAAAGAGAAGAGGGCGAAAGAGAGGCAGAGGACCAACATGGGTGGCGCCTTGGGTGACCCCTTGGGCGGCACCCCTTTGAGGGTGTCCCTTTGGGATCCTCCTTGATAACTTAGGCTCCTTTTTAATGCCTTAGGCTTTCTCTTGATGGGTTGACCCAGCTTTGATTGGGCTTTTCCTCGAACTTTCTTAGTTTATTTAAATTGGGCTTGACCCAGTCAAATTCGGGCTCATCATTTGCCCTCCATGCACCAAGCCTCTGAATTTTTGCAAGAGGAAAGAGTTGTGGGCATGTGCTTCATCTTCATCTGAGTGAGCAGGTGCTTTTTTATTCAATGAGTTCATCGAAATCGAATTTTTTTTTCTTCCTTGTACTTTTCTCTTTTTCTTTTTCTTTTTCTTTTTTTCTCTTTCTTGGTCTTGGGCCTCCTAGGCGCTGGCTCCTTACTTTCTTTTATTTTCTTTTTCATTCTTTTCTTTCTTCCTTGGTTTGGGCGCTGGCCACCTTTCCTCTTCCTCCTTTTCTCTTTTTTTTTTCTTCCTATTAGCTTGGGCGCCGCCCTTTTTTTTTTTTCCTCTTGGCTTGGGCGCTGCCCTTCTCTTCTTCCTCTTTTTTTTTTCTTGGCTTGGGCGCTGCCTCCCTTGTTCCTTTCTTTCATTTTACTATTTTTTTTCTTCCTTGCCTGGGCGAGGCCTCCTCTTCTTTTTTTTTCTTTTCTTTTTTCTTCCTTGCTTGGGCGCCGTCTCCTCTTTTTTTTTCTTTGGGCGTCTCCCTCTTGTTCACTTCCTCTTTTTTTTTTTTGGGCATCGACCTCTTAGGCGCTAGTCTTCTTCAAATTTTTTTTTTTGGTCTAGGCGCCGCCTCTTGAGCATTGGCCTTTCTTCCCCCCTTTTTTTTGGTCTTCCTTGATGCAAAGTGAGGAGGGGCTTTGGCAAGGAGTCCATGGGCAATGTGGGCAACGCCCTGTCACATGTTGGCGGCTTAGGTCTTGCACTAGGTGGCCATGAAGGTAAGCCAGAGACCGGGCGAGATGGGAGGACCCATCCCCATGGGCGACACCAACACCTTCCTAGACGACGCCTTCTTTATTGTGGACCCCGATATGACATCAAACGTAGGAAAGACTTGGTGGGTGGTGCCAGCTTGACAAGCGAGGTAGGAGCATTACAAGCAGCTTTGGTCACCTCCTTTGAGCAAGAAGGAGAGTTGGGGCACCAGCTTGACAGGCAAGGCGAGGCAGGAGCATTCTGCTTTGGGCACCTCCTTTGAGCGAGAAGGAGAGTTGGGCGATGCCAGGAAGAGACTGGGTACTGGTTGGTGCTGTCTGGAATGTATGGACAACAGTGGAGGCTCTCTTGGGAATTTTTCCCTCTTCTCAAGGGATCAAGGTTTTATGCCCCCAGTACTGCTCGGTTATGGTCTGATTGCTGGGTTATTTCTCGGGAAATGGGACTCGGTGGTGCCCCCACTCTTTCTCAGACTGAGACTTCTGTGTATACTAGAGTTAGTTGTTATACTGCTATAGGAGTTGAGATCTAATGCATACGGTCTGAGTTTTAAAAGTGTACCTAGCAAAAATAATGTTATCCCAACATTAAAATATCTAACATGATTACCTGCAGGTTGTTTGCATGAGAGCAAATGCTGAGCTGTGGGCATCTCGAGCCTCATGAGCTGAGGTCGAACTACGTATAGTTTTGGTAGATGACTACCGTAGCAGAGATGACTACATGCGAAAGAGTAGAGTAATAAAGGTCGAGATACGTATAGTCTCGGAGATGGTTGTCGTGGCAGGGGTGACTACTTGTGTGAGAGCAGAATCATAGAGGCCGAGCTACATATAGTCTCGGAGATGGCTGTCATGGCAGGGATGACTACTTGTGCGAGAGCAGAGTTTTAGAGGTCGAGCTACGTATAGTCACGGAGATGGCTGTCGTGGAAGGGTTCACTACTTGCGCGAGAGTAGAGTCGTAGAAGCCAAGCTACATATAGCCTCGGAGATGACTGCTATGGCAGCAGTGACTTGCAACTCATTCCATTGAGATGGAGATGAGGAGGGTGCTGAGGAGGGGGGCGTCTGGTGCAAGAGGGCGAGACTCATCGTGTAGGTGTTATCATGGGAGGCGCCCAAGGTGGAAGGGCGAGACCCTTCTTCTAGGCGACATCAAAGGAGGCGCCCAAGGTGGAAAAGAAGTGACTGATAAGTGGGTTTTATACCTACGAATTGTGTACTTTTGATTTGATGAAATTGCAAGTTTTTAATTATTTTATGTTCATTTTTATTTGTTTTGTATGTTTTGATGTTATTTGGTAGGAATCATCATTTAGAAGCAAACAAGATCATTTGGAAGGAAACAAGGTCGATTTAGAAGGATTAGCCCACTAGTTTCCCAAAGTTTTGACACAGTGCCGCTGTTTTTTCCATTTTTGAACATAATCCACTTCGAATATGAAAAAGTACAAAACATGAAAGTTATAGATCTGGATGTCTTTTGTATTATGTCAAACTTTCAGCTCAATCGGACGGTGGGATGAAGAGTTATGACAATTCTACAAAAATTGGTCTGGAGCAAAAAAAAAAGAGAGCAGCGCTGTTCCAGCACTGAATCAGCGCCCCTGCGCCCACTTACTGTCCATGTAGCGCTGTTTCAGCGCCATATCAGCGCAGCTGCACATGTGCTAGTCCGTAACACGAAATTATGACTTGTTTTGACCCGAAATTGGACTCCAATGCCTCATATATGCTAGGGTTTGTGTGGGTTAAAGATATTCTAAATTTTGGAGGCTGAAAACATCTAGAAAATACCAAGAAATTGGAAGAAAATTGAAGACAAGAATTAAGGAATCGACACAAAGAAGATTGGACTTGAAGGCTAGAGAAGGATTGAAGATTGCATCTAAGTTTTCCTTCTTTTTCTCTTACTTTTAATTCTTGTTTTTCTGAGATGTTATTTAATTTGAGAATGATGATTTTTAGTTACATTATGAACTAAATTTCTGTTAAGATTGCAACGGAACCTAATGTTTAGTTAAATTTCTCTACTCTCGTTTCTAGTTCTTGTAGATCATACATGAGTTGTTTGTCATATTTTGCGCTTAATGTATGATTGTGTGGCCAACAATTAATTTGATTCTCTAGATGAAATTGGGAGATGAATTCTAGGGATAGATCTGAATATGATGACACGCGTCTAGTTTATTCTCCTTAGGGTTGAATAGCT
>CM042192.1:11232487-11252118 GCA_023539305.1 Ilex asprella | reverse complement strand
ACATTGAAGTTAGCACAATTTAACAAATCCACAAACAAAAGTATAAGACAAAAGCCACAACAAACACCCAAAGAAAAAAATATATTAGAGAGGAGGCAGGGAGGGAGAAGCAGAGTTAGAGAGGAGGAGGGAAACCTAATGTTTATTACTGTTACGACATTCCTAACAGTAATAAACTTGTCTATACACCAGGAATAGAGAAGCAGAGTTAGAAAGGAGGGAGGGAGGAGAGAGGAGGAAAACCTGGCGATGAAGCGATGGCTCGTTCTTCGCTGCCGGTGGCCTGGCGCTGAGGCAGTTAGCAGTGTTGGCAGAAAGGGGGAGAGATACCACTGAGCGTTAGATAGTTGACGAGGATTATTCTAGTTTAATTAAAGTTGTTGTGAGATCGAGTTGGCAATACAGTTGTATTTTCCTTGTGATTCTATTGACTTGAATTCGAAATGATCGTAAGGTGATTTTTTTTATTTTTAACACAGTAGACGCAAGGTGACTTTCATATACCAAATATCGGATGGTGTGATTAAAAAAAAGAAGAAAGGGAGAGAGACGAATGGGTCAGTTTTTCATAGGTCAGTTCCAATTTCCAATAACATAAGGTATTTTAGTTCCCGATGGAGTCATAATTGTAGAAAGAGTTAATTACACAATTGCATTCTAAATTATGTTATTTATGTGCATTAGGTTTTGAGTAAATATCATTCACGCCCCTGACATTTGATTTTATTATATAAACACCCTTTTATATTTCCAAAAGTACACTGGAACCCCAATAGCTAAACAGGGTTAACGATATTTGTAAAAATACTATTTTGCCCCCTATATAACTAATATTACTACCCTATTTAAATAACAAATAAATATTTTGAAATATCAAGTTTGACTTTTGTATTCCCTGTTTAAATAAGATAATTCTATTTGTAAACACAAGTAATGTCAATGCACAACGTGCATTGTATGTGAATATATATTTAAATAATATTTTTTAATAAATTTAAATTGCATATATAATTAAATTGAATGATAAACTATGTGTAAAATAATTAATTCTTATTTAATTATTGCTAAACCTAATTAGTGATCTATTATACCTCTTCTTTGAGTATGTTCCCGACCCAATTAGTATCTTCCCAACCCATTAGGCAATTTTATTTTTTGTTTAAATAAAATTTCATTATAAGATTATCATTATTGAGTATTTACACATCTAATTATATTGCAGATTTATTACATTTATTTTCAAATAAATTGATTAAATTAAAATACTATTGTTTACATTATAATAATATGATATTGTTGCATATGAAAAAAATCAAATATGACATGTATTTAATCATAGAATCCAATCCGACAACTATATGCATATAATAATAGAATAAAATTGGACTTTGTTTCTTCATATAAAAATAGATATAAATATAGAAAACCTTATGCAAGTGTACTACTAATAAATTGGTCCAATATACGATTAATTTTAAAGTTCAAAAGAATTTAGAAGTCAAATAGGTATAAAAAATAAAAATAAAATAAAATAAATAAAAAAATTAGAAGTCAAATAAGGTTAATAAAAGAGTTCCAAAGAACTTAGAAGTCAATAGGTACAAGAAATAAAAATTGAAAGAAACTAATATGTGGGTATTATTGACTTTAGTGAAAGTCCTCTTTAAAGGACTTATAATGACTTATGTCCGTGAATGAAATTTATTTATTTATAAGTCCATTTTTTATCTTACTAATAAATATTTAAGTCCATTTTTTTAAAAACTCCAAAATCCCCTTCATATAATGTTTCAATAGTATTAAACGTTAATTTTATTTCCTAATTGGAAAACGCTCAAATTCTTTACCCCTTAATTCTACTCTTAATTGAAGCTTGTAGGTTATTTTCTCATAAAATTTGAAATTCAAATTCAAGAGCCCATTTTCTTGTTCTTTCCAATAGAAAACCTAAAAGGAATCTTCTTCCTTGTACCACTAATAACCTGTCATATTATTCAAATTCATCATATCGAAATGTTACGGTCACAACAATAATGCTCAAATTCCTCCGACATGAACAACAGAGTCATCGGTGCCACATGACACAAGTTCATGCATGCAAAGAAAATCCAATGGCTGAGCAGTCGAAGTTGGCATCATTCACCAAATCTTTAATGACCTTTGTAACTTTCTTTGAGAAGACTGTTTAGTGGAACCAACACACCATTTCCACCAGAATCATCTTCTCTTTTTTTTTTTCTCTCTCTCTCTATATATATAATTTTTTTATCATGTTACTATTTTTGTGAGCATGTTACTCTTAATGTTACTGTTTTTGTTGAATATGTTACTATTGTTCTTTTTCCAAAAATTAATACTTAATGTTATTATTATTTTTTATGTTTAAATGTGACTATTTTATATATGTATGTATATGAGAAAGAGAAATAAATAGTCATATTTTATGTATGGATATAGATAGATATGAAAGAGAGAGAGAGAAAGAATTTTAATGTTAGTCAAACTCCAAATTAGTTTTCAAATTTGTTTTAATTAAACATAACTATTGAGAGTATTTTGGACAATGAAGATCAAAATTGACTTAATATTAAACAAGTTTCCTTGACTTTATAATAGTAATTGGAGATAAAATGGGAAATCAATTTTTTTTTTACAGATACTGACATTTATAAATAATATAGATATTCAACATCAGAATAGATTAATCATATTTTAACACTTACTCACATTTCCAAACACCCGTCTTCTTCCCCAAACACCAAAGAAGTCTTTCCACCCATCAGTCATTGTCTGCTATTCCCCATCGCATCCTGTTTTCCCTTCACCTCCCTCCCCAAACCTATATGATGGATATAATCTCTATTACAATCCGGACCTTGGAACATGTTGAACGATCACAACCTCAAATAACGAAGACAACCGAGTTACATCAGCCACTATCTGCATGCACCCCAGTTAGGAAGGATCCGACGCTTCACATAATATATCTGACACCACATGTAGGCTTCTTCCAAGCTAACATAAGTCAATGGTGGAGACTCTTGCATGACGATAGCTTTACGCACACTTAACCATGAATGATTACACCTAATCATTACCCCTTAAGCTAAAAATACACTCAACACACACTAGAAAAACCCTTATAAATAACGGTTTCAAATAAGGAAAACATAGCCTAAGAGAAAAATCTATATCTCTTATTTGATAAACACTTTATCGATTTTACTGAACTAACTTTGGTATTGGAGGTGGTTTGGTTGGGACCGTACCGATCTCCTGCTCTCAGTTTCTTTTAACAGGATCGGAGCCATATTATCGCCATTACCCGAGGACTGGTCTCTGAACTCCGGGCATGTAAAACCCGAGAAATTTTGAACTTTCTTTCAAAAAAGGGCAAAATGGTAATTTATCACTATGATGTGAAAATTAAAATACGTGTTCTCTAGACCTTGTATGACACAACGGACTTCTCCGTTGGACTCGTATTGCAGAATATAATCACTTTGACGAATTTCGTCGAATTCCGAGATAAGTCAGATTTTTTGCATGTCGTTCGAGGCGACTAAGTAACGGATGACCTCACTAAGGCCCCTAAAAATGAAAAACTTAAAATTTAATTATAATTGATTAAAATTTTAAATAAGATTAATTTGAACTTAACCTGTAATGTAATAAATCGTTTCAGGGCAAAAACGGACCCGAGAAGAGGGGGCGTGTGGCGCGATTAGAGACAAGTATTTAAAATTATAAATAGGAGCTAAAATCATATTTTTAGCACAAATATCTTCATTTCAGTTCTCTTTGGCCGGCCATAGGGAGAGAAGAGAGAAAAGAGAGAAAACCTTGGTTCGTCATGCTTTCTCCGTCGATTCCCGGGGTTCCGTTGGTCAGAATTTGTCGAACCAAGAGTTAAAATTCATCTGCTCGACGAGAGCTATGCGTATGTACTAAGAACAAGGGATTTCACCAAATATGTAAAGTGGATATTTTGGGGAAATCAAGTCTTGGTGGGTATTTTTCTTGAGCTCAAACGGAAAGGAACAAGAAGAAGTGATGCTGTCAATCCTGGACAGTAGGTGAGTTTCTTATTCATTTCATAAGCTACTATTATTTAATAATTCTAGAATTTTGAGGTTATAATATAGACTGAAAAAGGGTTCTTTTGGTTTTAGTTTCAAGTAAAATGGAGATAAATACGATTTTTGGTGATTTTTGAAAGTTAGCCCTAGCCTATAGAAACTAATTTGGAAAATCTGGACAGCATGTAGTTTCGCAATTGGTTTTATGAGTTATAGTTCGTTTATGAATCTTAAACTTTGCGGGTTTTAAATAGATTCATAAAGGGTTATTTTGGCTTTGGTCTCATGCCAAAAGGATGAAAACTCAATTTTTGGTGAATTTCTAAAGATGATTATGACCTGCTGGAACCTGGAAATTCTGTAACTCACACTTAGTTTAGGAGTTACTTGGAACAGGTATTTAGTGTTAAAAAATAGTGGTTTTTGGTGAAAGCGAATTCCTATGAGTTTATGTTAATCTCCCACATATTTTGTTAGAATTGGATTTTAATAACTAGAGTTAGAATTGTTTTAACTCATGAAGGTTACCTGTAGAATGTTCAAAGATGCTAAACACCTACGCTTAGTTGGCTACATGTGACATTAAAACTGAACAAGAGAGGAAGATTCTTGAGGCTTTCTACACTCATCTTACACTTCTATTAAGGTAGGGTTTCTCCTACTTGAGTTTATTTCTTACCTAAGATGTATTATGGAATGGGTATGGAATTGGGCCTAGACCAATTTCTAGTTTAAGTTTACTATATGGAAGTTACCTCCGTAATTTTCTTGAGACTTGGTATTTTGTGGAAATGTTGACTAGAAATCACTTAATGTGATTTCTTGGGCTTTGTGGTGACTTGGAATGTGTTATGTGATTACATGACTTGAGTGCCTTGAAGGCGTTTGATTAAATGCCTAGGTGAAAATTAAGTATATTTTGCATGGTCAATGTATATCCATACTTGTGTTATATTTTGCCTTTGTGATTAAGTGTGTTATTGGCATAGATTATGTAATAACATGCTTGTCAATTGTGTTGAATATAAATATTGATACATGCTAGTTGATGTTTTGACATTGTGATGAAATTATGGAGATTATATGCACATGATATAATTGTCCATGATACATGTTGATATGTTGTTTAAGTTTTTCATTTGGCATTCATTGCATGTTAGGCATGACTTTAGTATCACATTCATGGGTATAAGTCATGAGTGTGGGTGTGTGGTATGCATGGTTAATCAAACACCTAGTTTGGTGGTTGGTATGTGGGCTCAGGAAAAAGTGGATCGAAGATCCCCTTTGAGTCACATGATTGCATTGGAAAACTTGTGTCGGGCATAGCAAGCATGGCTAGACTTTCCCTCGGGTGCAAAACCCGGTCATATGGTTCAGGCACTTCTCGGCGGTGAAATTCCAGAAAAGTGCTGGTATTTACGGAACCGGTGGTTGAGATACCAAAATTCGTTGCCCAACAAGACACAAGATTTTGATTTATAAAAATACTCATTCAATGAGTACCATCAAATAATGATTTGATTTACAAAATACATGATTTTTATTCAAAGCTATCATTGGATGTATTTTCGTCGAAGACGGGTCATTACAAATTGACATTGCATTGTGTTATGGAAGTCGGCGAGGACTTGGGTGTAAGTGCATGAGTGAGTATCATCTCATTTCATGACATGACATGATTGCATTCCAACATTGAATGCATATTCTTGTATGGAATGATTGTTAAATATTGTTTGTTGCATATACATATTGCATATGCATCTAGGGTGGAGAATAGTCCTTGTAGTATATACTCTGCTGGGCGTTGGCTCACCCTATACGAGAAAATATTTCAGGTATGGGTTATACGTTGATGGACGACACTCACTCAGGCACTTAAGGAAGAAAAGCCGACTTGTGGCTTTCAATCCATTTCTTTTGTAAAATTAGACTTGTAACTAAATTTTGGCATGTAATGTGTAAAGGAATTGTAACAGAGTTTATATGGACTGTTTAAATATAACTGTGCATGTTTTATATGAGTATGGATAAATGGATCCGGTGTGGTCTATATTTACTCATAAATGGACCCGGTATGGTCATAGTTGAATATTAGACCTCGGATGGGTCTTGTTAATATATGATGCATAGGTTGTGTTTTGGGTAGAGCTTCCTGTACAAAGGAGACTCTGCCCGATTTTAGTTCAATTATGGACACTGATAAGAGGGACATAACGGCACGATGTCGAGTTACTCGGTATCCACTAGTATTCTGCGGGTTGATGGGTATCTAATGGACCCCTGGATTTTGGGGTGTCACAGGGCCCATCTTACCAACCTTGTTTATTGATTGCTCCATCAGTTGGCGTCATCTATGAGAAGCAACTATTTCCCATTTTTTTTAAAACACTGATTTCTAACTCCTTTAAAGCTCTCAGCCATGACCTTTCCACTAGGCTCGAGTAAAAATATCCCAACTGAAAAAAATATCATAGCTAATAGCCCTTCTAAAAACCTGTCTGATGACCGAGCCTCTGTTGAACGTATATAGGGTGAAGTTGTCGTTGTGAGCCAACAAGTAAAAGAAATTGCTGAAGCCCTCAAGGTGATCCTCCAAGAGTAGTAGAAACCACATGCTCTACCACTTCTAGCCTTGCTAAACCCTCAAAACCTTTCAAGATAAGCCAATCTGGCAAGAAATAGCATCAACGACAATCTATCTCATCCTCAATAGAACAAGGATACTCAACCAGACCTAAACAACCCTCATCAACCACAAAGAATGTGGAAATAAGAAGAAGTAGCTAACAACTCCCTTGGTTTGGGAGACCAAATGAGAGACTTCCAAGCTCAATTGGGAGATTTGAAGTACGCCACCGACAACAAAGTTGTTCTAGCCACAGAAGGGAGGAAACCTCATTTTCAACTATTGTGGTGATTTGTCTATTGCCCCATGGTTTCTGAATGTCCCAGATGGAGAGCTTCGAAGAGGGAAAAGACTCACTCGATCACCTTCAACAATTCAGAGACTTAATGATGTTGTATGCCATCTCTGACGAGATCATGTGATGAGTCGATTTTATACCTACGAATTAAGTATTTTTGGTTTGATGAAATTACAAGTTTTTAAGTATTTTATGTTCCCTTTTATTTATTTGGTATGTTTTAATATTATTTTGTAGTGAGTATCATTTGGAAGGAAACAAGATCATTTAGAAGAAAACAAGGTCATTTTGAGGCCTAAGTGTTGGATTTTTGAAGACTAAGCAAGAAGGGAAACTCTAGGCTTAAAAGGGGATCAGGACCTAGGTGCTAGGACCAGTGCCTAAGCGCTTGAAGGAAAGAAATTCAGCGCCCCTATGCTGATTTTAATGCCTAGGCGCTCGTTTTAATGTTGACACGAATTTTGACTTGTTTTTGGGCCAAAATTGAACTCTAATGCTACATATATGCTAGGGTTTGAGTTGAGATATAAATATACTAATTTTGGGGGCTGCTATTATAGAAAAAAGACATAATATTGATAAAAATTTGAAGAAAAGAATCGAAGAAAGCGACGCGAAAAAGATTGAACGTGAAGGCTAGCGAGAGATTGAAGATTGCAACTAAGTTTTCATTCTTTTCTCTTACTTTTACTTCTTGATTTTTTGAAATGTTGTTTAATTTTAGAATGATGTTTTTCAATTGCATTATGAGCTAAATTTTTATCAATATTGCAACAGAATTTGATGTTTAGTTAAAGTTGATCTACTCTCATTTCTAGTTGTGATTGATCATATATGAGTTGTTCATCATATTTTGTGCTTAATATATAATTGTTTGGCCATCAATTAATTTGATAACCTAGATGAAATTGAGAGATGAATTCTAGGTTTAGATCGGAATATGATGACATGCGTCTAATTAATTCTTCTTAGGTTTGCATAGCTAGGTTTGTGTATAGGATATGAATCTATTTCAACTTATTTTGCATAGGAATATAGTAATATAATTGGGAGAGATATGTTTATCTTAAGATCATAAGAGGTTTGATAAATAATTTTGAAGTCTCAATTAACAACTTATTTTGATCAATTAACTAAAAAGAGAGTAGAAAGATTTATACGAAGCATTAGAGAAAGTTGTAATCTTAAATTCTTTTATCTGGTAAATTCAATCCTTGATTATTACATTTAGATTTAATCTTAAATTAGTGAATTCATAGTTTAATTCCAATTATTTAAATAAAATCGAATTGATATAAAGTTAGCACTTGAAAGTTATTAGCAATAATTCTTTGTGGGAATGATACTCTGCTTATCACTTTATTACTTATTGATCATGTATACTAGCACGTAAATTGTCAATATCAAAATCGAAAAACATCATGTGTCGAGCATTCCCAACCACACTAATTGGGAATGCTCGCATATGGTTTAGCAAGCTACCACCAGGTTCTATTGCCACATTGTCCTAGTTAAGTCAATCTTTTGTGTCTCATTTTGCTGGAGGACAAAAACATAGAAAATTTGCCACCTACCTTTTGAACATTAAGTAGCAAAAAGATGAATCCCTAAAAAATTATGTCACTCGGTTCATCAATGAAGCCTTACAAGTAGAGGGCCTTGATGATCGAGCCTCACTTACTGCCTTCCTAGCAGGAGTTAACACTCTCACCTTTCTTTACTCCACTTTCAAAACACCTCCAAAAGACTATGGTTGATCTCATTTACAAAGCTCAGAAGCACATGAATGCTAAAGATACCATTAGCACGCAACAAAGTCCTTCTCTGTCAGCCATCCTGAGAAGAGGAAAGTTGACTCAACTAAAATAGTCATCCAACTAGATTCCAAAAAGAAGAAAACCACAAAAACTAAACAAGATAAAACTCCAACTGCCTTCTTTGACAAGTACACACCTCTTAATACCCCCCTCTAGAATAGGCATCCCTCCAAATGGAGAATGATCAAATCTTTAAGTGCCCAGGGAAAATAAGGTCACCTCTATATAAAAAGTCTCAGGAGAAATATTATCGTTTCCATTGTGACTATGGCCACCACTTCGAGGAATGCAGAGATTTGAAAAAGTAGATTGAATCCTTAATTCGATAAGGAAGATTATTGTGGTTAATCTCAAATGATCGCCAAGACAAACAAATGATAGGCGAGGAAAGATAGCCGAACGACAACAATCGACGTCACCAAGACCCTATCGGCGAGTTCATGGTCATTGTAGGAGGGTTTGCTGGTAGTGGTGAGTCCTTCTTAGCTCGAAAAAATTATGTTCAAAAGTTAGAACGTTAGTAGAGGTCTGCAACATCCAAACGGAGGATAGACCCCCGAAAAACCTAATTACCGAAGAGTTAATCTCATTCTCCGACCAGGATCTGGTGGGAGTCCTGGTCCCTCATGATGATCCCCTGGTAGTATCTTTTATGATCTCCAACTTTAAATTCTGAGGGGTCCATGTTGATAGTGCTAGCTTGGCTGACATCCTCTATCTTAACGTGTTTGAACTAGCTCAGTATTGGAAGGGAGAAATTGATGGTAGTCAACTAACCCTTTATTGGTTTTTCTTCTAGTCACTGTTGGCAAGCCACCCAGACAATCCAGTACCATGGTCAATTTTTTTATCATGGACTCACCCTTGTCTTATAATGTCATTATGGGATGACCATCTATTAATGCTATTCGAGTTGTTCCCTCAACTTATCATCTAATGCTATGCTTCCACACCCTAGATAAAGTAGGTCATATCATGGGTGACCAACTAACAGCCATAGAATGTTATATGACTTCGATGAAAGAAAAAGGCCCTAAGGAAACCCTTCAAATTGAGATTTTCGATTCTAAGAAAGACGATCAAAGGGGATCTCCGACAAAGGATTTGGAAGAGATTCCTTGGATCCTGCAAAGCCCTTATAGACAGTCAAGCTAAGAACCCTGAGATCAGAGAATGAATCCTAAATTGTCTAAGTACAGCCCAAGATACCTTCACTTGGGGCCATCCTGATATGACAGGCATAGGCCTAGAGGTCAAACTCAATGTTGATCCCCAGCACAAACTAGTATGATAGAAAAAAAATACACATTTGTCTCCCAAAAAAAGACAAACGATCAACGAAGAAGTGTCAAAACTACTGAAAGTCGACCAGGTCAAAGAATCCAAATACCCTAAATGGTTAGCCAATGTTGTCTTGGTTAAAAAGACAAATGGAAAATGGAGGCTCTTTGTTGATTTCACCAACCTCACCAAAGTTTTCCCAAAGGAAAGCTATCCTTTGTTGAGAATCGACATCCTTATAGAAGTTACAATCGAGCACGAGCTCCCCAATTTCCTAGATGTCTATTCAAGTTATAACCAAATCCTCATGGATCCCGCTGACAAGGAAAAGACGTCATTTATCACT
Organism: Ilex asprella; assembly: GCA_023539305.1. Taxonomy (NCBI): domain Eukaryota; kingdom Viridiplantae; phylum Streptophyta; class Magnoliopsida; order Aquifoliales; family Aquifoliaceae; genus Ilex; species Ilex asprella. The sequence goes on along the minus strand of CM042192.1, from coordinate 11,241,668 downwards.
AACTGAGATACATACTGTTACCGAGTAATTCTTTTGGTCTAAAAAATGCAGAAGCAACCTACCAACGACTAACGAACCAGATATTTGAGGCTAAAATATGCAAAACTATGGACGTTTATGTGGATGATATGCTGGTCAAAATTCTCCAAGTCAAACTACATGTCCAGCACTTGGAGGAAACTTTTCAAATCCTCTAACAATACTAGATGAAACTTAATCCTGCTACGTGTGCTTTCGCTGTCACCTCGGGAAAATTCCTAGGTTTTATGGTCACGAGCCAAGGGATTGAAGCTAACTAGGAGAAAATTGTTGCCTTAACAAACATAAATTCACCAAAATCCACCAAAGAGGTACAACAGTTAGCAAGCAGGGTGGCTTCCCTAAACATGTTCATTTCTTAAGCCACTGATAAGTGTCTCCCATTTTTTAAAATCCTCATGAAAAGATTTGAGTGGACAAAAGTGCGAGAAAGCATTTTCACAGTTAAAACAATACATGGTCTTACCTCCTCTCTTATTTGTTGCAATCTTGTGGAACATCTATATTTATATTTGGTTGTCTCACCCACGGCTGTAAACTCAATTCTAGTAAGGGGAGAAGTAAATCTATTATACCAGTTGAGCGCTCCTGATCGCTCCAAGGAGTAGAGAAAAGCTACCCTATAACTGAAAAGTTAGCCTTTTCCCTGATCATTGCCACTAGGAGGCTAAGGTCATACTTTCAAGCTCACAAAGTTATTGTGTTAATTGACCACCATCTTCGACAAATATTTCACAAACCAGAGACATAAAGATAATTGATAAAGTGGGTCATAGAGCTCGGGGAGTTTGATACTTAGTTTCAACCTCATTGAGCTATTAAAGGGCAAGTCATGGCTGAGTTTGTTGCAGAGTTCACTCCCTCAGAAGAAGACAATTTCATCCTTCCTGCTACAATGCTTGACCCTACTATGACAGAATGGTCACTATTTATTTATGGTTCAACCAACAAGCTCAGAAGTAGGGTTGGACTAATCTTGATTTCACCAGAAAAACACAATCTGGAGTCTGCCCTCAAACTCGGCTTCAAGGCTTCAAACAATGAGGCCAAGCACAAGGCTCTCTTTGTCGGATTATGCTTTGCCATTGACCTCGGTGTATGTCATATTCGAGCTCACAGCGATTCAAAGCTTATCGTCAATCAAGTCAATGACCAGTATGAAGCTAAAGATGATAAAATGATGGCATACCTAGCTAAGGCCCGATCTTTCATATTAATGCTTCAAACATTCTCCATTCAAAAGGTATCATGGACAGACAATAGCCATGCAAATTCCCTTGCCTAGCTAGCGTCGTCAAGAGACGACCATGGAGCAGAAAGAAGAAATATCCCCTTGGAGTAGTTCCACAAGCCCAACATCAAGGAAGGAGAACTAATGGGATAAACACTCCAAGTACAAGCATCACAATGGATGGACCAATATATGTCATACCTAAAAAATGGCGACCTTTTGACGTAACGACTAGAAGTCAAGAGATTTCTCCTAAAGGTGGCTAAGTATGTACTCATCAAAAATGTTCTCTACAAAAGAAACTTATCTCTTCCTTACCATCATTGTTTGGAGATAGAGGAATCGAACTGTTCTAAAGGAGATACACGAAGGCAATTGTGAAATCACTCCAAATGATAGCCACTCTCCTACAAGGTGCTACAACAAGGATACTACTGGTTTACAATGGCTAAAGATGCACTAGCATTTGTCAGAAATTGTGACAAATGTCAAAGGTTCAGAAATATCTAGCATGCCCCCTCACAAAGATCTTAGTTCAGTTTTCAGTCCCTAGCTTTTCGCACAATAGGGTATTAATATTGTGGGACCCTTGACTCTTGAAAATTCCACCCGTATTTTGGCTAAAGAATCTCATTGATCTTCTGCTATCGATCTTCTGCGATTGACCTTAGGACTATCCCACTCCTTTCCATCTAGTCGAGACTGCTTGTTATATGATGGCTGATGCCGGAAGCCAAAAGGCGCTAGAGTGATAGGTGGATAATTATCATCTATGGAAATAACCCCACCTATAAAGTCTTATCCCCTTGAATTTGATTTCTTGGACGTCAATAAAATCATTTCGTAGTGATAACCATTGATTATTTCACCAAATGAGCAGAAACCAAAGTGATAGCCACGATTTCTGAAAAGAAAATCATAGATTTCATCTGGAAAGCCATTGTATACCAATTTGGAGTTCGCAAGTCTTTGTCACTAAAAACGGAAAATAGTTTGACTCAAATGGTTTCCAAAGTTTTTGCTACAACCTCGGAATAAGAAATCATTCTCCTCTCTTGGGCATCCCTAGTCCAACAAATAAACCAAAGTTATCAAACGCACTCTGCTCCAAAATATCAAGATCAGGCTAGAAGAGAGTCAAAGTCTATGGGTTGAGCTCCTTTATGAAGTTCTATGGGCATACTGAACAACACCTAGAAAAGCCACAAGAGAGAGTCCCTTCATGTTGACATTTGGTACTAATGCAGTCTTTCATGTAGAAATGGGCATTCCTTCATTTATAACCAAACATCATGACCCCTGGGTCAATGAAGAGGAGCTGAGCACAAACCTTGATGCTTTAGAAGAAACCAGAGATAAGGTTGTTCTCTGCATAGCTTCTTACCAACAACAGATTGCTTACTATAACAACAAGAGGGTAAAAGAGAAGAAGCTAAGGGAGGGGGACCTCCTGCTAAAAAAGCAGTTGACAGTGGAAAAAGGCAAATTATCCCCGATTTGGGTAAGGCCATACATCATTGTCAAAGAAGTCTAACTAGGGACTTATCAATTCAAGACATCTCAAGGGAAAGTACTCCTTTATCAATGGAACACTGAGCATCTCAAAAAGTATTATGTATGATTGTGAACCTGCTATTCAGATTGTAATAAAAAAAAATTGATCTTTTCTAGCACATGTTCCCTTTTTCTTAAAAACAATCGAGACAAAAGCCCAACAAAGAGAAAACACTCCAAGTAGCCAACTGAGGAGAAAGCTCACCGAGGCAAAATCCAATTGAGCAAAAGCCTATCGAGGCAAAGGCCGACAAAGGTGAAAGCCCATCGAGGCAAAAACCCACTGAGGCAAAAGCCAACAGAGGCAAAAGTCCTCCGAGGCGAATTCCCACTGAGGTGAAAGCCCACCAAGGTGAAAGTCACTCAAAGGTGAACGCTCATTAAAACAAAGCTGTAAAGGATCTCAGGAAAGACTGGAAAACCAAATAGAATAAGTAAGTACACCTGACTCTAGACATGTCAAATTTCTATGCCTTACTTTTAAACATTACATTCTAGCTTAGAGGTCGATTGTTGGAGATCAAGCATCACTTCTAAAATAGTGAACTCGGATCTTAGATAACGGTTATTATCCTTCACACTTGAACATGATTTCACGCTTAGAATATTTGAACATTATGTTCTCACTTAGAGGTCGGTCATCATCCCAATTAACACTCGTCATCTCTAACACTTTCAAATTTCAACAAAGAATCCTTCCAAGGTAACAGGTATAAAAAGAATAAAAAAAACTTAGAATATTTTAAGAAGCTTAAAAAGGATCTCGAAAGACAAATCGAAGCTTGCCTATCAAAGACCAACCTTAGTAATGACCTAGTTTTTGAATGACAAAAATGTCAACTAATAAGCTCAAAGCTATAAAATTAAAACAAAAATGGACGAAAACAACTCACAAAAACTTATAATCTCCACTAGATTTTCAAAAAAGTTGAGGAGTTACAAGATTTACTAAAAAAACAAAAAAGAATAATACAAAAGTAAAAGAGGGGAGCTACCCTATTTTTCTTCTACGCCCTTTGCTCCTTTATATCAGTCACCTCCGCCTCCTTAGCACCCTTGGCCGAATCGTCTCCATCGGTCTCCACTTGGATAACATTTAAGTCAATCTCTGGAAATTCAGTAGAGGCCTGACCTTGGAAGACTTCATATCTGGTGGAGTAAAGTTGGCCCATATCAACGAGGAAATATTTCCCATCCTTGTACTTGGCCACTACTTTCTTCACTTTAGCTACCATCTCATTTTCCTTTTCACTAACAGTGATAATATGATCAGAAATCTACTCTTCTAGCTCCTTTGAGCGCTCCATCTCCTTCAACATGGCTTCCCCAGACTTTAAGGCCAAGGCAATAGCATCAGTCGCTTTCTTTGAAAAAAAGTCCCTTTCCTTCACGACCTTTTCTAAAGCAGACTTAGCCTTGACAACCCAGACTTTAGAGAAGCTTCAGACTTGTGCAACTTAGAAACCAAAGCCATCAATGCCTGATCTCCCATGCTTAGCAAAGACAGAATCTTGGCTAACTATAAATTAGAAATGCTAAAGATATTGATAACAAATAAAGAATCAATACGATAAACAAAATAAATGCATACCTCACTTATCTTTCGGCAAGCCAAAGCATGGATTTTGGGAGGGCCTAGCTCCTTCATCTTCTTAATAGTCTCTTTGGATGCCTAGCTCTAAACCTAGGCCGTGGGGTTATCCAAGGGGCCAGAAGAGAGGGTTACCCAGAGTTTGGAGGAGCTGTTCCAGTGTTCCCCAGCCAAAGAAGCCACAAAGCACCACCCCTTTTATTTTTCCTGATAGATCTACTATCAGGGTAAGAGCCTTGATTCACGTGGTCACCACTGCACCAGAGGAAAAACCTCTGGAGTATCGCCAGACCTCCAAGCCCGCAGGATGCAATAAGCCTCTTTGGAAGCTTCATTTCTTTGAAGGGGCCAATCTCCCTGACCCCTCAGAACGGACATGGCCTTCAATGCCATCGTAGATTTCTTGTCTAGAGTCTGCCCCGTAAATTCTACATGAAGTTAAAAATAATAGCAAAAAAAAAAAAAAAAACCAGAAGAGAAGAAATAGAACTTACTCTCCTCCCTAGCCATCAAAATTTTAAGTCTCAGCATGAATATTTTGAAGTACGCTCAACCTGCTTCAAAAGATCGTTGCTTAGGTCTGTCCTTGTCACTGGAAAAAGAAATAAATTGGGTTAAAATAGACAGTGGATAAGAGGAAACTCACTAGAAGGGACTGACACGCCCCAAACTCCGGGTACTGAAGCGTGATCTTTGGACTATCCATCCTCTAGATCCAACTCCCAATTCCTAGACAAGTAAAAAGATTAGGGTTTCCCATTCTTGTTTGAGTCAGGGAGCCCCCTTACATTCTTAGGGATCTCTTGCTACATGCTCCGATAAAAATACCCCTTCTACGTAAACTCTTTCACCTTATAATAATAGACAAACTCCTCTAAAGTAGTAAATTAACGCCACCCACCACTTAGTCTCCATAAAGCCATCAGACCAGTAAAGGTCTTCTAGGCTTTAGGTACCAGCTGATAGGGGGACAAACCTAACCAAGAGAGGACTAACCTAATGAATGAAGGGACAGGGAACTAAAGACACGCATATGGAGGGCTGACTCAGGAAAACATACCTCTACATATGAAGGAGAACATACTCACTCATGTGCAAAAGGCAACCGAACACTCACAAAATCGGGTAAATAGTACTTAGATTTCACGAACTCCAAAGTACTCGCATTATAGTGGCACTCTATTTCATCGCCCTGCTAAGGCGAAAACCTATCGACAGAAAGAGAAAAGGAGCGTTCAAAACCCTCTTCCCCCTGACCCATAGACTTAGTCCGTTTTGAATCTGCCCCAGGGTCAGATGAACTCACTACCATATCCCCACTCGACATAGTAAAAGGGACATAAGAACCTACTAAGCCTCGACGATTAGCAATAGCCTCTACTATTTACCGGGGAGAACCCTTTAAGAGTAATTGTCTAAAATTAGGAATATCTGAAAAAAATACTTACCAAAAGAATCTGGGGGGGTTATAAGTAGGGGTGTCAAACATGTCAGATTAAACAGTTACGTGTCAGGTTAAATGGGTAACGGGTGAAAAATCTTAATACGAACACGATACGTTTAATAAACGAATAACATGACACGACTCGCTTAACTAGTTTAATATTAAAAAAAATTATATTAACAAATTTTAATACTCCACTTTTTTTACTACCAATTGTGCTTTACTCAAAAAAAAGAAATTTTTGGCCAAATCTCATAAAAATCAAACTTAAAGGCTTAAAAAAAAAAGCAAGTGGCCATTGTCTTTTATAGGCAACTCAACTCTCCTCATCTCCCCTCATTTGTCAATGTGGGACAAAAATCAAAGGCATTGGTTTCCCTTTGTCTTTAAAGTGCTTCTCATCTCCCTTCTTTTGTCTTTAAACTACTATTTTTTAAAAATAATTATTAATTTATTATTATATTAATTTTATTTAAATGGACAAACGTGTGATAAACGGTTTGACAGGTCTCACCCGAACACGACCCGTTTATTAAACGTGTTTAGCGTGTCCACTCATTTATCACCCAAACCCGTTAAGATCTCACCCAGACCCGCTTAATTTGTGTCGATTCGTGTTGGTTAATCGCGTCGTGTCAAATTTTGAAAGCTCCAATTATAAGCGCTCATAATGCTGTCTGGATCACTATTACTATACACCAATATGGGTTTGTTGCTTTGAAAGAGGAAAAAGATACAAGAATGATAGAAAAAAGCTCTCATATGAAATCTAAAAGCAAGCACAAAAAACACAGACTAAAAGAAGAAGAAGAATAAGAGGTTGGAGAAGAGTATTTATACCCATCACTAGGGACCAGATTTGTTTAATCCTACGGAGGGGAACCAAAGGATTAGATCCATACTAGACGTTATGACACTTGGTGATGGATGGAAGCCAAATGTGTGTTGTTTGAAAGGACATTGTCTTAAATGCGCCCCTCAGAACTCAAAAAGGCACAAAAAATCATAATTTCAAAATTCAAGATTAATCATCACAATCATTGAAAACAAGCTTCAAGGATAACTGACCTGTTGAATAAAATTCGTAAGTAACTCAAGAGATCACAAGGAATCGGGGGTTACTGATGGATATAATCCCTACTACAGTCCGGACCACAGAGCACGTTGAACGATCACAACCTTAGATAACAAAGAAAATTGAGCTATGTCAGCCACTATCTACATGTACCTAGTCAGGAAGGATCCAACGCTTGACATAATATATTCGATACCACACGTGGGCTTTCACTAGGCTGACATAAGCCAATGGTGGAAGCTCTTGCATGATGATAACTTTATGCATACTCAACCATAAATGATTAAACCTAATTGTTATCCCTTATCCTAAAAATACACTCAATACGCACTATGAAAACTCTCATAAATAATGGTTTCGACTAAGGAAAAATAACCCAAGAGAAAACTTTCTCTCTCTCTTATTTGATAAACACTTTATCAATTATGTTAAACTAACTTTGATATCGGAGGTGGTTCAGTTGGAACTAAACCGATCTCCTACTCTTAATTTCTTTTGATAGGACCAAAGCCATATCATTGCCATTACCCGAGAACTGGTCTCTAAACTCTAGACCCATCTTATCGACCTTATTTACTAATTGCTCCATCATTGTACATATCCTCTGTCTTTCACTCTCTCATAAACACACAGATAGAGATCTGTGATCTCTCACCACCAAACATTGAATCACAAACAATGTCAAAAATGGAAGAAGTCATCGCCTCTGCACAGATCTCCCACCACCAAACTCACTTGTAGCCATCATCTCTACACAAATCTGCCGTGAAGCACGCCTTGGAGCAGAGATTTATCGTGATTCATGGTGGTGTCATGGATGATCGATAATGATTTTAGTTTGGTTTCAAGTGTGGTGCTGGGCGGTGCTGTGGCGGTGATGGGCGGTGTTGTGTTGTGGGTGGTGGTTTTGGCATGGGCGATGCCGTGGTGGTGGGGGCAGTTTTGTGTTGCTGGGAGATGTTTTTAGCCTGGGCGGTGCTGTGGTGGTGGGGGTTGATGCTGTGCGGTGGTTTTGAAATGGGTGGTGCTGTTGTAGTGGGGGACGGCGTTGTGTTGTTGGGCAGTGGTTTCAAAATGGGTGTTGTTATTTGCTAATGAAATTATAAATTTTAAATAATACGACTATTAATTAGCATTTTAATGAATATGATTACTAAATAACATATTAATTAAGCAGACTATAAATTTCAAAATTATTTAAATAAATGATTAACTTCACATTAGTTGAAAGGGTGTAACAGTTACAAGTTTCATATGTTAAGAGGTTTCAGTGTAATTTTTGAAATGTGAGGGATGTCCGTGCAATGAGAGTTGTGACTGATATTTACCTTAGGCTTTTGAACTAATTTGGTGTCAATTTAGCCCGTCAATTATGTTAGAAAAATGCTATTTGGACCTAAAAATCTGACATAATTTACTAACCTAATCACATGGCTTCATTGGAACCATTGGATTAACACAAAGTTCTAATGCTTGAAGGAGCCCACTGTCAATCTAAAAGTCTTAGTGAATTAGGCCAGTCAATTATGTTACTAAATTAGGTCCCAATAACATTGTTCATTATGTTATTTGACTCAACATGACCCTTTCATCCAAATCTACTCTTTATTTTAATGAAACTCTCAAGTGCACATCACGTGAATCAAAAATTAAGATAGCTAAAACCAAACATGTGATGTGTATGTAAGACAATCCATTAAAGTTAGCAACAAATTTCAACAGATGGACGATATTGAGTTAGATAATATACTTAAAAAGTTAAATTAACACAAAAATTAGTTTAAAAGTTTATTTGACACAAATAGCATAATCCATGGGACATCTATGTAATTTAGTCTTTTGGATGTGAGTGAAAAAAAAAATTAATCAACTTATTATAAAGCACGAATAAATTTATTATTTATTACTAATACTATAACAAAAATATATGATCTTACCTGATGATGCATAAAATTGTCTTGTGCAAAATCAACAGTCAAGTAGGTGAATGAGTGTGATTAATGAGCAATTAACAAACAATCAATGTCAATCAAAAATAAAACAGTAGATAATGGGTCAACACAAGGATTTATAGTGGTTCGGTCTGGATGACCTATGTCCACTCTCGGGAATGGCAGTGGTGGCCGGAGATCTTTATTAATGAATAATGATCATCAAAAGATTACACCGGAGTGTTATAGTGCTTTGGAGAGAGAGAGATCAGTGTGTATAAGGGTGTGTGTAGAGGTCTTGGAGGCGTGCCCTCAA
>CM042192.1:11187026-11207487 GCA_023539305.1 Ilex asprella | reverse complement strand
CCACCACCACCCACAAAAAATTTGCTTGAGCCTGGCAATTTAGCTTAGTGCACAATACACTTCAAGGATGTATACATATATTTTGTGAGAAAGTATGCAAGTAATCTCTTAGCAGTTTGCTGCTAATCTTGGAGCAAGAAGGTTTGCAATGGTAGATGCCCAACATCAAATCTATAATGTGACTAATGCCATCTTATGAAGATGTGTTCTATGAGTTTTCAGTTGGTGTTCTTTATAAGTGATGTGTTGTAGCAGTGCCCTATTGCAATGATGTATGGATCACTTGAGAGCAAGACCTCCATTGTTCCTAGTGAACAGCTGAAGGCTGTTGCATGTCACTGACCATAGGGATAATAGGATCTTAATAGGAAAAATGTTTATATAAAGGAATTCTTTGCAGCATTACTTGACTAAAATATTTAATTTGTGCTATTTAGCTTCTTTCCTTTTTAATATGTTGAAGCAACTTGAGATTATAAGGCTAATGGCACATTAGGCTTTCAATATGATGCGGAACACTTATAATACAGCATGCACTTCTTTGGCTCTACATTCCGAAACTGAGAGTACGTGAAGACTTTTTAAATAGGTTTAGCAGCTAGACCAAACAGTTATATTTGCTTGAAGAAGACTTGCAATTTTGAGGTTACTAGATGGTTGGCTTATTAATTTTGAGGGTCCATTTTTGGCTTTTTATGTGGAATGTAAATGATGTTAGAACTTTTTCTGGAATCTGGCATGTAAATGATATTAAAACTTTTTATTGATTTCAAATCCATGATGTTGCTTTTTCATGATTGTCTCTTGCAGTTTGGACCAAATAAATGCTCAACTTTTCAGAAGGAAATCGGAGGTGAACTTCGTTGATGATGCATTAATCTGAAGAAGCTGAACCTATGACCTCTAATCATACTGGGGGAAGAGGAAGAATCTTAAGAATGGTAGGTGATTATGAAATTTTGATGTGGCTACAGTAAATCCTTATTTATAAATCATGGGAATAGTAGCATTGGCCATGCAGATCTACAGGTGATTGTGCATATCTAAAATTTACGTAGTGGTTGTTGCATGTTCACTTCCACACCACCATACCATATGTATCAATGCTGGGTCTTTTTCTATTGTCAACCCAAAATTGTCTTTTTCTTAAGGAAGTACACCAATATAATTAAATGGGGCATTGTATCAAATTTCTGGGTCAGTTTTTTGTTTTTTATAAAAAAAAATGATTTTTCTTGTTTTATAAATTTTTTGTCAGTCAGTTCCAGTATAGTTTATTAAAGTAAAGAGCCCAGATTACATATTATTAATTTCAGATTTTAGGCTAGATGCCAGAGTCCATCTAGTATCGTACTCTTCTTTGTCCATTTTTTCAAAATTATCTTTTGGTATGTTTAATCCTCTAACACAGAACAAACAAGCAAGTACACATACACATAACAAAATAATACATAATAAAATAGAGATGAGAATTCTGGAGAATGCTTGAAATTTATCGAAAACAAAAATTTCTTCAGCACTTGACTATAAGCCCTTTATAATTTTGAAATAACTTTAATCACAGTACAATCCCAAAACTAAGGCATGGATACTTGGAGCAATAAAATAGAACTAATTAAAATTCGTACTTTTTCAAAATTTTGAAGTCCAATCCTAATTTTGCTTCGAAAACTAGGGGCAGCTATGGGTTGGACCAGGTTAGATTTGGATTGGGCCTCTCCATGATAATTGCAACATGTTATGATGGACCCGATGCAACCCTTGGCCAACCTCTTGGCCTAAGCCCAGGTAGGTAAGCTCACTTAATGATATTTATTTTTTATTAACAGTAAAAATACTTGAAAATAACAGAAACATATGACAACATAGCTTTTTTCTTGGCAAACAAGTTTTATTCCTACTTTGTACTGGAGTTGGACAGAAAATATAATTGTACACTTTAATTTACCAATTGAATGCGTATTATGTGGATAATTTTAAAAGAAAAGGTCAAAGTGAACCCGTCTAACGTGGCATTGGGGCACTTATCTGCATAACACTCAAGCTTTGTTGATGCATTTGATTCACATGTGATTGCGAGCATCTAATCTATGTGATGTAGTTAGGTGTATAAAGGTTGCATGGTGGGGATGATTATTCGTTACCAAATATAGGAGATGAACAGTAAATGTGTCTAACTAAATGGTGTAAAGTAAAATTTTAATATAAATCATATACGAAAAGTAATCTATATAATAAAACATGACTCATTTTGAATCCCTTAACTTAGCTTAGCACAAGAGGGACTGAGATTCACTCAATCCAATGGCTCAAAATCATCACAAAAAAATTTCACCCCCCAAATCATCCTATGTTTATTTGTGTTCTCTAGTTCCTTTAGGTACAAATTATTGCTAGTATGTTTATATATAAATTTGGCTAATCCGAAGGATTGAAATCTTGTATCGACACGTCCGAAACATCCAAAACGTTTCGGAATTTTAACACTCCGACATGAAACAGTGGTTAAATCTCAAAATTCCAGTGTTTCGGTCGAAACGGTACTGTTTCAGACCGTTTCGGTCTAAATAATACCATTTCGATGATACAGTGGATAGATTCGATTCACCACTCCAAGCCAAAAGAAAAAAGAGAGAGGCTTAGAAAAACAGATTCCATAAGATCTCAGAAAAGCAAATTCATAGCTCCAAGCCAAAAAAAAAAGGGAAAAACAGAGATCTCAAATCTCAGGTCCAGCAGTCTAGTTCTTTCAAGCAAAAAAAAAAACAGAGAAAAGGGGGAGAGAAAGGCACCACGAACCAGAGAGACAACTATAGATTAGAAATTGAAGGATAACTTACCTCCTTCACTCCAGATTTGAGCAGATCCAGCCATTATCTAAGCAGATCTAGGGCTTGGGAGTTGTCCTGTCTTTATCGCTGCAATCACGAGCTACCACTGGTATGTTCTTCTCCCCTTCTTCTCTCTCTCTCTCTCTCTCTCTCTCCGGCACTAGCATCGCCATCGGGATCACCTACGCCTCTCGCCTCTCTATCTGGTCTGTGTTCGTGCGTCTGTCTGTTTGTCTGTTCGATCGACCACAGGTTTTGCCATTCATATATATATATTTTTTGTTAGTATGAATAATTATATTTAATATCTCACTGTAATTATATTTAATACCCACTTCAATAACATTTAATATCCCACTATAATTATATTTAATACCCAGTGTTATTATATTTAATACCCACCTCAATAACATTTAATGCCCACTATAATTATATTTAATTCTCCAATGTGTAAATCTTCTACCTTTTATATATATATATATATATTTATAAGTATGAATAATTATATTTAATATTCCATTGTAATTATATTTAATACTCCACTTTAATTACATTTAATATTCATTATAATTAAATTTAACACCCACACTAATTACATTTAATACCCCACTATTTGATGAAAATTAAGTGTTTGAAACAATTTAAGTGATTTTCTTCTTATGTCAATTTTTTTTTCCCTCCAATTTAAATTTATTCTTGTATAAATACATATTAACCCAATAAATATGTTGAATTAATCAATTATTTATCTCATTTTTATAAATAAATGAATTGTATTTATGTTTCCACGTGTTTCCATATTTTTTATGTGATTTCATTGCGTTTCCGAAACGTTTCAATTTTTGAACTGATCGAAACGGTACTTCAAAACGAAATTTTGATCCTTGGCTAATCCATGGGCTTAATGTTATAGTTTAAGCTCAACCCAAAATTTAATTGGGTTAAAGTATCTAGTCCTAGTCCAAGTCCAAACCTTAAATATCTGTGGGTGTATAAGCCAGGCACGATGACCACCCCACTACATGCACCTTGCATGTGCACATAGTCAATATGTACGCAAATTGACCTATGCACATGTTGCACTCTAGTTTTTACATACATGAGCACAGTTGCATAAGTTTTATCAAGGGATTTCTTTTCTTTTCCTTTTTTTCTCCCAAAATATGAACACGACTACACATAATTACAATTAATTGATAAATTACGTATTATCCATCGCACATAATTTTTAGATGTTATAGAACCACCCACTGCTAAATCAGTAGGCCTGACACATTATTCTGTTTTTGGGTTCTTTCATCAAGAGTGTATAGGCCTGACAATTTCACACATGGCCCACAAATTCAGTACAAGATCAATATAGATTTAGGAATTTGAGTTTAGACTCATTAGACTATTCAAATAACCGGGTTGACACAAAACATGAACTCACTAAACATAATTTACACACGGCACGATTTCGACACAACACAAATTACAACTGAGCTGGTTATAGATTAACTAAATTTTGATACAAAATGATCCCTTGTCAGCCTTAGTCAGTAGGGCCGACATATTATTCTATTTTTGGGCTCTTTCATCAATAGTTTATAGCTCTGATAATTTTACACGCGACCCACAAATTCAACACAAAATCAATGTAGATTTAGGTAGTTTGAGTTTAGAATTCTCAAATTTGAATGGTAAACGGGTGAACTTGTTAGAGTCTTTGAATTAATAGGTTGACACACAATATGAACTCGCTAAAAATAAGTAACACACGATACAAACTCGTTAAACATAGTTTATACATTGCACGAACTTGGCACAACACAAATTACAAATAGGTTGGGTAAATATTAAATAAATTTTGATACGAAACGAGTGGAACACGACATAATCTGTAGTTAGTGGTAAGCATGGCTGCTAATCAAGCCGAGCTTGTCGAGCTCGTTATTCTAAACAAATCAAGCCCAAAACGAGCTCAACCCAAACTGAGTCCAAGTAGTTCAATTATTTTACGTATAAATGAGTTGAGTCTTACTTAAAAAATTATTTAAATTTAGCTTGTTTAAAAAATGAGCCGAATATGGACTAGGTCCAAAACAAACCGAACTTGAGTCAAGCCCAAATAATTTGACTCGATTATTATCCCTAGTGCTAGGTGTGGGTGACTCAAATTGGGGAAATTGTAGAATTTTAAAATTAAGAAGATCTAGATCCAATTGGCTTAAAATTGAGTCCACGTATTCTAGATGGGTCACGGTAGAAATAGCACATGGACTTGGACTGAGACCGAAAAGACACTTAAATCCCCAGAAAACACGAGCATTGTCGAAGACTTGAAAACCAAGTCGTGGCCAAAGAGGCAAAGAATCGTTCCAATTTCGATGATTGGAGATAGGTGCATTGTGAGATTCAGAGATTGTCTGTCATTCTGTGCTATACCTGGCCGACGACAAATCAAATTTGTGATACAGAAGAGGAAACGGTTTGTAGAACAAGATTTTCCTCCTCTCTCTCTCTTCATTGATATATGTATAGAAGCACACACAAATCGATATATGTGCATGCATGAATGATTCTATGTATATACATGTAAATGGATGATCATGCAAATTATCTCAAATATGAGCCATGACTCAAATTTAGACTCAATTTTGAGTCTAAATTTGAGTAAAAAGCTTGATTTGGTATATAGAGCACTCCAATGGACAAACTCAAATATCAACTCAAATCTTTTAAAAAATTCCCTTATTTTTCCAAAGCTCATTTTTTTTTTTAATTTTTTCCACAAAAATATTTTATCATTTTTCATTCTTTGGTTCCACCAACCAAACTCAACGATAACAGTTAATCAAATACAGAAATGTTAGTTCGACCGATAAAAAATTGCTTGAAAATCACCATTAAAAAATATGATAGAAAACAAATGTTATACAATATAATATAATATAATATATATATTACCTGAAAAATAAGAAAACGAAGATGATGGACTGTGAAAGAGAAGAAGTTTATCTATTGGGCTTTTAGAATGCTTCGGTGTGGCTGGCGATGGGAGCAACTTTGAAGATAAAGGTAGGGAGAGGTAAGTACTTATTCCGTCGAAGGTTTTAGGTTTGGATAAGGTAAAAAGTTACCATAGGATTTGAATCTCATTCAATTTGGTTCAGAATAAGTTTTTCCTTAATTTAGTATAAGTTTAGGTCTAAGGTTGGAGAAATTTTTTGAGCCATTTTGACTCAAATTTAAATTTGAGTCAGAGTTGGAGATACTCTTATAAAATTTCTTACGTTGTTCTTTGTTGTTGTGTTTTTTGATCAGACTGGTGGTTCGTTTCTTTATCTCTGATCTCATCAAAAGTTTTCTCGCTGAGATAAATTTTTTGCAAAATTGGTATTATTTTTTATGTATAAGTTTATTTATTTATTTTTTTTACCATAAAAGTTTTGTTTTTAATAAGATGGTGGTTGATTTCTTGATCACTGCACTCTTATCACGTGAAATATATAAATCTGTGCATGTGTTGGAGTAGGTTTTTGATAGGATGGAGACTGATTTCTTGATCTTTGGACTTTGAATAGTTTTGTGCATGTTTTGTGCAAGTATGTGAGGGTTTGTTTTTGGTTTGTTTGTGTGTGCGATTTTGGGGTTACTTATGATCTAGAAAGTCCGGATATGGATACGGAATAAGATGATACAATAAAACTTAAAAAATAGGATAAGAGTACAACCTGGATACATCTATAAATATATATTTTAAATTGATATTATTATGCAGTGACTTGATAGCTATAATTTTTAGTGATTCTTTGAAATAATAAATAATATTAACAATTTTTTATTTTTAAGAAGTTATCTATTGTTTCACTGTGATACATTTACAAAGTGAACGTGATTAATTAAATAAATAAAAATTAACATTTAATTATATTATTTGCTTAGAATTATTTGTTACTAGGATTATAGAGTAATCAACTTATTTAAATTCTTTGGACATATGGCAATGGATAATACTTGAAACCACTCATGTATCTTTCAAGTCATATGAATTTTTATTGGTGTATTGCATTGTATGTGAAATTAAAAAGAAAGGGTAAAACCACTACGCATATAGAAGTATCCACAAAGTATCCATGCCTTTTATTTATTATTGAATATATTTGGTGTGTATCTAATACGTATCCTTGAGTGGCCGACGAGTATTTTATCCCATACAGATACGTCAACCTTAACAAAGTATACATGTTTCATAGCTTATGATACATGTTTCCTACCGCCGTAAGGGGATTATTGAGTTTAATTCCCTGCATGTGTGCATTTCAATTTTCTTGGTTCGAATGTTAATAATGGTTATTCGAAACAACATATGGAAAAAAAGCTTTGAAAAGGTATTTATTCACACTAGCATTACTCAGCAGTGGATCTTAATGAAAGTACGCTTTTGACTTAATTGGCAGTGCGACAAGTAATCTCCCAATGCTGATTTGCTAATATCCTTTATCAGTAATAGCATTTTTAGTAAATCTTTAGGCTTGATCAAAATGTAGACTCTCTTACCATGTCAATGAATAAATCACATCTTGAATTAAGTTTTTCATCATTTACCATACTCCGAAAATAAAACGGCTGTCTTGGGTTCCCCCCTAGGTTGAACCCATTTAATTGTACTTACTTCTAATCGCAGTCTCATATCGATTTTCTCTTATGCTTGAGCTTAGCCCAACTTGACCTTGACATGATCTTGGATGCATTTGTTATATGATTATGTACTAGCTTAGTTACCATCAATATTTGCTCTACAATTAACATTGCTACCTTACCAGACTGCGGCTTAACAAATCAGCATAGTTCTACACAATATCTGTTCAGCTTATTAGTATATTGTTCCTGAAAGTGCCTTCAAAGATTATGTGTTTAAAGTTGCATGGGGGCTTGTTGAGCACTTAGACTTATTGATTGTTTAGACTGGTTGGGCAAGCTTTGAAGAAACTAGTTCCATGCCCAACTCAAGCTATTTATAAGAATCATTTTTAATCCAAAGCCTAATTGATCTGAAGATTTCCGGCAATTTTTACTTCGTTGGCTCATTAAAGAAATGAGCTAGGGTTCGAACTCTGCGTGTTTTATTGTTAAACAAAAATATATGAACCATATACATAAGGTAAGTTTGAGTTACTCTGTTGATCAACCGCTCATGCTATGTTATCTACTTGTAATTTTAGGTTACAGACATCTTTTAGTTTACAATGGACCATAAAAAAGGAAGTACCCAAGACCATTGTTTAATTTCCAACCCTAAATGTAAAATAATTCTTTTTTAAGGAAGATCCAGTACAATCGACAAAGTGTTATAAAAGTAACATGCATTAGACGAGAAATTATTTACTTGTGTGCACCAACACTAATCAGAAAAGCTCAAAGCAGGATCAAACTTGCACACCTCATGCTGGTTGAAATGACAAGCAACTTCTTTTTTTTTTTTCTTTCAGGGCACATCAATAGGGATTCTAATGATTTTTGGAAGGCTTGATAAATAACCCAACTGCTAGAAAGGGACAGCCATAGGTATGATCCTCTCCCTGTTATAGTCTTCATCTTCTCATACTTGAATTAATTGAAAACTTTGAGATAATTCTAGGGTTTCCAGTTTTTGAAAGTCTCACAGCTTGAGAAGCATTGTGGGATGGCTGGACCGATCATACCTTATTGCCCTAAATGGACAAATCTCACTTTTGTAAGTGTGAACATATGGCACAGCTGACATCAAACGTTACTGTGTTATATATAGGGTTTTGCACCGGCAACAATGCTTTCAGTGGCTCTAAAGTTGACCTAATTTTAATTACAGTATAATTTTCTCTGCAATTTTGCTTCTTATTTTGTGATTTCACAACTACTTTTACACTTTGTCAAAATGAGATATATTTGCAAATATGTTTTTACTTGATGAAGTTTTCATTTGAAGACTCCCACCAAGTATTACAATTTCATTTTGAAACAGTCGAAACAACTGAAATGAATCAATCATTGAGTTGAAATTTCAATGTTCTGAGGCGTTTTCAAATGGTTCGAAATGTTTCTGCCTGTAAGTATATTTTGATCAACATTTCAAAATATTTTTGGAACCTAAGTGTTTTATTCGTTTCTATAATATTTTTGAAACATTTTCAAAACGTTGCCAGTTTTTAGGTGACTCAAACAATACACCAAAACAAAATTTGGATCCTTGACTCCCATGTATGGACACAATAAAAACACAGTTTTGTTTTCAATGCCTACGCCTTCCAGGTATCTGATGGGGAAACCTTAGCATAAAGCTTACACTTCTTTGGTTAATTATTTGGGCACTGATTGTACTTGCATTCTTTTTTTATTTGCTCTAGGTTAATAGCATGGTTTGTTTACGAATTTTGAAGGTGCCTTTTTTGCTATTTATTCAGGATGTAATGACGTTCGAACTTGTTGACTGTATTCGGTTGGACTTCAAGTCCATGTAGTTGCTTTTTCATGATAGTCTCTTAGGGTTAGGACCAAATACATGCTTGCTTTTTCACAAGAAAAAAGGATTTCAACTTCGTTTAAGATGTATTAATGGACATCTTAAAGTGAAGAATCTGAACCTATACCTTTTAATTCAAACATACTAGGGGAAGATGGAGAATCTTAAGGATAGTAGATGATCATGCAATTGAATGTGGGTTATAGTAAATCCTTATTTTGAAAGCATTGGGATAGTAGCATTGAGTATGCAATTTTTTTTTTTTTGCTCTCTGCATAAAAAATTTTTTATGGGAAACAACACTGTATTAATAATAAGGAGAAACATGACAAAAAAATCACATCAAGTATGAACAAGAGGTCCAACACAAGATTAGCCAATGAGAACCTTAAAAAAGGAAAAAAGAGCAATTAAAATTACAAGTCACAAGATGTTTTTTAGCTTGTTCTAATACAAACGAGAGGAATATCTTGAAACTCTTTGGACAATGAAGTCCAAAAAGAGGCCAAAAAATGTAGTCTTTCTCAAAGTCCCTCAAAATCTTCACATTTATCTTCAAAAATACTTATATTCCGTTCCTTCCAAATTACTCATAATGTGGCAACAAAATTGATGTGCCAAATGGTCTTCCATTTTGTATTTACCTCACACCCAATATCATCCAAACAAAACATAGAATTCATATTCCTTGGAGCAACCCAAGCAAAACCATACGGTCAAAAAACTTGTTCCTTTGTGCTTGTGCCGAAGAATAATGCAAAAATAAATGATCAATACTCATTATCGCCTTTACACATTACACATCATTGCAGTTGAAGACAATAATTAGGTCTGCTCATTAGTACTAATTTTTTAATGAGAAATTATCCATGCAAAAACTTGCACTTTTAAAGACACTGTCCCTCTCCAAATCCTCAATGATGGATAGAATAAATGAAGCAAAGAATAATCTATAAGAAACTCAATGACTTAAAAGAAAATAGCCCTGAAGAATGATCAATCCAATATCTCTTATCCTGAGAATTTTAAATCAAAGTAATATTATTAAGCAAAGAAATAAGACCAACTTCGAAACTTCCCTATTATTGAGATTCCGACGCATCCAAAATCCCTAGAAATTAGACTAGAATGTGATCCAATCATAGATACAATAAATGAATCATGATATCAGAAACAAGATACAAACGTAGAAAGAGAGTCGAAAAAGATGACTCTCCAACCCATATATCCTCCCAAAAACGTATTCGAGTTTCATCTTCTACAATGAATTTGACTCTCTGATAAAAACAAGGTAGCCTCTGAGAAATGAATCTCCACAAACTCCAAAAAGAGCTCGTTTCAACCCCATTAGCATCCCACCCGTTAACCTGTAACACATATATGCTCCTAATAACTGTATGCCATAATAAATTTTGTTCCAACGGGAATATCCAGAGCCATTCCCAACGAAAGTTACATTTTTTTTTATCAAATTCCCAAGCAAAAGCCCACCTTTTTTTGTTGACATAGTAAACACCTCCCATCGAATTAAATGGTCCATCCTCCCCTCTCTCGTAATCTCCCATAAAAAAATCTCTCATTAAACTTTCAATTTTTTTTGGCCACCCCAATTGGCAATTTAAAAAGAGACATGAAGTAGATTAAAATGCTAGACAAAACAAGTTGAATCAATGTTAATATTCCCCCATAAAAACAAAAGATTTATTCCAACTATCTAATCTTGTAAGACCTGGATTTATATTTGTAAGGAATTTGGGAATTAAAAGAAAGTATTGTATAAGATTTGGGCTATAATTTAATTTATTGAAATAAAGGGGGAAGGAATTGTAGTTTTACTTAATAAGTAAGAAGGACGTAAGGGAAGGATAAGGGAGTGTAAGAAGGATAAGGGAGTGTTTGACGGTGAAGAACAAACAAAAGAAAAAAAAAAACAGAAGGTGGAAGAAGAATGGAGAAGAAGAAAAGGGAAAAGGGAATAGCAAAAAGCAAAAATGTGAGTTTCAACTCGAATCTAACTGTGAAATTATCTCCGTTTCTTATAAAATTTGAGTATGTTGTTTATCGTAGTTTGAATTTCGTATCTACAGGTTCAGTTTCTTCAAATGAAGTTGATTTATTTATTTTATATTTTTTTTTCAGTTGATAATCTTTAGGGTGGAGTTTTCATCAAGGAAAAAAAGAAGAATTTCATACTTAGTTGATGAAATTGTTTAAAATTACATTCTGAAAATTATGGTTTTGTTGTTAAAAGAGTTTAATTAAATTTTTTACATTGATGCTCAAACCTATTTTGGATGATTAAAAGATTGTGGGAGATTGTTAGAAGGGTTTTAATTGATGTTAGGATAACTCTTGGTTTTGGCATTTAAAATTATACATGGAAGTTACCATAGCATTATTGGAGAGAGTTGATTAATTTCGAGTAAAAGTCAAAATGATTAAAGGTTGAAGATGAAGTTGGGAGGGGGACACTAGTGGACTCCGATAGGAATTATGAGCGTTTTCGATATCTGATCGACCTCTGGTTGGTGTCAAAAGAAATTAAGCTCTTTCAACAACTAAATCATAATTTTTAGCTTGTAATTTTAAACAATTTCATCAACCAAGAATGAAACTCTTCTTTTTTCCTTGATGAAAACTTCACCCAAAAGTTATCAACTGAAAGAAAATATAAAATAAATAGAACAACTTCATTTGAAGAAACTGAACTGATAGATATGAAATTAAAACTACGATAAACAGCATACTCAAATTTTATAAGAAACAAAAATAATTTCACCGTTGGATTCAAGTTGAAATTCACCTTTTTCCCTTTCACTATGCTTCTTCTTCGTTCTTCTTCCACCTTTTGTTTTTTTTTTTGTTTGGTCTTCACCATCAGACACTCCCTTATCCTTCTTACTATTAAGTAAAATTATACTTCTTTCCCCCTTTATTCCAATAAATTAAATTATAGCCCAAATCTTATACAATAATTCATTTTAATTCGCAATTTCCTTATAAATACAAATTCGGGTCTTATAAATCTCCTCCCCACTTTCTCAACAACAGGATCTTAAAAAAAATTGTAAATGGATTACGATTTACCACCCAAGGGAAGCCCTAAATATTTCAGGGGCCACCCTTCCACCGAGCATCCCATTTGTGTAGTCACCCGATTCACATTCTCCTCATTGGAATTAATTCCCACTATGATACTCTTATCCATATTAACCTTAAGCCCAAAAATTACACTAAACACATCAACAATCAACTTTAGGTTTTTTAATTTCTTCTCACTCTCGAAGAAAAAAAATATAGTATCATCTGTAAATTGCAAATGAGATATTGTAGTTCTCTCCCCCCCCCCCCCCCCGCGGATCACAAATCTTTCAACCAAATTACTTCTTTCTGTCCTGTCTATCAATCTACTCAATTCATCCTCCACCAAAGTAAACAAGAATGGTGATAAAGGATCATCTTGTCTAAGTCTCCTATATGCCTTAAAACTTGGTTTGCTATTCATAATCACCGAAAATTTTGCCGACCTACGGCCAAAACCCTTTACTTCCATTACAAAATCTAAAAAGCTTCAAGCCATTTGATCATAAGTTTTCTCAAAATCAATTTTAAACACAAACCTCTCTTTTCTTTTCACCCTATATTCTTCAACAACCTCATTAGCTACAGTGTTACATGCATAATCTGTCTTCCCCTCACAAAATATCCTTGACTTTGTGATATTGTTTCACTCAAACATTCCTTAAGCTTAATGGAAAGAACTTTAGCAATGATCTTGTACAAACTTGTGACCAAACTAATAGGCCTAAAATCCTTCAACTTAAGGGAATTAGCTTTTTTTTTTTGGAATAAGACATAAACGCAACATTTGTAAATCTATTGACCACACCCTTTTGATAAAACTCTTCAAACACTCTCATCAAATCTTCCTTTATTTCATCCTAACAAACCTGATGAAAGGTCGTAGTGAATCCATCTGAACTTGGAGTTTTTTCTTTACCACACACAAAAACAGCTCTCTTTACTTCCTCCATCTCGAATGGTATTTCCATCCACCTTGCAACCCCTCCATCATTGGGACACCACTCAAGACCTCTCAAAATAGGTCGAGGACCACCATGATCTGAATATAGTTTAGCAAAAAAACTAATAATCTCCCTCTCAATGTCACCCTCATCCTTAATTATCGATCCATCATCAAGCTCTAATTTATCAATAAACTTCCTCATCATATTTCCATTCACCACCCTATGGAAGAATTTTGTATTATTATCGCCTTCTTTCACCCATTTATCCCCTTGATTTTTGCCAAAAACCAATTTCCTCTTTAAACACAACCTCTTCAAATTTATTATTAAGCTCTCTTCATTCTTTTTTCAAACCTTTATCCATAGCCCTTCCTCCTTCAATTTTATCCACCTCATCAATCCTTTTCAAAATAGTTCTCTTTGCTTCCCGAATACATCCAAACACCTCTTTATTCCACAATTTTTTTTATCACCTCAAGCTTCTTCATAAATCTAAATCCTTGCAACCCTTGGATCCCACCTTCATCCCACCAATCCCTTACCCTCTCTCTAAAGTCTCTATATTCCACCCACATATTCTCAAACCTAAATGAACAGGGGTCGTATCTAAATTTAGAATCAGGAAGGACAATGGGACAATAATAAAAAACCACTCTAGATAATGCCTCTTGAGCTCTAGATAACAATCTTCCCACTTTACAGAGAACAAAAACATATCCAACCTTTTACTTGCCGCTCTACTCCTAACATTAGACCATGTAAACACATCATTGGTTAAAGAAGAATCCCTAAGCTCAGTTTCCTGATGAAAGCATCACAGTGCCTCATACTTTTTGTTATTTTTCCCCTAATCAACTTCTCCCTCGAGTATTTTATAACATTAAAACCTCTTCCAATGCATCATCTAAACAACCTAGCTAACTCCTCCCATAAAGACATTCTTAGTCTAGGTTTATTAGGTCCATAAATCCCAGTGAGCCACCAATCAAAACTTTCTCTACGCTTAATTCTAATCGAAATACTAAATTCTGCCTCAAGAGACTCTTCCACCTCTGCAGAACTCTCATCCCAAATAATAAGACCACCACCTGAACTCCCCACTAATGGTAGAGAAACCCAATTCCTAAATCTAGCCCACCACACACTATTACCACTATTAACTTTTTGCTTCGGCAAAGAGGGCGTAGTAAAAATTGTCTGATGCAAAAAAATTAGCTTCAATTTATTGCCGAAGTAAAAACGTATTAGTATTAGTAAATTATCAAAATAAAAAATCCGAAGCAAAATGTAGGTATTTTCTTCAGCATTTCCTTTTTGTTTCGACAAAATACTCTTTGCAGAAGCAAAAATAACTATTTGCCTTAGCATTTTGCTGAAGCAAATACTCTTTTTTCCTAAAAAAAAATAAATTTCATTTACAATAATATTTTTTTCTATGCAAGCATACATATCTCATAAAATAATAAGATATAAAAAATATTTACACACAACACAAAAGCAATAAAATAAAAATATTTTAATATTCATAAAAAGAAAAAAATCCTTACAAGTACATGATAGCTTATGTATTCATAACTATAAAAAATTCCTATCAAAAGTATCAATACATGATTGAACAATAAAATACTCCCTCCCAATTAATGCACTATCCACAGTTTGTCAATGACTTGTAAAAATACGATTTGTGCTGCTATCGGTAAGTGAAGGTAGATTTCCACGAAAAGCTCAATTAAAGATCAGGTTTTGCCATATCTTTTGGGAATTCTCAACCATTCAGAGTAGGAGATAATTTGAAATGAATATATGTCAAGATCTGAAGATTCTCCATCCAATTAGACTAAATAGAAGACCCATTGGGGAATACAAACATTACGTTTTGGAGTCCTCTTTAGTTTTTCTCTGTTTTTATGTTTAGAGAGTGTTGGAGTTACTTTGAGAGCTTTGTTGTTCTTTATTTCTAAGTTTTGTTCTTTTATTTGTTCTAGCAATCTTACATTTGGTTGCCTTCAGTATTTAAAGTTTTGTTATTTCAATTTTGTTTTTCAATACAATCAATTATTTTTAAGTCAATCTTTACTTTTATGAATTCAATTATGTTCTCTTTAATATCTTGTGCTATTTAAATCACCATGAGTGTGTAATTTTTCTCTAGATAATCTGAAGGAGGAGTCACAACCTATGAATTATGGTTATACTCTAAACTAGAGTTTTAATGTCTTTGTGATTGTTTGATTAAGTTGTGTTTTCGAAAACTTATTTAGTTTGCATACTTCCTGATAGAGGTATCCATGAGCTAGATTGCCCACGGGTCCCGTACCCGACCCAAAAAATGGATTCAAAGCTCGATAGGCTTAATAGTTAGCCCGCCTGAGCCCAGTATCCTTCAAGAGAAGGTTTGGGCTTGCCCTCAAATCCATTACCTGACCTATGAGCCCATCAACCTAGCCCAGCCCACTCGTCTACCCTTCCACCCAATTGTTTGAAAAAAAGTTAATTATTGAAATTTTGAAAGTTTTTTGGTAATATATGACTCTACTTTATTTAAATAAAATTATTCATTATTTATTTTTTGGCCATTTTGATTGTACTTTTAATTCAAAAATGTAATTTAAAAAAATATTAAGTTAAAAATATTTTACACGAAATTGTATATATATATAAAGAAAAGGCCCACCCGACAAGCCTACCTGTAAGGCCGGCCCAATAGGCCCGCCTAGTGAGTGGTGGGTTGGGCGGGTAGCCTACTCCTACCTGAAGCCTAGCCCGGCCCACTCCGGCCCGTCCGATTACTTGTCTGGATAAGGGTTTGGGCCTACAATACCTAAGTCCAGCCCGGAAAAAAAATTGCGGGCCTAGCCCATGGACACCACTATGTCCCGATTACCAGTATGTAATTGGTTTTGGTATAGGTAATTAGTAGTGTTTTTTGCAACCTGTAGGGTACTGATTCTTTCATCATAAACTATCTCTCAATTATTACTTTTGATTCTTTTCTAAGAGATTAGTTGAAAATTATCCGTCTATACTACTTTGAATACGAAAGCAGATGAGTTATAGATTTAGAATGGAAATTCTCGTTCATAAGTGGGATGAATTTTGAAAATTATCTAATTTTTCTAATTATTGAATTTTATTTTCATTAGTAGTAATCTCCAACTTCTCAAACTTTAAAGAACTTTTTCTTATATTTTTTGTCACCTTGGATTCCAAATTTTTTCCTGAGGAGATGACATTGGACTTCAATTCAAGTTACTACACGATGTTATTCTCTTACACTTGGGAGCACCCGTGAAACTATAACCCCTTTGGAAGGCAAGCATGATGCATGACTTGTGTGGGCAAGGATGGGAATAAAGGTTGTTTGTATGTCATTTGTTGAGTTCTTGCCATGAGATCATGCCTAAATTCTTTATTTCATTTATCGTTTAATGTATCTAACATGTTGGCATTATCTTGTTTTGAGCTAAATATCTTCTACTCACATGTGACACATGAGTGATGAGCCACCATAATCTGCGAGATTCTTTTAGAGGTCATACTTTGTGAGGATTGGCATTGAAACGAATTAGATTAATAGTTGAAGGGGTAAACATGTGATGCATTGTTGATTTGGTAAAATCATTTCACACTACACAGGAGTTTCTATGGTAATTTAATAGATGTATACTTTCTTATAGCAATGTGTTGTATATCTTGTAAAAACAAATACTTATTGATTGTAAATGATTTTAAGTTTTTAGATTGTGATGCTCATTTGTATTATGAAATTATTATTTTGATATTCATTGACATTTGATGTTTGTGGGTAGCATTATTGTAAACCCTCACGAGATTACACTCGTCCACTAGGGATTATGTAGGGGTTTAAAGGCTTGTTGTTGGGGTTAAATGTAATCGTGAATTCTAGGAAAATGGGTGTACATATAGGTTTAGTTTATCTTCTTACTTTGCTTCTTCCTAGGGTCTAGTAAGAACTAGGTTGGGGGAGTGATTAGCCCCAAATATTGCATAGTTATCTTATCACTTGTGGGATAATTGTCACGGGGTTGGATTTAATTGTATTGAATCAATATTATATTTAATTCTATCATGATTTAATTGGTGTTTATCTATTTTGCAGGTGAAGATTGAAGATTGAACATGGGAGTAGACTACACAAAGGAAAGGAGAAGATTGAAGATTGAAGTTCAGAAGGCCACGTCTGAACATCATTTATCCATGTCTAGATGTGAGGTGTTGCATCAGAGGTAGAAATGGGTAAGCTTCTAGAATTCTACGTCTAGACATCACTTATTCCACGTACGGATGTGTGTTGAACCGCCTGTCACATCCGGACGTCATAAAGTCACGTCCGAACGCGTGTTTTAGCTCCTAACCAATCAGAAAAGCTCGAGTGACTCGAGAATGACTTCATCTTCCTCTTTGGGAAAAATACCTTAGTACTTACCAGTTTTAGTTTTAGGGTTTATACTAGTTTGAATAAAATTCTTGTACTTAAATTAATTTTTATGTCTTCTTCTTTGATGGCTGGTTAATTTCTCGTACTAAAACTAGGGGAGATTTTAATACATTTGGGTATGTAAATTAAATCTTAAATTCTTCATTTAAGGTTTTTTTTTTAATAATTCAATCTCTTGTTTTAGCAAAGCTTTTTCTTTATATAATCTCTTGAATTATTATGTTATATATATGATGCATGCTTGAAATTCCCTATGAGTTGAATATCTAGATGTATATACTTGAGTTGAATTGTTGTAGATTGCCTTTAATTAATTGATTTGTTGGTTTTTATGAATTTGGTTATTTAATTATTCAATTGTTTGATTTATCATAAACTCTGAGCATGATGAATGCTTGTAATTAATGATTAGATGTTTAGATTCATTAAGATTGATTTTTTGATTATATATTAGAGAATTTTTTAATTAATCATTGTCAAATCCTCTAATTGGATTTACTCTCAAGTTGTTCTCAATTGAGATTGAAAATTTGGATCAATTTGTTATCCAAGTGTTATTGAAATAGTACTCAATACCTTAATATTTTTTCACATTACTTTTCTTAAATAATTTTAGTTTATTTGTTCATTCCAATTACTAAATCACTTTCTCAAACATTCACATATTTTCTTTTATTAATTCTTTTTCACACTCCAAAAATTTCCAACTTCCTATGGATCGGTTTTGTACTCTATCAAGATTTACTACTTGCATGACAACTTATAATTGGGTTTACAACTTCAAAGACCAAGCGCCCATAGAGGAGAGGCGGGAGAGAAATAGGAAGAAGTAAGGGAAGGAGTTAGGTTTTTTTTTTTTTTTTAAGTATCAGTCAATTTATAAGTTTTTTATATATTTATTTACTTCAACACTACGCTGAAGCAAAACATCAAGCTTTTGCTCTTGAACTGGCAAATTAACACAAAATTACGTCAGTTTTGAATTAAAGTTTTTGCTTCTGCTCATTCTCGAAGCAAATACTCATTTTGTTACTTCGGGCCTCTTGACGAAGTAACAAAAAAAATTAAATATTTCTTCAAAAAAAATCTTCAGCCTAATGTCGATACAAATATTTTATTTTTTGATTTGACATTAGACTGAAGCAAATAACTCTGAAACAACAAACCCTTTTTCTTGTAGTGTAATGAATGACCTATCAATGACTTCCAACTTAGTTTCTTCGAAAATTACCACCTCCGGCACACTTCTCCCCCAAAACTCTTTAATTGTACATCTCTTCCTTCATGACCCTAATCCTCTAGCATTCCAACTAATAATTTTCATAACAAACAATTGCCCCCACCTCACTTCTTTTACAATCACTACCCTCGTAATCTATTCCTGATTGTAAATTTTTTAACTCTTTCTCTCCTCTTCTTGAATGGAACTAAAGAAAAATCCATTTTATGTAGAAAATTCTTTAGCACTACACATTTTCCTTATCTGACAATCCAATATCCATTGGAATCCCTCAATTTTTCCTTCATAGGTTTTAGAACCCAAACCCACCCCCTCAGTTTTTCTCCCCACCAGAGCACTGCTTCGCTAAAACTAGCAACCCCTCCCTGATTTCCCTCACACCCACACCACTAGCAAGATCAGAAGTAGATGGACTTTGACACTCCCTCCCCCAGAAAGTAGAACACCCCCGGAGGACACCATCACTGAATTTTTTAGGGATATTTTGAATCCTTCCAAAGTGCAAGAAAGTGCTTCAGAACATAGGGCCGGCTGAACAGCAATAAAAAATAAACATGGAGTTTAGGCCCCAAATTTTTAAAAGGTCTCAATTTTTTAAGTACATTACTAACCCATAAAAAAATTAAATCTTTAAAATTTTAAACCCTAAAAAAAGGGCCAAAAAATATTAAATACAATCAACATTTTTATTGTAATACTTTGAGCCCATAATTTAATTTATAACATTAAAAATCTAAAAATTATAAATTAAAAAAATAAAAAGTACTCAAAAGTTAACTCATATTTACCCCTTCTCTCTTTTTCTATGTATAAAATTAGTACAAAACATTAAAAAAAATTAAAATTAAATTCTCTTTCTGATAAAAAATAAAAATTAAAATAAAAATATTTTTTCAATAACGTAGAATATCCTTCTTCGATCTCTCTCCTATAATAAATTAAAAAAAAATTAAATTAATATTTTTTTAAAAAATTATTTAGTGTTTTTGTTCGCCAATTGCCTTGAGCCACCCCAGTTAAAACATACCTCACAATTCTGGTTGTTTGCTATCTGATCGTCAATTTGAGCCTCCTTCAATTCTCCCCCAGCTAAAACTTTCGCCATTCCATCATAAACCTCATCAACCTGTAACCCTTTCCTCATTCCCAATATCGCGACGACATAAAGAATCTTTCGAACTACTATTCGAATCAGCACTTTCATACCACTCCAATGCAGCATTAAAATCATTGTAGTGACCTTCATCCACCTGTATAGCCAACTTCCTCTACATCTGCTCATCCATGCATCCAAACCCTAATTCAAAATCATCCCTCTAACTTTCGTTGTCATTGCATACCTTTTCCATATCATTTGTCTCTTCTGCGATTTTTCCTTTACCCATCGGCTTCTCTACGTTGCCTCTCAAAAATCCTTCA
>CM042192.1:11164067-11177026 GCA_023539305.1 Ilex asprella | reverse complement strand
TGGGGGGGGGGGGAGGGAAAAACATATTCTACAACAAGAAAACAATAAATCAGAAAGTAAGAAAGTGAAAAAGTGAAAAAGAAAACAAGACAAACTGTCATATGAACAATCATATTGGTGGCCTAAAGTTGCAACAAAGCTAATCAGATTGCACCTGTAGCTGAATTGAGATAGTTGAATGGATTAATTACAAACAACAGTACAAAACACCAAATAAAACGACTGATCACATGAGAAGATTGAGGTTGCAGTTGCAGCACCTGAGGACAAGATCAATCGTCTAAGGCTCTAAGCTGCTTTTACTTATGGAATTATTGGACAACAGAGATATAGAAGAACATGATTCAAGTACATAATGATAACAAGAACAAAAACAAAAAAGACAAGGACTGAGGTGGTAAGGAGTAGGAAAGAAATATCAGAGGGCCATTAATACAGCTTAGGGACAAAAAGATTTGTAGGCCATCCTTGGCGGCTGGCTTTCAAGGCTTGTCATGTTTAATTGAGTTGTGCACTTGGAAAGGGGGAAAAAGAAAACCAAAAAATGAATTTGTAGGAACATTATCGCACCACTCAAACATGATATACAAAGAAATGATGGCATAATTTCACCAAGTCATACTAGCATTTTTTATACATTCATTTTTGCAATAATATATGTTCTATGCCAAATACAGGAATTTTTCTTTCAAGAAACAAAAATCATCTGTCTTAATCGAATAGATAAGAAATAAGGACTATTCAACAATACACAACACAATATGGAACTAAAAGGCCCTATCAGAACGCAAGAACGAATGGACCAACTGAATTTGTCAATACCATACCTATAAACATCAAATAATGGTCCAATATAAAAGTCATAGCCAAATATGGCAGCTCCATTCATGGGTCAAGACCTCAACCAAAAAAATTCAGAGTTAAAATTAGCAGTGACGCAGGTGAATCATCAATTTCTCATTTGTACATGAGCTGCATGATTTTGTTTGGTTGTCCAAGTTAGATGAATACTGACTTGAGCTGATCATAATTAGTAACAACACCTGTTGACATCTCCTTTAACCCTTCAAATGCTACATATTCTCGAGGCCATAGGGTTACGGTTGATTCAGAAGTAGACTTGATACTGCATTTTGAAAACAACTGAGCAGTTGTTGAAGTGCTAGACAAGTTCAAAAGCTATCAAAAGAAATAAAAAAAAAATCTACCTGTCCTTACTTTTTTCCCCTGCTAATTAGCTGTGCATGAGAAATGCTCTTACGTGGTTCTGAACAGTTATTTTATCGTTTTTCCCCACCATAAATGCTTCTTCCAGCTACAGCTCGTTATTTTCAAAACGATTACTTAAATAAACGAACATATATCTCAGATGTTTGGCAACTTACCAAAACTGAATAACATAACTGGCAGGTCTATACCATATGAAAACAAATCAATGTATTTACCATAAAAAAGATTGAATATGGTTGGGTGGAAATCAATCAATGTAGTTTACTGTGTGAATGTGAGGGAGTCATAAAATGAAAATTTCATTGGGGAAAAACATGTTTGCGTATATACCTTGTTTTGGCAAATCATAAAAGTAGTTGTGGAATAACAAAATAAGAATCAAAATTGCAGAGCGAATTCATATTGAAATTTAAGTTAGGTCAACTTTAGAGCCACTGGAAGCATTGTTGCTGATGCAAAACCCAATCTACAAGGCAGCTACATTTAATGTCAACAGCTAGGAAACACGGACACCATTAACCATTAGTAAATAAATAAACCATTACATATGTTCACACGTACAAACGGGAGGTTTATTCATTTAGGGCAATAAAGTGAATGATCGGGTGCATTAGGAGGTTTGTTTCAAAATCATGGACCAGAGTCCACGATAAGATGCAGTGACTAATTGGGTAATTCAATCCCAAGAAGTTATCTTCTACTGAACTATGCAATCTCTCAACATTTCTACATTTTGACTCTTCTTAAAACCAGGAAACCTTAGAATTATCTGAAGTTTTCAACAAGTCACACACAAGAAGATGGAGACTTTGACGAAGCAAGGATCATAAATGTATCTTTCTGGCAGTTGGCTTATCAAGCACTTCTAAAACCGCAGCAATCCCTACTGATGAGCCTGAACAAATAAAAGCTGCTTCTCATTTTAACCAGCATGGGATGTGCAAACTCAAGTCTAATCCCACTTTTTCCTTATAATGATGTGTACTATAGTGTTAGTGCATTCAACTAAATAAGGTTTCAGGTATGCCACTTTTGTAATCACTTTACCAGTTGTGCTAGATCTTCCTTAAACAGGGATGCTGTTTTACTTATTGGTATGGAAATTAACCTATTCCTTTTTTGTTTTGTCCATTGTAAAATAAAATATGCATGTAGCTAATCTAGCATTTGATTAATCCAATATTGCAAGTAGATGACATAGCATGAAGGGTGGATCAATAGAGCAACTCACACTTACTTAGATGAATCATTAATTTCGTCCTCCTAAAAACAAGTGGGGTTTGAACCCTAGTTTGATTTTTAATGCGGCAAGTAAAAGTAACCTGAAACCTTTAGATCAATTAGGCCTAAGTATTAAATATGCTTCTCGTCAATAGCTTGAGCTGGGAGTGGAAACTAGTCTCTTCAAGCTTGTCCACACAGTCTAAACAAGCAAGATCAATATATGGTGGCAGTCTAAGTGCTCAACCAGTCATGCATGTGTTGCGTAAAGCTTAAGCATATGCTTGGGTCCAGTTAGGCAGCCACCACCCAACTTATAAATGCAAATTCTTTGAAGGCACTTATGGGAAAGATATACCAGTAAGACGAAAAGAGATTTGTTGAACTATTCCGATTTGTTAAGTCTCAGTTTGTGAAGGTAGCAATGTTAGTTGTAGAGTAAATGTGGATGGTAACTTGGCTAGTAAATAAATACGTAACAAATGCATCCAAGATCATGCCAAGGTCAAGCTGAGCCAAACCTCAAGCATGAGAGAACATTGCTGCAAGCCTGCGACAAGAAGTAAATACAAGCAAATGGGGTCAACCTAGGGGGATACTCAAGACCACAGTTTTTATTGTCCCAATGTGGTAAATACTAAAAAAATTAAATTCAGGATGCCATGTACACATTGACAAGATAAAAAAAGTCTATATTTTGATCAAGCCTAAAGATTTACCAAAAATGTTATTCATGAGAAAGGATATTGGCGAGATTAGTTGTCGCAATGCCAATTAATTCAAAAACATTCTTCA
The DNA here is from genome assembly GCA_023539305.1 of Ilex asprella. Classification (NCBI taxonomy): domain Eukaryota; kingdom Viridiplantae; phylum Streptophyta; class Magnoliopsida; order Aquifoliales; family Aquifoliaceae; genus Ilex; species Ilex asprella. Next base: position 11,173,780 of record CM042192.1, on the reverse strand, counting down.
CTAAGATCCACAACTAAACAATCATAGTATGAAGTATGAACAAAAACCTTTTTCAAATCTTTTTTTTTCATATACTGTTTCAAAAAACCAGGATTAACATTCAAACTAAGAAAATTGAAGCTGAAGCACACTCACACGGGAAATTAAACCCAATCCTCTGATGGTGGCGGGAGCAGGAAAGATGCATCTTAAGTAACCCCAAGAATAATACATATACACCAACCAAAAAGATACTCTCGCACTCTCACACAAAACATGCACATACATATAAGGGTGAAAATATCAAGAAATCAACCACCATTTATCAAAAAAATACCCTTGCACATACTTAGCACAAAATATGAACAGATATGTTTCGGATGATAATGATGAGAGTACACATATCAAAAAATCAGCTATCACTTTTGTCAAAAACAAAACTTATATGGTAAAAAAAGAAACTTGTGAATAAAAAATAACACCAATTTTGCAAATTTTTACTCAATAAGGAAACTTCTGATGAGATCAGGGATCATGGAACCAACCATCAGTCTGATTGAACAGCCCAACAAAAAATTTTTACGCAAGAAATGTTATACAGAGATTGAAAAAAATCCAATCAGACTCGGAATGGCACCTGAAGTGGACCATATCTCAGATCAATTGCACCATTATGCATGCAAATATATGTGCATAAAATCATTCATGCATGTAGATATATCAATGTGTGTGTGCATCTACTCATATATCCACGAGAGGAAGAAAACCTTTTCCTTGGAGCATTTTCTCTTCTGTAGCAAGAAGTTGGATCTCAGGGTGGTTTAGATAAAGAGCGCCACGCTCATCGAAATCAGATTCACGAACTAAGTTTTTGAATCTTTCAGGGCACATTGTTCTTTTGGATGGCTTATCTTCTGCGAGAAACCTATGACCAGAATTGCCACCAACAACTACACTTTTACTATCACAGCCATCTCCACCACCAAAAAAAAACTTCTTACTCTAACATCACCTCCACCACTACAATCACCATCTCTTTATTTTTTTGGGTAAGTACGATCACCATCTTAATGCACTATGAACATTACAATAATTCACCCACCTTAGCTTTTTCCCTCAACGTCTCTATCATGAAAGACAATTATTGATGCCTCCACCATAAATTTACATTTATTTTCCACAAAACTATAGCACCATGAGAATCATCACAAGTCCCCAAATGACATTTAATTAACATTTTGACATGTCAATTGACTAAATAATACATTACCACTAAATTGACTCTAAGAAAATCATTTTTTGCTAATTCATCATTTATCCAAAAAGCAAAAAAAAAAATTGTATACCCAATGCTACTCTCCCAATGCTTTCAAAATAAGGATTTACTATTGCCCGTATTCAATTGCATAATCATCTGCCATCATTAAGATTATGCCAAGGGAATAATCTTGTTTGCTTTGGTAATGGAATCAATAGCTTGTCCAAACAGGGATATAGGAAGTTACGTAAGACTGTATGCCTGTAGGGGAGCCCGCCCTAGGGGGAGAGGGGGGACGAACCTTGGAGATTGACCAGATATTCTGCCGACAACATGTTAGATGCCGCTAGCAAGCTGCATGCTAGATCAAGGAGTGGGTTCCCAGGATATAGCATATTGGGAACGAGAATTAATGATTGGGAACGCCCGGTTGAAGCAAAGAATATTAGCCCAGGTAGAGGAGAACCAATAATTAAGCTTAAGCTCCTAATTCTTATCCAGATTGACTGACAGTTCGATGCGGCTGTGTTAAGCATGACACACACACAAACGTACGTGGCTGATTAGAGTGCCGTTAGACTTAGACCCCATAGATGACTTCCGTTTGTCAATACAAGTCCAGAGCTCTCTTCTTTTATAGGCAAATTTACGCTCCACTTCTCTAATGGAAAGCATACCTACTGTTACGGAGTTAAATTTCGCACTCAATTTTTACCTCGTAATGGCACGAGATTCAACACTCAGTCTCAGCCAAACACAGATAATGCACGCAGAATGCACAATAGAACATAAAAGGGAGAGTAAGTAAACACACACAACGCACAAGCTTTATAAGTCAAACCTTTCTTTCTCAACAAAGTATAAGAAAAACTCAGGCTAGAATCTGTTTACAAAAACGTGTCCAACTCTATTGGTTGCACTATAGACCCTGACATGCCTATTTATAAACAGGGTGGCAGTTACAAGCCCAATCGCCTAGGCATGTGCACAATTTAAATCCGTCCCTAAGGTCTGCTATGATTGGATGACAGGGAAGTTATGTCTGATACAGACAGAAACTATCTGCAACTTCTCTGCATGTTGTCTGCACCTGACAGAGATCTCACATGCACTGCATCTGATAGAAAATTGCACAGAACTGTCACCATCTGCAGGGCACATGCACAACGTCCTCACATGTTGTGCATGTGTCTTTCTCATGAGCCCTCGGCCTTTGAATGTCCTCAATTCGTGCTTAGTCATGCCCAGCCCATGGCTCAGTCCTCCAAGTTAGCATTGCTTCTCAATCCAAGTCATCTGACTTATCTTGCCTGCATGCTTCCTTGTGTCCACGTGCCCATACATGTACTGCCACACTCAGTCATGCAAGAATCTTCAATCAACCCACTGGTGGTATCCAATCAAGTCCAATCGTACCCATGCATGGGCTGCCTCTCTCAGCCATGCATGGGACTTCTGTCAATCTTGCATAAGAGAATACTCCACTTGAGTATAACCCAATTTGGCTAAGGCATGGGCGTCTTTGCGCGAGACTACCCCATGCCAATGCCGCCAATGGCTAAGGGGGTAATGCCTACCTAGTAGGGTCCTTTTTTGATGAATGACTTCCTGTCGGATCAAGCTCTCCCTTTGAACTGTACTCTCTGGATCAAAGCAACCATATCCTTCTTCCCTCCCACAATACCTCTCTTCTTGAGCTTTCTCGGATTTCGGGTTCCAAACCCCCCTTGACTAGTAAGCAAAATTGTTGCAAAGAGCAAAAATTGTGTATGACTCTATGAACAGATGTTTGATTTCAGGTGTTTGGGATAGAATACGGTCCACCGTGCAGTCTGACTTGGCATAGAAGGAGTTGGTGTCAGTTACCCGTTATATTATTGAGTCATATTGTACATAGTTGTTAGGATTTTTTGAGGTCGTGATACCCTAGCGACGTGTGTAACACTTTGATATGTTTATATGGTAATATCACTTTTTTTTTGTTCGGGTAAAAGAATATAATTATCCTTGCACAGGTTATATTATTTTGGTTTTAAACTTTGATGAATAGTTTAACCACACCCTATTCTGGAGGAGGAGGGGTTGACCCTTCCCGGGATGGGGTGTGACATTCAAATCAATTAGGCCTTAGGATTAAAAATGCTTCTTATCAATAGCTTGAGTTGGGCTTGAAACTAGTTTCTTCAAGCTTGTCCAACCGGTCTAAACAAGAAATATCAAAATCTAGCGCAGTCTAAGTGCTCAAATAATCTTTGAAGGCACTTACGGGAACGATATACCAGTAAGCTGAACAGATTTTGTGTAGAACTATTCTGATTTATTAAGTCGCGGTTTGGAAGGTAGCAATGTTACTTGTAGAGCAAACATGGAAGATAACTAAGCTAGTACATACATATAGCAAATACATCCACGATCATGCCAAGGTCAAGTTGGGCTAAGCTCAAGCATGAGAGAGCATTGCTGCAAGACTGTGATTAGAAATAAGTACAATTAAATGAGTTCAACCTAGGGGGAACACAAGACATCCATTTTATTTTTGCAGTATGGTAAATGCTAACAAACTTAATTCAGGATGCAACTTACACATTGAGGTGATAAGAGAGTCTACATTTTGATCAAGCCTCAAGATTTACTGAAAATGCTATAAATGATAAAGGATATTGGCAAATAAACATTGGCGAGATTAATTGTCGCACTGCCAATTATGTCAAAAGCGTACTTTCATTAAGATCCACAGCTGAGTAACACTATTATAAATAAATACCTTTTCAGGAATTAAAGTCAATAATCCTCTTACGGCAGCAGGAAACATGCATCATAAGTAACCCCAAACACACACACACACATACAAACCAAAAACATACCCTCACATAGTTGCACAAAGCATGCACAAAACATGCACAGATATATTAAGAGTCCAGAGATCAAGAAATCAGCCTCCATCTTATCGAAAACATACTCCAACACATGCACAGTTTATATCAGATGATAAGAGTGCAATGATCAAGAAATCAGCCACCATCTTATCAAAAACAGAACTTCTATGGTCAAAAAAAAAAAAGAAACTTGTACATAAAAAATAAGACCAATTTCGTAAAAAATTTACCTCAGCGAGGAAACTTTTGATGAGGTCGGAGATAAAGAAACCAACCATCAGTCTGATCAAAAAACACACCAGCAAAGAACAACGTAAGAAATTTTATAGGGATACCAACAAAAAATCCAATAAGACTCGAAATAGCACCCGAAATGGGTCATATCTGAGACAATTTGCACGATCATGCACGTGCATATTCATGTACAGAATCATCCATGCATGCACATATATCAATTTGTGTGTGCTTCTATATATATGTATCCACGAAGAGAGAGAGAGAGAGAGAAAGTGGAGGAAACCTGGTTCTACAAAGCGTTTCCTCGTCCCTATCACAAATGTTGATCCGTTACCGGTCAGGTATAGAGCAGAACGACAGACAATCTCTGAATCTCACAGTACACCTACCTCCGATCATCGAAATTGGAACGATTCTTTGCAGCTTTGGCCACGGCTAGGTTTCCAATTCTTCGGCAATGCTTGTGCTTCGAAGGGCTTCTCTCCTCGCAGAAGAGAAGCCGACGACGAGACAGCGAAGAATTTCCAACGTACACTTCTGGCGCGCCAATATATTTTGCTTCGGAGGGTCTAAGTATCTTTTCGGTCTTAGTCCTACTCCATCTGCCATTTCAACCCACACCCGCCTGGAATAAGTGTGCTCAATTTTAAGTCTATTGGATCTTGATCCTCCTAATTTTAAAATTCTACAATTTCCCACCCACATCTAACACTGACAAAAGGATCGTGTTGTGTTCCATACGTTTCATATTAAAATTTATTTAATTTATATTCAACTAATTTAAAATTTATATTGTGCAAAGTTTGTGCAATGTATAATATAAATTATGTTTAGCGAGCTCGTGTTACGCAAAATTATGTTTAATAAATTTGTGCTGTATGCCGATCTATTTATACGAAAAGTCTAAGTTTCACTCGTTTATCGCTCAAATTCGAGAATTCTAAACTCAAACTATCTAAATCTATATTGATTTTGTGTTCTAAAAATTTGGCAGGCCTATAAACAACTGATGAAAGAGCCCAAAAATGAAACAATGTGTCGGGCTATTGACTAAGGCTGACAAGGAATCATTTTAAATCAAAATTTAGTTAATTTATACTAAGCTCATTTGTAATTTGTGTTGTGTCGAATTCGTGCGATGTGTAAATTATATTTAGCGGGTTTTGCCACATGTAAATAATTTTTAGAGAGTTTGTGTTATACATCGACCCTATTATTTGAAGAGTCGAACGTGCTCTCCCATTTACTCCTCAAATCCAAAATGTCTAAACTCAAACTACCTAAATTTGTATTGATATTGTATTGAATTTGTGGGTTGTGTGTGAAATTATCAGGCTTATACCCTCTTTATGAAAGAACCCAAAAATAAAACAATTTGTCGGGCCTATACTGAGTTAATAGTGAGCGATTATATAACATCTAAAAATTATGTGTGATGGATAATACATAATTTAATAATTAATTATAATTATGTCTAGTTGTGTTCATATTTTGGGAGAAATTCAAAGTTTGGACTTGGACTAGATATTTTAGCCCAATTAAACTTTGGGTTGAGCTTATAAACTATAACATTTGGCCCATAGATTAGCCCAATTTATATATAATTATATTAACAATAACTCGTGTCTAAAAGCACTGCTGAGAAAAATAGGCTTTCCCACAAGTGTAAATCAGTAGAAGCAATATAATATAAAATAACAAAAAATAATAAGCACACAAGGTTTACGTGGTTCCCAGGTACGTCCACGACGACCGGCAGGTCAGTTTCTTCCACTATCACCAAAAGAGTTTACAAAGTGGCCAAAAGGCATAAGCCTTACAAACACACCAAGATGTAAATCACAAGAGTAAGAAAAATCTCCAAGAACAAACCGCAATAATTACAGCCAAAAATATATTTTCTTGTCGAACCAATAGAGAAGAGATGAACAAAAGAAATGACAAAAACTCGTAGTTTTATGGCTGCTGAATTTCTTCCCACAAAAATTGCCACCAAACTTGCCTTTTTCCTTGAAGACTCTAACCAAACTTTGGATATGCCAAGAGTCATGCACCGGTAAGTCACCAAATTAAAAGTCATGTGCTAACCAAGGTGCATGCCAAAATTAACACAAACTATATTTAGTAAATAGATGGGTCCCACAAAGGAGGAAAACCCAATAGGCACCAAATAATACAAACAAATCGGAAATCAATCGTGTAGTATAAATATTTGGAATAATAATATATTTTTTCTTCATTTTCTATAATTACACACTTCAAAATCAATATTTTCACACAATTAAAAAAAAATGGGAGCGAGAAGACTTTGTTTGTCTTGATTACAATGAAAAGATATGTAATAGGTGGAATTTTTAATTTTGAGAGAAATTTGGTCTTGATTCACAAGCGTGAAAAAAGGATGGACTAATTTGGGAGTAAAATTTTTTGGTGATGATTTTGAATCATTAGATTGAGTGAATTTCGGTCAATCTTGTGATAAGCTAAGTTAAGGGATTCAAAATGAGTCGTGTTTTATTATATATATAGATTATTTTTTGCATATAATTTATATTAAAATTTCACTTTACACCATTTAACCATACCCAATTACAATTCATCTCTTATATTCAGTAAAGAAAAATCATCGATCCCCACCTGATAACATTTAGACTCCTAACTATATCACTTGTGCTTGCAATCACATGTAAATCAAACGAGTTGACAAAGCTCTAGCGTTTTACGAACAAGTGTATCATTCCCTTGTTAGACCACTAAACAAACCTTGTGTGGGTTCACTTTGACCTTTATTTTTAAAACTATCCACATAATTTGCATTCGAAAGGTGAATTAAAGTGTACAACTATATTTTTTGTCCAACTCCGGTACTGAGTAGGAATAAAACTTATTTGTCAAGAAAAAAAAAACTATGTTGTCTATGTTTTTGTTATTTTCAAGTATTTTTACTATTATTAAAAATAAATATTGCTGAGTGAGCTTACATACCTAGAAAGAATCTATATAAACCAAATTTTTAATTATTATCTTGACTTTATGAGCTTTTTTTCAAGTGTGCCACTAAATCCTTTAATGGTGCGAAATCAAATGCTAGAAAATGCATTTCTAATCGATAATGCTATTAACAAGTTCGATATTAGTGTTCCATTTATTCCTCTGATTGGATTGCTGGTGAAAGCAAAATTTTGTAATGGATTAGGGCATCCCATTTGTAAGCTGGTTCAAGCTGATTTATCAGATTCTGATATTATCAATTGATTTAGACGTATATATAGAAATATTTTTTTTTATCATAACGGATGCTAAAATAAAAGAGTTTGTATGGAATAAAGTATATATTTCGATTTTCTTGGATTATAACTTTGGCTCGTAAACACAAAAGTATTGTATGTACTTTTTTGAAAAGATTAGGATCGAGTCAAATAGCAATAATTCAAAGCACTTCTTTTTACACCATTTCGAAAAATCTAGATATGTAAAATATAGGATTTCCAATCCTAGTTGAAAAGGGAAGGAAATAGATACCCAATTTAAAGTGAGTAAACATAATTCAATTTCATACTTGATCTCATAGATACTTATAGAATTTTGCAGAAAGCCCCCTACAATGTGGGGTAAAAAAGTTAAAATAAATGATTTTAGTTTTAGCCCTTATAAAAAGAAAACTGATTCTTGAAGTCAACTCTTCTAGTTGCGTGTCTCTTATCTTACTACGTTATCCAACCAGCGGATAAAAGGTCGAATTCCGCAGGATTGCAGTCACGAAATGTCGATCAAATCCGTTAAAGGAAGCCTAATCAAAGTGGGCAAACAAAAAAATTTTACTGAGTTGATGATGGACCGGATCTCGAAAGGCGAAAGACTTTCATAAAGACTTATGAGAAACGGAGGATCAAGAGAGGTTTTTTGGGCCATGGATGCATCTGGTCCATCCTAGCATGTTGCAATTATCATCTAGAGGCCTAACCCAAATCTAACCCGGTTCACCCCATGGCTGCCCCTTGTTTATAAAGTGATTGATTCAAGTAAATCTATTATGTGATTTATTCCTTTACTCTTGCTTTTGCAATTATTTTAAATTGTAGATTAAATTTTATGCTTCTATACATAGCTCTTATTTTGGTACATCTCATTTTTGTTATAATGTGATTGATTTTGTTTAGTGGACTATTCATCTCACTCTTGAATCAATATTTTGTTTCTTTCGAAGAAAATTAGGGTTGGGATTTTAAAATTTGAAGAATTATGGATTTTAATTAGTTTTATTTTATTGCCCCAATTATCCATGATTTAGTTTCACAAACAAAAGTTTGCTCAATTTGGCAAAGTTATTTCATAATGTAAAAAGGGTTGTTGTTTGTTTTTGAAAAATTTCAAGCATTCTCCAAGAATTCTCATTTCTATTTTATTACGTGCAAGTGTATATGCTTGTTTGTTCTTTGTGTTAGGATTCAACATATCAATACTCACCATTTGTTGGTGGATTCTTTTGTATGTACGGGTTGGTCATAATTATAAGTTTCATACCATTACAATATAATCGGAAACGAATTGCAAACCAAAAAGAAAGGCCAAAAAATAATTTTAAAAATGGACAAAGAAGAATACGATACTAGATGACTCTAGCCTAAAATTTGAAATTAATCATATGTGCTTTGGGCTCTTTACTTTAATAAACTATACTGGAACTAACTGACATAAAGTTTTATATAAAAATTAAAAAATATTTTTTTCTAAATGACAAAGCCTCATTAAAATTATATTGGCATACTTATACTAAGAAAAAGCCAATCTTGGGTTGACATTGGAGAAAGATTCAGCATTGGCACAATCATTTGTAAATCAGGTATCCCTGATCAACTAACGATTCTGGTGATATTCAAACTATTAACTACTGAATCTCAACCGTCTGAGTTACCCTAACAGTATATAGTGGAATTCATTTGAAATAAGCATTAAGATGTAAACAATTGTGCTCTATTGTGACCTATAGAGGCATATTTTAGCCTTTTATGTTATCAGCTTTTAGCAATTTAATACTAATGCTTTGTTTGGTATGATAAAAAAATAGAATGATAAAAAGTTAAAAGGATGGAAAAGTGGATAGATTAACTTCCTTCTAACTTACCAAAATCAATCATCCAAATTCGGATAGAAAGTTAATTATTGGTGTTGAGATATATCTTATTTGTTTATATATTATTTTATATACAAATATATTATGTATACATTAATTTCATATAAAAATACAATGATAAAATATGTATTTATATATCTATATATATATATATATTTTAAATGAAAAATCATTGTGTTATTGTGTCATAAAATTCATGTCGAATTCGAGTCGTGTCATTGTGTTAGTT
>CM042192.1:11146990-11163667 GCA_023539305.1 Ilex asprella | reverse complement strand
ATTGATTTTGGTGAGTTGGAAGGAAAATTAATTCATCAACTTTTTCATCTTTCCTACTTTCTTTCCTTACCAAACATGATGTTTCATTTATCTCTCAAACTTTTCATCCTTCCAACTTTTCATCTTTTTTTATCATATCAAACGGAGCATTAGACATTAGGATGCCCACACACCAAATCATTCAATTTCATTTTGATGGAACAAATGCAGAGTTTGATCTACTTATGTATATACTTTATGTCTCATCTATTTTTATTAGTTGCTTGTTACATGGATAAGAAACTATTTGACCAGATTATTGGTTAATTTTACATCTCAATTTTAATAGAACAAGGTTTGAACATTATCTAAGATTTAAATGGTTGTATCATTCGAATTCTTGACCATTACTTGAGGTATATAAACGTACTTGTTTAATTTCACACACAGACAAGGGCCACACGAGTCAAAACACAATGTCTAAATATATTCACTAGCAATGGAAGCTTGTACGGTTTAGTAACATCAAACTTGCAATGTGAAATTTATTCAAAAATTTAAAAAAATTAAGCCTTTGGTTTTGAATTAAAAAATTTAAAATTCAAAGAATTTTTTTATATATTGATGGTGCAATTTTAGGCGGATGAGTAAAGTCAACGAACGTAATATTAAGGTGAGATCAGAGCTACATGGCTCGTGGAATCGTTTATGAGGGTGTGGGCAGGTTGTTATATAGAGGTAGTGACACCGTAGAAATATAGTGGTTCACCAGCTATAAAGCTTGGCTAGTCCACTCTTTAATGGAGACTCTTGCTCCCCTTTCTTTATTGATAACTTGAATTACAAAATAGTATTTTTGGCTTCTCAGGTCCCCCCTCTCAATGGGGGCACTGTTCAACATATATAGACTGGTTCCTAGTTCTAAGGGATCTACACCGAGATCCTTGCCTTGCACCCGTGGGATTTCCCTTGATTTTCGGGAGAAGATCTTGATTGGTTGAGAGTTTTGTGCCTAGATTTTTGCTTTCCGTTCTCATTCCCTTAATTCTGGGGATGCCCGTTGTCTGTCCAACTGTCCCTATGCCATTCCAGTCGGTTTGTTGTTGGTGTGAAGCTGAGCTCTTATCCTTCAAGCTCTTCTTCTTCTCTGTCTGATCTCTTGACCTGTACTAGAGATTTGAACTTACACTTAGAATTATTTTTGGTATCATCAGTTGTCCCCCAGCCCTTGGCCTAATCTAACTTAGGTAAGGGCTGAGCTAGCTTTATCCGAGCTAGACAAGCACGTGGCTGATCTTAGCTTGCACGTGCATCACGTCTTCTGACGGTTCTTGGCAATCATGTCCTCCTCAATTTTCGCGCACGTTTTAACTCATGTCCCTCAAGCTTTAAATGCTCAAACGGCTACCTGAACCGCCTTTTTGCTGTTCATCTTCTTCCTTCGTTCTTCGATTTCTCCTCCCTTTTGCGATTTCAGATTTCCCTGTGACGGTGTAATTTCTGATTCCCCTCCTGAAGTTAAACCTCCTGTACTTGGATCAAGAGTTCGTAGTGCTTTCTTCCTTCGATTTGGCTCTGGCCTTTTGTTCATTGATCTCTCCTAGCTAGGTACGCCTTCTCGCTTCTTTTCGCCTTTTCTTGGTTTGGATCCCTCGAATTCGAGGTGGTTGTTGCGTTTTTGGGCTTATTGGTTCTTTTACTTTTGGAACCGCGACCTCTGTTTATCTCCCCTTTCCCATTTCATGGACTGGGGTTCCATTGTTAGGGTCCTTAGTGTTGGTAGTTACTGTGCTAACCCCACCGTTATTAGGGAGTGTCTGACCAATGTCCCCCTTCCTTATCGCCTCTACAATCTCCCTTTCTCTTGTCCCCTCATGTCTGCCTCTTCTAGAGCTGCTCGTTCCTCTGTTCTCCTCTAGGTGACAGGTCTGCCGAGGAGGATGTCGAATTAGGGGAGGTGGGTGAGGAGATTGACAACTTCCCCGGCGTTGATGCCCTTAACCCTGAAGCTGAAGTCGGAGAGTTCCCCTCATCATCTGCCTCTATGCCCCCCAAGCCTAACATAGGCAAGGGTAAGGTCAGTGGGGCTGGGCTCTCTGTTGGTTCGTCGAATCTGGGAGCCGCCTTTAGGCAAGCCGAGCTCGTAGGATCTAGCAAGGTTGACCCCTCACTACTTAGGATTTTCAGTGCTCGTTATAGTTTCCTTCCCGGTGTCCAACCTTCATGCCCTGACAGCTTTACCCCCTACGTTGCTGAAGTTCATAAAAATGTCTGCTTCTTTAAGGCTACCTTCGAAAATGGTCTTCGCTTCCCTTTGCACCTTTTCCTCAAGATTGTTCTACAGTACTTTAATGTATGCCACTCTCAGCTTTCTCCTAATTTCTGGGGTGTCTTAGTGGGTTTCATGGTCATCTCCAAGGACCTAAAACTCGGGGTTCCTTCTCTTCCCTTATTTTTGGACTTCTTCAATGTCAAACTGACCTCTTCGGACGGCTTCTTGTACGCCTCAAAGCGAACCAGTGCTAAACAGCTTATTTTCAATACTTCGACCTCCCATAAACATTGGAAAGAATACTTCTTATTTGTTGGGGGCACAAACTGGGAATATGACCCTGCTGATAAGACGGAAACCCTTGGTATCCCTAGGGCTTGGTCTTATCCAGAGAACTTGGGTGAGTCATTTCTTGAATCGATCGGGTTTTGCTCCATGCATCATTGATTTTTGAATTTAGCTCTGCTTTTGCTACTTTCAGGTACCAGACTTGAGCTCAGCAAGGAGGACGAAGAGGCGAAGCTGAGACTGTTGGAGTGTGCTCCGAGAAGATATTCTGAGCTCATCCAATTTTAGGTCTTAGTTGCAAGGGGACTTAGCCTTCCCGAGGTCACGATAGAAGCCCCGTCTCCAATCTCTGTTTGTCAAACCTGACGAAGTACTAGGTGATTTTCTCATTCTTTGGATTTTTAGTATCTTCCTTTCTTCTATCCCTGATCTGATTAATTATCGTGGTTCAGACCTTCCGGGATCTTCCACAATGAAGCTGTCTTCTGAGAAGCTTGAAGCCAAGATTGCTAAGCTGTAGAAAGGTGGAAAGGGCAGCAAGAGAAAGGCCGAAGTCGATGCTGGTGGTATCCCTACCACACGAGCTAAGGCTCAGAAGTTAGGAGGGTCTTCTTCCTCTCCAGCTTCGGCTATTGACAGCCGGGTCTCACCCTCGAGCATCCCACAAAGGGTAGTGGTTTCCTCTTCTTAGCAATCTCACCCTTCTTAAGCCTGATGAGTCAAGCGAAGCTTATCCCACCTCGTCTGAGGTCGAGAGGGCCTGGAGGTTCATTTCTCAGGTTCAATCTGAGACGATTTTGTTCAGCCCCTATGGCAAAATCGTTGAACCATCCCAGGTGAGGCCTGGGGCTGACAAGGGAAAAGGTTTCAAAGCAGAAGGGCAAGAGGATTCCTTTTTCGAGAATGCTGAGCTGGCTGCAGGGACTATGACATATATTCTCTCTGATTCTAATGTGAAGAGGGCTTATTCTATGCCTCTTGAAGAATCCATAGCCTCAGCTCTTCAAGGAGCTGCTACCGTAAGCTCTTGCACTTTCATGCTCCTACTTGGTTTACCGTTGTATCTTTATGCTGATCCTTCTTGCTCTTCCACCTTTTATTTATTTATTTATTTATTTTAGCTGGCTCTTTATGTGAAAAGTTTGCTGAGCAGAATCCGATCCTCTGAGAGTTCTGTCAAAGCTTTGAAGGCCTACGAGGTCAAGGTCAGCGACCTCTCTTTTGAGAATGAGGAACTCAGGGCTTAGGTACAAGGTCTGCAAAATAAGGTGGAATAGCTAGCCTCTGATCTCCATATCTCTAAGTCAGCTAAGTTCAAAGTTGAAGAGAAAGAGAAGAAGGCTCGAGATGAGCTGAGGATTCTATAGGACGAGTTGAAACACAAGACTGAGCTCTAGTCCAAGGCTAATCTGGATGCCTTCGATGCCCGCTATTCTCTCGACACCTTGAAGCAGGATCATGAAGCCATCTGCGAGGTAAATAGGGCCCTTCACAAGGAACTCAAGGAGAAGAACGATACGATTGCTGAGCTGGAGGACGATGCCACCACCCAATGGGCTTCTGGGTGGCTTGGTTTTAAGCGCAAAGCCTCCAAGACCTTTCCTGGCCTGGACTTCAATTTTCCTGTCCCAACTGAAGAGGAATTGGAAGAATCCGGCTCTGATGGCGAGGAAGACTCCTCAACTCTTCCCACTGAAGACACATGCCAGGATGTGCCCGTTCAGCCAGCTATTCCCCAAGTTGCTACCTTCTCCGCTGACCTTGTAAAAGAGGCTCTTGCCAGAGATTAGCAAACAGATGGAGTGGAGGTTCCTAGGACCAACATCCCTGAGAATCCAGCTCTCCCAACTTCTGGGATCTTGCCTACTGAGTTGCCGGACTCTGCCCCTTCTACTGAAGCTGCTTCCACCGATTTGTAGGATCTTCTGACCACTCCTCCTCCAGAGACTTAGGAACTTCAGTTGTAATTTCTTGTTGTTGAAATGTACTTTTTTGCGATTTCTGTTCTTGAAATATACTTCGATTTTTCTGTTTAATATATTTCTTTTAAATTTAAAATCTGCTCAATATACTCCCCTTGAAATAATATATTTCTTTTAAAATCTGCTAGATATACTCTTCTTGCCCCTTGCTTTGAGGGGTGCTGAGCTCTCCTTGAAGCAAAAATTATCGTATTGACAGAGTAGACTGCTTTGAGTTGTTCAGGCAAACGCTGGACATACTTTGCTGTATTGAAAGTACTTGACCATTCCCGAGAATATTTATCGTGACCTTGATGTATCTTTCTCGTCTGACCCTTAACCTAAATCTTCTTCCTTGTAAGCTCCATGTGACTCCCACGTATGGACTCTATGCAAATTTCTCCTCTGACCCTGACAGCTCCCTTTTGCTGAGCTTATTTTTGGAGAACAGTCTTCTCGAGTCTTAAGAGCTTTGAGAACCTTTAGCTTAGGATTTCCCTGTAGGGGACATACTCAGAGGTTGGAATTGACCTTGATCTTAAGAGATCCGACCTGTTTTCCCAAATTGCGTGAGCTACGCTGGATATTAGGTGTCTAGAGAGTATTCAAAGAAAGATTCTTGTTGTTGCATCTATGGCCTTCATCAAGGCTCAAAGTCATGTGTGTGACCTAACAAGGGTGTGATTGCATAAATCACATCTGCTAGCATTGCTGGTGATCCTTGCGGCTGCCTATGCCCTCTGAGCCTCCTTATCAAGGGATTTTGGTTTACTGTTCGAATAGGAGCTATAGCTTATTGTACTGGACTTTCCTTTCCTTGTGTCTCGTCTGAAGGCTAGAGGTCTGTCCGAGTTCTTTGATACTGTCGGTTGTGTTTTTGGTGTCCTCGAGGGAGCATTGGGTGGTTGGTGATCTGGGGGGTGTTTTTCAGAGGTTTGTATGTCCGTTCGAGCTGACCTCTTCCCTGCTAAATGCGAAAAAATATCCTAAGGGTTTTGTGAGGTCCAACCTAGGGTCAGATGTTCTTAGTTTTCTTGCTGGTCATGAGAATGTGGCTGAGGAAGATGATGATGAGTGAACACTACTGTTTGTCCCTTCCCCCTTTTTGTTCTAGACCGCTTCCTCAGTCGTTGTGAACTTCAGTTGTTAGGAGATTCTTCACGTGTTTTTAACGAAATATCCTTTACCACTCCCCTACTTTCCTAATTCATACTTGTCCTTTTAAACTTGGGAAGTCTAAAGGATGGCCAAGGCTTTAAATTTGGCATGGTTCTTGGTCCTTTCAAATCTGGCCAAGGCTTTAAGTTTTGTACCTTCCCTTTCCTGCCTACAATTCTGGTGACTTTCTTGAATCTTTCTCCTTTCTCTGGTTCTTTGTCCGGGGCTTCTAATGGCTGATCTTGCTCCGTCTCTCTTTGAGGACCGTTCTTCTTTCAGAATAGACTGGAAATTCTAGTCTTGTTTCTTGGTTCCTTCTTCTCTGACCTCCTCGGATCTAGAGGGGGTCAAGAAAGGGTTCTTTCAAGAATTGGAATTACCTCTCCGAGTTTCCACTCCAAAAGAACCTTCAAACTATCTTTCTCGGGCTAAGGTCTGTTTCTTTGAGGATGCCTTCGAGATGGGTCTTCGCCTTCCCATCCATCCCTCTGTTGGGTGTATCTTGGCGTATTATGGTCTGCCTCCCTCCCGTTTATCTCCTCAAGGGTGGGCTATGCTCATCAGCTTCTTTCTGTTCTGGCGTCTCTAGGGCAATGACCAGTTTCTCACAACTTTCGAGTTCTTGTACTTTCATTGTCTTAAAGAAGACGATGTTCCTTGCTTTAGTTGTTTCAGATAGAGGTACTTCTCTGAACGTCGGCTGGTGCTTCATATTTCTTCCGCATCCCAAGGGTGGCTCAGCCATTTTTTCTTTGCTTCCTGGGATTCTTGGAGGTCTGTTGAGGACCGCCGACAAGAGAATAGGGTTCCACGTTCTTGGAAAAAAATTGATCACATAGGCAAGGGGCTTAATAGCTTTCTTGATCATTCTCTTTTTCCAATGTTCTGTTCTGACCTTTGTTTTATTGTGCAGTTGCGTCTGACCCAGATTTGTCAGAGGCCATTAGGATTGAGCAAGTGAAGCAATTTGCCCCTATGTCCTTCTCAGAATTGATGACGTCTGATAATCTTTTCTTGTTCAGCGCAGTGGTAGCATCTATTGATTTCCACTTCGAAAGTAGCTCGCCAGATCTTTCTCCCTTTGAGCCCGAGGAGGATAAGGAGGTGGGACCGTCTTCCAAAAGGTGCAAGTTGTGCGAGTCTCCTTCATCTCCTGATTCCTCTCTTAGCGCGATTTTTCTTTCTTCTGCTAGGGCCAAACTTCTCAATACACTTTCAAAGGCGGAGAAGGAGAGGGAGGAATTGAGGGAAGAGAATGCCCGTCTGAAGAAGGAAGTGGTTGAATTGAAGAAGAGCTTAGGGGAGAACTAGCAGTTCTGTTTGGGAGCTTCAGATGCCTTCTTTGAGCAGCTTTATTTTTGCTAGTTATCTTAGCCTTTTGATGTAATCTGAACAACTTTTCCTTCTTTGCTGTTGGACTATTGGATATTTCATGGTATAATCTACCTTTTTTATGGTCCATTTTGAGTGGCTAAGCTCTTTCTCCCTAGTTCATGGTTAACTACCGAGTTTTTCTCTGTATTTCATCGTGAATAGTTCAGGGAGCTCTTTGCTATTTATAAACTGGGGAGTTTATCGTGGACTTCTGGGCTTTTTATGAGCTATGGAGCCCCTTTTTTAACTTATAAATGAGAGTTTATCATGAGCTACTGGGCTCTTTCTGAGCTATGGAGCTCTTCTATTTTTTATAAATGAGAGTTTATCACGAGCTACTAGGTTCTTTCTAAGCTATGGAGCTCTTTTTTAACTTATAAATGAGAGTTTATCATGAGCTATTGGGCTCTTTCTGAGCTATTGAGCTCTTTTTTAACTTATAAACGAGAGTTTATCATGAGTTACTGGGCTCTTTCTGAGCTATGAAACTTTTTTTAACTTATAAACGAGAGTTTATCATGAGTTATTGGGCTCTTTCTGAGCTATAAAACTCTTTTTTAACTTATAAACGAGAGTTTATCATGAGCTATTGGGCTCTTTTTGAGCTATAGAGCTCTTTTTTAACTTATAAACCAGAGTTTATCATGAGCTACTGGGCTCTTTCTGAGCTATGGAGCTCTTTTATTTTTTATAAATGAAAGTTTATCACGAGCTATCGGGCTCTTTCTAAGCTATGGAGCTCTTCTTGTGAACTGATAAGCTTAAGAGCTCATCGTGAGCTGTATAACTCATCTTCTAGTTCTTTGGCTACTTCAGGGAATCATGCTTGTCTCATACTTATCTAAATCAAGAAGTTGTCACTTTATTAGAAATGATTCTATTACAAGGAGTACTTACTGAAAAAACTTTATGAGATGCTCTGCGTTCCAGGAATGAGGTAGAATTTTTCCTCCTTCGGTCTGTAACTCATAGTTTCCAGGTCTTATCATCCCGGATACAATAAAGGGAACCTCCCAATTTGAACCTAGCTTCCCATGGGAGTGGTCCCTTCTGGCAAGTAAGAATTTCCTAAGCACCAAATCTCCCACTATAAAACTTCTGTGCTTAACTCTTTTGTTGTAATACCTTGCGATCTTCCTCTGGTAATCCTGAATGCAGTGCAAAGCCCTGTCCCTCCTTTCGTCCAAGAGATCAAGGTTCAGTAAGAGTGACTCATCATTGCACTCCGGATCAGAAAGCTCGGCCCTTAGGGATGGGATCCCGATTTCTACTGGGGACACCGCTTCCATTCCATAAGCTAAAGCGAACGGTATTTCCTGGGTTGCTGACCTCACAGTCGTTCTAACACCTCTGAAATATGTTCCACCCATTTCCCTTTCAGGGCTTCAAGCTTGGTTTTGAACGCAGCTTTGATGGTCCTGATGGTTACCTCTGCTTGCCCATTGGATTGTGGATGAGCTGGGGCTGAAAAATAATTTTTTATTCCCAGCTCAGCGTAGAATCTTCTGAACTTAGGGTTGTCGAATTGTTTCCCATTGTGGGAGACTATTGCCCTGGGGATTTCGAATCTATAGATTATGGACTTCCATGTGAAGTTCTGGACTTTCTGCTCCGTGATCGTAGCCAAAGGTTCCACCTCTGCCCATTTAGTGAAGTAGTCCACCCCAACAATGGCGAATTTGCATTGTCCCACATCAATCGGAAGGGGCCCGAGTATGTCCAAACTCCACTGTTGAAAGGGCCAAGGACTAACTACCGAGGTCAGGAGCTCTGGTGGTCGATGGGGAAGATTGGCGTTCATTTGGCAGACTGTGCATTTCCTGACTAACTCCGTGGCATTCTTGAGCATTGTGGGCCAATAGTATCCCTGCCTTAGTGCTTTTCCTGAGAGGGCCCGTGCTCCAATGTAGTTGCTGCAAACTCCTTCATGGATTTCTCTGAGTATGTAATTGACATCTTCATCCCCCACACATTTAAGGAGGGGTGATAAAAAACCACGCTTGTAAAGGTTTCCCTGCAAAATAGAGAACCTGGTTGATCTAGTTCTTAGCTTTGCTGCTTCTTTGAGGTCCTCTGGCAAGATTCCATTCTGGAGGTACCCCAGAATGGGGTCCATCCAGCTTGGTGAGGATTGCACAGAGAATATTTCTTCATTTTCAAGGTCAACGGAAGGTTTTGCTAGATGCTCTACTAGAACTAATCTCTCCAAACTTTCCTGCGAGGCGGTAGCAAGCCTTGCCAAAGAGTCTTCTCTTGAGTTCTTAGACCTGGGAACGTGCTTGATTTTAACTTGTACAAATTTCTTGATCAATTTCTGTACCTTCTTGAGGTAAAAGATCATCTTCTCTCCTCTAGCTTCATAAGACTCCTCTATTTGCCTTACCACAAGCTGTGAATCACTGCGTATCTCTAGTTGTTCTGCCTCCATCGAGCGAACCAAGGTGAGCCCTGTAATGACAGCCTCATATTCAGCCTCATTGTTTGAGGCTTTAAACCCAAATCTAAGGGCGTATTCGACGTCCACTCCATCTGGTGAGGTCAAGATTAGGCTCGCTCCGCTTCCTTGGGCGTTGGCTGTACCATCTACCGAGAGTTTCCATATTGGGAGGTTAGGTACTAGTTGTGTGGTCTCCCTAGGTGTTCCTGTTATAAATTCTGCGATGAAATTTGCTAGGATCTGACCTTTTACAGTAGTTTTTGGTTTATACCTGATGTCAAATTCGCTGAGCTCAATGGCCCACTTTACTAATCTCCCAGAGGATTTAGGCTTATATAATACCTGTTTCATCGGCTGGTCTGTCGGAACTTCTATGGTATGGGCCTGGAAGTATGGTCTGAGCCTTTTGGCCGTGGTGACCAAGGCTAAAATAAGCTTCTCCATCTTTGGGTATCTCTCCTCTGCACCCCTCAGAGCTCTACTACAGTAATATACTGATTGTTGAGCTCTATCTCTCTCTCTTACAAGCGCCGCACTGGTGGAGAAATCGGAGACAGCCAAATATAGGGTGAGCACTTCTCCTTCCACGGGACTAACCAGAATAGGGGAGGAGCTGAGATAAACCTTCAAATTCTTAAATGCCTCCTCACATTGGGCATCTCATTCAAAAGCTTTCTTCAGTACTCGAAAGAAAGGTTGACATTTGTCATTTGATCGAGATACGAAACGGCTCAGGGCAGCTATTCTTCCTGTCAGTCGCTGAATTTCTCTCGTGTTTGAGGGTGGTTACATGTCTAGCATTGCCTTTACTTTGTCAGGAATAGATCTGCCTTCATCTGAGGTGGCCATCTCAAGAACTACTCATTCTGCACCTCATGCAAGACTTGTGATATAGAGGTAAGGGGGGTGAGCTGTTGAGGTGGGTACCTCTGCTGCAGCTCTGGCTGTGGGGGCCCTAGACAATCTCTCACATTGCCTCTCCTCTTTGGGGAATGGTCTCGCTCTTTTTCTTTCTTGAGACTCCTTTCCCTTTTTTTTTTCTTCCTTCCCCCTTTCTTTCCGCGATGAAGAATTTCCCATCTTTGAGAGGAGTGCTTCTTCACCATTTATATACTTCTCTGCTTTAGCCAACACATCAGCCATACTCGCCTGGGGATTCTTTGATATGGAAAACATCAGATCTTTTGACTGTAACCCGAGTCCTGCAATAAAGGCGGTAATGGCAAACTTTTCATCTGGGACGTCCACCTTTAAAGATTATGAGTTGAACCTCAGGACATATGAACTGAGGTTCTCGTCTGGTCCCCGCTTTACATTTAGAAGATGGTAACTCGACTTTTTGTATATCCAAGATCCTATGAAGTGGGATACGAAAGAGATCAAGAGCTATTTAAAAGAAGAGATCGAAGCTGGGGAAGTCTGTTGAACCATGCTAAGGCTGATCCTTTAAGAGTGACGAAAATGGCTCTACACCGCACGGGATCCTGATACCTATGCAGCTCCATTTGATTTTTGTAAGTGTTGAGATGGTCCATGGGGTCGTTGGTCCCATCAAAGGCCTCAATATGAGGCAACCTAAATTTTGGAGGGAGGGAAAAATGTAGCATCCCTGTAGTGAATGGTGATTCTGTCTGCTACACCAGGGCATCCATCGAGACGGGAGCCTTGCTCCTAACAGCCTCCTTTATGTGGCTGAGCTCTTGCTTGATGTCCTTGAAGCGTTGTTCCCAATACTGTTTTCTTCTTTCCTGCTGGTAGGGGATAAATCACTCCTGCCCCTTCCATCGTTCTAGCTCTGTACCTCTTCGTTGTAGCCATTCCTGAGCGGCAACTGTGGATCTCTCCCCATGGTCTGGCTATTTTCTCCTCCTTCGTTGACCTCCCTAAGGGGGTCGAGGTGGCACTATTCCCTATGAGGAAGATTACTCAGGCCTTCTTAGGCTGCTCGTGCCTCCTGTGGGCATTTCAAGAGTTTCAGTAACTCCTCGTTTTGTTGTAGCAGGCGCTGATTGACAAGACGAAGGACATCCAACTCGCTATTTGTTGGGGGATCTTCTGTAAAGGGATTAGTTTCTGGATTATTCTCGACTTGTCTGCCGTTGGTGGCCTCCTATTGATCCTGCATGCGTGGTGGATTGGTTTGACTTCAGCTCATGTTACGGGTTGAGATAATCAGCCACTGAAAGATCAGCGTATTTGTAAAATGAGAACAGTCGTACCAACAGACGGCGGCAAACTGATGGTACAATTTTAGGCAGATGAGCAAAGTCAACGAACGTAATATTAAGGTGAGATCAGAGCTGCATGGCTCGTGGAATCGTTTATGAGGGTGTGGGCTGGTTTTTATATAGAGGTAGTGATACCGTAGAAATATAGTGATTCACCAGCTATAGAGCTTGGCTAGTCCACTCTTTAATGGAGACTCTTGCTCCCCTTTTTTTTACTGATAACTTGAATTACAGAATAATATTTTTGGCCTCTCAGGTCCCCCCTCTCAATGGGGGCACTGTTCAGCATATATAAACTGGTTCTTAGTTCTAAGGGATCTACACCGAGATCCTTGCCTTACACCCGTGAGATTTTCCTTGATTTTCGGGAGAAGATTTTGGTTGGTTGAGAGTTTTGTGCCTAGATTCTTGCTTTCCGTTCTCATTCCCTTAATTCTGGGGTTGCTCGTTGTTTGTCCAGCTGTCCCTATGCCATTCCAGTCGGTTTGTTGTTGGTGTGAAGCTGAGCTCTTACCCTTCAAGCTCTTCTTCTTCTCTGTCTAATCTCCTGACCTGTACTAGAGATCTGAGCTTACACTTAGAATTATTTTTGGTATCATCATATATAGATAAATATATGTATCTTTTTATCATACTTATATGTATGCATCTCATTTCATCAGCAAAAACATAACGGACAATATGAACAACAATAACACATGTTACAGATGTAGGGGCCCTCGATGCGATTTGCATGTTTAAAAGATAAGAAGTCAATATATTCACTGATCCTAAAGATTTGACGAACCACCAACCAATTAAGTCAAAAGCATTCTTTTCACTATCATCCACAGCTGAGTAATACTTGGAACGATAGAGGTTGCGTATCATTCCTGGCGGCAGGGTTGCTCAAGATAATTTGGGCCTAAAGCAGGCACTTTTAAATGAGGTCTTCTATGTTTAGCACTAATATTTTTTATTTAAAATTAAATTTTCTTGCTTTTTGAGTTGTAAAAGTATTAATTAAGGTTTTATATTCAAGTTTTGCTATCATATCTTTTTCAATTGATAGTATCGCCAATTTAGTTCATCTTTCTTGCGACATAGTCGATCTTAAGTAAGATTTTATTAATTTTAATTTTGAAAATTTTTTTCCTGCAGAAGCAACTGTTATATGAATTATTAATAATATTCTATAAGCAATGCATGCATTTGGAAAATAATCTAACTTTTTTATATAATTTAGTATCTCAATTGGAGTATTTTTTTATTTTTGTAAAATTTTTTTAAAAATATTTTGTTCTAAAAATAAATCTAAGCCATCAATATCGAAAAAAAATTTGTGTTTTCAGAAACATTTGAAATCGAAACAATATTGTTTTAAACTATCATTGGTCAATGATTTTAATTTTTTTAAGTTAAATAAAAAATCAAAAATATTTTCGTACTTTAATAATTGTTCAAATCTATTTTTTAGTGAAAAAATAGTTTGATCTATTATATATGTAAAATAATCAATTTTAAAAGATTCTTCAATAGATTGTGTTACCTCATCATCAACTTTTTCATCAAATTATTTTTTTCTACGAACTCTATGTTTTTCACGAAATATAGGTTCTATACTCATTTCACATGTAATCTCTTTAGATAAAATCATAGCATTTGTAAATCCATTTTCCCTATATTTTTCAAAAAAAAAAAATTGAGTCCTTTTAATTGATCTATAGCAATATCAATATGCATGTCTTTTGATTATAAATATTTACTAACTAAGTTGGCGGAAAATAAACTATCATACCAAATTGTCTTACCCAATAAGAATTCAAAATTCTCAATCTCATATGTTGCTAAACAATGAGCTTCACTCCTTGTTTTAGGATCTTTATTAGTTTCTGCTAATTTCTTTAATGCACCTTGATGTTTTACTTTCATATTAGACCCATTATCACATTCTTGTCCTCGTATATCATTAATATCTAGTTCAAGATTACTTATTACATCTATAAGTTTATCAAATAAACTTTTTCCACTCGTATCATCTACTTTAATAAACTCTAAAAAACATTCTTATATTTTTATTAGACTTATTGTAATATCTACGCATCGTAATACGAGAGACATTTGCTCTTAATGACTTGCATCGGGAGTACAATCAAGTATGATTGAATAATATTTTGCTTCTTATTTTTTTTTTTTAATAATATTGCTTCTTACTTTATTTCCTAACAAACTTATCAATTCATTTTGTCTGTTATGTCCAAGATAATGGTTATGAATTATATATTGTTGAATACGACGAACGTGTTCTTGCATTATCGGATCAAATTTCGCAATCATTTCAATTAAACTTAAAAATTGCCATTATTTTCTTGATATATCTTCTCATTTTTTTTTTTGAAAAGCTAAATTATTTTTACCAAGATTCTTTACAACGACAATAATTCTTACTAATATATTTTGCCGATATTCTTTCACTCTATTAATTTGTTCCTGGATACTTTTATCAATTATTTTATTTAGTTGCAATCTTGTTTCTAATCTAATCCAAGTATTCATATTAGTTATATGCTCATTAGTTATTTTATGATTTTTAAGCTTAACATAATATTTCTCCAATCTTTTGTTCCTTCATTAGCTAGTTTACTTGTAGAATAATTCATATTGAATAACTTGTAGCAAAAATAAAATACTTTATCCAAATCTTTTGAATATACTATCCATCTTCCATCAAGTGTTTCCCAATTTGTTAATTTGTGAATATAATGTGTAGTGAAAAAATGTCTAAAGTGTTTATCCCTAGGAAAATCTAAATTATTATATCTAATTGGACTATTTTCTACTAATAAATCTCTTAATTTGATGTCAATATTTTTTCATTGACTTTGATCATAAATATTTATATGACTGTAATCACTTGTTTCATTAAGATTTTGATTATCTTCTATTTCATTATATTTTATTTCACTATTTTCTTTTTTAATATTTTCTATTTCATTATCATCTATTTTATTATCTTTTATTTCAATATTTTCTACTTCAATATTTTTTATTTCATTTTCTTCTATTTCATTATCTTTTATTTCAATATTTTCCATTTAAATATTTTTTTATTTTATTCTCTTCTATTTCATTATCTACTCATTCATTTTCAAAATTTTCATCTAAATTTTTTGTTACATTATTTTTGTTACTAGTAACAAATTTATCAAGAGATTCTTTTTGAGATTCTATTAGTTGATGTATTTTTTTTTGTTTTTTAATTTTTTGTATCCACTTGGTTGTCTTTTAGGTGTAATATTATTAATATATTATAACTATATAACAACCAACCAAACAAACACAAACAAACACAATATATAGTATAGCTAAAAATATATAATAAAAAAATTTTAAATTATGAAACAATAAAATCTGGCTTGAATGATCTCAAATGTTGGCTTGAATGATCTCAAATGATCTCCGCTGTAGCACTTGACTTGGCAAAAAAAAAAATGATATGACTTGAATAAAAAAAATGATATGTGAGTTCTTCTCAAGTTTTGAGAGTAGAGAGCACTTTGAGAAAGAGAGAGGGAAGAAGAAGAATTTATTTGTTGTGTTGTTGGTTTGGTTGAGAGCACTGTGACGAGAGAGAGATGACATTTCAGTTTGGTTGCATGAATTTTTTGTTTATTTTTTGGCTTTTTTGGTTTGGTTGGTTAACTTGGTTTACCGAGAGAGAGAGAGAGATTTGGTTGGTTAGTTTACTGAGACATATATATATATATATATTAGGTTGGTTGGTTGGTTGGTTTAGAGAGAGAGTGTGTGTGTAAAAAAAGATATGATTTGATGTTTTAATTTTTTTGTCGGCTTGACATGACCTTTTAATTTTTTTTATATTGTTAATTTTTTTAGATATTTAATGTTTGGATTGAATTATGAGCCTAAAATAGTTGATTGAGCTTATATTTTTATGAGGTTTTTTTTATATGAGTTATTTATAATATTTAAAAATTTGGGACCTTCCTTTGAAATAAAGTCTAAAACTCATACTTTTTTACACCAGCTGTTGGGCTGGCCTTGCCTAGCGGGGTGAGGCTTTGGAGGGATTAGCTTGAATGTGAAGGGTGCATGTGTTAAATGTTAGAGTGTACGATTTGAGTGTATCGAGAGGATCGGACAGAATAGGGTAGTGGATAGGATCAAACCAATTAGGGCTTGTTTGGTATGTGGGTTTGGGAACATGGGGTGGGTAGTAAACCCCCTTAAACCCATGTTTGACAAGTATGAAGTATGAATATGATTTCAAACTTGGCCTGGTTATGAAACTCTCATACTTGGGTTTCATAATACCCAAGGAGGTGGTGGGTTTTATATGTGGGTTTGGGGGTTTAACATACAAATGACATTTATACCCATATATATCCTATATACCTCATATATACAAATTGGTAAAGGGGTAAAATAGTCATTTATATATAAATATATTATCATAATAATCATATATCCCTGTGCATATCAAACTTGAGTATGTATAATATTGAATGTTGAATCCCATATTTGAGTCAAACTCGAGTTTGGACAATCCAATCCAAACCCCTCCTAAAAAATATATCAAACAAGCCCTTAGAGTGTGTTTGGGTAGTGGGATAAAGGAGGTTAACACCCATAAGGATAGGTAAATAAGGTAGTGGGGCCCATTTATTCCTTGTTTGGGAAGATTTTTTGAGATGGGATAACAAACCCGGGTCAAACCTTGACCCGGTTGCTATAGAGGCTCATATCCCACCTACATGGGTTATAATTAACCCACCCCTCTCATGGGTTACAAACCTAGTCAATGGGTTAACCCTCCAAAGACTTATTTGCCCCTTAAGTTTGTAATAGATATATAATACTCAAATCCCTTAAATTTAAAATATTATAGGCAGACAAAAAATATTTCAATTAATGATAGAATATCAAATATTTAAAATTTTACAATCAAAATTCATATTCTATTATATTATTTATTAAAAT
>CM042192.1:11056008-11123818 GCA_023539305.1 Ilex asprella | reverse complement strand
ACCACCACCACCACCACCATCACCATCGCTATCCTACCATTACTGCTACTGCACCCTACCACCACCACCACTGTTGCGACCCCACGTCACCCCCACCACCGATTGCTACCATTGTCGCCTACCACCACGACCCACCTTCATTGTCATATCACTCTTATATTTATTACCACTATCACCATCATCCCACTACTACCGTTAGCACCCACCACCACCTACTACCACGACCCACCACCTGTCGTCGCTCAACATCATTGCCAACCACTCTCACCCATCCCCCACACCTACCACCACCAACCACCCCTACCTGTCATCGTCCACCACCAGCGTCGTCACTCACGACTGTCATTATCATCATCGTCACCCAAAACTCACCACCATCATCACCTTGCCACCCACGACTGCCACTATCACCGCTCACCCTTATTACAACCGATGCTTAAATTCCTTTCTCTTTTCACTATGTTAGTAATTTGATTTTGGGTGTAAATACAAATATGTTTATTATTTGGGGTGACTTTTTAAAAGTGCTTCTAGTACTTATGACTTCTCATATAAGCACTTTAAAAACAAATAAAGTAGTGTTTGGAACAACTTATTTTAATTACTTCCAAATAAGTCAAAAGTAAAAGTAAAAAAAATAATTTCTATTTCTTTAAAATCACTTCTCCATAAAACGCTTCACCAATACCATCACCGTCACCACTCCACCACCACCACCGATTGTTACCACTGTTGCCCACCACTACTGTTGTCCATCGCTATCACCCACTACCACAACCTATCACCCCTTATCGTCGTCCACTATTATCGCCACCCATTGTCTCCCACCCCCACCACACCTACTACCACCACTCCTCATCACCTACCGTCGTCGCAACCTACTGTCACCCACCTCCATCACACTTACCACTACCACCGTCGCCCACCATCACCATCGTCACTGCCACCACCATTGTTGTCGTCCTACAACCAAAACTGCTAATCAACCACCATCATCGTCGCCCATGATCACCCACTACCACAACCCATCACTGTTGCCACAAATTGTCATCCATCCCCACCACACCTACCACCAGCACCTGTCATCGCCCACTACTGCTGTCACCCACTATCACCTACTCCCACCACACCTACCACCACCACTGTTGTCCACAAACACCTGTCGTCGCCCACCACCAATCACACCCACCCACCATCACCATCATCACCGTTCACCACCACCATTACCATCGTTGTTGCCCCACCACCACCACTACCAACCAACCACCATAATTGTCGCCTACCACCACCCACACCCATCACCACCACCACCATCAGCACCACCACCGCTGTCACCCATGGTTGTCACTACCACCATCATCACCAAAAATTCACCACCACCACCACCATCATTGTTACCACCCACGATTGTCACCACCACCACGGTTGCCGCCACCCACCACAATCATCATCGTCTCCCACCACCACTGCTCACGGCAGCTGGTGCTTAAATTTTTTTCTCTCACATCTATGTTTGTGATTTGATTTTGGGTATAAATACAAATATGTTTATAATTGATAATTTTTTTATTACTCCGTGTCTTTAGAGACAAGCAATAATTAGTAGAAAAACAAAACAAAACTTCTTTTTTTTTCCTCTTCTTCAACTCTTCCACCGGGGGCCACCACCAACCACTACGTATAAAATAAGTCATCCATTAATATATAATGAGGTAGTTATGTTGAGAAAAATTGAGAGAACATGTATAATTGAGGGATGTCTTTTTTTTTTGGTCAGATCATCCGGTATTTGAAAGCCACTTTGGGCTTCGACTAATCTGGATTCGAGCCGGGTAGGACCACAAGGGCGGCAAAGCTCTCCTTACCGAGTGCAGCTGCATTCTCAAGACTCGAACTCGAGACCTTGATTATAATTGAGGGATGTCTAACCCTTGAAGCAACACTCATTTAATTTGGCCTTTTCAAGCCACTCATTCAAATTGAAACAGAGAAAAGTTCAATAAACAACACCAATGCTAGAGTGCATAAGATCAGTGGGGGGTGGGGTCTTTGCCTTAATGGTCCTCCCCCAGACCACCTACCACACTTCGGCTTTTCCAATGCTTGAGGTCCACTCCCATATTTTTGACAGCAAAAAGTGCTTGCATAAAGAATTAGGAGTCATTTTCAGACTCAATGTAAAGGTAATAGGAATTGGAATAGCCCATCTTCATAAAGTGCATCTTTATTATTATGTCTTCAGCTTCAAGGTTGATGGTCTACATGTCCTTTGTCTCCCTTAAAGTAACTCCACTCCTTTAATCTCACTAAAAAAACCAGAAAAAAATAAATAGCGAGTTGGATTGAGATTCCCTTTAACATTTTTGCCTTCAATTTATTTAGCGATAGATCATCAGATGTAATTGGGAATTCACTTATAAATAGTGGCTCTTACATGAAATTAAGGATAGGGGACTTTTATCTGATGGATGAGTTTTGATAAAAATAGTTAGGATTAATAAGATAACTTGGACATCCTAACTCTTCAAATATTTCCAGTTATGGTTTATTTGAGCTCTTTACTTGAACTCTTGTTGCATCAGACTCTCAGATGGGAATTCCTATTCTGACTATAATTGCGATTGCTAAGCGGAATTTTCAGTCATCTATCCTTACTCTTTCCCTTGCGACTGAAGTGTCCCATAAGCTATAAGGGAGAGTTATGTGTAACAACTCCATAAGCAGCAATTGAACTGAACGTTCCAAGTACATCTAGCAAGAATCGAACCTACGAATTTGCCCACTTGGGCACCTTAACCATTCAGCTACGGATACAAAGAGACTCAGCCAGTGAACTAAGTTTTGGTATTCCTTGTCTAAACATGCCTACTTAGCTAGGACCTCTAGTTGAAAAAGGCCCGAATTAAATTTATTGATGAATTGAATTTTGATCCGAATTTAATCTAAATCTAAGTCCGTTTAACTAGATATAGATTGATTTTTTTTTTCACAAATGATTTGAATCCAAATCTGTCATATATGGTTCATGGATTCATAGTGAATATACCAATATTCAATTAAAATTATATATAAATATACGACCAAATTAAGTAATTATGCGATGAAATTGAATGAAATTTTAAATAATTTGTTATACATAGCTCTATTTAAGTTACGTGGATGATTTTCTCTATTAACTGGATTTGACTATTGATTGTGTAAATGGAATCTGTTGGATAATCAAATCGAATTCATATCAAAGTTTCGAATCGGATTTGGGTTCATACTAAAGTGAAATTAAATCCATCAATATACCTACCAAGGCACCAGTGGTCCACTTCTCAGGGTTCCAATGGTGAAGTAAATTCAACAAGAATTGAAGTTGGATATAGGACCCGCATTTTTGTTCTCTCCCCATTTTCATCAATCACGTGAACCCTTGATTTCAAAAAGGCAAAGTCTTCACAAAATAAATAGTACCATTAGACCAAAATCCCGTTAACTGGAAACCACACTAGAAATATGTACATTTTAAACAATTTGAGTTTATTTTTTGTACATTCTCTTCATAAGGTTTTTCTATAGTTTTTGTTTGCGGAATCCCTCTTTAAATCCGTTTAAAATTGAATATCATATATGAGAATTCGATTATACCTAACTAAACAAATCAGTCAAAAATTCTCCTAGTTTCATTTATTTATGTAGTTATGTACATTAAATTTGAATTAATCGAATCGGCTATTAATCTATCCCAATAGTCACATAATATAATAAAGTCAGATTTAAATTTGAATAATCAATTAAAATTATAATTAAATTTGACTTTTCCACAGGCTGAGGTGATCCCCACTCTGGTCGACATGTTAATGGTAGGTGAGAGCTACTAACTAACTTATATGTGGCTAGCACCTCAACCCTCTTGGCAGAGCAAACAGAATCGCAAAATATTATGCTATCGAAAAATAAAAATTTTATATCATAACAAAAAAATTTTAAAAATGTTTAAAAAGAGAGTAAGTTTTATTCCAAAAAATAATAATTTTTATCTAAAGAATAAGTGCACCCCAAAAATTAATAAACTTCACTCAAACAATGATATAGATGCAAATAATAATAATAATAATAATAAATAGTACGATTTTCGGTACCATAGTCAAATCAGATTAGATTATGGCAACAAACCAACTGCTCATTCAAAAAATATAGGTTTATGCCTTTTCACAAAATAAATTTGTATACATGTATTTGGTTAGTATTAAAAACTTGTAAGAAATTTTTTAAAAAAAATTATTCTATTGTTTGAAAGAAGAAAAAGTTATAAGAAAAAAATTTCAATTATTCAAATTACTTTTAATTATATTAAATTTGTTTAAAGAAAAAAATATTTGTTTAATACTTAAAAGTTGAACAAATTTTAAAAAGTGGTGCCAAACCTATCTCTAGGATAAGGATAGGCTCGAAGCCAAATTCTTTGGCCAGATTATATGGTTACACTAACTCATACTAAGCTTTTTAAAATTAAAAACCACCCAAATATTTTATGAAAAGTAAGAGTAAAATGAGAATTTAGATTATAGATCACAACTTTCTTATTTTTTTTTATATTTTTTGAAAAAAAAAAATTGTTTAGTTATCAAAAAATTCAATTATGAAAGAAAATTATTTTTCTACCATATTTTATTTCATGCTGATGATACCTCAAATAAGTCATAAATATGAGCTTAGAAAAGGAGGTCAGCTCAGGAAGCCAGTCAAGACAAGGAGAGCACAGAGGACCAGAATTAGGGTGCCCACATGCTAAATTATAATAAAACTGGTAAGGAAACAGCTGAATAACCACGAGAATTGAGCCAAAACCAGAAACTCTCAACCAACCAAGATCCCCTCTTAAAATCAAGGCAGGTCTAGAGAATACGGGGCCATAATCCCGAGATAAAATCCACGGAATTAGCCCCATAAATATGCGAAAACTCCTCCATTGGGGGAGGAGGGGGAAGGATCCCATGAATGTAGGAAATACCCAAATTAGAGGTAAGCAAGAGGCCATATAAGGAGGAGGATACAACAACCCAGAAAAAGGACAATAAAAAAAAAAAGAACCCTATTTGTATCAAAAACATCTTGTAAAAATATTCTTGAGAGGAATATAGATCCGAGGAGCAAGAGCTTCCATTGAAGAGTGGACTAGCCGAGCTCCTCAGCCGGTGAACAACTATATTTCTTCTATGTAGCTATCTCCATGGTCAAATCAGCCCTCACCTTCATAAACCATACTGCTCTGATCTCTCCTTAATACTAGATTCGTTGACTTTGCTTATCCACAAAAAATTATACCATCAGTTTGGCGCCGTCTGTGAGAACGACTGTTCTCGTTTTACAAAGACGCTGATCCATCAGTGACTGACGGTTTCAATCCGCAATATGAGCCAACGTCAAACCAATCCACCGCGCATGCAATTCCAACGAGAAGCCACAAATGGCAGATAAGCCGAGAATGATCCAGAGACTAATCCCCCCATAAGGGATCCCTCTACGAATAACGAGTTGAACGTCCTCCATCTTGTCAATCAACGTTTGCGACAATAAAACGAGGAGCTATTGAAACTCTTAAAATGCCCACAAGAGGCACGACCAACCCAAGAAGACCCGAATAATCTCCCTTGCAGAGAACAACACCACCTCAACCCCCTCAGAGAGGTCAACAAAGGAGGAGAAAATAGCCAGTCCATGGGGAGGGATCCACAACTACCCCCTAGGATTGGCCACAACGAAGAAGTCAGAACAATGGGGGGGGAAGGAGTGATTTCCTCCCCTATCAGCAGGAAAGAAGAGAACAGTACTGGGAACAACGGAGGTGCTACACTTTCCCCTCCCCCCAAAGTTCAGGTCGCCTCAGATTGAGGCCTTTGACGGGACCAAAGACCCTATAGATCACCTCAACACCTACAAAAATTAAATGAAGTTGCACGGGTATCAGGATCCTGTGCGGTGTAGAGCCTTTGTCATTATTCTTAAAAGATCAGCCTTAACATGGTTTAACAGGCTTCCCTTGGCTTCAATTTCTTCCTTCAAAGAGCTCTCAATCTCTTTCGTACCCCACTTCATAGGAGTTTGGATATATAGGAAGCCAAGTTACTATCTATTGAATGTAAAACAGGCACCAGACGAGAACCTCAGATCATACGTTCAGTGGTTCAATTCAGAATCTTTAAAAGTAGATGTCCTCGACGAAAAGTTCGTCATTACTGCCTTCATTGCAGGGCTCCAGGTTCAATCGAAGAATCTGATATTTTTCATATCAAAGAATCCTCAAACAACTATGACTGAAGTATTGAATAAAGCAGAGAAGTATAAAAATGGTGAATAAGCACTCCTCTCTAAGATAGGAAGTTCTTCATCATGTAAAGAGGGGGAAGGAAGAAAAGAAGAAGGGAAGAAGTCCCAAGAAATAAAAAGAGTGAGATAGATCTCCAAGAAGAGACAGAGATCGTTCCCCAAAGAGGAGAGACAATGTTAGAGATTGTCTGGGGCCCCTACAGCCAGAGCTGCAACCAAGGTACCCACCTCGACAGCTAACCCCTCTCACCGCTTTTATATAGTAAGTCATGTATGGGTGCAAAATGAGAAGTTCCTGAGATGGTCACCTCGGATGAAGGCAGATCCGGCGAAGAGAGATCCCACAAAGTACTGTGATTACCATAGAGATCATGGTCATCACACGGATGACTGCATTCAATTGAAGAAGGAAATTGAATTTCTGATCCAGCGGTGACAATTGCGTCGCTTTGTGGCCCAGGACAATCAAAACCGAGCTCTTCCACCTCCACCACCTCAGCAACAGGCTCCTGCGCAACATCAACGACCCATGGGGGAGATTAGAGTGATATCAGGAGGATTTGTAAGGGGGAGGAGAATCCAGTGCAGCCAAAAAGGCTTATTTACGCAGAATCCGAGCTGATGAGTTGCTAGAGGTGTGCACCACGGTTAGACACTACTATAACTTTTTCAGACTCGAATTTGGAGGGCTGCCATCATCCCCACGATGATCCGTTGGTAGTAAGGGCTATCATGGCCAACAGAAAAGTGCATTGTGTCCTGGTAGACAACGGGAGCTCGACAGACGTCATCTTTGCCTCTACTTTTAACAAAATGGGTATAGGAAGAGAAAAGTTAGAGCCAATAAGTACCCATCTATTGGGATTCTTGGGAGAGAGGGTGTTGCCCCTAGGATCCATTCAGCTCATACTCACTATAGGGGACCCTCCCTGCCAGGCCACCACAACTGTAAGATTCCTAGTAGTTGATGCTCCTTCGACATACAATATGCTATTGGGGAGACCTTCCCTCAACGCAATGAAGGCCATCCCTTCGGCATATCAACTTGTCATGAAGTTCCTGACATAAAATGAAATTGGAATAGTCAGAGGAGACCAGTGTGTAGTTAAAGAGTGTTACATGGCCTCTATGAAGCAGAAAGAGGTGAAAAACATCCAATTGGACGAGCTCGACATGAAGGATGAGCTGGAAACTAGACCAACTCCACCAGAAGAGCTGGAACCCGTTTAGCTCGATGATGAATCAGAACATCTTGTCTACGTCGGGTCCAAACTAAGCAAGGAGATTAAAGACCTTCTCATCCAATTCCTGAAAGAGAATGTTGAAGTGTTCGCATGGAAGCAAGATGACATAGAAGGCATTGATCCCTCAGTTATCGCTCACAAGTTAAGCATAAATCCTGCCTGCAAGCCCATCAAACAAAAACGAAGAAGCTTCGCCCCAGAACGCCAGAAAGCCATCAATCAGGAGGTCGGCAAGCTTCTCAAAACCAAGACCATCAAGGAAGTAGATTACCCTATCTGGTTGGCCAATGTGGTCCTTGTTAAGAAAAACAATGGCAAGTGACAGTTATGCATAGACTTCACTGATCTCAATCGAGCTTACCCCAAAGATAGTTTTTCTTTACCTCCGATCGACTTGATAGTAGATGCTACCGGTGAGCACGAGTTCCTCAGCTTCATGGATGCCTTCTTGAGGTATAACCAAATCAGAATGGACCACAGTGACCAAGAGAATACCTCATTTATGACGGAACAAGGAACCTATTGCTATCAAGTCACGCCTTTGGCTTAAAGAATATTGGAGCTACCTATCAGCGCTTGGTGAACAGAATGTTCCAAAGGCAAATTAGAACAACCATGGAAGTCTATATTGATGATATGCTTGTAAAATCGTTAAAAGACGAGCTCCATATCTAACATTTGACGGAATCATTCCAGGTTCTAAAAGAATATAAGATGAAGCTTAACCCTGCCAAGTGTGTTTTCGGAGTTTCAGCAGGGAAGTTTCTTGGCTTCATAGTAAATAGTAGGGGAATAGAAGCCAATCTTGACAAAGTAAAGGCAGTGCTAGATATGCAACCACCCTCAAATACAAGGGGAATTCAGCAACTGACAGTAAGAATAGTTGCCCTGAGCCGTTTTGTATCTCGGTCAAGTGACAAGTGCCAGCCTTTCTTTCGAGTATTGAAGAAAGCCTTTGAATGGGATGCCCAATGTAAAGAGGCATTTAGGTATTTGAAGACTTATCTGAGTTCCTCCCCAATTCTGGTCAGTCCCCTAGAAGGAGAAGTGCTCACCCTGTATTTGGCTGTCTCAGATTTCTCTATCAGAATAGCACTTATAAGAGAAAGAGATAGAGCTCAGCAACTAGTATATTACTGTAGCAAATCTCTGAGAGGTGCAGAGGAGAGATACCCGAAGATGGAGAAGCTTATCTTAGCTTTGGTCACCACAGCCAGAAGGCTCAGACCATATTTTTAGGCCCATACCATATAGGTTCCGACGGACCAGCCGATGAAGCAGGTGTTACACAAGCCTTAATCCTCAAGGAGATTGGTAAAGTGGGCCATTGAGCTCTGTAAATTTGACATCAGATATAAACCGAGAACAGCTATAAAAGGTCAGATTCTAGCAGATTTTATCGCAGAATTCACAATAGGAACGCCTATGGAGACCACACAGCTAGTACTTGACCTCCTAATATGGAAACTTTCAGTAAATGGTGCAGCCAATACCCAAGGAAGCGGAGCGGGTCTAATTTTGACCTCACCAGATGGAGTAGATGTCGAATACGCCCTCAGGTTTGAGTTTAAAGCCTCAAACAATGAGGTAGAGTATGAGGCTATTATTGCAGAGCTCAATCTGGCTTACTCGATGGAGGAGAAACAACTAGAGATCTGCAGTGATTCACAGCTCGTGGTAAGGCAAATAGAGGAGTCTTATGAAGCTAAAGGAGAGAAGATGATCCTTTACCTCAGAAGGGTACATAAATTGATCAAGAAATTTGTACAAGTTAAGGTCAAGCATGTTCCCAGATCTGAAAACTCAAGAGCAGACTCCTTGGCAAGGCTTGCAACTACCTCGCACGAAAGTTTAGAGTGGTTAATTCCAGTAGAGTATCTAGCGAAACCATCCGTCGACATTGAGAATGAGGAAATACTTCCTGTGCAAATCTCACCGAGTTAGATGGGCCCTATTCTGGGATACCTTCAGAGTGGAATCTTGCTAGAGGATCCCAAAGAAGCAGCAAAGCTAAGAACCAGGTAAGCCAGGTTTTCTATTTTACAGAAAAACCTTTCCAAACGAGGTTTTTCAACACCTCTCCTTAAATGTGTGGAGATGAAGATGCCAATTAAATACTCAAAGAAATTCATGAGGGAGTTTGCGACAACTACATTGGAGCATGAGCCTAGGCAAGAAAAATATTAAGGTAGGGATATTATTGGCCCACAATGCTCAACGATGCCATGGATTTAGTCAAGAAATGCACAGTCTGTCAAATGAACGCCAATCTCTTCCATTGCCCACCAGAGCTCCTGACCTCGGTGATTAGTCATTGGCCCTTTCAGCAGTGGGGTTTGGACATATTCGGGCCCCTTCTAATTGGCGTGGGACAGTACAAATTCATCATCATTGGAGTGGACTACTTCACTAAATGGGCAGAGGTGGAGCATTTGCCTACGGTCACGGAGTAAAAAGTCCAGAACTTCATATGGAAGTTAATAATTTGTAGATTTGGAATCCCCAGGGCTATAGTTTCTGACAATGGGAAATAATTCGACAACCCTAAGTTCAAGAGATTCTGCGCTGAGCTAGGAATAAAGAACTACTTTTCAGCCCTAGCCTATCCACAATCCAATGGACAAACGGTGGTAACCATCATAATCATTAAAGTTGCGTTAAAAACCAAGCTTGAAGCTCTGAAATGAAAGTGGGTGGAGCATATTCCAGAGGTGTTATGAGCTTATAGAACAACTGCGAGGTCAGCAACCTAGGAAATACTGTTCGCTTTGGATTATGGAACAGAAGCAGTATCTCCAGCAAAAATTGGGATCGCATCTCCAAGGACCGAGCTCACGGATCCGGAGCACAATGATGAGTCTCTCCTACTGAACCTTGATCTCTTGGATGAAAGGAGAGACAGAGTTTTGCATCGCATCCAGGATTACCAGAGGAAAACCGCAAGGTATTACAATAGAAGAATCAAGCACATAAGTTTTATGGTGGAAGATTTGGTGCTTGGGAAACTCCTACTTGCCAAGAAGAACCCCTCCCATGGGAAGTTAGGTTCAAATTGGGAGGGTACCTTCATTGTATCCAGGGTGGTCAGACCTGGGAATTACGAGTTGCAAACGGAGGAAGGAAAAATCCTACCCCACTCTTGGAATGCAGAGCACCTTAAAAGGTTTTTCCAATAATCCTCTTTTGTAATGAGAAAATCTTCAATAAAATGATAAGTTTTCGATTTATCCTTGTGCAATTGGTGGAAAGGAGCTCCATCGCTCGCTAAGAACTTTTTAGTCCACAAAATGAGTCATGTAGCTCAGGGTGAACTTTTAGGTTCACAAAATGAGTCACGTAGCTCATGATGAACTTTTCAGTCCACAAAATGAGCCACGTAGCTCAGGGTGAACTTTTTGGTTCACAAAACGAGCCACGTAGCTCAGGATGAACTTTTCAGTCCGCAAAATGAGCCACGTAGCTCAGGGTGAACTTTTCGGTTCACAAAACGAGCCACGTAGCTCAAGATGAACTTTTCAGTCCACAAAATGAGCCATGTAGCTCAGGGTGAACTTTTCAGTTCACAAAAAGAGTCACGTAGCTCAGGATGAACTTTTCAATTCACAAAATGAGCCACGTAGTTCAGGATGAACTTCTTCACTTTACAAAATAAGCCACATAGCTCAGGATGAACTTTTCAGTTCACAAAATGAGTCACGAAGCTCAGGATGAACTTTTCAGTTCCCAAAATGAGCCACGTAGCTCAGGATGAACTTTTCGCACAAAACGAGTCACGAAGCTCAGGATGAATTTTACAGTTCACAAAATGAGCCACGTAGCTCAGAATGGATTTTTCAGTGCATAAATAGGCCACAACTCAAGATAAACCCTCCAGTGCTCAACAGCCCGCAATGAGTTTGTCCATCTACAATACGAGTTCCACAGCTCGCAAAATTGAAACAACCATTGTAAAACAAGGATAACAAAGCGGTTTAGCTCATAGCAAACTAAGAACTTGATAAAACTCAATGTTCTTAAGTACAAGAAAGCATTCGAAAAGGAAATCTAGGGTTTATTACATCAAAATTGACAGAAGAAAGGAAGAAAAAAGCTAGGGGATGCCGCTAGTTATCATCAAACCGCCCATTCAGCTCGATCACCTTTTCCTTCAGGATAAGGTTCTCCTCTTTTAGCATATCTCTCTCCTTCTCCACTTTCGAATACATGTCCAGTAGCTTCTTCCCAATAGAAGACAGCAAAATAGCTCCAAAGGAGGGGCTAGTTGAGGAAGGCGAGCCCTCTCTTTTGTCGTCGTCTTCATCAGACTCTAAGAGGGATTCATTCGGATAAAGGACAAAATCCATAGCAGCTGCTTCAGCGCTGAACAGGAAAAGGTTTTCGCGAGTCACCAGATCAGAAAAAGACATAGGGTCAGCAAGAGTCAGCCGATTAATGTTGAATGCATCCAACAAATCCAGGTCCGGTGCACCTGCATAATAGGAAATACGGTGAAGGCAAAACTTCACATAATTTTTTCTAAGAGGGTTCAAGAAATACTTACTGGTATAACTAAAGTTCACCTAAGATCGATGGACCCTGTTGTTTATGCTAAGCATCTCCTTCGATCTCCAAGAGTCCCCAAAGGTAATGAAGAATCGCTAAGTCCATCCTTCTGGAAGGGTGGGAATGTTGAGAACCAGAGGAGGATCATCGAGGTACTTCTATTGGAAACAGTGAAAACAAGGAACCTCATCTTCTACGAGCTCATAGAAGAAATGAAACTCAGCGATAGTAGGGAATTCTTGGTACTCCATCCTTTTGGGAGAAAGGCGAGAGGGGCACAGGCCATAATAGGCCAAAATCCATCCAAGGTTAGGGTGAACAGGCAGACGAAGGCCCATCTCTAGGGCACCGTCAAAGAAGCAGACCTCCCCTCGAGGAAGGAAATTACAAGGCTCATCAGAAGTAGGGACACGCGGAGGTAAATCACCAGGAAAGTGGAATCTCCTCTTAATTCCTTCCAATTCTGATGGGTTGAGTACAGAAGGAGCCAAGTAGCAAGATCTCCATGCAGCACCTAGCCCAGTAGAGGCACGTTGCTTAAACAAAGAAGACAGGGGGCAGCCATCAGAAATTCACAAAGAAAAATGAAAGTAAGGAGCAAAAAACCTTCAAGATTCAAGAAAGGAAAAAGTTAAAAAGTTATGGAGAATTTGGAAAAATCCTAGGATTTAAAAGGGCCAAGATAGGGAAGGTTAAGACTACATTAAGAGGACTCTATTCCAAGCTCTCCAGCTCTTGGGAAGCTCTACCTTACCTAGCCACATCTCAAACTCAGTACGAAAGGATGCAACATCTCTTGCGGTACCACTAGCAATGCTAATAGGAGTCATTTGTGCAACTATATCCTTTCTAGTGAACCACACGAAACAAGACCTCACGATTCGTATTGCCTCTTTAGCTCAACAGCCCCTGGCGAGGCCTCGTAGGCGAATTCAGTCAATCCATCAGTTGAATAATTGCTATGGGAAGGAGCTATATGGTAGCTCGAGGAGCATAAGGCCACGCCAGTTCGACTTAAGCAGACCTTGAGGTGTCGCCCGAAATAGTTCTCATTCTGCTAAGCATATAAAAGTTGCTCATCGTCATCTCTCTCGTCCTCACAATGATTTCTAAGAGTAAAATGGAGATTAATCAACCTCAAAACACCTCGTATTTCTTAGGGCTAAAGGTCAGCTTATGAAGTTGAGGCATCAAGAAGACAGAATGATTTCCTAAGACACCAATTTCCAAGCCTTGCAGCTCTTAATAAGCTACTGAGAATGAGTAAAAAAAATAGACACCAAGCCTTCGCTACTCTTTAAACCTGGTAATTTTGCTTCAAGGAGAGCTCAACACTCCTCAAAGCAAGGGGGCAAGGGGAGTATATAAAGCAGAGCAAGAAAACACACAATTTTAAATTCAAAGAAAGTATATATACTAACATTAGCATCATTTCTTCAACAACAGCTCAAGAGTTCCAAAGTCAAAGTATATTTCAAGAACAGAAATTACAACCCAAATCCTAAGTTTTTAGAGGAGGAGTAGATAGAAGATCCTACAATTCAGCAGATGTAACCTCAGTAGAAGGAACATAGTCCGACAGCTCAGAAGGCATGGACCCAGAAGTTGGAGAAACAGGATTCTCAGGGCCCAGGAACCTCCACTTTGTCTGTTAGCGGGTCTTGGGCAAGGGCCTCTTTCACAAAGTCAGCAGAGAAGGAAACAGCTCATGGAATAGCTGGAAAAACAGGCACATCCTGGTTTGATGCTTCAGTGGGAAGAGTTGGGGTGTCTTCCTCGCCATCAGAGTTAGATTCTTCCAATTCCTTTTCAGTTGGGACAGAAAAATTAAAGTCTAGGTCTGGGAAGGTCTTGGAAGCTTTGAGCCGAAAAGTAAGCCACCCAGAGGCCCACTGGGTGGTGGCATCATCCTCCAATTTGGTAATCAAGCCATTCTTCTCCTTTAGCTCCCCATGAAGGATCTCATTCGCCTCGTAGATGATATCATACTCTTGCTTCATGAGCTCAAGAGCGCAGCGGGCATTGAAAGCATCTTGATTAGCCTTGGACTAGAGCTCAGCCTTGTTCTTCAGCTTATCCCCCATAATCCTTAGCTCATCTCGAGCCTTCTTCTCTCTCTCTCTTCAGCCTTGTATTTAGCTGCTTGAGAGCCCTTGATGTCAGAGGCTTGCTTCTCCATCTTGTCTTGAAGACCTCGCACCTGAGCTCTGAGGTTCTCGTTCTCAAGAGAAAGCTCAGTAACCTTGATCTCATAAGCCTTCAAAGCTTTGACAGAATCCTCAGAGGAGCGGATCCTACTCAGCAAACCTTTTACATGAAGAGCTAGCTAAAAAGTGGAGAAAAGCAAAAAGGATTAGCATAAAGATACAGCAGTAAGCCAAATAGGAACATAAAAACGCAAGGACTTACAGCAGTAGCTCCTTGAAAAGTAGAGGCAATAGACTCTTCAAGAGGCATAGAAGTAGCCCTCTTAACATCAAAGTCGGAAAGGATAGATGTCATTGCCCCAGCAGCAAGCTTAGCATTCTCAAAGAAAGAATCCTCTTGCTCCTCCACCTTGGCATGTTTTTCCCTTGTCAACCCCACGCCTCATCTGGGATGGTTCAAGAATTTTACCAGAGGGACTGAATAGAACAGCTTTAGGTTGAACTTGATAAATTAGTCCAAGGCCCTCTCAACCTCAGACGAGGTAGGAGAAGCTAGGCCTTGCCCATCAGACTTGCCAGGAGTAGGCTGAGGTACTTGGGAAGAAGAGACCCCTGTATCTTGCGGAATGCTCAAGGGTGGGACTTGAGCGTCAGTGGTTGAAGCTGGAGAGGAAGAGGACACCCCTAATTTCTGAACTTTAGCTCGAGTATTGGGGTTGCAGCCAGAACCGACCTCAGCATTTCTCTTGTTGCCCTTCCCACCTTTCTGTAACTTGGCGATCATGGCCTTAAGCTTCTCATATGACAGCTTCATAGTGGAAGATCCTGGAAAGTCTGAGCCAAGACAATTAAGCATATCAGAGGAAGAAGGAATGAAGGTACCGAAAACTAATGGGAAAAGGAGATTACCTATTACTTCTTCAGGTCTGACAATAGATATTGGAGACGGGACTTCTATCGTTATCTCAGAAAAACTGAATCCCCTCTCAATTAGGACGCTGAGTTGGATGAGCTCGGGGTACCTTCTCGGATTGCACTTCACCAATCTCAGCCTCACCTCTTTCTCCTCAATGCTAAGTTCAAGTCTGGTACCTAGAAGTAGCATAAGCAGAATAAATTCAGAAACTTATGATTCTCATAACAAAACTCGATTAATTCAGGCAAAGACTCACCCAAGTTCTTTGGATAAGCCCAAGCCTTAGGGATACCAAGGGTGTCCGTTCTGTCTACAGGGTCGTACTCCCAGTTAGTGCCCCCAACAAATAAGAAGTATTCTTTCCAATGCTTATGGGAGGTCGGAATATTTGAGATAAGTTGTTTAACATTGGCTCGCTTGGAGGCATACAAGAAGCCTTCAAATGAGGACAGCTTGACATTGAAGAATTCTAGGAACAAGGGAAGGGTAGGAATCCCGAGTTTTAAGTCCTTAAAGAAGATCATAAGACCCACCAAGACATCCTAGAAGTTAGGGGAAAGCTGAGAGGGGCACACATTAAAATATTGTAAAACATTCTTGAAAAAGGGATGTAGAGGAAAGCGAAGGCCATTCTCAAAAGTAGCTTCGAAGAAGCAGACCTTCTTATGAACTTGGGTAACGCAGGTAGTAAACTTGTTTGGGCACGAGGGTTGGACACCAGGAGGAAACCTATATCGGGCACTGAAAATTCTCAAAAATGAAGGGTCGACTTTACTAGGTCCTATGAGCTCGGCATGCTTAAGGGCAGCTCTTAGGTATGATGAGCCATCAGAAAGCCCAACCCCACTGACTTTGACCTTGCCTTTGTTAGGTTTGGGGGACATAGGAGAAGATGATGAGGGGAGCTCCTCGGTATTGACCTCAAGATCAACGGCATCAACACCGGGAAAGTTGTAAATCTCCTCACCCACTTCCCCTAATTCAATCTTCTCTTCAGCAGACCTGTCTCCTAAAAGAGAAACAGAGGAGCGGGTGGCTCCAGAAGAGGCATACATGATAGGGCAAGAAAAAGGAAGATCAAAAGAGCGATAAAGGAAAGGGACGCTAGTCAGGCACTCTCTAATAACCCTAGGATCAGCACAGTAACTCCCAAAGGCTAGAATTCGCACAATGGCATGCTAGTCAACAAAGGAAAGGAGATGAGACAGACAATGATCACGATTCCAGAAGAAAAAGAATCGAAAAGCCCAAAAATGCAACAACCACCTCGAATTCGAGGGATCCAGAGCGAGGGAAGAGTTAAGAGGGGCAAACGACGTACCTAACGGAGGAAGAGCAATGAACAACAGCCTAGAATCAAATCGAAGTAAGGAAGCACTCAGAACCTTCAAAATCGCACACAAAGAAGTCAGTTTCGAGTGAAAACCGTAAAAACTTCAAGCCGAAGAACCTAGAATCACTAGAGGAGTGGAAACGAAGAACAATGAAAAAGTTGAACAGTGGTAGAAAATAGTTTTAATAGCCGTTTGGACATTTATAGCTTGAAAGGACATGAGCTGAAACATTTGCGGGAATCGAGAAAGCATGATTGCTGAAAACCATTAGAAGACTCCTCTCATGTGCAAGCCAAGGTCAAACGCATACGAATTTAGCTCAGTCAAAGACAGTTCAGCCCTTGCCCAAGTTCGCTTGAACCAATGGTTGGGTGGTAACTGATGATACCTCAAATAAGCCATAAATATGAGCTCAGAAAAGGAGGTCAGTCAAGACAAGGAAAGCACAGAGGACCAGAATTAGGGCACCCGCATGCTAAATTATAACAAAGCTGGTAAGGAAACCACTGGATAACCACGAGAATTAAGCCAAAATCAGAAACTCTCAACCAACCAAGATTCCCTCCTAAAATCAAGGCAGGTCCAGAGAATACAGGGCCATAATCCTGGGATAAAATCCACGAAGTTAGCCCCGTAAATATGCGAAAACTCCTCCATTGGGGGAGGAGGGGGAAGGATCCCATGAATGTAGGAAATACCCGAATTAGAGGTAAGCAAGAGGCTATATAAGGAGGAGGATACAACAACCCAGAAAATGGACGATAAAAAAAAAATCCTACTTGTATCAAAAGCATCTTGTAAAAACATTCTTGATAAGAATATAGATCCGAGGAGCAAGAGCCTCCATTGAATAGTGGACTAGTCAAGCTCCTCAGCTGGTGAACCACTATATTTCTTCTGTGTAGCTACCTCCATGGTCAAATCAGCCCTCACCTTCATAAACCATACTGCTCTGATCTCTCCTTAATACTAGATTCGTTGACTTTGCTCATCCACCAAAAATTACACCATCACATGCTAACCTAACACATGAAAAAATTAAAAAATTTATCTTTTTTGCATTTTCTACCATTATCCTGCTAAACAAACAGATTAACAGATTCTACAAGACTTTATAAATAAAAAATAAAATTATAGTTATTTTTTTTTCTTTGGTACAGGAAGTTTGCATTTCTAATAAGCATAATTATTACTTTATGTAATCTATTTAGGATTGATTCAAAAAAATTAGCATCGATCCCAACTTTTTGCTATCATTGATTAATTGCTTTTGTTTCCATTAAATTATAATCTTATTTCATTAGGTCATAATTTTTTATTGTTACAATAGCCTTTTCTAGTTTGGACATCCTGTCATTGCTTTGATTTGGACACCATTACCAATT
Organism: Ilex asprella; assembly: GCA_023539305.1. Lineage (NCBI taxonomy): Eukaryota > Viridiplantae > Streptophyta > Magnoliopsida > Aquifoliales > Aquifoliaceae > Ilex > Ilex asprella. The sequence continues at coordinate 11,105,935 of CM042192.1, read as the reverse complement.
CTTAACTTCATTTCACACGCTCTCCCTCCTTTGTTAACATTAAAAAAAAAAAAAGAAGAATAAAAAGAGAGAAAGGGGGACTATTTTAGAATGTGTCAATTGCGAAAGAGTTCTTAAATATTACCACTTTTATGAGTTATTGGCAGATGGTTTGACAATAATGGCCTAGTCTTCCGTTTCTTTTTTTTCAAATGGATAAAAATTCTAGTAAAAATGAACTCGCTCTTCTTGGTAATTATAGTACCACATAAATTCAGGATGCATGTCTATAGTATGAAGGGAAAACTAGCCAGAGTTAATAGATTACATGGCAGTAGAGCTCAACAAAGACTAGTAGAATGGGTGCGGACCACAGTGCCGAAATAGGCACCCAGGGCCGTGACTACAGCTCAGTGTTGCGATAGCACCAAATGTCGCAGAAAGGCAGGACACATCCTTATGACATTCAAAGTGACAAAATGGACTCTTGACCAAAGATATACAAGAGTGGCACTACAGAGGTCTGAAGGTAACCTTGGCGTGAGTCGCCTACCCATTGTAGAAACAGGACACAAGGCTAGGATTGCACAGTCGATGGAATTAATATTCTCAACTTTCTAGACACCATTACTTGACTGGTCCACTGGACTAAGAGGAGGGGTCTTTACTTAGGGATAGGGCAAGGGTAAACAAGCGTATGATTGTCAACCTCTGCCTGCAGTAAGATCTCAAAGGTTTAATTAGCTCAAATAGGCCTTCTAATGTATGACTCACTACCTACTGAGATGTGCTTGACTGGGATCTAGAGGGATTCCTAATGTAACTGGAGTTGTTGGTTCGGATCAACATATGAGATAAATGAGATATGTGGATTAGTGGTTCAAGGATCGAAATTATGTGGCTTTCCTCTATCGCACCTTGACAAAGGTCTCGAGGAAAGAGTTCAAAGAGAAAAAGGAAGATCCTTGATAGGAGCGCGTTGGAGGTATCGCGTACATGACTTTTTTGAGGTCATGGTCCCACAATGACTAGTTGCGATCATTAACTTGGAGAACCCCCTTTCACCTCGTCTGTCGCACTCCTCTATTGCACCTTGACAAAGGTGTTGAGGGAAGGGTTTAAAGAGAAAAAGGAAGATCCTTGATAGGAGCGCGCTGGGGGTATTACATACATGACTTTTTTGAGGTCATGGTCCCACAATGACCAGTTGCGATCATTAACTTTGGGAACCCCCTTTCACCTCGGTTGTCGCACTCCTCCTCGGGGGTCACGTCTAGGCTGCATGTAGGAAAATATCACATCTTCCAAGTTAATGTTAGGACTCGTGGCTCGTGGTTAATAGCCACTGGTATAGCTGTTGTCGAGGTAGTTGTGGGTTAACGTGAGTCTTAGAGGGTCACAGCAGGTAAACCGATCTGTTTAATACTCACATTACTTGTCCACTGCAGCAAAGAGATTTCTACTTGACTGGTGAGAGCATTTACTCCACCTACCCTTTGTTCAACTAGTTGATCCCTTCGTTAATAAGCTACTCGAGTTCGTTCCATTCCATCCACTTATCCTAAACATCATCTCGAATTATCCTTAACATAGACACATGTATCAACCTCTTTTAACTCCCCATCTACAATAATTATAATTTGAAAACCATCATTTCAACTATCCGTATTGTAAAATTCATAAGTTTAACTGCTGGAAATCAAGCCCACGTCACCCGCTGCCTGTGCATGATCTCTCTCCATATTTAGCATACTCTGTTTACTTCCCTGAATTAGTGTAATGTACAGCCTTTATTATAATTGATTTAGGGGGTAATTTTACCAGCTGTATGATTACCCAATTCTAGCAAGGTAGTTTATTCACTTTCCATGTAAGGGAAATTCCGTCCGATGATAGTGTACCATTCCGGAATTGTCTCAAATCTGTAGGCTATTTGTTTATGCTTTCTTTCAATGTTCAGTAGAAGAATCACTGAATGAATTGAGTCTGAGTTCCTCCATAGTTTTAGTCTTCAAATTCTTCATGGTATCAGAGCAGGTTTAATCCTATCTCATCGACTTCATCTTTAATCAGTTTTTTTTTTTTTACTCAATTCATTCTTCTAGTTTATGCCTAAATACGATCCAGCCTTTGGAATGGCTACCAACTCATCCTCCTCTACTTCTGATATCATCATCTCATCGTCTTCATCCTCTCATCAGATGGAAACCTCTCATCTTCCAATCACAGCCCATAAACTGAATGGGCAAAATTATTTGCAATGGTCTCAGTCCATATTAATGCTTATACGGGGAAAGGAGAAAGATGACTACATCACCGGAGCTTCGGCGGCACCAGAAACCACAGCATCAACCTACAAAAAATGGATAGCAGAAAATAATATGGTCATGTCCTGGCTAGTCAACTCTATGACCACTGACATTGGCGAAAATTTTCTGTCATTTGATACTGCCAAAGAAATCTGGGATATGGCAAAAGAAACTTTCTCAGACAAGGAAAACACATCTGAAATCATCCAGATTGAAGGCATCCTCCACGATTTGCATCAAGGAAACCTTACGGTAACTGAATATTTCAATACTCTTACTCGTCTATGGCGTCAACTTGATACGTTTGAGGTTCATAACTGGAATTGTGTTACTGATGGTTTGTTGTATAAAAAGATTGTCGAAGGGAAACGTGTGTTTAAATTTTTGTTAGGCTTGAACAAAAATCTTGATGAAATCAGAGGAAGAATCATGGGAGTAAAAACTCCACCTAGCCTCAGAGAGGCATTCTCTGAAGTCCGTCGCGAAGAAAGTCGAAAAAATCTCATGATGGGATCCCATCAACAACTGAATATGGCAGAAAGCTCAGCTCTTAAAACTCAATTCACTCCTTTTGACAACCGTCAAAAAATTAAAGGAGGTAGACCTTGGTGTGATCATTGCAGAAAGCCGGGACACTCAAGAGAAACTTGCTGGAAGATTCATGGAAAGCCAGTAGATTGGAAACCACGTCAACCACTTGAGAAAGAAGGACGAGGTAATCATGTGGCTACCGATGAACAATCGCCACAACTTGAAGCTAGCCCTTTTAATAAGGAGCAAATGGAGATGCTTCAGAAACTACTGTCTCCTCTTCTATCAATACAGTCACAAACTAGCTCATCTTCCAACCAGGTCATTGGTTCTGGAACCTTGGCTCACAAAGGTAATTTTTTGAGTGCCTTTACTGTTGGTAAGAAACGTAAAAAACCTTGGATCGTGGACTCAGGAGCATCTGATCATATGACGGGAGATGCGACAATTTTTGATACATATAGCTCATGTCCAAATAATTTAACAGTCCGAATAGCAGATGGTTCACTCTCAAAGGTTGCCGGTACAGGTTCAGTTGTGCTATCAAGGGATCTTACTCTCAACTCTGTTCTTCTTGTTCCTAACTTGGACTGTAATCTATTGTCAATTAGTAAACTCACTAAGGAAAAGAAGTGTATTACTAATTTTTCCTCCACTCACTGTGAATTTCAGGATTTGGATTCGGGGAAGACGATTGGCAATGCTGAGGAATGCTCTGGACTCTACATCCTTAAGGAGCGCCACGATCCACAAGAACAACCTCAAATGGCAGTTGGTAGTAATTCTTTTTCGGTCTCGTGTCAAAATAACGATAGGGCAATTAAGTTGTGGCACTATCGCTTAGGTCATCCCAATGCTATGTATCTCAAGCATTTATTTCCTTCATTATTTAATAAAAATCCAAAATCCTTTGAGTGTGAAATCTGTCAATTATCAAAGCAAGTCCGGTCTCATTTTCCCATTCAACCCTATAAAGAGTCTAGTCCATTCTCAATGATTCATAGCGATATCTGGGGTCCGTCAAGAATAAAAAATGTAACTGGTACTATGTGGTTTGTCTCATTCATAAATGATCACACTAGATTAACTTGGGTATTCCTCATGAAAGAAAAATCTGAAACAAGTCAAATTTTCAAAAATTTTAAAAATATGATTCAGACCCAATTCCAGTCAAAAATACAAATTCTAAAGTCTGATAATGCTAGGGATTATTTCAACTCCATTCTAGGAGAATTTCTAGCACAAGAAGGGATAGTTCACTTAAGTTCATGTGTTGATACCCCACAACAAAACGGAATCGCTGAAAGGAAAAATAGGCATTTGTTAGAGGTGGCTAGATCGCTAATGTTCTCCACGAATGTTCCAAAATTATTTTGGGGGGAAGCTGTCCTTACGGCAGCCTACCTCATCAATAGGATGCCGTCTAGGGTACTAAAATTCCAAACACCTTGTCAAACACTCCTAAAATCCTTTCCGACTACTCGTCTCATCTCCACCGTTCCACCAAAAATTTTCGGGTGCTCTGTCTTTGTTCATATCAATCAACAACATAGAAGTAAACTTGATCCTAGGTCACTCAAGTGCATCTTTCTTGGGTATTCTTCAAATCAAAAAGGGTATAAGTGTTACTCTCTGGTCACAAGAAAATTCTACAATTCAATGGATGTCACCTTTTTTGAAACCCAGCCTTACTATCCCAAAAACGATATTCAGGGGGAGAATTCAACTCAGGAATATCAATTTTGGGATCTTGAGTCATTCAGCGAGTCACCCATCACCACTGAAAATCACATTCCTCTAGAGTCATTTAATCAGCCCGAGTCCATTGTTGACTTGCGGGATAAGGAGCATATCCAAGAGGAAACGGAGGAAGGAGCACTTTCTCAACAAACCCATGAGGCTGAGCCGGGTCCTAATCCAAGCAAACTTTCAGGTAACAACGCTCCTGATGGTACTGTTGATTCCGAGTTAGAAAATGATATTCTTAATTTGCCCATAGCTTGGAGGAAAGGAGTTAGATCATGCACTCAGCATCCCATTGGAAATTTTATTTCTTATGATAAGCTATCACCTACGTTTCGTGCATTCACTTCTAGCATCACAGAGATACAAGTTCCTCGGAATATTCAGGAAGCTTTCAAGTATCCTAAGTGGAAGGCAGCAGTCGATGAGGAAGTTCGGGCGCTGGAAAAGAATGGTACGTGGGAAATTACTGACCTTCCAAGAGGTAAGAAACCAGTTGGGTGTAAGTGGATTTTCACAGTAAAGTACAAGGCAGATGGTAATGTGGACAGGTATAAGGCTCGGTTGGTCGCCAAAGGATTCACCCAATCCTATGCCATTGACTATCAAGAAACTTTTGCTCCAGTTGCCAAGCTCAATACTGTTCGTGTACTTTTATCCTTGGCAGCTAATCTCAATTGGTCGCTTCACCAACTTGATGTGAAAAATGCCTTCCTCAATGGTGACTTAGAGGAAGAAGTTTACATGGACATTCCTGCTGGACTTGAAACGACATCAAATTTCAACAAGGTTTGCAGACTCCGAAAATCCTTGTATGGTCTCAAACAATCTCCCAGGGCCTGGTTTGAACGGTTCACTAAGGCTGTGAAAGGGTACGGATTCATTCAATGTCAATCCGATCACACATTATTTGTGAAACACTTCCCAGAAGGGAAGCTGGCAATTATCATTGTATATGTGGACGACATAATTTTGACAGGTGATCATGAAGAGAAAATTGACTTACTTAAAAAATTACTGACAAAGGAATTCGAGATCAAGGATCTTGGAAACCTTAAGTACTTTCTCGGAATGGAGATTGCTAGATCAAAGAAAGGTATAGCAGTCTCACAACGCAAATACATTCTGGACTTATTGAATGAAACAGGGATGCTAGGATGCAAGCCGGCTGAAACACCTATGGATACAACTGTCAAACTGGAAGAAAGTGACGGAAGTGCGCCAGTTGATAAAGAAAGATATCAACGTCTTGTGGGGAAACTCATCTATCTTTCTCATACAAGGCCAGACATCGGCTTCTCCGTTAGCGTGGTAAGTCAATTCATGAATAATCCAACCGAAAAACACATGACCGCTGTGACCAGAATATTGAGGTACCTCAAGATGACACCGGGAAAGGGTCTCTTCTTTCAAAGAACAACAAAGAAAGAGATTGAGATTTTTTCAGATGCAGATTGGGCAGGTTCAGTGACTGATCGGAGATCAACTTCAGGCTATTGTTCATTTGTCTGGGGGAACTTGGTTACATGGCGAAGCAAGAAACAGTCAGTGGTAGCCCGTAGCAGTGCAGAGGCAGAATTTCGTGCTATGGCACAAGGTATCTGCGAGGGAATCTGGTTGAACAGGCTGTTAGAAGAATTACAGGTTCCATTGAAGCATCCCATGGTGTTACACTGCGACAATCAAGCTGTTATTAGTATCGCCAAGAATCTTGTTCATCATGATCGAACTAAGCACGTGGAGATAGATCGACACTTTATCAAGGAAAAGATTGAAGAAGGAGTTTTCAAAGTCAGCTACACTCCAACAAACTGTCAAACGGCTGATATTCTCACAAAAGCTCTTGCTCGAGTTAACTTCGAAGATCTGACAGAAAAACTTGGAATGATCAACATCTACAACGCGGCTTGAGAGGGAGTGTTGGAAATCAAGCCCACGTCGCCCGCTACCTGTGCATGATCTCTCTCCATATTTAGCATACTCTGTTTACTTCCCTGAATTAGTGTAATGTACAGCCTTTATTATAATTGATTTAGGGGGTAATTTTACCAGTTGTATGATTACCCAATTCTAGCAAGGTAGTTTATTCACTTTCCATGTAAGGGAAATTCCGTCCGGTGATAGTGTACCATTCCGGAATTGTCTCAAATCTGTAGGCTATTTGTTTATGCTTTCTTTCAATGTTCAGTAGAAGAATCACTGAATGAATTGAGTCTGAGTTCCTCCATAGTTTTAGTCTTCAAATTCTTCATTAACCTCGTAAGAAATGTCTTAATTGATTTTAGAAATATGATTTGTGAGTGATTAAAGAATTTACATAAAATGTTCAAATTGAATAAACACATGATTTGAACAATTTTTAATTAAAAAAAAATATTATCCTGTTCTATGTTTATATATTTTTGCTATCTAGTTTATTTAAATATTATTGTTAACTAAGTAATGTACTGGTTCAAAAAGGAAAAGGCATTAAGAAACAATTAACCGAAAACAAAAAGGAAAACTCAATAGTAAAAACAAGGAGAATCGCACTTTGCACCCCAAAATATTTAAGAATTTTTATTTGGGTTAATTACAATCTATTAGAAAAATTGGATCAAATAAAGTGAACGGCAGGATGAGCCGCGGACTATGTCGCTCTCTTTAGACGATTCGCGCCCCTTTATGAAAGAATCACAACGCAAAAGGCTGTAATTACTTCTATATTTAGAAATCTGTATCTCCTCCGCCAGTCCCACCCCCTGCGCACGTGAGAGTCCCAAGACTCTCTTTAATTCAAAGACTAGATAACACTAGTCTATATATATATATTCAAGTATCTTTGGTTATTTAGTCGATGTAGGATTGAATTCCCACATATAAAAACACTTTTTTAGTTAAAATATTCTAACACAATCTACCCTCTCCAACTACGTCCCTTGGTGCAATCAGCTCTATGTAGTTTCAAATGCTACAATTTGTCCCCTCCAAGTTTCGAGAGGATTAAGTTGACAAACAACAGAGGCTAAACACCTAAAAAAACCATTATTTCTGATGAGACTCTTTAAAGAATCAACGAGGAGTCGACACGTGTCATCGGCATCGAGGGCATCTCTAGCGTTCTGATGAAGACAAATGTCCTCCGCACCAAAGACATTTCTACCACTCACATGATGACACGTGTCCTCAACATCGAGGACACTTTAGTGTTCTGATGAAGACATGTGTCCTTGGCTTCAAAGACACCACAATATTTCAAGGGGACACATGCCCTCAGCACTGACACCCTCTGCCTATTAGCCTCTGGCAAGTGTTCTCAGGTTATGTGCTCTCGAAGTCCTAGGACGCTAACACGTGTCCTCGGCATGATTAGACCATGAGAACTGTTTTGGCTAAATCACCTCGACCCAAGATAGATTATTGATAGTTGCAGCACACCAATCCCAGAGTTTGGCAGTGAATCATTGGTTTGCCTTCCCAATGAAGTCAGAATGACAAAAAGGACATGACCAACAACCAAAGAGAAGTGAATGCGTGGCACCAATGGCAGAATTGAAGTCCAATGAACACGAATGCCCCTATTTGCGCGTAGCCATACTAGAAGAACATTTAATGATCCCTCAGGAGGATGTGATGTATTTATTAATCAGAAAACCTTAGAGAAAGAACATTGAATACTCGGGCGCCCAATCACTTAATGATGAGTTGACCTCCCACATAAGACAGAAGGCGTTTTGTCCAAAGCCTAGTCACTCCACCTGCTGCCTCCCAAATAGGTCAATGGGGATCTCTTCTTAGAGGGACCCACTTGCCAGCAATAATGACCTTCATGGAAGGTATAAATAGCACTCACAAATTGTGAGGCAAAGGTACGCAATCTAACCCCATAACATACGGTGTGCTTTTCCTATTCTCTTTCTCACAAACTAACTTGATTGTCGGAGGGAATATGCTGAAAAACACTCCAGCACCCTTCTAAACCTTTTTTTGAGTGCCAGGAAACGCCCTCGGTTCACCAGAATCAATCGAGCAGCTGGAAGAGTAATTCATCACCACTCCTGAGGTCCTTTTTTGCCTTCATTTTTCATGAGATCATCAACTTTCAAAGTAAATACGAGTTCACCAAGGAAAAGAGCTATTTTTTTATTTATTGTGCTAAAATTATCGCACACAATTTCCCTTTTTTTTTTAGATACCAATTTTGTCCCTAAAAAATAAGAAAACGAAAAAGCCAAAACTAAAAAATAAAGAAATCTTTGCCTCCGCCTCATCATAGGAAATAAAGAGTTTCTATTTGAAGGGAGAAGGGATTGAAAGTTAATCATTTGAGGTAGGAGAAGAAAGAAGTAGGAGTGATAATCGAACGAGTTCGAGTCAAGCTTTTGAGCTTATTTTTTTAAACGAGTCTAAAAAATTATTCAAATTCAATTCGTTTAAATGAGTCAAGCCTGAACGAGCCCAAAACAAATTGACCTCGAGTAGCTCTGTTCAATTATCAACTCTAGATGGAAGGGTATAAGGGAAAAATAGGTGTAAGGATAATTATCTATTTTCAATAAAGTAGAGATTATGTGAATTTTGTCAATTTTTATTGTCTAAAAATAACTATTAGAGTTGATTGCAAAATATTCAAAACTTAAAAGGGGCAATTTGTTGAAATTAAAACTTGAAGGAATAAGTTGTAAACTATCCAAAGTTGAAGGTGATAGTTTGTAATTAATCTTTTTTTTATTTTGTACGCGATTAAATTTTCTATATTATACACCTACTGTACTAAAATATTATAATATAATCTTTTCGTTAGTTTTCGTTCCTCATTTCATAAAAAATAACTTTAATAGCGTTGACGATGACGAAATGAACATATTACAACACTTCTAATGTATTTAGGGTGTATATGAAAAATCTGATCTTTAAGAGTATAGATTAGGAATTCTTAAATCTTTGGGGTAAAAAATACAATTCATCCAAAAGCAAATATAGTAAAAATAAAAATGCCAATAGTAGTTCTCTTCCCTCCTTTTTATTTTTTATTTTTTATTTTTTTCTGAGCCAACTTCTCTCACCTACTTACCCAGAAAGGCAAATTCTCTTTACCTGCTATTATGTTAACTAGAGCGGGCAGAGAAGGGAACTCTCCCCACTCACTCACATTGACCGCTCATCACGAGTCAACACAAGCTACTTCGTCGAGTTGAGAACAAGAAAACTAATGTACATCTCAATCAATGAGTCGTGTTTGTACCAACTTTCTATAACAAAACAACCAATCTGCAAGTCCCCGGTATTGCAAAACCTCCCTCTCTCTCTCTGTCTCTCTCTCTCTCTCTCCTTCACACACACACACACTCCAATCATGTGGCAGCTTTCTGTTTCTTTTTGAGTCACTGAGCAGCCACTTTTTCACTTACTGTAGTGCTTTTTTCCCTTGTAAATGCTGCTATGCTTCCATTATCGAAGCACACATTGAGCTTATCTACCTCATTCTTTCTTTCTTTCTTTTTTTATATTATGTTAAAAAGTCTTGTTCTTTCTTCATTTCTTAATGACGGGTTTTGCTCCGTTGTCGGTCAACTTTTTTACAGCTTTTGTGATTCTAAATGACTGACTTCTGGCGTTTGTTTTATGGGTTTTTCTCAAATTGAGGTCTACAAGTTTTGAGCTTTAAAGAAGAGAAATTGAGGTAAGAGTAAATGGTTGTATGTAGAGTTTATAAGGGAAATCTTCCTTAAATATTCGTAGTTTGATGAATTCAATTGAGGTATTCAAGGTGACAATTCAACTTGGTCATTGTGTAGAAGGCATATCGTTCTTCTTGGTTTGTGTTTTTTGTGGGGTTTATTTGTAATCTTTGAGAGAGTCATTTTGTCATTTATGAATTCAATGGAGTCTTGGAGCTATGTTTCTGGGGGCAAGGGTTTTGCATATGAGGAATCTGTTTGTGCTTTTGATGGGATTGCAAAAGGTAAAAATGGGTTGATGGGTTGGGAATTGAAAACCCGAAGTAGCTTTGGAACCAATATGGTAGGCTCAAGTGAAGAATCAATTGAGAATCAGACTTGTGTTGAATTGGGTTTTCCAGAGGTGATGAGAGAACCAATACCCAATGCCTCAATCAGGGATGTTTTGAGTAGCAAGGTTGGTGGGGGAAGAATGTTCAATTCAGCTAGAACTATCACAAATGCATTCTCTGGGAAAGAGGAGTCCAGTTCTAAGCTATCAAGCTCAGTTTTGGAGTCTAATTGTAAGGACTCATCATTCATTGATTTGAAGTTGGGGAGGTTAGCTGATCATAGTGATGCCCAAAATTTGAATTCCTCTGAGACAACCCACAATATGTCTTCAGCAGAATCATCTATGCTAGCTAAGAGAGTTCGAGCAGGGGGTTTGAATTCTTCAACACCCTTTTGCCAAGTTTATGGGTGTAAGAAAGACCTTAGCTCCTCTAAAGATTACCATAAGAAGCATAAAGTTTGTGCGGATCACTCCAAGACTACCAAAGTCATTGTGAATGGCATTGAACAAAGGTTTTGCCAACAATGTAGCAGGTTGTTTTTTGATCGTTTAGTCATTTATCTTTTTACACTGTATATCTTAAGCAATTTTTTAAGAAAAGATGGAGAAAATTGAAGATCTTACACTGCACAATATTTAGCTAGGAATTTTTGCAACTGTGAATTGTATTATTTATCCCAGTACACACCAGATTTTCTCAATTTGTTCTCTTCCACCTTCTCAACAACCATCCTCCTTCTGGAATCCTGGAAGCGGGTTAGTTAATTTATTCTCCTTATTTTCAGAATTACATGATACGGTGCTTCCAACCTTCAGTCCACAATATTCATGTCAAATCAGCTATGTGGTTGATCTTGTTTTGCAGAAAAGTCTACCTTTACCATTATATTATAAGCCAGCATGTTTTAGTTGCAAATAGCTAAATTGACCTTGTCAATCTCACGCTTGCCAAAGTGAGAAATAACATCCTTTTCATTTGTAATATAACATATGAATGCTACCTTATTCCTCTACAGGTTTCATTTGCTGGCTGAATTTGATGATTGTAAGCGCAGCTGCCGTAAACGTCTTGCAGGCCACAATGAACGTCGAAGGAAACCTCATGGGGGTATTCACTCTGGCAGAACTGAGAGGTTGTTTCAGCCATACGATGGTATTAAATACACCTTCTCTTGAACTTGGATTAAACTTGATAATGCACAAAAGTTGATTTATACACCACTTGTTTAGTAATTAATAAGGGTACTAAATGCAATAAATATAAAGATGAGATCAACACAAACAACACAGATATAGAGTGGTTTGATCAGAGTGACCTACTCCACAGTGAAGGCGGCGATGGTGACCGGAGAACTTTATTGATAAAGTAGTGAGTGAGTGAGAGAGAGCAAGAGTGGTGAGGTGTGTGAGAGATAGCTATGAGAGAGATATGTCTCTCATGTGTAGAGGGCTTGCAATTTATAGACACAAAGTCTTAGTTGAAGCGGTGGCGTGAGGAATAAGTTACTTGGGGGAGGATAGTTACAGCTAAGGATAAAAACAATTAAATATAGTCTCGATCTCCGACTAGTGGCTACGCCATTAATTATTCTCCACGTGTGTTAATCCTCTCGGGTCTCTTAGACTTCTGGACTGGGTTGAACCCATAAGTTGAGTTTGGCTTGCCATTTAATGATTTGGGCTCAACCCTTGAATTGGGCCCAGACCTAATCTAAATCTGGACTCGTCAAAACTTTCTAGTTTTGATTAAATTTGGCATCACTTTCTTCTTTTGGCTATGTATTATTGTGATGGTATTGTTTTCATTTTTTATTAGCCAAACAATGTACGTGAATGCAGTCACTTAACCGGGTAAAAGTAATGGAGTCAATCAGCTTCCTGTCAAAATTTCTCTATTTTGAGTGTTTTAAACTTTAACTGCCTGTTGGAGGCTATATTGGATATATACTTTTGGAATATGAAATATTATCTCTGCACACTTCTGTATCTATAAGAAAATATCTTCAACCTTCCAAATCTAGTAGTCATGGGTTGAGGATTAATAAGCTGATATAGACCTTTGATTCCTCCAAAGTACTGTTTGTATTCCATATTTTCTATTTTTGATTTGTGAGCTATATATTTTCTATCGCAATAAGTTCTCTATTACAGTTTTATTGCTTGTAGTCAGCACTCCTTGAGGTACATTACTAACTTCAAATAATTTTACCTTTTCTGTCAGAAATATCAGCTCTTGGACTTCATTTTTTTCAGTAACTAGCTCTTGGACTTCGTTGGGTTCTTTTAATGTACTTTGTGCTTGAACAGAAACTACCCTCATACCATAAAATATATTTCCACTTTAACAGTTTTGCTTTGCGCATATGATGCAAAGTTAAGCCACAAATTGAACAATGGTACCAGGAAAGACATTTCCATTATTATTATGTAGTAGAAGTAAGACGACCTTTAGGAGTTGTTACTTTGCAATGTGCATCTTTGGAGCTTTGAGCATTGGTTTCATTTGGTCCAAGAAAAAAACCTAGTGTACCATGTTACAAGGTAACACAAGATAAATTCTAGCTTTTCGCAACCACAGCAAATGTCTGTAGCTTCAAAAAAGAGAACAAGAGAAACAAACACGGATGTTAACCATAACTCACAGATGCAGGATGCATATTTTATGATCATACACATTCATGACTGACATGCTGTGCACCGGTCAACTCCTCATGTCTACATGTCTGACAGAAATCTGATAGGAGTTAGGCACTTTTAAGATAGTCTTTTACGCACTTTCAAGAAAGTCTTTTACTACTTGTGAACTAAATATTACAGGTCTTGAATGTCTCTTGTTTTGTAAAAGATCGGTATATTTTAACACTATTAGTTCCTCAAATATGTCCAATTGCTGCTTTTGGAAACTATAATTTACGGTTATTTTCAAACATTGTTCAGGTTCTGCAGGTAGCAGATTCAAGGGGACAGCATTTACAACATCACCATTCATTTGCCAAGGTGTACTTCCCTACAGCCTCTCGCAACCAAAGAAGTATGAGATGAATGACTGGTCCAGCCACATGAAATTTGAAGATGGGGCTGATTATATTCCATCAGCGATTCCTATTGCAAATGAACATCTTCATTCAAAGTCAATTTTCAGCTCTTATTCTTTTGACAAACATTGTCTCCCTTTCCATGAGAAAGGAATTATTACTACAACAGGCAGCAAATTTAGTGAGAACAGTGATGCAGTCTCAAACTTTGTCTCACATTCTTTGGTTCCGAACGGCTCAAAAGGAAGTGAGGAATTTACTTTTATGAACTCAGCAGCGCCAATTCAGGGGCCATCAGAAGTATCAGATTCTGGTCATGCTCTCTCTCTTCTGTCATCTCAATTAAAGAATTCTCCAAGTCATTCATCAGGAATCCCCATGGCTCACTCACTGATTATCCCAGGCAGCACTGCTCATTATAGTGTAAGATCATTCTCTGAGAAACCCTTGGGAGTGAGCATGCAGGCGTCAATAAGTGGAGAATCAAGCAACATTCTCACATCTGGGATAAATTCTGTAGCAGAGACTCGCTTAGATCCCATTCTCATTTCTGATGGGACTGATGCTATCAACTTTGTAATGGATGGAATTTTCCATGGGTCGGAATATATAAATGGCAAAGATAGTCTTTCTGGTGAAGATGGGCCTACTATTGATTTGCTTCAACTTTCGTCACAGCTTCAGTGAGGTAAGCATCAAAAGCATTTTGTGATGGTGAAGCTCTTTCTGCGGTCTCAGGATCACTTAAGTTGTATACTTCAGTAGTTTCCAGACAATCTCATTTCCATTTATTTTACTGAAATAGCTATTCCCCATGTCAGAAATCTTTTCCAGCTTTGCTATGCGCTATGGGGTCGAAAGGCCCCGGAGATATTGCTTCTTTGGTCCTTAAAACTTGTCTCATTAAGCAATATGTTTAGCTTCAACCTCGAGTCTGTTATCCAAAAATATTGTGTATATAATTAGATTTAGGAAACTTAACAATGGTTGAAAATCTAAAACAGAAAGCCTACTGTTTAAAACAAAGTAATGCACTTACTGGGATGCAGATCTGTACGGATAATTAATAAGAAAACCATAATAGATAATTCGAGTCTTGTGAAACATAATTTCCTTAAGATAGATTTGTTCCCTCTTGGTGTTCAAAGTCGATGAACAACTATCTCTTAAGATAGAACGGATTTTACGTTTTTGAAGAAGCAATATTTTAATTTTTAAGACTCGAGCAAACACAACTTGTGTTTATATTTGAACCAAACCAAAAAAATAATGCAACAATATGCAGAGAGAGAAGAAATATTCTAAAATTGGAATACATAATGGGATGGATTAAAATGGTAATGGTGCAGTCTATTTATAAACATTGGTGGTTGTTCAGATTGCCTAAAGAGACATAGATTGTCACTATTCAGATTGAAGAGTCACATTCTTTAATCTGAACAAACAAATAAACCTCTTTAATCTGAACATGGAATGAACTAGACTCACTTTGGCGCTAAATTAAAAATAATGGATAGAAATTTAAATATTCAGTTGTGATTTTAATTTCGAACTGTGTTTATATTCGATTAATTTAACCCATGACCCATCTAGCACAAGCCCGGCCGGTCGTGATCGTGGTAGGCAGCGTGTGTAGTGTAGGCATAAGCCTCACTGGGTCATGATTGTGGTAGGCGGTGCCTGTGTGTAATAACTAAGGAAGTGTAGATGTTTGTTCCACTCACAAAAGTATGGTACCTTTTGGGGTCCAATCCATGAAATCAACTCTCTTTTTTTTAATATTTTTTTTTTGAGGGGGAGAAGGGAAGGGATTTGAACCATTTATCTCAAGAAGATAAAGTCTTTACAAGGTAAAGAGTACCATTGGACCAAAAGCTTGTTGATAACCCATAAAGTCAACTAGGAGTATATTAATTTATCAAAGTGTTGGTCTTTTTCTAATATGGGACAAGCATTATTTTACTACATCAATCTTAGTTTATTTCATCACTTCAAATTAATTATTTTGAGACATAATTTCTCATTCAAACTTTAATAGTTTTGGACAAATAAATATACCACGTTAATCTACTCGCGAAAGAGAATGCGTTTAAAGTTGATTCCACCAATTTGGTGGTGTAAATCCTACTTTATTTAAGCTTTAAGTTGCTCAAACAATTTGTTAAAAACCATTTTTTTCCAAGTGAGTTTTGATGCACATCTTCTAAATTCTTATTTCAATCAAGCCGAAAGTAGTACAACAAATGATCGTGCAACAAAAAGTTGACCATGTGATCAACTCTATTCCCATTATCAAATCATCATGAAACTATTAAGAATTCGAAACGGCAGAATGGTGATTGTTAAAAAAAAACAAGAGATTGAAATAACCAAGTTATATTTACATACAAAAATCTAGATTGGTAAAGATTAGAAATCAATCTTGTGTTTTTGGCTGGACGAACGGCCAAATGCCACCCACCAGAAGAGAGGAAGCATCGATAAAGTTATACCAAGCCCAGCCCAATTTGTTCTGAAATCATGCACAAAGTATGAATGGGGACTTTTATCTTTGAATTGCATACAAATAGAAAGAGTTAGCTCTCTTATATCATACGTGAGATTCATGTTTACTTGAACTAACAAGTAAATATAACGTGGGTGGCAATAGAAACCGAAACAGAGGCGGTATAGGTAGAGCCATCACTCTCGGCAACAGAAACCATTGTCATGAATTCAACTATCCAACTTGAGGGCATTATGAAGCACAAAAATCTATATCATGTCATGGGTTAATCCTCTTATTTTTCTTACAGGTTAAAAATCATCCCACTTAGGACTGAAACACGTCAAATTGTGAGTCAAATATGTGAAGTTATGTTATGATTCAATGATATCGCATTAAGATTGATCGAACAAATTGGTATTGATTTCAAGCTTTTGACAATCACAGTTTACTAGGACCTTATTGAGTTGTAACTTTGATCACATTAACTCATAATATGACTTTATTGGGTTGCACTTTGTCCTAATACATACCTACTTCTCTCACATAATGGTCTATGAAATGGACAAAATTAGATTGTTACTGTGCTTTAATTTTCAAAAACCTTCTGTTTTATTATATGGATTACAATAAATTTTGAAGGACACGTAGAGTCTGAAAGAAATAAAGAATATAACCCCCCCCCCCCAAAACAAGAGAATACAGAGGAGTAAAATACTATCATGTTTAGAAATACTGTATATTAGGTATGGGTAATAATTTCTGATACAACACGAAAATAGGATTCAAACTCAACACGAAATTGTCACCTCTATTATTCAACTCTATTATTAGGAAAATTAGGCATTTTTCTTGCATATGAGAAATTATAGTGCAATTGAATAAAGGCCAGGGTAACCTAGGAAGTAGGAATAATTGAGCTATGAATTAATTGGTGGTGGAAAAAATCATGAACCAATGTGGTAGAGCAATAATTGCTTACTTGAAAGCAGGTCCAACCTGATGGAAATTGAGGTGTAAGGCGAAATTTTTAGAGAAGGCCCCTGTTATTGTTTTGTATACATATGATTAGGTATGTCAATCAACAGTTTAATTCACTAAAATAAACTAATTGAGCTGAATTTCAATAACGTAATTACAAATATTGACTCAATTTTATCAATCATCACTTAATCTCATCATACAACTACATATTTACATATACAATTCAGATAGCAGCTCAAAATTCAATCGACATTTACATTGTAGTCCTTTTCTAAAAGTGAATTTTGGAGAAGAAATACAGGGCATACAGAGAAAAATAGAGAGAAACAATACAAGGAAAGAAAATCAGGGAATTGGGATGAATTAAGTTGTGTTACTTTTGGGGAGAGTGAAAGATTTCTAGGGATCCCAAAAAACAAAATAGGTAGCAATGTTATGTAACACAAATCTACGATTCAAATTTGCTTATCAAATAAAAGGGAACCATTGAATCAGTGGGTTCTATTTGAAAAAATTGATGGGATTCACTCATCCAACGATCCCTCTTCATTTGGGATGCAAATTTAGGTTGTAAAATTGGGATACATAGTATTTCTCTTATTTGAATTTGGATCTAAATATTTTATATGAGACTGTCAAAAAATTAGATTTAATCAAACCAAAGCAGAATTGAAAGAGAAAGATGGAAGGAGTCCAAAAAATAAAATTCAACTTAATTGAATTTGGATCAAAAAATTTTGGTTTCGGACTTTATAAACAAAATTGGGCTTCTGAGTTTATAAATTTTATTGGAAAATTTGGAGATCGGTCCCTCTTTGTAGACTTATTTGGTGATATATTCATGAAAGAAACTTGTTTAATATTAAGTGTATTTTGATCTTCATGGTCCAAAATACCTTCATTAGTTACATTTAATTACAACAAATTTGAAAACTAACAACTTCTAAATTTTAAGAATTTTACTAACATTAAAATTCTCTCTCATATATACTTATATCCATATATAGAATATACTATTTATTTCTCCCTCCCTCATATATACATTAAAATAGTACCACTTAAACACAAAAAAAAATAGTAACATTGTACATTAATATTTGAAAAGAATAACAGTAGGAACATGGTCAACAAAAAAAAAGTAACATTGAATAGTAATATTTCGAAAAAATAGTAACATTCAATATTAATAGAAACATACTCATAAAATATGGTAAAATGTTCAGCAAAAAATAGTAAATACATAGTAATATTCAACATTAAATTAATTATAATCTTTTCAGCAAGAAAAAAAAATGAGAGAGAGAGAGTGAGAAATGGTAGTGATGTCAATTTTAAATTTGAATTTCAGATTTTATGGAAAAAAAATCTTTGATTAAATGTGAGTCAAGAATAGCTGTTTAAAAAATTGATTTAATGTTGGAGATTATTTTTTAAGTCATTAAAATGACATTTAAGGGTTTGAAAAAAATAGTGGACTTAGCTAATTATAAGTAAGATTAAAAACTAACTTACCCCCAAATAAGTTTTCTTAGCGGACTAAACTTATTATAAGTCTCTTAGGGCCCGTTTGGTTAGGAAAAAAAATAATGGAAAGTGAAGTGAAAGAAAAGAACATGATAGAAAATATATTTTCATACATGCATTTAGTTATAATGAAAAAATTATTGAAAAGTTTTAAAAAAATTTCATTCGATTGTTTGAAAGAAAAAAAAAGTTATAAGAATTTTTTTATAATTGTTTAAATTACCCTTAATTATATTAAATCGATCTAAAAAAGAAAACAAATATGCAATTATAATTGAAATTTAAAAAAAAAATAAAAAATGACTCGAAACTTAACTTTAAGACAATCACCAATACAAAAGTCTTTGAGCCAAATTATATGATTAATTAAATTCAAACCAAATTTTTTAGAATTAATAACCAATAAAATATTTTTTAAAAAATAAAGGTAAAATATTAAGTTAGTTATAAATCACAACTTTCTTGCGTTTTCTTGTGTTGTTTACAAGAAAAAAAAATTGGTTATTTATGAGAAAATTCAAGCATGAAAGAAAATTATTTTTTTCAATCATTTTTCTTTTTATGTTAACCAAACAGGTGAAAATTTTAAAAAAAATATCTTTCTTGTATTTCTATCATTCTCCCTCTAAATAAACGAACCCTTAAAAAAAATTCAACTTTAATTTTTACAATTTTATTTGAAACCCTAAAAATATGAAGATCCTAAGCAACAACTTTAATACAGTAGCCTAAGGGCTAATCTTGTTGGATAGGGCCTAAACCAATTGCATGTTGGCTCAATGCACCAGCCGTGCCCTGATGGGAAGCCCAAGCCAATTGTCTTCAAATAGGGCTATTCACCCGAGCCCAAGAGTAGTTTAAAGTCGACGAGTTGTGGGAGACTATTTCTTAGCCGCCTATACCTTATTGAGGGTAATATTCCGAGCCTACTTTCATCCAAAAAAAATTGGCTCAAAAGATCGGGTATGAATGTGGATTATCTCACAAAATTTTAAAATTTATTGATGATGCACAAAATCGGTGCAAGATCAACAGTCAAGAGGTGAATGGTATCGTGGTGATTAATCAAAGATTAATAGGTAAGCAATGGAAGAATAATGCAGAGATAAATGAAACAAGAATTTATAGTGGTTCGGCCTTAGCCTACATCCACTTTCAATGGCGACGGTGGCCGGTATTCTTTATTATAGAACAACGGTGTTCTCCTCCTTTAGAGGCTTGCTCCGGGGAGCTACAATGCTTTCAGGGAGAGAGAGAGGGAGAGGGAGAGAGCTAGAGAGCCAGAGAGCAATCTGTGTAGAAGGGGAGAGTAGACTTTTTTGGGAGGCGTGCCCTAGATGTGAGGAGAGCTGACTATTTATAGACTTAGGGTTTGGAGGTGAGGCGGTGGAGTAGGCAAAGGGTTTCCTATTTTGGTAATTTCCAAATATAGTAGGGTATCTCTGTGCTCATCTTCCAAGTCCTTCGGGGAGGGCTTCCAGTTGGATCGGGCTTGAACTTGGGCTTTATGGATCTTTATGTGACTGAGCTCTTCAATTGAGGTTGGGCTTGACCCAGTTAAATATGGGCTCATCATTTATGTTATTAATTTTTTGGGTCATTTTAACATCTCGATTACCAATTTTCTGGGTTACTTTAACCATTGGACTGTTAAATATAATATAAAAATATATAAATCAACATAATAAACTAATAAAACTGAAGAAAACACAATAAATATGTTTAATATTTCCTCTAATAGTATAAAACATCATAAATAAAACACAATCACAAGTCATGCTTTCTAAAAGACATTGTTTTATGACAAACAAAACGATATCATTTCACGGGCAACACGAGGTAAAATAGAGTCTTATGCGAAAACTTTATAGGGGCCCTATTAATATTGATCAAATTTTTTTATACAAGTTTTGATAATAAATACCTCTAAATAAATAATATGGTTAATTCATTTAAGCTTAGTTGAAGTTGTTGAGCATAAATAAGATTTTATCAATTCAATTTTTGAACGAACAATTTATTGATAAAATATGAGCATATAATAATTTTAATATAAAAAAAATCATTCTTTACTCACAAGTTATGTGTACGCATGAACTACAAAAATTTGACAATACAGACAATTTAAGCATAAATTATTTGGACTAAAAATTATATTAAAATAAAAAGTAATCAATTTTATAAATTTTCACCACAAGAAACAATGTATATTAATTTTTTTGTCTGGAAGAGATGAATACAATTATAAACACACCCAAAAAGTTGGAAAAAACTTAAATAAAAGCTCACAAAGAGTGAATAATTATAGATCTAACAAAATTAAATATTGAATTGAACTATTAAAATTTGGACCCAAAAATTTAAATTAATTTTATGGAGACCCTCTAAAATTTGAGCTTTACCAAGTAAAGAGTAATTTTAGACCTAATAAAATCAAATATTAATTTAAACTTTTAAAATTCAGGTCTTAAAATTTTGGATAATATCTAAAATATATATATATAAAATTACCTTTATTATACTAAAAAAGCAAATATTTTTGGAGGCCCTCTAAAATTGGGGGCATTAGGTAAGCACATTAGTTACTTAGGGCTTGGGCCGGCCATATGTCGTTTTATAACATACCTATTATTTTTTAAAAACAAATTAAATATACATACGGGTATGATAAGAATTAAAGTTTTTTTATAGGTATTTTATATTTTTATTTGATATTTATAAAATAATAAAAAAATCCATTAATCAACAAAAAAAATGCGAAAACCAAATAATTAGGTAGAGTAGAATTAAAATATTACAAAAAGGGGTCAGGTGGACGGAATTTTGGACACCGTTCTTTCAAAAATTGTCGGTCATCTCCCAATGTGCCACGCCAATGTGTTCAAAAATTTGTCATCACATGTGGTTGATGAAGGAGAATGCTTTGGGGTCAAGCCGGCCCGGTCCAGTGGTAGACAACTAGACAATAATTTTTTAGACTCTACTCAAAAATAAGACAAATTCTAAATTAATAATATAATTTAGACTTAATTTATTGATTTAATTCATAATAATTATTAGATTAGTTATGGGTCTTAACAAATGCAACGGTTCACTACTAATTTAATGATTAAGGATGATTAGATCAACAAATTAAGTCAATAAAACAAATCTAAGTAGTCAGAGTCGGCCCTATAGTATCAAAATAAAAGCGAGGGCGTTAGGCCCCATATACGAAAAGGCCCCAAAAATTTAAAGATTAATAGTATAATATAAGTTAAAAAATAAAATTTACTATAATATTGCCAAAAAAAATAAAATTTGAAAGAGTAAATCAACAAAAAAATTAAAATTTGGGCCCAAAAGTTTAGACTGTCATTGCTTTTTTAGAAAAAATATGAAAGTATTGTTGACTGTCATTGTTTTACGCCTCAAATATTGTTAAGCCACTTTTGTAAGTAGTATTACTCATTCTAAACTCCGACAAATTGAAGCCAACAAAAACTTGCAAGTTAAGATAACCAAAAGAAAAAAAACCCTTAGTTGTATGATCTAGAAAAGAAAATTACACAAGCAGCACCTCAATCATCTCGCTCGTTGAGAAGAAGTCGTGAGCTCCGCTAGAATAAATACTTAGTTACTATTGAGTAGCCCCAATCTGTTAGGGACGACTATAAATTGTAAGTCCCTCCAACACCTGGGGGGCAAGACACTCAGCTGAACACATACCTCCTCTCATTCTCTAAGCTTGTTCTCTCTGTTTTCTCAATACTCTTGAATTAATAAAGCACCCGGTGACCCTAGCCATTCAGAAGTGGACGTATGTCATATTGACCGAACTACTATAATTCTAATCTTCTCTCTTTCTACCTTAATTACTGTATTAATCACTCATACTTGACAGGTGGTGTGCATTGTGCATCATCAGTTTGGTGTTGTCTGTGGGAAAAATAAAATTCTCACCTTATCACTTTTTCTGCTATACCAATGACGATCACCACCAGATTCATGAACGAGCTTTAGGATAACCAACCAAGAGAGGAGGAGGTTACTTCTCCACCAACCAATCCTGCTCCAAGTACGCAGTAGATACTAGAGACCATGCAGGAGCTTGTGGACTAGAACTAGCAGATTCTGCAACTAATGCTCACTGCGCAAAGAGGAGTACAACCTAGACCTCAAGTGAGAAGAGCTCCCAGCCGTCAAGGAGCTCCCCACACGGGTGCTCCTCATCTGGGTGCCACCTTTGGAACCTATTTGGGCGCCCCACCCTAGGGAGCCCACTTGGGCGCCCAGCATGGAGGAGCTCCCCATGAGGGACCTCGACCTCCTCCTCCAGCTCCTACTCCCCACAGTGAAGAGCCTCATCTTCAAGAGGATGAGGGTAAAAACCAGAGCATGGAGTACGGGAGCCATTTCAATGCCAATTTAAAAGGAGCTCCCAATTAGTAGGATAAAAAAATTAAAGAGGTACAAAATCAACTATGTGACGTCTTCAACATCATGAAGGCGCAAGGACCTGAGACTGTGGACTGCCTAGTTAGGCAAACTAACACGTCTTTCAAACCTGACGTGGCGAACTACCCCATCCCTCAAAAGTTTAAAATGTCATCCGTGGAGACCTTTGACAGAATGAAGAATCCACTAGATCACATTGAAACTTACAATACTCTAATGCAGCTGCACAATGTCCCCAACGAGATCATGTGTAGGTCATTCCCAACCACCTTGAAGGGGTCCGCCGAACAATGGTTCGCCAAGTTTTTCTCAGCTTTCATTGCCTCATTTGTTGAGCTGAGTAGCTACTTCGTGTCGCACTTCATCGGAGGGCGCCGCCACTAGAAGCCTGTCACCTACCAGCTCAGTATAAAGCAAGACTGATATGAGAGCCTAAAGAGCTACCTCACTCGTTTTAACGAGGAGGTCCTCCAAGTTGAGGAATTTGATGACAAAGTGATGATGACCGCCTTCTTGGGAGGCCTCTACTCGTCAAGCTTCCTCTTCTCAGTGATAAAATGCCCACCAAGGAGCATGCCGGAGCTGCTAACGCAGGCCCAAAAGTACATGAATGCCGAAGACATCACGAGGGCTAGGCAAGATGAGTCATCCAGGACAAGGGAGAAGAGAAAGGATAGAGACAGAGATGACAAGAGGAGAGTGGTAGTAAACGCGGCAGAACAAAGAGATCGGCAAGCCTTCACTCCCCTCAACGTCGTTGTTAAGCACATCCTATGCCAGATCTAGAATGACCCCGCAATAAAGTGGCCTAGGAGGATGAAGTTTGCTCCAAACCATAGGAACCCAAACAAGTATTGTCGCTTTCACCACGACCATGGTCACGACACCGACGATTGCTATGACCTTAAGAGACAAATTGATGACCTCATTCAATGTGGTCACCTTCGGCAGTATGTTACTGGTAAGGGACTGGTGCCGCCACCACCTCCTCAAAATCAGGAAGATCCACAACCCATCGGAGAAATTCACACTATCTCCAGAGGGCTAATAGGAGGAGAAGAATCCCTCTATCCCATGAAAGCTTATGCTAGGAAAGCTAAGCACCTTGGCGATGAGCGCCCATCTAAGGTGCCCAAGCATGTCAGCAGCGAAGTCATATCCTTCTTGGACAATGACTTATTTAGAATCCAGCACCCCCATGACGACCCTCTAGTGCTCACCATGACCATTGCCAATTTTCAGGTGTGAAAGATTCTGGTGGACAGCGGCAGTTTTGTAGATATCCTATTTAAAGATGCTTATGACAAGCTCAACCTGGTAGTGAGAGATTGCAGCCTATCAGGTCACCCCTCATTGGGTTCTCAGGGGAGAATGTGTATCCCCTATGGTCCATCACCCTACCAGTCACAACTAGAGTAGCACCCCGGAGTACCACAGTCATGGTCAACTTCTTAATAATAGACTGTCCATCAACCTATAATATCATACTAGGACGACCTGCTCTCAATACATTAAGAGTTGTGCCTTCTACCTATCATCTCATCATCTGATTTTTAACGCCGAATGGAGTCAGAGAGGTCAAAGGAGATCAGGTAGCAGCAAAAAAGTGTTATGTCTCCTTTATGAAGACCAGGAAGCCACAAGAGGCATTGCAAGTTGAGGTCCTTGACCCAAGGGATAATGTCACCACAGAAAGAGGAGAACTAGTCGAGGAGGTCACCCTTGGGGTCTTAGATGAGGAACATCCAGACAGAAGAGTATACATTGACTATTTCCTTCCTGATTAGCTAGTTCGACAACTAATAGACTTTTTGAGAGGTAACATGGACATTTTTGTATGATCACATGCAGACCTCGAGGGTATTGATGTTGAGGTCACCACACACCGCCTCAATGTAGACCCTCATTACAAGCCTGTTCGCTAAAAGTTAAGGAGCGCCTCCACTGAAAAGGCCCAAGCTATGGACAGGGAGGTAGGAAAGCTAATAGATAATGGGATAGTAAGGGAAGTAGCATACCCTGAGTGGCTCTCAAATGTGGTGATGATAACCAAAGCCAATGAGAAATGGCGTCTCTGCGTCGACTTTACTAAGCTCAACCAGACGTGCCCAAAAGATAGCTATCCGCTACCATGGATTGATCTCCTCATCAACGCCACAACAGAACATGAACTGCTCACCTTTCTGGATGCATACTCTAGACACAACCAGATTAGCATACACCCCCCGACTAGGAGAAGATAACATTTATCACTCTGAATGGGACCTACTGCTACAGAGTCATGCCCTTCAGATTAAAGAATGCAGGAATAACCTACCAACAACTAGTTAATAGAATGTTTCAGTCTCAGATTGGGCGAACGATGGAGGTCTACGTTGACGACATGTTGGTGAAAAGTATCGCCGCAGTAGACCACATTGACCACTTCCAAGAAACCTTCAATGTTCTCAGGTCATATTGCATGAAGCTAAATCCTGAGAAATGCACCTTTGACATAGGGTCAGGAAAGTTCTTAGGCTTTTTGGTCAACCAGAGGGGGATTAATGCAAACCTTGATAAGATTAAGACAATCCTCAACATGAAGTCACCTTCTTCAACCAAGGAGCTCCAGCGTCTCAACGGAAGAATTACAGCACTTAACAGGTTCGTCTCCAAGTCTGTAGACAAGTGTCTGCCTTTCTTCAAAATTCTTTAAAAGGCCTTCGAGTGGGAACCTGAGGCAGAGGAAGCCTTCTAAAGGCTCAAAGCCAACTTAGCTACACCTCCCCTCCTTTCACATGCTACTCCAAGAGAAACTCTGTATCTATACCTTTCTACCTCCCTATCGACAGTAAGCTCAGTCCTCGTCAGAAGAAATGATGGAGTGCAAAGGCCCATTTACTATGTGAGTAGAGCACATAGGGGAGAAAAACTAAGATATTTAGGGCTAGAAAAGCTAGCGCTATCTCTGATCTCAGCATCGAGACGCCTACGACACTACTTTCAGAGTCACAACATCATTGTCATCACATACCAACCTCTGAAAAGAATTCTGAGAAAGTCAGACATATCCGAGAAACTCCTTAAGTGGGCAGTGAAACTCGTCAAGTTTGATATTCAATACCAACCAAGGGCAACCATCAAAGCACAAGCATTGGTGAATTTCATTGCTGAGCTTACACCAGTAGAGGAGGAAAGCAACGAGTCTTCCAACTCGCCCAACGAGGATACCAAATACCCGATGAGGACGTCCAAGAGCCCGGCGAGGACATTGACACACCCAGGCTTGGCGTCCAGGCAACATTCTCAAGTACCCACACATCCCCAGACACCTAGATTGGCGCCCAGACACCCTTTGGAGCCCAAGATGGCGCCCAGGCAACATTTTCAGGAGCCCACATATCCCCAGGCACCCAGAATGGTGCCCAGGCAACATTTTCAGGTGCCCATACCCCCTCAGGCGCCAGGATGGCACCCAACCACCTCCCTATGGCACTTAGACATTTTTTGGCACCCAATCTAACACCCTGCCTCCTACAGAGACCTCTAAGCATTCCTCTCTACAACTTTGGAAGCTCTACATGGACAGCTCCTCAACCAGCAAAGGAGGTGGAGCAGGCCTCATTCTAATTAGTCCCGACCGTACCCCATCAAGTATGCAGTGAAACTTCACTTCATTGCCTCCAACAATGAGGCAAAATATGAAGTTTTTCTCTCTGGCCTAAGGTTTGCAACAGAAATGGAAGCCCAACATCTTATTTCTTATAGTGACTCTCAGCTGATAGTCAACCAAGTAAAATGCGAGTTTGAAGCAAAGAGTGTCAAGATGCAAGAGTACCTCGCCCTAGTAAAAGCCTTGGTCGTTAAGTTTCAATACTTTCAAATCTGTCACATTCCAAGGGAAGACAACATGGCCGCCGACGCACTTGTCAAGCTAGCCTCATCCTCCGAAGACCTTCCAAGACCAGTATTTATCGATCATCAGTTTGAACCAAGCAAATTAGATGAGGGAGTTACAAACGTTAACTGTGCTTCCACTGAATTAAACTAAATGACTCCGATAAGGGCGTATCTCTAGGAGAGTACATTACCAGATGATCCCCTCGAGGCCAGGAAGCTTAGGGTGAGAGCTTCCAAATTCACTATCTTACAAGACATCCTCTACAAGAAAGACTACTCTTTGCCATTATTGCAGTGCCTTTCACTTAAGGAAACTAACTTTATTTTGTCGGAGATCCATCAGAGAATTTGTGGGAATCATTCTGGAGGACGCTCCCTCGTCCACAAGACACTTCGACAAGGCTACTTCTGGCCTAACATGGAGGGAGATGCCTAGGAGTTTGCCAAGAAGTGCGACAAGTGCCAGCGCTTCGCCTCTATACCTAGGCTGCCGCCAGAGGAGCTTGCAGTCGTCACAAGTTCGTGGCCTTTCTCCAAATGGGGGCATCGACATCCTAGGCCCCCTACCTCTCAGCAGAGGACAATATAAATTCATGGTAGTACCGGTCGACTACTTCACCAAGTGAGCAGAGGTAAAACCCTTAGCAAAAATAACAAAGACAAAGGTGAAAAATTTTATATGGAAGAACCTGGTTTTCCGCTTCGGGATATCCCACGCCATTGTGAGTTACAATGTGAAGCAATTCAATAATAAACTCCTCAACTCCTTATGCTCCAATCTTCTGATAAAGTAGTCTCATTCTAGCCTAGCAGGGCAAGCAGAAGTCATGGTGAGTGTTGGGCAAAAATTTGAATATTTTGCCGAACACGACTTCACTCATATAACAAATAATTATACGAGTTTTATTAAATGTAGGTTAGACCCATTCCAGATAGTTACTTATAATCTCTTGCTTCAAGAGAACACCCTTTGATTCTAACGAGAAAATAAATTATCACACGTTACTATTTAGACCACAAGGGAATTTTATTTGTGATAGTGGTTGGGCCTAGGTTAATTGCCTAGGCTGCTCTACGTTCCCGTTATCAGGATCAAGCCAATTCGTAGTTAGGGGAGATTAAATTATTATTATTATATTTTTTTTATTGAGTAAGATCAACGGGTAAATGACCCATTGATCTTGAATGGACAAAATGTCCATTATGTTTGAAATGGGTAAATGACCATTTCAATTGATATGGATTAAAGACCACTGGATTGTGGAGGAGTTATGATTGTACCCAGTTTAACTAGATTGCTATGTATCTGAAAGGGAATCAAGTCAAACGTAGTTCAAAATTTAGGAATTTGGAATTTATTTGAAGTTCAATTGAACTTGTGACTACGCCTAGTTTAACTAGACTGCCTACGTATCCAAAAAGGAATCAAGTCGAACGTAGTTCAAAATTTAAGAATTTGGAATTTATTTGAGAGTGTGACTGCGTCCAGTGTGGATGCTAGACTGCCAACGTATCCAACAAATGGAATTAAGTCTGACGTAGTTCAGACTCAGAATTTGGAATTTGAGTGGGCTTTTAAATGAGTGAATGACCCATTTAATTTGAAATTTTATTTTGATTTGGTTTGAAATGGGTGAATGACCCAAGAATGAAATTTTATTTGTGAGTGACCCGTTATTTTTTATTTGTTTGGCCTACTACTTAAAATTTAGACCAAATTAAATTTTTGAATTCACTTAACTCATGAATAAAGATGGAATTAAATTCCAATATGATTAGCCACCTTGTGTGAGTTAGAAACTCTAAAATTTATTAGGAATTTGAAACTCCAAAAATTAATAAAGAGTTAAAAACTCTTTAATTTTACACCATTTAATTTCTAGAAGTTTTAATACTCCTAAAAAAAATGGTGAACGATCTATGTGACTAAGTCATTGTATCTTTTAATTTACTTCTTGGTTGCACACTTTGATTGGCTTTGTGAAACATTGCAAATTCTAACAAGAGTTGGAAAACTCCTTTACATCTTTGTCTTGGTGAGGACCTAGGAAGAGTTTTAGAACTCATTTCCACTTTTGAGGAGTTGAAAAGTTCAGTAACCAGAAGGAAGAGTCTTAGACTCAAAGGTGGGCTTTTAACTAGTGATTTAGAAAGACTCTTTTTTTTTAACTCATTTCTTTATTTGCCTAATGCATCTGTAATGGAATCAAAGACTCCAAAGAATAATTAGAAACTCTTTCTCTAGACCACTGATTCAATAAAGGAATAAAAGACTCCAAACCAAATGTTGAAGAGTTAGAAATTCTTTTATTTGGTTTTAGAAAAAATCAAGTGTAGATTAAAGAGTCTTAGACTCTTGAGAGATAATTAAAGGGGAGTTTTGAAACTCCATTCAAAGAAACCAGTTACTATTTGAAATTTGAAGAGTATGTAACTCTTTTGATTGATGTAATTTTTTGAAGAGCCAAAGGCTCTTAATTTCTATAAATTTTCCTAGGAATTAGAAACTCCGTACTGCTTTAAAATGGTCTTTGAAAGACCAGAGCAGAAATTTTTTTTTTCTTCTTAAAATGATCTTTGAAAGATCACCAAAGCAGAATTTTTTTTAATGGTCTTTGAAAGACCAAAACATATTTTTTTTAACAATGGTCTTTGAAAGACCAAAACAGAATTTTCTTTAACAATGGTCTTTGAAAGACCAAGACAGAATTTCTTTTAATGGTCTTTGAAAGACCAAAACAGGTTGTATTTTTTACAATGCCATGGAACATCATTTGATAAAACTTGAAAGACTTCAAGACGTGGCAATTTTTTTTTGGGTATTGCAGCATGATTTGGAGGAGTTATAAACTCCTTTGGTCTTTCATTTGAGGAGAATTCTACTGCCACTTTTTTTTCCTAGTTTCTTTTTATTTCTTCTAACCATCAAGACCCTTGTTGGTATGAAAGGTAGTGAAGATCCTGATGATTTCTATATGAAACACTTGGTAGTAGTTGCGCCGCAATGCAACGGAGTTAAAAACTCCTATAATCTGCAACTTTGGAGGATTGGCATCGCCGGAATAGCTTCAAATCGCTATGGTTTTTCACCAAGTTGCTGCTATCAAAGATTGAAAAGATTAAATCGACAAGGAAAAGAGTAAACATAATTTTTATTTTTACCTATTAGAAAACTTCAGAATTTTTTTTGCCTTTCTTCCTTCTCCTCTCTGCCGAAGTTTCTTTGTCTCCTTTGCTCAATTTTTTTTTCTTCCTTTGATAACCATCCGAAACTCTCCCAATCTCCTCTAGATCTTTTCTTAATTGCTCTGTGAACCGTTTGAAAACTCCTAGATCTCCTCTCCTTCTTGATCTCAAGATCATGGGTATTTATAATAGTTTTTTTGCATGCAAAAGGGGGGCAGCTGGCAGTTTTTTTTTGAACCCACCAAGTCCATTTTCTCTCAAATGGAGTAGTGGGGAGTTAAAAAAAAAACTGACTTTAACTCTCAGCTTCCTATTTTTTGTTTACAACATACAGCTGTATTTTTTAAAAAAAATTCATAAGGATGAATGTAGTGGGTCAAATTAAAATTTGAAATTTGACAATTGAGCTTGAAGGGTCAAGTTAACGATCAATAATTCCAAGGAACCACGCGTCGAGCATGAACCCGTCATTGATCTTTGATTTTTTTTTTTTTTACTTTTTAACAGTGAGAACGGTTCTACGCAACCTGAAGACAAGGCTCGAAAGAGCGAAGGGTCTTTGGGTTGACGAGCTGCCAGGTGTACTATTGACCTACAGAACCACGGGAGAACTCCAATTGGAGAGCCTCCCTTCCCCTTCACTTTTGGAACCGAGGTAGTCATCTCTGTGGAGATCGGGGTTCACTCTCTAAGGGTCCAACACCACGACCCCACCACCAACGAGAAAGGACTCCGCATCAACCTCGACGTGATAGATGAGGCAAGAGAGATGGTTGTGGTCCGCAACGCGTAGTACAAGTGCCGCATGGCGAAGTTCTATAACTCGAGGGTGAAGCATCGTTCCTTCCAACCAAGTGACTTAGTGCTTAAAAAAGTGATCCTTGCCACAAAGGATTTACATGAAGGGAAGCTAAGACTAAACTTGGAAGGACCCTGCATCGTAACAGAAGTGGTGAGGCCAGATACCTTCAAGATCCAAAATTCTGATGGGAAGCTCTTATCCCATCCGTGGAACGCTGAACATTTGAAAAGGTACTACTAATGGCACTTTGAGAGAGTCAAAGTAATAAAGTTAGGGACTTGGTTTTATTTTCTACCTGTTTGGGATTATTACCTAATATTCAATGTAGTTTTTCAGGATTATTGCCCAGTATTGCTTGACATAAGCAGTAAATGAATAAAACTTGTTACATTTAACTCCAAAAAATATATTTGCATTTTCATTCCATTTCAAAGGAGTTCGAGTACAAAAGTAAGACTACAAACTGCCTTTTTAAAAAAACTTGTTACATTTAACTCCAAAAAATATATTTGCATTTTCATTCAATTTCAAAGGAGTTCGAGTACAAAAGTAAGGCTACAAACTGCCTTTTTAAAAAAACATCAAAAGTCCCCAACACTCTAGCTATTCTCACGGTCATCCACTACCTCATCATCTTCAGTCTCATCAAAGCCTCTATCATCCTCGTCAGATGCCTCAGTTGACAAGAATCCTAAAACATCAATATTAGGGAAGACAGTGGAGATCTTCCCTCGGAGCTCATCATAAGTATCAATAAAGGCATTTGCACGGCCATTTGTCAAGTCCCTCTCAACTATGACGGCTCTCTCCTCAGCCTGCGAAGCTTTCTTATGAGTAGCCTTCACCCCTGCCCCGACAAAAGTCTCTCTGAGAATGGCCCTCTCGCGGGTCTCTTCAAGCTCAGCCTCGAGCTTCGCCACCCTCCCATGTGTCACCAAAAGTTCAACATCACTGAGCGCGCGGACCTCAACAAGCTCAGCCTCGAGTCTGGCCACCCTCACATAGCTCACCAAAAGCTCAGTCTCAAGTTCAGTTGTCTTCTCATAGGCTGTCACTATATCAGCATCAGAAGCCCTACTAGCATCTTCTAGCTCAATGATCTTCCCCTGAGTAGCAAGGAACTCATTTTGCATAATTTTATTACTCTGCTTCAGTTGGTCGTAATAATGGACCCTTGAAAGCAAGCAGAGGGATGCAGCTGAGGCTTGAAGAAAAAAAAATCAAAAGGGTGCCAGACACTTATAGAAGGACGGGAGAAAGGGAGATAACAAACCTTACCTAAGCCCAGCCTTCTAGAAAAGAGTTTGCAATCCCCTCAGTGCCCAAGGCACTAATTCCAATCACATCATTGGAAAACAAGAACCTCCCAAAATGATCTCTAATGACCCGTGTGTTCCCCAACATGGGGCTAATTTGAGAAGGGGCCCAGGTAGAACTTCTCACAAGAGGAGTTGAAGAACTAGGGGCAGAAGGCATGGCCAACAAGGAAGACTCTGGGTAACAGTAGCAACTGAAGAGGTTGTCAGTTGATAAGGAGCTATTGGAGGGGTCACTCGATGGAAACACACCCAAGGCTCCATTGTACGAGTTGCTTGAAGAGAGCTCATCTTGGGCAGCGTCATTGGAGAAGTCACCTAGGAGGCATCACCCGTCCTCGCCACCTTGGAAGGATGAGGACTCCTACCGGAGAGGCGGGATCCAATCACTCCCCTATATATCACTGCAAAGAAAATAAAGGGTCAGACGAAAACCACCAAGTAAAAGAGGAAGGTACAAAAGAATCAACTCACATTTCCTCTTTGAAGAGGAGTCATCGGACTTCAGGGAGAGAGTAGCGGCCTTAACACGAACCGAAGGGGAAACACTGCCTCCATCATCTCTGAGCATGAGAGCTCCAAACTCCCTTGTAGGATAAGCTCGCACAACCTCCAACTTCCACTCTTGATCCTTAGTAAGCATGGGACAACCTGCAAGGAGCTTGGTGAGTACACAAATGGCGCCTCTTGGTGCCTGCCTTCTATCCAGCCTCCTACTCACGTATAGTGCTCCAAACAACGCCTAGATGGGCGCTCAAATCGACATGCTTAGCACCAAAACCAATCTCCTCAGCTCCCATGGAATATGCATCAACCCCGACTGCAATAGCCTTGGGGCCCAGCTGCTAACCTCCATAGCACACCCTAAGGGCATTCCCCGTTTCTGCACGGCCATCTATGCAAACAGTGGGTGTTGTTCCACCTTGCTCGCCTAATACGTGGGCTGCTCGCCCAAGGAGAGCCTTGCCAAACTCATGAGTTGCACGCCCATTGTTCACTCGGCCAGGTCGCCCCTCATCACTACCCTGCTCATCGAAATGATCAGCACCTTGGCGCGCCCTGGGCGCCTCAGCTGCTCGGCTCACCTCACCGATGCCACTTTGACCCACAAGAACCCAAGCCTCCTTTATGCATATTTGCATAGTGTTCTCGACATCCATTGGTCGGCCGCTGCCTACTTCGTCTTCAACGAAAATGGGTGTTTTCTCTCTAGTTGCCCTTGATCGAAGAACTCAAGCTCAAAAATCTCACCTATGTGTGCTTGGAGAATTTCAAGAAGAGTTCCCCCTTACACAAGTTTCTTTGGAGTGAGGAGAACTTGGGCTCTCAAGGTTTTCAAGAAATAATTCAATCTCAAGGTGAATAAAATGGGCACGAATAGGGAAGGAGGCTTCTATTTATAGCCTAGCATTTTTTAAGAGGGAAAAACCCCAAATTGAAACCAAGGGTTCTTTTAAAAATCCAAGTAAAAATGGAAGAAACTTAAAGTGTTCAACAAGGCAAAATACATCGGGAATGGAGAAGGAGCCTTAGTATCTGATTCAGAAAATCGTTTAAGGTCTGGGGGCGCTGCCCCCGAGCCCCTGCCACCTGATCAAGCAGGTGGAACCCTGCGACCTGTCCGTGCAGGTCGATCCTCGAATCGAAGCGCAACATAGACATAACGAGAGAAGAGTCCTCATGAGCCAGAATTCAAATTCAACTAAATGCCCCATTCTCCAAGTTTTCTCAAACACGGGGCATTGAGGGAAAAATGATGGATCAGACCCAAATGGCTTAATCCATGTAAAAAGTCCAACCATAACTAAGAATTAAACCTTGTGAAGACCCACCAGGCCCAATGTGGTCAAAGTCCAATCAAACTTATCAGTGGGCTACATCAGTTTGGCTACGTCATCAAGAGAGCATCCAGAAACCTCAACCTCACCGTCTTGGAAAGAGTCAGTCTTCACCCTTTCCTTGACCAAATCTCATGGAGAGTACCTCAACCACCTCGCACGTTGAGAAGAATTTATGAGCTCCGCTATAATAGATATTTGGTTGCTACTGAGTCGCCCTAATCTGTTAGGGGGCAACTATAAATTGTAAGTCTCACCAACATTTGGGGGGTAAGACACTCAACTGAGCACATACCTCCTCTCTTTCTCTAAGCTTGTACTATCTACTCTTTGTATACTCTTGAATTAATAAAGTACCAGGCGACCCTAGCCATTCAAAAGTGGATATATGTGACATTGACCAAACCACTATAATTTTAGTCTTTTCTTTCTTCTTTAATTACTGCATTATTCACTCATGACAAGTAGTGTACAAAGTCAATTTGGGTCTTCCAATAGATAAATATGTCGACGTGATAAAAATATTTTTTCGCAGAAATAGGAAACAAAAATATTATCACAACCATTATGACTACCACTATCACCACTAACCATTGTAGTCATGACCATCCATTGCAACTTTTTGACGAGGAGAATAAGGAAACAGAGAATATCCGAACTTGCTCATGTGAAGTATGTGTGCAGCCAATTTCAACTCCGTTTCACAGCTGCTCTCAGTGTGGGTTCTATCTCCGCAAATGTTGTGCAAAGTTTCCAAGAAGATGAAGTATCTGTTGAAAAATAAACTTGTTTTAGAGTTTTATTATAATATTAAGGTGTGTTAATTATGTGTGTGTTAGTGGGCATGGAATATGCAAGTAGTGGAAGACAAGAGTATTAGTGAGGTATTAATTCTCAAATAATGGTGTCTTAATATTATAGAGGTTACTAGAATTAGTGGGTGTAATGGTATCTTAATGTAATATTATGAATTATATGTATGACCTATATAAATAGGGTATATGACCTAGAGTTTAAGTAAGTAGAGTTGAGTAGAAATTGAAGAGTCCAAGTTGAGTGTGTAATTATAATCAACTTGTATGAAAATTATTTTTCTTTGAGTGTTCATATCCTCCTTTGCTTCCTTCCATTTTATTTCTAGTCCTCTTAACTCCAACAAGGTGGTATCAGAGCAATTTTTCCAACAGTATCAATGCCACCCCAATCACAAGCTATCCCTGTTGGAATCCCTTGATACTTTCGATGCCTCCTTGTGTTTTGCCTGCGGCTATAAATGCAATGGATTCAATCTTCTATGTGTGGTGGAGAGCTGCAATTTTTCTCTTCATGTTTGGTGTGCTTCTCTACGTAGTAGTATCATATCACATGAAGCTCATGAGCATGCCCTATCGTCATTCAATATTTCATTGGATGTGTGTGATGCTTGTGGCAGTAGTCACTCTGAACCTGGCTTGATATGTGAGTCATTTCCCAATTGTAAGTTCACGCTACACACATCGTGTGCCTTTTTGTTACGTACAGTGACGCATAGAAGGGATAAACTTCCGTTCATCTTAAGTTATCCCCTTTTTACTAATCATTCGAAAGATTTCTACTACGAAGATTGTGTGAGAGAAAT
The DNA here is from genome assembly GCA_023539305.1 of Ilex asprella. Taxonomy (NCBI): domain Eukaryota; kingdom Viridiplantae; phylum Streptophyta; class Magnoliopsida; order Aquifoliales; family Aquifoliaceae; genus Ilex; species Ilex asprella. Next base: position 11,070,275 of record CM042192.1, on the reverse strand, counting down.
AAATCCGAAGTTCTGGCTCTATCGTTGTCATGTTTGTGATCAATCTTTTCATATCACTTGCCTTTTTCTAGGTGGTTATCAAACAAAGAGGAATCAACTTTTGGCATGGATTTTTCCAGGAGTAACCGCAGTGACTGTGTGACCCTTCGACAAGCTTTGACTTCACTCTTTCTCCATTTGCCTTGGCCTTGGAATACCCAGTTTTAGGTGATTGGTTCTGCTTATTATTCTTTCTTCATTAATTTAAATGTATGGACCATGGTGCACTAAGTTGTGAAAAAAATTATTCAAAATCATTCGAAAGGGCAAAAACAAATATAAGATGTCGATATCATTTTAACCACACATAAATGTTTGGTTTGTAATATGTTTGTCTAGTGTTGTTCTAAACATACAATGTGGTGAAAACTATTCTTACCTATATACATATAAAATAGTTATTTTTTTGTATAAGAGAATACTTTAAAACTAAATGTAGCCGAGCGATGTGGCAACTCTGATTTATCCAAATATTTATCAAATGATTAATCAAGTTAGATGATGATGAGGTTATCAATTCTAATTAATCTAACATGTTTAACTAATGAAATTAAAAGTATAGTTAAAAGGCCTAACTTAAACTTAATTGTTTGATCTACTTTCAAATTTGCCCTTTTTTTTTTTTTGGTTATTAAATAGTTATTTATTCTAAAAGTTCAAACTTTTAGAAAAATGTGTAACTTAATTATTTATACTTCAATTCCAAAAGCTTTAGCTATATTTTGGGCCTAGCAAGTAAAATCTTTTAATCATCGGGGTGGCAGTATGTTCAACAACCATGTATTTCAAAGACGTAAGTTATTAGAGAATGTATAGCTTAAGTATTTATATTTTAACATAAGTGTGATGTAAATGTGACGATAAATAAAGTCCATAAAAGTGATGTAAGAAGGAATCTCTAGGTCCATCACATGGAGCCCAATTGCAAGTCAAGGTACATTAAAAAGGGGGAGGTTACACTAATTAATTACTTGCCAACTAGTACATGCTAGTTGTTTCTCAAATCTGATTGTTGAGTATAATATTAAGGAAAATGTTATGTAGACCTTATTTACGGATCTAATGATGTGCAACCATTGGAGAAGATTTATTGGAGGCAAAAAGCAAATGTAAGATGGGCTGCGGAAGGGGAGAAAAATACCATATTTTATCATGTCTTAGCAAAAGGTAAGGTAATCAGGAGTAGGGTGAATAAGATTAAAAATGATGATGGTATGTGGGTAAATTCTGATAGGGAAATTGCTGAGGTAGCTGTGGATTTTTATTCTAAGTTGTACAAGTCTGAGGCTCATTGTTTGCAGGAGGAGTTGTTTTCTGTATTACCTCTGTTGGTGGATGAGGAAATGAATAAGAATTTGGTGATGGAGGCTTCTGAAGAGGAGTTTAAATGTGTTGTATTCTCCATGTCTGTGCATAGTGCTCCAAGGGTGAATGGTTTATCTGGGAAGTTTTTTCAGGTGACTTGGAAAATCATAAAGGTGGATATGGTGAAAGCTGTGAATTTTTTTTTGAAAGTTGGAAGTGTCCCCAGATCAACTAATGCTAAATTGCTGGTAGTGGTATTAATTCCAAAAAAATCCAAATCCTGTCTCATTTGCAGAATTTAGACCTATAAGCTTATGTAACTTTTTATATGAAGTTTTTTACTAAGCTTTTGGCCTCAAGACTTGCCTATGGTTATTTCTGCTGAACAACATGGCTTTGTGAAGGGTAGGAGTGGGGGGGGAGTGTATAGCCTTGGCTCAGCTAATGGTGAAAAATTTGGACAGGAGAGTGGAGGCTGGAAACATGCTTTTTGAAGTTGGATATGATGAAAGCCTATGATAGGCTTGAGTGGGATTTTTTGTTAAAATACCTCTCTTGTTTGGGTTTTTCAGACTTATTTGTTAAAATCATAGCAAATTGTTTGAGGAGTCAGCATGTTTCAGTTTGTGTGATTGGGCAAAGGGTGGGCTTCTTTCCTACTTCTAGAGGTTTGAGACAAGGAGATCCAAGTTATCCTTGTTTGTTTATTCTAGCTGTAAAGGTACTTAGTAGAGAATTAAAGAGGTTGTATTTGAATGGTTTGGTAAAGGCTTTCCAATTGGGCAGGGGAACAACTATGGTGTCTCTCTTGCTCTTTGTTGTTGATACATTAGTTTTCCTGAGGCGGGATAAGAGGTCATTGGGTAACTTGATGAATTTTTTGGGGGAATTTGAGAAATGTTCTGGACAAAAGGAGAGTGGTCAGAAAAGCTCCATGTTCTATTCTAAGCTATTTTTGTCAATAGGAGACAGGTGTTTTCTGTTGTAGTAGGCATTCCAGTGAAACAATGTCCTTTTACCTATCTTGGATGTCCTATAATCCAAGGGAGAACAAGCATTAGGGATTTTGAGGGTGTGTTGAGTAAATTCAGATCTAAGCTTGAGGGCTGGTATGCTAAAATGCTTTCTAATATGGGTAGGGTGTTGATGGTGAGGCATGTTTTAAGTGATGTGCCTATGCATCTCCTGGCATGTTTGAACTTACCAAAGATTGTGCTGCATAAGATGAATTCTATGATGGCAGGTTTTATATGGTCCAATAGAATGGATGTTAAGAAAAGACATTGGGTGTCATGGGAGAGAATTACTCTGCCTAATTTTGAAGGAGGTATGAGGATATGAAAATTTGAAGAGTTACAGATTGTTATTAGGATGAAGCAGATTTGGAATTTGATGCAGCAAACCTCATTGTGGGCCCATGTTTTTTCCACTAAGTTTCTTAAAGAGAAACATATTTTGAGGGGTGGAGTGGAAAGTAGTTCAAAGTATTTTAAGACTTTGCAACCTTTTTTTTGAAAAGGTGGTTAGACAGTCAAAAATGTTGGTTGGCAGAGGGGATCAAGTTGACTTTTGGTGTGATCAGTGGATTGGAAATGAACTTCTGTTATGTAAAATTGAGGTTATGCCACAGTTTTTTCCTAAAGAAAGGGATTTATTGATTGGATCCCATTGGCAACTGGATCAAGTGGAAGATTTGTTGTCTGAGCAGATGAAGGCAAAAATTATAGGGTGTCATGTGATGATTTCTGATATTCCTAATAGACTTGTTTGGTCTCATTCTAAGTCTGGGGGCTTTGTTTTAAAGGAGGCATGGCATATTGTGAGGAGAAAAGGATACAGAAATGAAGTTGCAGAGGCTATCTGGAGTATGACTACAGCTCCCAGTGCTAAATTGACTGGTTGGAGGTTGTTAATGAGAGCTATTCCTTTGGATTCCATAGTGAAACTATGTGGAATTTCCTTGGAAAGCAGATGTGATCTATGTCATGAGGATGAGGAGGATAGTGCTCATCTATTTGTGGAGTGTAGATATGTTAAAGCCATTTGGGATAGATTTGCTGTCATTGGGGGTTTTGCCTTGATTGGTTGTGAAAGGCCTTTGGTTAGATTGCAAAGACTTTGCAGGATTTTTAAAAGAAATTATGTAGCTTTCCATCGGATGAGAAGTATTGCTTTACTGATTTTTTGGCAGGTATGGAAGGAGAGGTGTAGGAGAAGGGCTGGTGAGGGAAAATTAAATTCTTATTCAATATTCTTAAAGATATGTAGTCTGTTGAGATTGCAGGTAAGTAAGGTGAGGCCAAGGGTGTTAGAGAATGATAATGGTAGAATGATTTTACAATCATTGGGAATTGTATTGCCTTATGTGGTGAGGATTAAAGTATTTTGGGTAAGATGGGTATTCCCTGCTGCTGGGGCTTTGAAACTGAATGTTGATGGAGACGCCAAGGGAAATCCTGGGAATGCAGGTGGAGGAGTAGTGGTAAGAAATGAATGGGGGGTATGGTGTTGGCTGCCTCTTCTTACTATGGTATTTGCTCCAATATGAGTGCTGAATTCAATGCATTGTTGGATGGTTTGAGATTGATTGACAGACATGAATTGGCTGCTTATGATATTGAGATTGAATCAGATTTTGTGATTGTAGTGAATACTATGAAAGGTAGGGTGAAATGTGCCTGGATGTTTTTGGACATTTTGACCGAAATTAAGCGGCTGTTGAATAGGATGAAATTTCAGTTGGTGCATGTATATAGGGAAACCAATTTTGTTGCTGATGCTTTGGCAAATCTTGAAGTGCAGAATAATTTCTCTTCAAAATTTTTTGAGATCAGTCAGGTGTCTGTTGCTATGACTAATAGAATTGTTCAGGATCAGAGGTGTCTTCCTGTGTTAAGAGCAAAAAATGTGCTGGTATATGATGATCATGGTTGATTTATAAGGATTGGTGTTGAGTTGAGCTATGTATGTTTATGTAGACTGGAGTAAGTAATTACAGCAGATTCCTTCTGTTGTGCTTCTGATATTGATGACATTAGCCTATTCTAAGGGCCTGAAGCTGTGATGTTGCTGCAGTCTGTGTTTGCAGATTGAGGTGGGATTATTGTCTGTTGCAGTCAGTACAGGGCTGATGCAGTCTGTTGATGAGAGTTGTTGTTGTGCTGCATTGGAAGCTGAAGATAGCTTAGTAGTTGGATAGCATAACAATTTTTGTCTGGTTTTGTAACAGAATACTGTAACAGATTTTCTGTTAGGAAAATAGAAAACTGTTTTTTCACTGAAACAATTTTTCTTTTTTTTCTCTTAAAACAGTTTACTGTTTTTTGATTCTTGTAATCTTTTTGAGATGCATTCAATAAATTTTTTTTTTTTTTTTAAGAAAAAAAATGATGTACAACCATTAGATTAGTTGTGGGTTCCATCTAACATTGGAACTCACAACTAATCCAATAGTTACATTGAAGCCACAACATTAGGTCTCTAAATAAGGTTTCCAAATAAGATCTCTATAGCATTGCTTTTTTTTTTAATAGTAAACAAAATAGTTGGAACCTACAAGTTGTAATTTAATAATTACTATAATGGGTCTAACTAACATAGACTCTGCAACTAGGGTCGATAATCGTGTTCTTTCAGACTTGTCTTATTTTTTAAACAAGTCAAACTTGAATAATTAACTTGATTCGTTTATATGTAAAACTCGGTTTGTTTATATGTAAAATGTGGCTCAAACTCTAAATGTAAATGTAACTTTGTTACTCCCAATCAATAGGAAATAAGGTATTATATTATGTTGCTTCACACCAATGGTAGCAAAATATAGGTTAATCAAAAGCCAGTTACAATGCAATTTTAAGTAAAAATTTAGGAAAATAAGATGATGAATATTCCAATCAAATCCAGTCGTAGAAAATATTAATACAATAAAAGACTGAAAACTCATTTGGTGGTGGACATAATTTCAGGACCTCATGCATTAGAATTACTAATTAGCATTGGGTCCTAGCATTCAGCAAAGCCCACCGTCAATCTAATAGAAGAAGTGCATTAGGCCCTCACATTATATACAAATAGTATTATTGAAAATATAATTATATTCCAAATATAATTGGCTAAGGACAAAAATCATGGATCCAATGGCTAAGAGTAACCAGAAAATCATGGGTAATGAGGTCTTTATTCAGGAATCTTAAATAATTAAAGATAAGTAATAGATCATATAGTCATTGATTACGTCTTCTTCTCATTCAATTTCTCTATATGACTCACTTGATTCCTCCGGCCTAGGGTATTAAACGAGTCGAAGTTGGCAAACTTTGATGTGCTTAGGTTCATCTCGTAATTTTTAAGCTTTACTTAAACCCGGCTTGGGCTCAGATGTTGAACTTAAACTTTTGTTTAGACCTGACTTATTAGAAAAACGAACCATTCAGCTCTGCTATTTTGACCTTTTTTATCAGTGAAAATTTTAACTATAGTTTTAAAATTAAAATTTTAAATTTCAAGTAAGATTTTAATTCATATTTGAGACATTTTTACACACTATAGGGATTTTTAAGTCTAAAAAAATCTCATTTTTTTAAGGAGGAATGTTATAAGGACTTTATTTGGGGACCTTATTTAGGAACTTAATGATGTTGCTTCAATGCAACTATTGAATTAGTTGTGAGTTACAATGTTAGATGGAATTCACAACTAATTCAATGATTATAACATCATTAAATCCTTAAATAAAGTACAAATAGCATTGCTCTTTTTTAAGGAACCCCTCTCTCACCCTAATCCTGCAATGTGTCTCTACTTGTAGACTTTTGATTCACTTCCAGGAACAACAAAAAGTTTTGAAGATGGTCCCATGTGCCTCATTGTTGACTTTTTATGAGTTGAATTCATTCTCGTGCATATATCAACTGTTCCATCTTTTTCTTGAATAAAGAGATTTTCAATGGTTCGAAGTTGACTTTTAAAGAAGTGTAATGGTATTTGAATTAATTTTTTGACCTAATTTATTATAATTTTTAAATTTATTGAAGAGCCCATCAAATATTAAAATTTTGTGTAAATTTAATAGTTCTAATGAAACTACATTATTAGATCAACAAATTATATCGAATTTTTATGTCCAAATAGAATTTCTCTTAAAAAAATGGGCTGAATTGCAAGAGCCCATGTTACATGAACCCCATTATTAATTAATAGGGAAAAATCAGTCCCACTCTTTCTAATTTATTATATATTTAAGGATATTTTTTATATTTTTTGAATATTCATTGACACTCCGTGAAGTGTTAATTAAATACAATTTTATTAAATTTCCCATGATATATTTGAGGAAAATTTCATCTACACCTCCTCTAGATAGACATATTTTTAATGAGACTCCCTCTATTTTTTAAATTTTTTAATGTATTAAAACTTAGACCAATTAAAATTTGATTTGAGTTAATTAAAATTTATTTTTTACGTATTAAAATTTGAGTCGATTAAAAATTATATTTTTTTACATATTAAATTTTGTGCTGATTAAAAATTATATTTTTTTACATATTAAAATTTGAGCATATTAAAATTATATTCGAGTCGATTAAAAATCATCTTGGATCAAATTTTAATCAACTTACATTGAATTTTAATCGGCCCGAATTTTAATACATAAAAAATATATATTTTAATTCACTCAAATTTGAATACCTAAAAAATAAATTATAATTAATTTGAATAAAATTTTAATTGGCATAAATTTTAATAAGTAAAAAAATATAATTTTTAATTGACTCAAAACGAATTTTAATTGACATTAACAGCTCAAGTAAAGTTTAAATGGGATCGAATTCTAATACATAAAAAAATTAAAATTTAATCATCTCGAATCAAATTTTAATATGCAAAAAAAAAACGAATTTTAATCAGCTTGAATTTTAATATACAGAAAAATAAATTTTAATTGGCTCGAATTTTATAAAAAAATATTATTTGGGATTTATGTAGGGACATATTTGGTATTTTAGATGAATGTGTTTTTGTTGGAAATTGTGATTTAATGACGGGGTGTTAATAATATTTTTGATAATAGAGGGAGAATTCTTGAAGATATAGTAAACTAAAATGGTTGTGTCTAAAATTTTCCCTAATTAATAAATAATTTACAACTTGTAGATTATCAACACAAACCCTTTAGGATTTGTTTGGATGAATTCTTGGAGAGAGTTTGTATCGGCTTTCCCAAATCTTTTCAAAACTCAAAACTCTTTTTACAAAGATGATATTCAATATTGAATCTGGTACATACTTATGTTTAATATGCAACATATACACATATAAGACCTACGAATATATTATAATTATTAACAATTATTTATCTTATAAATAACTATTTTAACTTTCATCTATTCAACTCATACCTATGTTACACTCAAGGCAGGTGACTTGCAATGTCTATTAATTGAGTAATGTTACACTGATTAAATTTGGAGTCCAAATGACATGACAGTTGAATTAGGTTTATTTATTTGGTGTAATGTCATTTGGGACCTAATAAAAACTTCAAATAATATGTTGTTATGTTATTTGGACTCAAAATTTGGTCAGCGTAGCATTACTGCTTTTAATTTTACTCAGCTCTATATTAAGCACGAGTTATTCCTTTCCTTGTAGCCTAGACTAACTAAAGATTATTGATTTGGTACCTCTTTTCACTTACATGTGAGCTCTTCTGTTCCACAATTTTGCTTGCCTTGCCCCTTTTGATTCTCTGCTTGTCCTTTAAATTTCATTGACAGCTTCTGCAGTAGCTTATCGATCATTGGGAATATATGACTGTTTAGTATTGACTAGCTTGCTAGTTGCTTTTGCTTCCACTTTTAATGCATATAATCTTTTTGCAAACTTATTGGATGAATATCGTGGATAAAATCATAATCGTATTCTCTTGCCCGGTGTTCTAAATTTTGCACTCAGTAAATGGGAGTGCTTTCATCCCATTTCTTATACACCAAAATTATTTCTGTTCTTTCTCCTCCCAAAACTCTCTTGCATTCTTATTAGATCTAGCCATGGTAGCTAGTCGAATGTGGGAGATAATATAACTTCTTTCCTTTAGGACTCGGCATTCACTTCCTGACTCTATCTATTCTAACTGAGTAAGCGAGGTTTCTTGTGATAGACAACTTTAACAACTCTTTCTTTTTTATCTAAACCCAACCTGATATACGCTCATCCATTCTTTCCTTCTTCTTAAGAGGTATCAACATATCGACGGCAATAAGAGCAAGCAATAAGTGAGATAATTCCTTTCGGTAATGGATCAAAGTCAAATCTCTCTTTTTGAAAGCGAAGTCGTAATTTATATCATTCGAAATGCACTGCCAGCATTATTCTTCGTTTATTCTGAAAGTTATTGGAAGGGCGCCAAATTTATTTTAAAGGTGGTGAATACATTCATGCATTGGATTCTAGATTTTATCTTTGTGTCCATTTTTGGACTTGCACCTTCCACCACTTCCTACTTTCCCGGCTACAAACTTGCAACTGCAAACTTTTTGGATATTTGGGATATAGTATGTGAAATGTCGGGGCCTACAATGTACAATATTTTATGTTTTGGATTAGATTTGTACGACTTTTAAACACATTCCGTGCAAATTTGGATTCAAATCAATTTATTTTTTTTGTCAATATGGACTTTAAAATAAAACTCAATGCATATTTGAATATTGAAAATTTATACAAATTCAGATTCAAATTAATTGAAATACAATCCTTTGCCAAGTTTTTTTTTTTTCAGTTCAGATCCTTTGCAAAGTCTAGAAAGTCTCTCATTTATCAGCTGATCCATGGTCTATGGGCCACTTGAATTTTACACATCAACCTTTTTCAATATAGGACCTCGAGGAAGATTATGGTACCGGATAAGGCGTTGTATCAAAAGTTATAATATTTTAAAATTAAGTTATAATAACTCTAAAAGTCATCATCGATCACAAAATCAATCAATCAAGAACAATTATAATTTTTAAATGTGAAATTACTACTCTAATTAAGTAACAACCAATAAAAGAGAAGTTACAATTAATTAAAATAATTCATGACCTGAATTATCTCAAGTCTAAAGATCAAAACTTTATTTCGAAACGTTGTTGTTTCTAAAAAGACTGAAATAAATTAGTAATGGAATCGAAATTTTAATACTTCGAGGTGTTTTAAAATGTTTTGAGGTGTTTTATAATGTTTCAATGTATTTACATAATTATTTCGAAATGTTTAACTGTATTTCAAGATAATTTGGTATATGTTTCTAGCAATTTTTTTTCATTCTCTTTATAAAACGGGTCAAAAGTTTCTAAAAAACTTAGAAACATTTTTGTTGCCCAGGTGACTGAAACAATACACCGAAATAAAATTTTTATCATTAATCTCCACTTATTATAACTTTAGCAACTTTTTATAATACCCAAAAAAAAATTAGTACCTTAGTCTTATCCTAGGATCTCAATTATATAAGGAGATCTGGAAGCAGAACAGCCCATATGAGGTTTAAGTGGGCCATGGTTCTTTTAAATAACCATTAAATAGAATTATTGAGGAGTTATGTTCAAACCAAGTCGTTGTAGTATAGTGGTAAGTATTCCCGCCTGTCACGCGGGTGACCCGGGTTCGATCCCCGGCAACGGCGATGCATAAAATTTTTTGAACTGACTCTTTGGAGTCCATTCTTCCTCCAAATGCTTATGATATGTTTCTGATTCAAAATCAGCCATTTGTTAGATTCATTGCACTTCTCTTGTTCACATCTCTTTTTGGCTATATTCGTTCATTTCTCATTCACCCATAAGGTTTACATCAAAACCAAATATGTTTGTTCGGAAATGAAAAGTTCATCTCCTCAAATTCATTGAAATAAGAAATGATGCATTCACCATTCTCATTGTGTTTTCCGCAGACCCTTTATCGAAAACAGCCATATCAGTATTTATTGAAATTGGACACCACCGGAGCTGGTGGTCTAGTGATAAGACAGGTCCGTCTTAGGGTCGTCCTTGACTCCCATGAGGTTAGTAAGCAGGGTTCGATCCACGAGAACCTCCTGTCTTGTTCACTAGTGCTCCTGTGGTGGTGTGGTGACGGGCGACTCCGAAGGGGTTGTAACTTTGGTCAATCGAACATTCCATATCGGGGGAGGCTCTCATAGTCACGCCTAAGGGGGTCGCTACCTGCTGGTCTCCCCCTCCCCCATTTTCTGTTTCAAAAAATTGGATACTAAAATACGATCTCTGTCCTCCCATAAGATGTCATAATAGTAAATTATGTCATATCAGTATTTACTATTTACCCGATTATGCTGCGATAGCCTCATTCGCTCGAATGTATTACCCCAAGGCTTAATGCATTCCTCATTGTCAACAATGGAACCTGAAGCCCACTTACCCTGTTGATAATCGATTAAGTCGAGACTGTTGTGGGAATTCATGCTCATTTGGAAAAACTGAAAGCATAGTGATTAGAGATTCGGAGCTAACACAGTTTCGCCAAAGCTTGTCAAGGCAAGCTTTGTTGTATCTGGTGGCACCATAGCAATCTTCGAGTCTATTACCAATGTAAGGCAGATTTAGAACATAATTATCAAAATATAGAAGTTTTGAACTTAATTACCAATCTACGACACTTTTTAAAAGCGGATTCAGCAGCACCACTTTTGTTAAAAAGCAGATTCAGCAACCCCACTTTTATGGAGGGGGAAATTGGGCAATGAAAAAAGCGTGTTTAAAAAACACGTTTTTTACTTTTTTTTAAAAGCGTGTTTAACACGCTTTTCACCATTGTTCATGCGAAATGTTTCTCCAGATATTAAAATCAAGAGAAAAACAAGAGGGCAAAGCTTCAACTTTTTTAATCAGATCTTCAATTCTAAGGATTTTTGGATCTTTCACCAACCTGCTACAGAATTTGAGGAAAAAAATAGGTAATGAGACAACCTAAGATCTCACAAGAAACCTCTACAAGCCATGAACTTTCACAAGAAAAATTGATTTTCACAACTTGACCTTCCTTTGTAGCCAAATATCTCACCATCTCCGTCATTTCCTTTGTAGCCAAATATCTTACTTATTCTTCCAGTTATTATCGCACTCATAAAAAAAAAACCAATACCCAAATTGTGTAGCTTTGAGTCTTTGACCTTAAGCGGGTCTAGTATACATCGGCCAGAAAATAGGCGATCATGGGTTTTGAGAATCTCGGCGGTCACCTCCTGTGATGACCCGACAATGACGAGTAGTGTACCAAACCGTGCGTTTGAGCTAGTTTGGCGAGATTGATATGGGGGTTCTTTCCGATTTGGAAGAGGTTGCCGACAATTGGCTATGAAAATGGGTCTGTTGGGAGTGATGATCTTTTGGTTGAAAAATGCTTGAAAGTGATGAGAGAGAGAAGGAGTAGTAGAAGGAGAGGGAAGAAGAGATTGGTGTCTCATGTTGCTTGAGAGTTGAAACTCATGAAGACATGTGCACTGTGTTAGATTGAGAGAGCGTAATTCTTGATTATGCTTTTTATTTTTATTTATTAAAAGCGAAATTATTGATTCTATTTTTATTGGTAAAAGTGAATTTATTGATTCCGCTTTTATTGTTAAAAACAGATTTATTGATTTCGTTTTTAAAAAATGTCATAAATTAGTAATTAAGTTTAAAAGTGTTATATTCTGATAATTATGTTTGAAGAGAGTTGTGCATGGGTGATAGACTCCTTCACTATGTTTGGCCTCTCTGAATTTTCCTTGCCGTCCATGGGACAAAGACCCTCAGTCCGATTATGCTTTTTTAGCAAACCAACAAAGTTAGGTTGTTGTCCTTCCCAGTTTAAAATTCAAATTCAAATGCCAAAAGAGAGTCACAGACAAGGAAAAGACAGCCAACACTAACTTGCCAACAAAACTTTTCGACAGATCTTCCAACCACCCAATTATCAATATATATTGCTCACTGTAATTCAATAGAATGCGTAATATGTTGTTGTTCAAAACTCATAAAAGATGTAAAGGAGCTATATAACCTCCAGACTGCAAAATAAATATCCCCAGCTTCTAAAAGCCAAAAAGCTTGGACAAGAATGGTGATCATGGTACGCGCCTAGATCTACCAAAACTGAATGATAACAACTATCGATTGAAATTTCTATTTTTTGGCGCCATTAGGTAGTTCAGCGGAATCTCCAGATGGATTGAGCTCATCCCATGCTTCGATCCATGTGATCATCGCATCTGCCAGCTTAATGAAGTACTCATCGACCTTACCCAGCTTTGCCTTGACTTGCTTGGAGAGTTCAATGTAGCATTTCTGAACAGTGGTGCACTCCTTTGAAAGCGTAGCAGCTTGGAAAAATGGGATCAGCTCTTCTTGCCAATAGATACCTTTGTATTCCTTCTTGAGGTTCACAAAGGGGTTGCTCGCTTTGCTGTGCCAGATGTAGGGCAGACCCGTCTTCACTCCCAATCCCAAGTGGTCACATATCACCTAGACAGCGGATATATCAAAAGCCATGAGCAAGAAAGTGTGAAAATGTAATTGCTAAGAGCCAATATGGAAACAGTGGTCAGAATGATGCAACGAACTTCAACGTGCAGAAAAATTAAGACGCAACACAAACAATACCTTAGTGCACCAACCAGCCCACATGTCATCGTAGCGTCCAATAGGCTGGCCATCACCCATGAGTCCGAAGTACATTGCAGGGCCGATCAATTCACGGTTGAATGCCAGGTTCATACCACACATGGGGAAGAGGGTTCCTTTTGGTATAGTCAGAACTGCATCAACAAACCTGAAAACGTTGGCATATAATTAATAAGCCTGTTGAAGGTGAACATTTCAAACATTATAAAGCAAGATTGGTTTTGTACCTAGTGTTTCTCTCAAGAGGCTTGACGAGCTGGGTTGGGGCATCATAATCTGGGATGTTAAGCCAGAGGCCATGGGAAACTGCAGTAGGAACACCCTCACGGAGGCTAAATGGATAGCCACGAACAAAATCTGCACCTTCTCGGTATGGATCATACAGGGTATTGTAGAAAAATGGAGTTGATGGGGTCAGCAGGTTCTTTATGTGTTGCTCAAGTGCATTAATATCTTTGCCAGACGGATCTTTCGCAACCTGAGAATAAATAAAGCACTCCCAACGTTACAGCCACATAGAACTGTCACCCCCAACTCAAAATTGCAGAGACAAACTCAGACTTACAATCAGAGGCGGCTGAACAGTGTTGTGAAAAAAGCCTACGCTTTAGGCCCCAATTTTTAAGAAGACCCCAAATTTTTAAATATTATAAATAGTACATATAAAAAAATTAAATTTATAAATATTTTAAGTCCTATAAAAAGGCCTTATAAAAATACAAGTCCAATAAAAAAAAATTTAAGGTCTCATTTCAAGAAAGGTCCATAATTTATAGGTGTACAGTAATAGTCCAAACAAAAAATTTAAATCTATACTTAAACAAAATATTTCAATTTAAATAGATTGGGCCTATTAATTTAGCCGTAAAATTAAAAGGTCCTAAAATTTATTTTTTTTAAATAAAGAAAATAAAACTAACGGTAAAACTAAATTTACTAAAAAATTTAATTTTAACCCTTAAAAAAGTCAAATTTAAACTTACCATCATAATTTTTTAACCATTTTTTCTCTCTCTTACTAATTCAGCCGTAAAATTAAAAGATCCTAAAATTTATTTTTTTTAAATAAAGAAAATAAAACTAACGGTAAAACTAAATTTACTAAAAAATTTAATTTTAACCCTTAAAAAAGTCAAGTTTAAACTTATCATCATAATTTTTTAACCATTTTTCTCTCTCTTACAATTAAGTTCAAAAACTTGAATATAAAATTTTAATTAATATTTTTGTATTTAAAAAAATTAAAAATTAAATGTA